>OZ024822.1:43379566-44579566 GCA_964016985.1 Anodontia alba
CGCGCCTGTCTCTCACCAAAACGGCAAAATCTGACCACCCTTGCATCGGTAGAAAAATAATTTTTGTTCCGTATTCGCTTTAAAGACTACAATTCCGGTCTAGTTATACGGGAGACTAAATAAAAGAGGTTGAATTATATATTGGTACTATATCCCCGGTTTTGGATATTAGCGACCGTACCAAAATGTCAGCCTTGTTTCAACTGACTACCATCTTCAACGCTACCTAAACTGACGCTCCGCAGCCATCTCACGATTTTTTTTTTTTTTTTTTTTCTCACAACACGGTGTTGCGAGTTTGGAGATAAGCAGTCGTGGGTTATGTTTATTGGAAAATGCACCCAAACAAGAAAATTGACACTATCCAGGAAACGTCTTATCTGGAAAAACGTGTTGTCTGTGTCGAAATCTGCCTTTAACGACTGTATTATTCTAAGTATAGAGCAAGCCATGTATACCTAGGTCTGAGCAAACAGTTTAAACCCGGATCAGATCTACATTTGCCATTCATCTATCGTTTTAAACACACATCAAAAGAAAAAAAAAAGAGCAAAATCGACTGGCTAAATTTTAGGACAAGTTTGGTAAGAAGTTTAAGCAGATAATTCATCTTTTTTGGCTTGCTGCCTTCGCGATTTTATTCACTTTTGGAATTAAAACACCCCGCAGTGAATGACATGGTTCTGTTGAGAAGAGTTGGAATCTTGTCATCTCCTATACTGTCCGCTTAGTATGTTGGTTTCATCCTCGGACTCAGGATGGGTAGTTACGACAAATCCCGGGGTAGGGGCTGGGGAGGACGGGACAGGGTTAGAGGTACTCAGAAATTTGCTTTATACATAGGCTAGGACTTTTTTGGGGGGTTTAGAAGTTTGAATTTTACTTTAACTTTTTTTTTTTTTTTTGAGTTAGGGGGAAAAATTGTTTTTTTTTTAGGGGGTGGGGGGGCGGGGGGCGGGAGGCGGGAGTGGGGTATTAGCCATTTAGCAGATATTTTTGGGGGTCGCTTTAAAAACTTGTTTTTTTTTTTTTTTTTTTTTGGTATTGTAAGAATCGGAGTTAGAAAACTGACTCCAAAATAAAATTACACCATATGAGAACATTCAATTTTTTTTATTCAAACCTTTCAGAATGAAATTTGAAAATTGGGTGATTAAGACTTTAAAACCATCTTAATCTTTCTAGGTTTCTAGAAATAATAAAAAAAAAAAGATGAAGTTTACATACTTCAAATACTTAAAGAGTATTGATGCACATAGATGTATCCATGTGAAAAAATTCTAATCCCCGATGCCCAGCCGGGGATCGAACCCGGGCCGCATGCGTGACAAGCCAACACTCTACCACGTCGCTATAAAAGCTAACTTGTACCGCAAGGCAGTACACGTGTATCATATACCCATCACTATTACATACTCCCTTTCCATTTTAAGATTAATATTACATACTCCCTCTCCATTTTAAGATTCGTCCGCGAATCTTATTTGGGCAACCACTCAATACCAGGACTTGGTAAGCCTATTGGGCAACCAAGCCCATCAAATGGGGTTACTTACGTTGGGCGTAGGATGTAGCCAGGTGAAAAAAATTCTATTCACTTATACCGCAGCCGGGGATCGAACCCGGGCCGCCTGCGTGACAGGCCAACACTCTACCACGTCGCAAAAAAAAAAAAAAACAAAAAAAACAACAAAAAAAAAAACAACAAAAAAACAAACAAGCCGGCTTGTACTGCAAGGCAATACACGTGTATCATATATCTATCACTACTACATAATATCAGAATATTTTTAGTTTTAAAGACACATTTTGGATTGCATAACACCCTAATGACTCTAAGGAGATTAAGATAAGAAATTCTTGGTGACTTTGGTCACCCTTACAGGTAGGGGCCTGATAAGGGGAAATCAGATTTGATGTCAGCAAAGCTTATGATGAAGACAGAGGAATAGATAAGGTGTGTAATTTGGTAATTTGATGTTTTTTTTCTGTTTATTCATTAAATTATACCTGGTTTTTATTCATTAGAATTGCCTCTCCCAGGCAGTTTGAATGAAATGCACAACATATTTTATGGAGAAATACAGATATTTACGCCTATATGCTAATTTATCACCAAGTGCCCTCTTTTCTGTTTCTTTGGATCAAATACAGAAAATTAGGAAGATAGATAGTATTTTATTTAGTTATTTATGTATTTATTGAAAAAAGAGAAGCTTTTTGGCATAAAATACACGTTCTAAATTGTCTAAGAACTTTTTGACATATTCCATAATGTATTGTTTTACTTAAATGGAAAAGGAATAATTGTGCAGTGTTCTTATTTACTTTAGAAAATAAATATATAAATAAATATTTTTAATTTTATACTTCTTTTTTAGTTTATTTATACTTTTTTCACAATGCAAGAAAAAACAACATTTTTGTATTTAGGAAAACAAACTATCAAAAATAAATAAATAAAAAATAAAGTGATATAATACAAATCAACAAATAAAATCAACAAATTAAATGCAAAATTTGCAAATGAATTTATTTGGTTCTTAAGTAACATGTTGAATACTGCTCAATTTTATGAATTAACCCTCATAGGGCCCCACCTAAGGAGACTTAACAGCCTTATAATGACTACATAATCACTTAGATAAGATAAGCGTTTGATGTGCGCTCTATTATCAGGACTGTATATTGGGGATGATCATGAAGGGGACGGGGGGGGGGGGGGGGGCGTCTAGCCAAAGAAGGAAAAAAATGTGTCTTTAACAGCTCTATTTCTTCTATGCATCAGTTGAGTGCATTTAAAGTAAAAACGGGGCTACTGCTGGAGATATATGTCCAGAAAGTACTACTCTTTTCCCACCAGTGTATTTTCGTTACCCTAAGGTAACACAGGTAACAAGGATAACAGTTGTACTTTAAGCCGGACTTTCAGACGGAGTGGCACAATATCAATGGTGGGCATGGCTGATATACGTATATTTTTTGGGGGGTAAACACTAGATGCTGGGGCCCAGCTGGCAAAATTCAGAGTACCCCCGCCTCCCCCACCCCTGGGCGACAAATGGTTTTGCATTATATCATGACAAAAAGAAATTGCAAATGTACTACCTCTGTGTAAAGCGCCAAGCCAAAAAAAAAAAAAAAAGGCCGAATTTCTGAAAGGTGTCAAAAGCACATTAGTCGGGTTTTCACGTGCGCTTCCTTTTCGTGTGTGCGTGTATCGGGATAATAGGGGGAACCGTTTCTGGGTTAAGAGCAAATTTCAGAGTAAAGAACGTTTCAAATTGCTCCATAAGTAGAAGCATGAATATACAGCGTGTTTACGAAACACATGGTTGTATTTACAATCATTGTTTACCTTCATTCGGATTTCCAACCTTACACGCTTCTTTGCATCTGATTGGTTGTTATTTATATGCGAGCCTTTGGCGACAATTTTCAATGAATGAGTGTAGCCGCCTAACCAGAAAAACCGGTTTTTCAACTACACATGAGTGATTTTGTCTGCTTGGATTCCAAAAATAACGTTATTCTCATTATGAAAACGCCGGTATTGGCTTCAAATGTTACAGGCTACTGCACAAGGTGTGGTGATAGCGAAAACAGTAGCAGAATACTGATCGCTTCACATTTGTTACTGTTCATGTCCTGGTCGTCATCAAAAAGTGGACCATCTTTTAATATTTAGAATACTTTATTCTAAAGGTAAGACTTTATATCCTGTAATTTATTAAAATGATCCTTTTTCTTTATATATATATATATATGCGAGAGAAAAAAATATTATACTTAGCAGATCAAATTGTGTACAGTAGTAAGTAGACGCTGACATCTTTTAGGTTTTGTAACAGGAAAGCATTTCAAATCTATAAGTGGATTTGGGAATTCTTCATCACGAAAGACTAGCAAATATTTGAAGATTTGCCATATTATTTTTCTATTCTATGTTAACACTTATCTGTAATCAGTTTTATGACAAGTTGTTAAGAAGTCGAATCATTCATGTAAGACCCACCCATTATAGTGGGTTAATAAAGGTTGTCTTTTTGAGTACAAAAACTGGTTTATCTGATTGATATTTTTGCAAATCATATTTTGTGTGTTCATTTAAGGTCTCAGTAATGAAACTATTATGCAACCAGTCCAAATTAATCATACAATTGAGAATGTAGTAGAACTGTGCAGTAGAGCTGTTAGTACGAATAGGAGTGGGATAGCTTAATTGTGCACTGGTCACTGGTGTCTCTTAATTGTGCACTGGTCACTGGTATTGACTAAACTTTTAACCACAGGCACTTGTTTCATGGAAAAAAAGTCCACCCTCCCTTGAGGGAGGGTGGACTTTTTTTTCCATGAAACAAGTGCCTGTGCTTTTAACTCCAAACCAGCCAACCATTAGCCTTCCTGCGGGTAATGGTCGAATGCCACCAACTGTAGTAATAGTAAGATTTCCCTTTGGCGAAAGAATATCATTTTTAATGTATCGCCTTAATCAGTTCAGATTCAGAGTGGCTGCATAAATGATAAGTCAATCTGGTTCAATTTAACCTGAGATCCTCTGGGTGTGAAAATTATTACTTTCCTAAAGCCACCAAATTAGAAAATAAAAAGGCTTTTTCAACGTCAGAGAAGACTTGGATTAGTCTAGTGGGAGCATGTTTGCCTTGTTATCAAGGGTCCATCCCCAGGCATTAATCTTGACAGTGTATTTGTTCACTACTAGTGCTACAGAAGCTTTTCCAGTCTTATATATTTCATACGTGTACATGCCTGACTCACAATTTCAGTACTAAACAAATTAGTATACAATTTTGATGCAAAATTACAAAAGCTTACTTGTGACCGACTTAGTACATACTGTCCAGCACTTCACTGCATAGCCAGCTTCTTCCAACAATCACTCCCCCTCATCATCGTGATGTGACTTCAATACTGTTGCATTATATAGCTCTAAATAAGGCATTTTTTTTCAACCCAAAAGTAGATATTTTTCATATTTCTCCACAAAAAAAAAACATATGTTATGGGTATTCATTAGAAGTGCTAATCCAATTAGTGTGCAGGGCCCAGTTGTTCAAAGCGTCGTTAGCTTAACGAGCTCGTTAAGGGTATTTTCGTTAACTGTTTTAGTGACTTCAATATGCAGTATTCTGATATTTTTTGCTGAAAAAAATGTGAGTAGCTTTTGCACTGCAAAAGCTACTCACATTTTTTCAGCAAAAAATTTCAGCATATTTGTGTATCACTCGATTTAAATTTTAACGAATCGTTAACTAACGACGTCGTTAGCTTTGAACAACTGGACCCAGAATTGCAAACCGGATGTCACAGAAATTGATCACAACCTAGGCTGGCCTTCTAGCTACTTGGGCAGCTTCCTTTCTTTTGTCTTAAATCTTCTACAGGTAAATTATGAAAGTCTGGATGGGGTTTTTGGATTAGTGATTAATAGTCTTATTTTTTAGATTGTAATTAGCGTTTATGGCCCGGTTGTTCAAAGCGTCGTTAGCTTAACGAGCTCGTCATTTTAAGGGTCATTTCGTTAACTGTTTTAGCGGATTCAATGTACAATATTCTAATATTTTTTGCTGAAAAAATGTGAGTAGCTTTTGCACTGCAAAAGCTACTCACATTTTTTCAGCAAAAAATTTCAGCATATTTGCGTATCACTCGATGTAAATTTTAACGAATCGTTAACTAACGACGTCGTTAGCTTTGAACAACTGGGCCTATATTTATATTTTATATTTTAGTGATTAGCCATTTTAAAGGCATAAAATTTAATGATTAATCCCAAAAATAATTATTTTTACAGATTACTGATTAAAGGGCTTAAATTTTAATGATTAGCAATTTTTGGTACCCCATGGCCCTCTCCCCAGTTATGACTGAACGTTTTTCATTCATGTTTTCAATACATAATATTTGGTATGTCTGGTCACTGTGTTAATGACAGTAAGAATTATTCAATTCTTAACACTCTGGGAAAAATTTTCAGCAAATTATAGGTTGAGATATTTTTCTTATTTTTCCTGGGCAACAGGATTTGAAATCTCATGCAGATTGTCTGCAGTTAAGACAATTTGCATGAAATGTCAAATTCTGTTTTCTGGGAAAAATAAGAAATATATTTCAGTATGATGTCTGCTGAAAATTTTACCCAGAGTGTTAAGCATTATATAAGGCCAAAAACATTGCATTGAGGGACTCTGTTGCTAATACTTTTTTGAGAAAGCGGTTCGGGGACACCAGTTAACCCTTTCAGTCCTGCAGACCAAATGCATGTTCCTTTGCAAACAGTGTAGATCCAGATGCGATGCCTTGTTACAAGCCATTACGAAAACACGTCTATTCAAATATACTGAAAATTTTATCATCAAAGAATGAAAATTTTCAGATAAACATTAAAAAAAATCTCATATTTTTCATGTTTCTGCTCAAAACATAGATTGTGGGTACTAACGAGTACCCACAATCTATGTTTTTGAGCAGAAATAATCAAATAATGTATACCCCTGTAAACTCCAGTTTTACTATATAAAAGTGGGATTTAAGGGGGTCAAAATTATATAAGCATGTTTTCGTGATGCCTCTCCTCAGGATCTTGGTTGTTTGCCATTCTGTTTTATATTTTGGCTAGTTGCAACAATGGTGTCCAAATTTAAAAATGGAAGAGTCCACTTCAAAAAGTAAGGGATGAAAGAGTTAACTGCAGGTGAGAACTCTTAATTCAGTTTTTGTATTTATATTTCAGGGCTGGAGCAAAGGGCTCCCAAAACAGAGCAGAGATGTCTGGAAATACCAGACTGAGACAGTTTCTTGCAGCCTTCTGTCTGCTGACATGTCTTCTTCTGAACAAAAATGTCAATGCACAGTGTAAGTTGATACTAGTATTATTAGGGTTGGGGGGTCAGGTGGCATATTACACAGCAAAAGGCTGTTGACCTCTAAATGTTTTGGTTATTTTTTGTAAATAATTTCATTATTTCTGTACGAGTTCTCATAGTCGTAAAACATGGAATATTAAATGACTTAATACTTAGCATGCTGGGTAAAAAATCAGCAGATGACATTTTGAAATGTTTTTTTTTTTCTTATTTTTCCTAGAAGAAAGGATTTGACATTTGAGGCATCAGATCCTATTTTCTAGGAAAAAAAAATAAGAAAAGTTTATATGTCAAAATGGTGTCTGCTCAATTCCTTCATAGTATTAATGTGTTATTGTCAGTACTTTACAATAGTATCCTTGATATTGCCAGTTGTTTAAAATATGGACCGATTTCATTTCCAGCCATTGCCTCAGCTATTGTCGCTATAGCTCCAGCCAAATACTAGTCACTTGACCTCTAGTCACAGCTATTGTGCATAGTCTGAGCTATAACTTGAATCTACCCCGATGTAAGCAAGTGACCATTCGGTTTTGGTGACACTGAATTCGCAGGAAACATCACATAAATTTTGATGGGATGATATTTTACATTGATAGCATCAAATGGCCAATACCCAAAATATAGGTACTTTTACCCTCCCCTCCTCCCCTCCTCCCCCCCCCCCCCCACACACACACACACACACACACCACCCCCTCACACACACAACACACACACACCAAAAAAAAAAAAAAAAAAAGTAAAATCAAGCTTTCAAAGTACCTCTACTCCCCTGAGCATATAGTTCTACATGTAAAATAAATGTGATAAGTTGCCTCTGCGAACGGGTTCGTGCACAAAAATCTTTGCCTTTTTAAAGGGACATTTTTTATTTGATTTAATAATAGGAAAATGGTCTTTATAGATAATGCCTGTGTAAGGTTGTTAAATAATTCATCTGTTCGTTACTGTTTGGATTTTTCCGTCGATAGGTAAGGTATTCGTAAGACTATGACACCTTTGGACTTGCTTTTTTTTCCATTTTCGTCTGACAGCTGGTTGCCTGGAATAAATTTATAAATTTTGAAATAAACATTTTTTTAATTACCCCCCCCCCCCTCCCTCACCCTTCTCCCCCTTACAACTTCATTTCAAAAGTTTCGGACATATATACATAATTATATAACTACACGATTTTATTAATCATCCATATGTACATATTATCAAGCAATCTGAATAGATACTATTGATTCTATTTTACAAACTTTATAGATGTAGAATTGAAGCTTTTCAAACAATGTTGTGAATGCATTGCACTGAACAGAAATGTCACGACTGGTTGATTAGTCAGAAGAAAAAAAAAAATCATCACATTATGAATTACCTTATTTACCCCAAACATCGAGGCATACCTCTTCCCCATACTTGTCCTAAAATTTGAACAACTCCTAGTCCGTTTGAATACCTCATTGATGTGTCTTAAAACTGCTGAATAGATGACAAACATGCTTTTTGCTCAAGTCTGACGGGTAAAATCGGTGACAAGCTGCAGACATGTTTAGTCTGCATAGGTTAGATTAATCATATTTTATCTGCATTTTAAACAAAGGGATTGGACATGTCATAATCCTCTCCCTGCAGCATGAAATACATAGGTTACACGGTTTCTTATCTTCTTTCTTAGCAATTTTCTTTGTCAGTTCTGGAATAGTGCATTTTCTCATAAACATAACCCACGGTTGTTTGTCTCAACACCATGTTGTGACATCACGAAAACATACCTATATAATTTTGACCCCCTTAAATCCCACTTTTATATAATAAAACTGGGGTTTACATGGGTATACAATATTTTTCTTAGTTCTGCTCAAAAATATAGATTGTTGGTACTTGTTAGAACCGCCTCATCATTATAACGAGTACCCACAATCTATGTTTTGAACAGAAATATGAAAAATATCAGTTTTTTTTTTATCTGAAAATTTTCGGTTTTTGGAGGTGAAATTTTCTTTATATTTGAATAGGCGTGTCTTCGTAATGAAAAGAAAATCACAATATGATCATCCGGAGGTGGTTGCGGAGGACCAGTACCATGACCTATCCTTTTACTCACTACCACTCTCCTTACGCGCCATCCGTCAATGAAAAATAGCCTAGTTGCTGTGCAGTGGCAAAAGAATGCGATCTACATGTATTTTCTTTTGAACAACACGGTAACATGTTAAATCTTCACTGAACCGATGATTTATTTAACCCGAGATTTGTAATCTGTCAAGAAACTGTAGTTTTACGCGCCTGTCTCTCACCAAAATGGCAAAATCTGACCACCCTTGCATCGGTAGAAAAATAATTTTTGTTCCGTATTCGCTTTAAAGACTACAATTCCGGTCTGGTTATACGGAAGACTACGAGGGCAAGTCAATAAAAAAACCAGCCTAACTTATATTTTTCATATTTCTGTTCAAAATATAGATTGTGGGTACTCGTAAGCAAGTGACCACTCGGTTTTGGTGACACTGAATTCACAGGAAACATCACATAAATTTTGATGGGATTATATTTTACATTGAGTAAACTAGTTTAATAGAACAGCTGAAATAGCTTGGCAATAGCCCAAAATGAATTTGGTCATACAATGCACATGCACAGAAAACCTTTCACCTGAACACCGATGACACATTTACCATGACAGATTCGAACTCATTTGTGAGTCTTTATATAGGAAATTCTTCCAATAGCCCTAAGAAAACAAATATTAAGGGATATTTTAGGGAAATTTTCATATTTATCATGAAAATATATGTTGTGTGTATGCATAAGATTTGCCTTATCGCCAAGGATCTGAAGTTTCTATAGGTGCAAAGTGACTCTAATCAGATGGATGCACAGAGGTGGTCGGGTGGTGCGAAGGTGCTGTGTATCTTACATCACTGGGGCGTCCAACTGATATTGGCTTACAGTTGGGCAAGGCCTGCTATTTTTGTAGTGGGTAAGGGTAGAGGTGGAATGTTTTTATTTCTTCTGTTTCTTCACTTTCATTCCTGTTCCTCTTTCTTCCCTGTCCCTCTCTTTCATCTCCTCTACTCTCTCTTCTATCTCTTCTCTCCCTTTCTCTGGGAGACGACACAAAATGACCCTCAAGGGTTGACGTGTCGTTAAACCCCAACACAATCAATCAGATGGATGCACAGGTGATCAGTATAGGTCCAGATACATGTAGAGCACTTATTTTTTCAACCAAAAGGTTCTGATGTTTTCTTACTCTATGAAAACATATGTTGTAGGTACTGATTAGAAGTACCTTGCAGAGGCATTTCTAATGAGTACCTCAACATACATTTTCATGGAGAAATGAGAAAAGTGTTTATGGATATTGATCCTGTGTTAGTTAAGGCTGGCTAATTGGAGCTGAAAAGGTAATCGATTATCAGTCCTGCCATTATGATCGATAATCATTAGTAATCACTGAAGATTTGGTCATAATTTTACCTCTCTGAGCAGGCCTGACAGTGGCGGGTTCAACCCCCGCCGAGGTGGGCAACATTCTTTCATGGAGATTGTGAAATATTTTCTACGGTCATTCTCTCCCTTCCGCTGTTTCAAGAAGGGCAGTTGTCAGTTTCTGGCGAAAGAATGTGCACAATACTGGTTAACTGCTTAGAATAGAGGACTAAGCCTGCCCAGTAAACTGTGGTTAGGTAAACTGACCGCGCTCGACATGACCCCATTGGGTTGACTGGGGAGTAAAACCTCAACACAAAAACAAACCTGTCTGAGCACGACTTTTACCATTTATTATACTTTATTGTATGTATTTGGTCAGACAGGCCTGAGCAAACAGTGTAGACCCTGATGAAATGCCGCAAATGTTTTGCAGTGTCTCATCAGGGTCTACACTGTTTGCCACTCATCCAGCTAATTTTAGACACAACAGTGGGTAGTAAATTGTACTTGTTCAAATTTTAGATTAAGTATAGTAAGGAGTTGAGATGTCTGAACACTAAGGGTAAATACGGTAAAGTAACATACACAGAAATCAAATGATCGATAATTAGCAAATCAGTAATGATAATCATTTTTGTGGAATTTATCGATCAATTAAGAGATTATCCGATTAATTGTGCCAGCCTTAGTTACGATAATACCTGAAGCTGTGCAGGCAGCAGAGTTCACTTGGCACACACAATATCATTAGGAAATTCTTTCTTGTTGCAGCTCATAATTCAACCCTGCTTAGAGGACTAGGCCTGCCCAGAAAAACTGTGGCTAGGTAAATGGATTTATTCAGATTTTAAGACAAATATGGTAAGGAGTTAAAGTATGGGAATATTTAGCGTGAACACGGTACATTCATTTTCATCATTACCCTTGCTGTACTGAATAAAGATGTCACGCCCACTTCTAATTTTTAGCCAATCAGATTACTTGATTGGTAATACAAATTTGCATGCTTTAATAATAACAAGCAGTGCAAATCCAGATCAGTTTGCTTTTTCAAAAGCCAATTAATCTGGATCTACACTACACTTCAACCTCTTTATAACACGGTTTGTTATAACACGTTCAAAGATGGATCCCAAAAATATATAGATTATATTGAAAAATGACCATAAATGGTCATTTTTCAATATAATCTATACATTTTTGTTTGGATATAACACGGTTGTTTAACTAACACGGTTTATGCTATGGACCCCTACAATAGTGTTATAAAGAGGCCGTGGTGTATTTGCAAAGGCAGGGCATATACGGGTTCAGCAGGACAAGAGTTAATTGTTACTGAATGTTCTTTTCCAGGTATATATACCCCGCCACCTGATGATTTTCTACTCATACAAGAATCTGGTGAGTTGACAGCAGTGCTCTTGATAAGATTTTGATACAATGCATATTTTACCCCTGCTTCAGAGCTGAACCCTTAAAACGCCAAGACAATCTGCATCTGAAAATGTTGTCTGTTTTTGTCGTCTGCTGAATATTCTTGCAAACTTTTCAAACCTATTTTTGCATACAGGCAAACAGTGTGGACCCACGTCAGACTGCTGTTCTTGGTCCACACTGTTTGCAGAAATGACTTTTAAAGTAACCGACAGAAGACAAAGCAGACGACAATAGTTGTGACTGGCGCTTTAAAGGTTAATGCCCATTTGCAACTCTTATCTCTTAAAGCACCAAGCATATTAGTGTAGCATACAAAATTCTAATTACGTCAGAGAAAATAAAGCTTGTAATTTCATATGGAATGCCAAGCTTTATTTTCTCTGAAAAAACAACAACAACAGCAAAACAACCTAGAATGCACAAATTTGTCATTGGTGCTTTAAGGGTTAAACCCTTTCTGATCTAGTATACTGCTACTGTTCACAAGAATCAGTTTGAAGGAAATAGCTTTATGTTAAAAGATCTAAAGTTCACTGAGACTTTTTACCTCTTAAATTTGATTTCAATGCTGACATTCAAAATTTCATTGAGTATTTTACTCCCTGAAATTAAATTGCAGTGCTAAGTTTTTAAAGTTTAATGCTGAAATACCCTTTACTCCCTCTTATTTAGCGCTCTGTTGACAAGTAACAGAGCTGTAGATAAGGCTCTTTTTTTCTTACTTTTCCAAGAAAACATATATTGTGGGTACTCATAAGATATGCCTCAGTGCATTGTTGGTACTCATTAGAAGCATTGACAAGGCACTTTGAATGAGTATCCACAACATGTGTTCGTGGTGAAACAGCTTAGAGAACTAAGTCTGTCCAAGAAAAGTGGTTAGATAAACTGGGTGCACTTGACATGACCCTAATGGGTTGACCGGGTCGTAAAACCTCAAGGCAACTGAATCAAACATTTTTCTGATTCCTCTCTTATCTGGAGCAATGAAGTAATATACAGATAACTATACTGACACTCGATACAACAACAAAATTCATTATGATGACAATTCAACTGTCACAAAACTTTCCCTATAGAGGAAACAATTAATTAGTCACAAATTATGCAAAACTATAGTATTTAATACTTTAAAGAAACATATGATTTGGATATTTGTTAGAATTGCCGCTATGAGGCAAATCTAACAAACATCCACAATATGTTCCATGAGGAAGTAAGAACAAAACAAATCTTTCATACATATCAATCTGCTCGTTAAGTATTCTGTACAACAGCAATTTCATTTTAATGGCAACTTTTCTGGAACAAAATGCTGTTTGTAATGAGGGCTCACAGAGTAGTTCCAGATAAAAGGGCTACCCATATATTTTTTTTTTTCTTATTTCTCCATGGAACCATTATTTTGTTGTGGGTACTCATTAGAAGTGCTTTGCCGAGGCATTTGTAATGAATTTCCACAGCATATGGAGAAATAAGAAAAATAATAGTACTTTTCCATTGAAAAAAAAAAGTGCTATAGACCCAGCTAGCATTCTTTATAAATCTACAGCGGGCTGTTATCAGTATCGACCCGTCAGTTACCCTGACGGGCCGATAACGGCCCGCTATAGATTTATGTAGACTGCTTAGTGGGCTGGACCTATGAAATTAGACTAATCCAAAGAATTCTTTTGAACATCCAAAGAATTTATTTAATCATATCCAAAGAAGAATTTTTGCTGACTGTGACAGTTTCAGTTCTTATCGAGAACCATCATCAGACTGTGACCTTGACCTCACAGGACTTGGACTGCTTAGAACTGGTCAGAGAAAAATAGTTTTGTGAATATTCAAGTGACTGTTCAATATGAAAGTCTATTAAAAGTAATAAACTGGAGTCTTCCAGGTTTTCTGGCATAGGCGAAAGCTTCTAAGGCCTTTATATATGGCCCTCAATTTCCTCCTATCCAGTAAAAGAAGCACATTTGCATATAAAATCCAGACAGCTTCACACAGGGAAGCTGCCTAGGATGCTAAATAAACTGGTACACCGGTACTCCTTGAAAAAAAAAAAGTTCCAGAATATTTGATACTCTTAGAAAAAAAGTTCAGGGATCTTTGATACTGGTATCCCTAGAAAAAATCAAGATTCTTTGATACCTTTAGAAAAAAGTTCAGGAATCTGATACTTCTAGAAAAAAGAAAGTTCAGGGCATAATAGTAATCCCAGAATAAATTGGGTATTTGATGGCTTTCCTAGAAAAACAAAAAAAAGCCAAGGTTATTGCTGGGGAAGCATTTTTGTTTGCCTGGAACACCATTTATAATAAGCTGAGAGCACATCTTTTTCTTTCTTTTTTGTTTATTTTGTATTTTTTTGATTTTGTAGATATTTCTCAGTCAGTGAATTTACCTGTCACTGGTACTATTGGTAGTTTAACACCGGGAGGTATAGTGCTAGAAGGAGATAAAAAAGAGGATAGAGATATCATTTCTCAATTTAATATAGAATTTATCTCAAATCCAGATACAGGAGAAAATGAACTCTATATTGACACTCCAATTGACAGAGATGTAAGTACATGTATTGTTTAAGTCTCAGCATTCTGTAAAAGTATCTTGGTTGGCCAGTGCCATCACGAAAACATGATATATAATTTTGACCCCCTTAAACCCCACTTTTATTAAGTAAAACTGGGGTTTACAGGGGTATACATTATTTTTCTTGATTTTGCTCGAAACATAGATTGTGGGTACTTGTTAGAACCGCCTCGGCAAGGCAGTTCTAACGAGTACCCACAATATATGTTTTGAGCAGAAATATGAATACTGTCAGAGTTTTTATCTGAAAATTATCAGTTTTTAGAGGTAAAATTTTCAGTATATTTGAATAGGCTTGTTTTCATAATGATAAGCACTCCCAACTGCAGATCATGAGGTCCTGAGTTTGAATCCCTCTAGAGGCAAAATTCAGTTCATTACAGTACGGCACTTCATAGCGCAGAGCCTTTCATTATCAGCCCTCCATTGTCTTGGTATGACCTAAATTATGTTAAAAGGGATGAAAAATGCTAAATCAGCAACAATAGTATGCCATAATGTACCCTTAATACACTGGAATCTCTTTATCCTTTAAATACCAAGAAAACCTGCATCTGAAAACGTTGTCGACTTAGGTCGCCTGCTGAAAATTCTTACAAACTTTTCAAACCTATTTTTGCATACAGGCAAACAGTGTGGACCCTGATCAGACTGCTCCTAGAGGAGCAGTCTGATCTGGGGCCACTCTGTTTGCAAAAATGACTTAAAATCACAAGCAGATGACAAAGCAGACGACAATTGTTGTGATTGGCAGTAGAAGGGTTGGTTCATGATAAGACAGATTCAGATATAGGTTGGTTAAACTGTGGACCCCAAAAAAATGTTATATCCAAACAAAAATATATAGATTACCAGGAGTCATCTTACTTTCAGAGCGGGAGAAGTTTTGCAACTATTTCAGGATTTCAGGGAGAAGTTTTATTCCAAATTTTGGATTTCCCTATGTATCTATATATTTTCACTTCTCCCTTAGCTCAAGACAGGGAGGTCAGCCAGCTTAGGGAGACCTTTTATCCCAAATTGCTCTCTAGGATGACCCCTGGATTACATAGAAAAATGACCAATTATAGTCATTTTTCTATATAATCATTAAATTTTTGTTTTGGATACAACACAGTTGTTTAGCTAAAATGGTTTTTGTTTTGGATCCCAACAATACAGTGTAGTGTTACAAAGAGGTTGTGGTGCATTTGGACTGACAGGCCTGAATGTTTACTCATGTACCACAGAACATGGCATCTGATCATCGTCTACACTGTTTTCCACTCATCCAGCAATTTTTGACACACCAACAGGTAATCAGGGCCCAGTTGTTCAAAGCTAACAATGTCGTTAGTTAACGATTCGTTAAAATTTACATCGAGTGATATGCAAATATGCTGAAATTTTTTGCTGAAAAATGTGAGTAGCTTTTGCAGTGCAAAAGCTACTCACATTTTTTCCAGCAAAAAATATCAGAATACTGAATATTAAATCCACTAAAACAGTTAACGAAATGACCCTTAACGAGCTTGTTAAGCTAACGACGCTTTGAACAACTGGGCCCTGATCGACTTGTTCAATTTTTAGGGCAAGAATAGTAAGGGGACAATGTGTCCAAATACTTACCATAATAGCCCTGTTTATTGGGACAGCTAGGCCTTTGCAAACAGTGAGGATCCAGATCAGATGCCGCATCTGCTCATGGTCTACACTGTTTGCCATACATACAGCAATATTTTAGACCCATCAATAGGTAGTAGAATGGACTAATTGAAAATCTAGGACAAGTACACTACAACTTTTTATAACACAGTTCGTTATAACATGGTTTTGGATATAACACGGTTCAAAGATGGATCCCCAAAATGTATAGATTATATTGAAAAATGACCATACATGGTCATATTGAATGGTTATTTTTCAATATAATCTATGCATTTTTGTTTGGATATAACACGGTTGTTTAACTAACACAGTTTATACTATGGACCACAACAATAGTGTTATAAAGAGGTTGTGGTGTATATTGAGAGCTAAGGTGTCCCAATACTTAGGATAAATATGATAGAGAAAATATGGTAGGCCAGTCTACCAAAAAGAAAAATAAACATGAATCATAGCAACAGATAAGGCACATTTTCCCCCGGATAAATGCTGATATTTTTCTTATTTCTCCATGAAAACATGTTATGGGACTCATTAGAAGCGCCTCGGCGAGATGCTTCTAATGAGTACCACATCATATGTTTTCGTAGAGAAATAAGAAAAATATTATGTGGATACCCCCTCTTATGAATGGTGTACATGTATATTGTAAGAAAATAATCACTATCATAGTTCCTGATAAGAGGGGTATCCACATAAATATTTTTTCTTACCGCATTTACCCTAAGTATTGGGACACCTAAATTCATTACCATACTTCTCCTAAAATTCGAAAAAGGTCTAGTCCACTACTGGCTGATGTGCTTAAAATATTTCTGGATGAGTGGCTAACAGAGTAGACTCTGATCAGATACCACATTCTGTGGCATCTGATCTGGGGCTAAACTGTTCACTCAGGCCTGTTTGTCCCAATACTTAGGGTAATTGTGGTATTTCTGTGCGAAAACATGTTGGTACTCATTAGAAGCACCTCATTGAGGTACTTCTAAGGAGTATCCAAAGCATGTTTTCACTTAAAAACAAATTTGCAAAAGCTACTAAAATTTTTTCAGCAAAAATACCTGTGAATTAGATATTGTGCTAGAACAGTTAACATTTTTGACCATTAACAAGCTCGTTAAGCTAACAATGCTTTGAACAACTGGGCTCAGGAAAGCGGCTGTTATATGGCCCACACCATAGAAAAACGTGTCTTGGCGTATAATCGGACAGAAAAGGCCCTGATCAATGCTCATCATTGGTTTGATCAGGGTCTTCACTGTCCACTAATAGAATCATTGGGCACTCAACCTAGGTCCTGCTGAACCCGGATATGCCCTGCCTTATTCAGCATGACAGTTTCTGGTGAAGGAATGTGCACAGTACTGGTTAACCGCTTAGAGGACTAAGCCTGCCCAGTAAATGTGTGGTTAGGTAAACTGACCACGCTCGACATGACCCTATTGGGTTGACTGGGCTGTAAAACCTCAACACAAACAAAACAATTATTCAGCATGACAAGAGCTGAGAACATATCGATGGAGAGCAAAGGCCAGGGCCCAGTTGTTCAAAGCTAACGACGTCGGTAGTTAACGATTCATTAAAATTTACATCAAGTGATACGCAAATATGCTGAAATTTTTTGCTGAAAAAATGTGAGTAGCTTTTGCAGTGCAAAAGCTACTCACATTTTTTCAGCAAAAAATATCAGAATATTGTATATTGAATCCGCTAAAACAGTTAACGAAATGACCCTTAACGAGCTCGTTAAGCTAACGACGCTTTGAACAACTGGGCCCAGATTACCCGCTTGTTACTATGCACATGCCAAGAATGGTCTGAATCTACATGTACATGTTCTTATTTTTTGCATGCTTGAATGCACTTTTTCACTTTATGTGGCCCATATAGATATGGCTGCTGTTGGGCAGTGACACTCTAAGGAATCCAATCTACTTTGGGAGCAGATCCTTTCCTTACAGAGTACCATATTTACCCTAAGTATTCGGACACCTCAACTCCTTACCATATATGTTCTAAAATTTGAACCAGTACAATTCACTACCCGATGTTGTGTCTAAAAATTGCTGGATGAGTGGCAAACAGTGTAGACCCAGATGAGACGCCGCGTTCTGCGGCGTCTCATCTGGGTCTATACTGTTTGCTCAAGCCTGTCTGTCCGAATATATATGGTAAATACGGTAGATCTCTTTTCAACAGGAAGGAAAAATAATTTTGACAGAATTGTGTCCTTTGAACATGTATTCATTCCCACTGGCCTAGGTGGTTCAGTCGGAAGCATCCCACTGGTGATGTCTGGCCTCAGTGGCTCGGATGTGATCCGAAGGTTGTGAGTTCAACCCCTGCTGGGTTTAGCAACATTCTCTTGTGGAGATTGATAATGAAATATTTACTACGGTTATTCTCTCCCTTCTGCTGATTCAAGAAGGGCAATTGTCAGTTTCTGGCCAAATAATGAGTACCGGTTAACCACTTAGAGGACTAAGCCTGTCCTGGAAAAGTGTGGTTAGATAAACTGACTGGCTCAACATGATCCTAATAGGTTGACTGGGCCGTAAAATATCAACTCAGTCAGTCAATATATTCATTCTCCTTAATGGATGTTACACTGTACTTTTTTAGATTTTAACACTTTGCAAGCTGACGACATCTTGAAATATTTTTCTTATTTTCCCTTGAAAATAGTGTTTGACACTTTATGAAATTGTCTTCTAAGGAGACAATTTGCATTAAGTGTCGAGTCCTATTTTGTTGCAGAAACAAGAAGAATTTCATCAGTATGTCACCTGCTAAATCTGCTGATAGCATGGCAAGTAATAAATGCCAAACTTTACAAATGATTGTTTTCTTCTTTGACAGGGTGCCACAGCTGAACAAGGAGATGATCTTGATTATATCCAGTTCACACTCTCTTGTAAATATAGTTCTGGTGGTGTTGATGTAAGTTTACTGTTTTTTAGATGGGGAGAGAAGCATCCTTCTGGCCGCAAGGTTATAAAACTATTTTCATGCTCAACTCAGCTGAGCATGAAAATTTCTCTGCTAATAGGTATGAAATTGCCTGCTTAAATTGGCATTTTCATATTTATTAGCAGAGATATTTTCATGCTCAGCTATATTTAGCAAGAAAGAATTTAGAATTGTTAGTAATTTGAGATTTATTAAGAGGACCAAGCTCAGCTGAGTTGAGCATGAAAAAAAGTTTTATAATCCCAGCTTAGCCACTTAACTTTAGTGGCTATTGATCATGAAATCATTTCTACAGTCAAACTCCCTTTTCTGCAAAATTTATGGGAAATCTTGGTGGCGCTGATCCAGGGCGTTGCAGCCACATAGCTTCAGTGAAGCTTGATCATGAAATCATTTCTACTGTCATTTTTCTCACCTGCTGACTCAGGAAAGGCAACTGTCAGTTACTGGTGAAAGTATGTGCACAAGTACTGGTTAACAGTTTAGAGGACCAATCCTGCTCAGGAAAAGTGTGAGTAGGTTAACTGAATAGCTCAATACTGTTGA
Source organism: Anodontia alba (assembly GCA_964016985.1). Classification (NCBI taxonomy): domain Eukaryota; kingdom Metazoa; phylum Mollusca; class Bivalvia; order Lucinida; family Lucinidae; genus Anodontia; species Anodontia alba. The sequence goes on from OZ024822.1 coordinate 43,399,063, forward strand.
CTGGGCTGTAAAACTCCCAACTTAGAACTCAATTAGTTGACAGTTTCTGGCAAAATAATGTGCACAAGTACTGGTTAACTGTTTAGAGGACTAACCCTACCCAGGAAAACATGTAGTTACATTTAGGTAAACTGACAGTTTTTGATATGACCCTAATGAATTGACTGGGCTGTAAAACCTCAGTGCATCGCAAACAATGCTAAATAGATGAACATGTGTCATATGCAAGTCATAATGGAATTTTGGATAATGCTTGTGCCTGAGCTGGAATTAAATTCTGCCTTGTAATGTCTTGATGACTATTTCATTTGTAAAAACAAAAAATATAGATGAAGCCCACATGTGTTATGCAAAAATTACTCACTTTTTTATATGCCCCTTTTGAAAAAACGGACGTATTATGGCATGGCGCTGTCCATCTGTCCCTCAACATTCTTGTACACTCCATAACTCAGTAACCGTTCAGGATATCTTCATGCAATTTTATAGGAATATGTATTAGGTCAGGACAATGTATAGTGCATAAGAATGACTGTTCCCCCTTTCTTAATTTCTAAGTTATGCCCCTTTGATTAATTTTTTCTAAACATTCTTGTACGCGCCATAACTTAGTAACCATTTGGGATGTCTTCAGGCAACTTTATAGGAATCTGTATTAGGACCATCATGACAAGATTAATTGTTCCTATTTCTTATTTCCAAGTTATGCCTTCGGGGTGGTTGGGTGGTGCGAAGGTGCTGTGTATCTTACATCACCGGGGTGTCCAGCTGATATTGGCTTACAGTTGGGCAAGGCCTGCTATTCTTGTAGCCGGTAAGGGTAGAGGGGGAATGTTTTTATTTCTTCTGTTTCTTCACTTTCATTCCTGTTCCTCTTTCTTCTCTGTCCCTCTTTTTCATCTCCTCTACTGTCTCTTCTATCTCTTTTCTCCCTTTCTCTGGGAGACGACACAAAATGACCCTCAAGGGTTGACGTGTCGTTAAACCCCAACACAATCAAAAAAAAAATCCAAGTTATGCCTCTTTGATTAATTTTTCCAAACACTCTTGTACGCTCCATAATTCAGCTACAGTTCAGAATATCTTCTTGCAATTTTATAGGAATATGTATTAGGTCAGGACAATGTGTTACACACAAGAATGATTTTCCCTCCTTTCTTAGTTTCCAAGTTATGCCCCTTTGATTATTTTTTCCAGAATTCTTGAACGCAACGTTACTCAGTAACCATTAGAGATATCTTCATGCAGTTTTATAAGAATACGTATTAGGTCAGGTCAACATGTTGAGCACAAGAATGATTGTTCCCCCTTTCTTAGTTTCCAAGTTATGCCCCTTTAATTAATCATTTTCAAACATTCTTGTACATGCCATAACTCAGTTACTGTTAGGGATATCTTCATGCAACTTTTTAGGAATGTGTATTAGGTCAAGACAACATGATACATATAATAACATTTGCTTTAGTTTACTTTCAAGTCCCTTTGATTGTTTTTTATGCTAATTTTGTATATACAAATCTTGTGCATGCCGTAACTTGATAACCAATTGGAAAATATTGATGAAACTTTATAACAGTGTGTATATGCCCATTTTTAAAAAAGTGGACATATAATAGCATGGCACTGTCTGTCTAGCAGTCCAGCCGTCTGTCCATGTCCATCCGTCTGTTCATTTGTATGTCCGTAAACATTCTTGTATGTGCCATAATTCAGTTACCATTCAGGATATCTTCATTCAAATTTATAGGATTATGTTTAAGGTCAGGACGATGTATCGCAAACAAGAATGATTGCTCTCTCTTTCTCAGTTTCCAAGTTATGCCCCTTTGATTTCTTCAAACATTCTTGTATTTGCCATAACTTAGTAACCGTTGGGGTATCTTCATGCAATTTTATAGAAATATGTATTGAGTCAGGAAGACGTGTCAAGTACAGTTACCAGTGGTCAGAGCTGTTAATTATTATTCCATACCTACCCATATGCAAATTAATTGTTTAGGCTATTCTCAGTCAATCCATTGTGCCATAACCCTTTGAAATATTTTAATGAAATTTTGTAGGAATGTATATAATAATGGGGCAATATATAATGAGCAAGAACCACAACTCTGGCTTTCTTATGTCCTGAATTATTTGCCCTATAACTAAATTTTCTTTTCCTTCTCTGACTCCTCAACCATTTTAAATATTCTAACGAAACTTAGTGGTGGATTGTATATTGCCAAGGGAATACATTGGGACCAAGAATGGTAACTCTAGTATACTTAGTTTATAAATTAGTTCCCTTGTTTGATTTCTGCATTTCTAAACACCTGTGCCACTTCATCCTGGAAGCTGTTTTTTATTTATATTATAGTATTTAATATGTTAATTGTTTTAATATAGGTGCAGTCATTAACTACAGAGTTGCTATTCCTATTTGTCTGCCTGTCCATCTTTTAGCCATACACATAGTGTACATTGGTTACAATTCCTTATAAAATGTTGGCCCCACTGTCTTAGCAAAGGGGCGTATAATGTGCCACTTGGGAAGCTCTTGTTTTTTTTTTGTTTTGTTTTTTTTTTTCAGAGAAAATAAGTATTGGCATTTTATGTGAATCATCTGCTAGGCAGGCAGATGATTCACATAAAATGTCAAGTATCAATTTCTGTGATAAAAAAACAAAACAAAAACAACACAAACAGCCGAGATGTCACCTGCTGCAGTTATGAATAAAGGTTTACGGGTTAAAAGGGTATTTAGACTCATGCCAATGATGCTAACACTTTATTCCATACTTTTTTGGTCTTCATTTTGCTTTTTAAGCACTTAGTAATTAGTGGAATAGCAAACAACATAGACCCTGACCATATTGCTCGTTCAGTAGTAGTGATCTGGGTCTGCACTATTTGCATATGCCATGTTGTCAGAAACTTTGGTTTACAAAATTTTAGGACATTTACCGTATGTGAATTATTTCGCAGTCTTGGCTCATTTTAATGAAAGTTCCTGTTTTTGTCACATCTGCTTTAGCATGGGTGACTTATGCATGCAAGGCCCAGTTGTTCAAAACTTCTGGGCCCAGTTGTTCAAAGCTAACGACATCATTAGTTAACGATTCGTTAAATTTTACATCGAGTGATACGCAAATATGCTGAAATTTTTTGCTGAAAAAATGTGAGTAGCTTTTGCAGTGCAAAAGCTACTCACATTTTTTCAGCAAAAAATATCAGAATATTGTATATTGAATCTGCTAAAACAGTTAACGAAATGACCCTTAACGACCTCGTTAAGCTAACGACACTTTGAACAACTGGGCCCTGATGTTGTTAGTTAAGGATTCATTAAAATTTACATCAAGTGATACGCAAATATGCTGAAATTTTTCTGAAAAAGTGTGAGTAGCTTGCAAAAGCTACTCACATTTTTTCAGCAAAAAATGTCAGAATATTGTATATTGAATCCGCTAAAACAGTTAACGAAATGACCCTTAAGAAGCTTGTTAAGCTAACGATGCTTTGAACAACTGGGCCCAGGTTTCTATCCGTTAAATTGTAAGTCCATCCATTCATTTATATACTTACATCCACCCCAGCATGCAGCCCAGTGACCTCCCTAATTTGAAATACGGTAAAAATTCAGCAGTTAAGACCACCTTTGGCACTGCCTAAAAATTGTCTTATTAGCGGGATGGTCTTTATAATGAATGAAGAATATAGCTCTAGATAAGATGATTTTTTCAACACAGCCTGGGGCCCAGTTGTTCAAAGCATCATTAGCTTAACAAGCTCGCTAGTGGTCAACATGTTAACTGTTCTAGTAAGTACAATATCCAATTCACAGGTATTTTTGCTGAAAATATGTGAGAAGTTTTTGCAAATGCAAAAGCTACTCACATTTTTCCAGCAAGAATATTTGCATAAATGCCATATTTAACGATCAAAGTTTTGAAATATGTCAACCAATGACATCATTAGTTTTGAACAACTGTGCCCTGATATTTTTCTTATTTCTCCACAAAAAATATGTTGTGGTACTCATTAGAAGCACCGCACTGAGGCTTTTCTTGTAAGTACCACCACATTTTTTTTTGTGGAGAAATAAGAAAATATTATGCAGATTCCTTCTATCTAAAGCTATGTACAATAACAAGAAATTACACTGCAAAAGCTGGGTCTTAATAGTGGAGTGGTCTTAATTTTTAGTGGTCTTAATGGCAGAATTTCACTGTATTTATGCAGTTGCGACATAAACTTCAACATGGTTCTTTCTATTTTTATACTCTGCCACACGATAGTGGCAGGGTATCATGGTTACACATTGGACGTCCCTGTGTCTGTCCATCCGTCCGTCAGTCATACATCTGCCCGTCCGTATTTTATCTCCGGATAATAACTTGAGTAAACATCAATGGATTTTCACCAAACTTGGTATGTGCATGGATATTGTGGAGATCTGGTTTCGGATTGCTATTTGATAAAAATCGTCAAATTTTGACAGACTTATCTGCTCGAGACACGCCCATATTTTTGTTTCTGGACAATAACTTGAGTAATTGTCAAGGGGTTTTAACCAAACTTGGCATATGCATTGATATGAAGGAGATCTGTTTTAAGATTGCTAATGGGCAAATTTCATCAATGTTTGACAGAGTTATCTGCCCATGACACGATTGGTGGGGTATTATAGTTTAACGTTTTTTTTCTATTGCAGTTCAACAAGTTCTTTTACGTTAGATTGAAGGTGGTAGACAAGAATGACAACACACCTGAATTTCAGTATCCGGCGTCAGGAATTTATCAGACATTTATTTCAGAGGTAATCAGCTACTTTAGATATAAATGTAGTTTTATTTCTTAACCCTTTCAGCTCAGAGTTTCTGAAGTGGACTCCTCCTTCCTCTGTGAAATTGAATATGTCCATTATTTTGATAGGGATGTTGTGTAGACAAAAATCGAAACAAAGTGGCAGACAGTGTATAAGCAAAATAGAAAAGGCAAACAGTGTAGATCTCGATGAGATGGCTCATTATGAGCCATCTGATCTGGATCTATACTGTTTGCAAAGCCTTTTTACTGGTCTGTAGAGCTGAAAGGTTTAACTAAACACATGAACCTAAGTGTGAATAAATTTACCTCAAGGTGAACAGATAGTTTCAAGGGAGACAGCTGTTGTCAAAACTCCTGAAAAGGGGGTCTACTCTAAAAGGAAAGAAATTCTTTTTAGCTCACCTGACGTAGTCCAGGAAAAGCCAGTTCACTACCCCCGGCGTTGGCATCGGTGTTGGCGTCAGCAGTCTACATTTACGTTAAAGTTTATTAAGAGCGTATATTTTCCAGATCATTTGATAGATTTGGTTCATATTTGGTATGATGATAGATATAGTTCTGAAGTATTTTTCTGTAATATCCCAGCCCATTTTCTCAAGGTCAAGGTCATGGACTAAGAAATGTTTAATGTTAAAGATTTTTTAGTGCTCATATTTTCCAAGGGGGTGGTCGGGTGGTGCGAAGGTGTCGTGTATCTTATGTCACCGGAACATCCAGCTGATATTGGCTTACAGTTGGGCAAGGCCTGCTATCCTTGTAGCAGGTAAGGGTAGGGAGGTGATGTTTTTATTTCTTCTGTTTCTTCACTTTCATTCCTGTTCCTCTTTCTTCCCTGTCCCTCTCTTTCATCTCTTCTGCTATCTCTTCTGTCTCTTTTCTCCCTTTCTCTGGGAGATGACACAAAATGACCCACAAGGGTTAACATGTCGTTAAACCCCAACAAAATCAATCATATTTTCCAAACTATACGATGGACTTTGTTCATATTTGGTATGATGATAGATACAGTTCCAAAGTTTTATTCAGCGATACCCTGCCCATGCCTGTGACCTCAAGGCCAAGGTCACAGCCTTAAGAGTTTTATGTTAAAGTTTTTTAATAGTTTGTATTTTCAAAATCATACAATGGATTTTGTTTATATTTGACATGATGATAGATACAGGCCCAAAGTTTTATCCAGCAACACTCAAAAGGTGATATTCATTGTTTTATCTTAACTGTAAATCAGTGAAATAGTTATTAGCTAAGGTGAGCTATTGTGATCACCCACCGTCCGTCGTCGTCGTCCGTCTGTCCGTCCATCCGTTCACAATCTTTAAACAACATCTCCTCCTAAACCACTGATTGGAATTTGACCAAACTTCACAGGAATGATCTTTGGTTGGTCCTCTTTCAAAGTTGTTCAAATGGTTCCGGTCCATTGCATATCTAGGTCACAGGAGCTAAAAATAGATTTTTTAACTAAAAACTTAAAAATTTTTCTTGTCAGAAACCACTGGACCGATTTCAGTATAATTTTGCAGAAATGTTCCTTTGTTGACCCTCTACCAAGATTGTTCAAGCCATTTGGATTCGTCAAAAAACATGGCCGCCAGGGGGCGGGGCTTATTTTCCCTATATATCTGTATAGAAAACTTTAAAAATCTTCTTGTCAGAAACCACTGGACCGATTTCAATATAATTTTGCAGAAATGTTCCTTTGGTGATCCTCTACCTGAATTGTTAGCCATTTGGATTCATCAAATAACATGGCCGCCAGATGGCGGGGCTTATTTTCCCTATATATCTATATATAAAACTTTAAAAATCTTCTTGTCAGAAACCACTGGACCGATTTCAATATAATTTTGCAGAAATGTTCCTTTGGTAATCCTCTACCAAGATTGTTCAAGCCGTCATGATTTGTAAAAAAACATGGCCACTAGGGGGCGGGGCTTATTTTCCCTATATATCTATATAGAAAACTTTAAAAACCTTCTTGTCAGAAACCACTGGACCGATTTCAATATAATTTTGCAGAAATGTTCCTTTGATGATCTTCTACCAAGATTGTTCAAGCCATTTGGATTCGTCAAAAAACATGGCCGCCAGGGGGCGGGGCTTATTTTCCCTATATATCTATATAGAAAACTTTAAAAATCTTTTAGTCAGAAACCACTGGACCGATTTCAATATAATTTTGCAGAAATGTTCCTTTGGTAATCCTCTACCAAGATTGTTCAAGCCATTTGGATTCATCAAAAAACATGGCCGCCAGGGGGCGGGGCTTATTTCCTCTATATATCTACATGTATATAGAAAACTTTAAAAATCTTCTTGTCAGAAACCACCAGACCGATTTCAATATAAATTTGCAGAAATGTTCCTTTGGTGATGGTCTACCAAGATTGTTCAAGCCATTTGGATTTGTCAAAAAACATGGCCGCCAGGGGGCGGGGCTTATTTTCCTTATATATCTATATAGAAAACTTTAAAATCTTCTTGTTAGAAACCACTGGACAGATTTCTATATAACTTGGCAAAAATGTTCCCTTGCTGATCCTCTACCAAGATTGTTCAAGCTGTCATGATTTGTAAAAAAACATGGCCACTAGGGGGCGGGGCTTATATATCTGTTTAGAAAACTTTAATGATCCTTTTGTCAGAAACCACTGGACCGATTTCAATACAACATTGCAGGAATGTTTCTTTGGTAACCATCTAAAAAGATTGTTCAAGTCATCATGATTCATCAAAAAACGTGGCTGCCAGGGGGCGGGGCTTATTTTCCCTATGTATCTAAATAGAAAACTTTAAAAATCTTCTTGTCAGAAACCACTGGACGGATTTCATTATAACTTGACAGAAATGTTTCCTTGTTGACCCTCTACTAAGATTGTTCAAGTTATCATGATTCATCAAAAAACATGGCCGCTAGGGGGCGGGGCTTATTTTTCCCTAAATATCTATATAGAAAAGTTTAAAAATTTTCTTGTCAGAAACCAATGGATCAATTTCAATATAACTTAGCAGGAATGTTTCTTTGGTGACCCTCTACCAAGATTGTTCAAGCCGGCATGATTCGTCAGAAAACATTGCTGCTAGGGGTGGGGCTTATTTTCCCTATATATCTAAATAGAAAACTTTAATCTTCTTGTCAGAAACCACTGAACCGATTTCAATATAACTTGGCAGGAATGTTCCTTTGGTGGCCCTCTACCAAGTTTGTTCAAGCTGTCATGATTCGTCAAAAAACATGGCCGTTAGGGGGTGGGACTTATTTTCCCTATATAGCTATATAAAACACTTCAAAAATCTTTTTATCATAAACCACTGGATCAGTTTCAATATAACTTGGCAGAATTGTTCCTTTGTAGACCTTCTTTCAAGATTCGGTTCCAGCGATCATGATGCATGTAAAAAACATGGCCGCTCGGGAGTAGAGCTATAAAATTTATACAAAACTCTTAGAGCAGTGAACTTGGCTGAAACTTCAACAGTAAGTTTGCAAAGCTGTTTGCTCAGGTGAGCGATATAGGACCATCATGGTCCTCTTGTTATTATTAAAAGAATTTTGTACATTTGTGTAAATGATATTTCAAAATCAATTCTTAAATAATATTTTACCGGTTGTCAATAGCGAAATCGCTATTGACAACCGGTTGTCAATAGCCACTTCCAATTTTATATTAAAGTGTTTTAAGAGCTCATATTTTCCGAACCAAATGATAGATTTGGTTCATATTTGGAATGATAATAGATGCAGGTCCAAAGTTTTATTCATCATCACCCCCACCTATGTCTATGACCTCAAGGTCAAGGTCACAGACTTAGAAGTTTTATAATTGATCCCTGATAATGTAAAATTCATGACAACAAATGATCAAACCATACCACAAGAAATCCTATCAAGAGCTAAAATGCCGTAACATTTCCTCTTACCATAATGATTCTAAGTATTGGGACAGATTGGCCTAAGAAAACAGTGCAGACCAGATCAGACTGGTCCTAAAGAGCACCCTGACACTCCAGTATAACCCTAATTCCAAGTGAGCTATGCTGTCTCTTGACAGCTTTTGTTTCAAAAGTTGTGCAGGAAAGCAAACTGGAGGTCACAAAAGTTGTCTCCCTCGAGATAAATGGCAGAACATCTACCCAAAGAGCACCCTGACACTCCACTATCACCCTAATTCCAAGTGAGCTATGCTGTCTGCTGACAGCTCTTGTTTCAAAAGTTGTGCAGGAAAGCAAACTGGAGGTCACAAAAGTTGTCTCCCTTGAGATAAATGGCAGAACATCTACCAAAAGTAACCAGTCACCTTAAAATGTGTGATCAGAGAATTTCTTTCCACTGTGCATTTTGTTCAGTAATCTTCATTCATCTGACAGTGGTTTCTACATAAATCAGTGATTTAGTCGGAGGTTAAACCTTTCATCCTGGCAGACTAAAATATATACCTTTGCTAACAGTATAGATTCAAATGAGACAGCTTTTCAGGATCTACACTGTTTGCCATTTTGTAATAGATATCAGACTGAAAGCCCTATTTGCATCAGTGGATGTATCCAAATTCAAGGATGGAAGGATGGAAGAGTCCACTTCAGAAACTCAGGGGGGAAAGTGTTAATGAAGACCCCGCTTGATTCCACAGGCTGCTTAATTCTACAATCAGGGCCCAGTTGTTCAAAGTATTGTTAGCATTTGGACCTTTATTGCATTACGAAAACATGCCTATTCAAATATACTGAAATTTTTACCAACAAAAAATGAAAAGTTTCAGATAAAAAATTCTGATATTTTTCATATTAATGCTCAAAACATAGATTGTGGGTACTCGTTAGAACCGCCTCAACGAGGCAGTTCTAGCAAGTACCCACAATCTATGTTTTTGAGCAAAAATAAGAAAAATAAAGTATACCCCTGTAAACCCCAGTTTTACTATACAAAAGTGGGGTTTAAGGGGGTCAAAATTACATAGGCATGTTTTCGTGATGGTCACTTTATGTGATAAGTCATAGCCTAGTAAGACACTTTTTTTCACCTGAAACCTATTGATACATACTTGCTAAATAATGTGCTGTGAATACTCCTGCAAAAGAGAATTCACAGCACATTATTTAGCAAGTATGTATCAATAGAAGAAGCCACTCAGTATGCAGGACTAGTAAGTGGGTAATTCCACTGGCCTAATCAAATTTACTCATCCTTCCAGCCTACAGAGGCAAAATCTATTCAATTAAAAAAGTCCCAGTAGTTTTGTTAAGAACAATGCCATATGAGCCAAGGCGTGATAAAACCAACAAATGGGGGTGGTCGGGTGAAGCAAAGGTATCGTGTATCTTGTGTCACTAGAGTGTCCAACTAATATTGGCTTACATTTTGGCAAGGCCTGCTAGCCTTGCAGCAGATAAAGGTAGAGGGGGAATGTTTTTATTTCTTCTGTTTTTTTTTTTTTTCACTTTCCGTCATTTTCCTCTTTCTCTCTGGTCCCTCTCTTTCATCTCCTCTACTATCTCCTCTATCCCTCTTCTCCCTTTCTGGGAGATGACACAAAATGACCCACAAGGGTTCACATGATAGCTCAAGAAAATAAATATTTAGGGACTATAATTTTCTTGTTTTATCATGAAATTGTATGTTGTGTGTACTCCTTAGAATTGCTTCATCAAAGTGATTCTAATGAGTACACTCAACATAAGATTGTTTTGTAGAAAATCAAAAATATTTTTCTAAATTATCACAATTTGCTTCCTGACTGGGCACCATGATTAACCCTCAGTGGCACAAACTACCCATATCTTGAACCCATTTCCATGGTCCCATAGATGGTCGAGCTGTTGAAGTTTAATTGTACATGTATTTGTCCTACTGGCCAAGATTTCAATTTCTTACTAACCCTCACAGTATACTCTGCAGTTCAAGTGGGAGTGAAATTTTTTGTATCCAGGATTTGAGTTGCCTCAAGGCAATTCTTATGAGTACCTTCAACATTTATTTTGGTGTAAAAATAAGAAAAATGATATAAAAATCATGGCTCTAGTTAAGAAGGGGTAGGAGGAAAATATTTTTCTTGTCACAAAAGCATATATTGTGGGTACTCATTAGTAGCACATGATGTCTTCTGTGAGGTGCATTTATTGAGTTTCCACAATATATCTTTTCAGAGAAAATAAGAAAAATATCAATACTTCTTGGATGAAAAAAAAAAAGATCTTCAGCATCTTGTCTGTAGCTATGATTAGTATTATTACAGACCAGCATAGAGGCTCAATTGGTAGAGTGTCTGCTTTGTGCCCTGGAGGTTGTGGTGTCGAACCCTGGTCAAGTCATACCAAAGACATTAATCCTTAAAGTGCCAATCACAACTGCATCAGTGACACTTTTAAATATATTTTTTTTTTATTTATTTTTCTTAGGAAATAAATCTTGATATTTTGTGTAAATCATCTGCCAAGCAGACAATTCACATGAAATTTCAAGGCTTATTTTCTATGAAAAATGTTCTTTTTTTTAGAATGTGTCTGCTACAAATTTTGCTTGGCACTTTAAGAGTTAAACATCACGAAAACATACCTATATAATTTTGACCCCCTTAAACCCCACTTTTATATAGTAAAACTGGGGTTTACAGGGGTATACATTATTTTTCTTATTTTTGCTCAAAAACATAGATTGTCGGTATTCGTTAGAACCGCCTCGCCGAGGCGGTTCTAACGAGTACCCACAATCTATGTTTTGAGCAAAAATAAAAAAAAAATACCAGAATTTTTGTCTGAAATTTTTCAGTTTTTGGAGGTGAGATTTTCTATATATTTGAATAGTTTTTGTAATGAATGGTAATGGCTGCTCTTTTGCTTGGTAAGGTGTCGTGTATCTTGCGTCACTCGGGCATCCAACAGATATTGGCATACTTTGGGTAAGGCCTGCTATCCTTGTAGCAGGTAATAGTAGAGGGGGAATGGTATCATTTCTTCTGTTTCTTCACTGTCATTCATTTTCCTCTTTCTTCCATGTCCTTCTCTTTCATCTCCTCTACTATCTCATCTATCTCTTTTCTCCTGACACAAAATGACTCACAATGATAGACGTGTCGTTAAAGCTCAACACAATCATTTTGCTTGGTGCTCAGCAGAATGTAGAGCTAGAACTGGTCAGCCCAGTGTCAGTAATATATGACTGGGTGGAATATCATGTCGTGTCTGGGGCATGATATTCCAGTGAGGCAGCACTCTAAAAGTGGGCATTAAGCTCCCTGCCATATCCAGACACCATCGTGGTATAACTGAAAGATTGTTAAACCTTATCCTGCTGTTCATGACAACCCCTATCTTTGCAAACAGTGTAGATCCAGATCAGATGGATTTTGATGAAGCCATCTGATCAGAAGCTGCACTGTTTGTCATTCAGTTTGTGAATTTGAACAAAAACATTTTATGATGTAATCTGATTGGCTGATAGTCAGAAATGGGTGTGGCTAATTTAATTATTCAGCAGGATAAGGATTAAAAGAGAGGTAAAACCTGAATTAAACAAACAATAGTGATATTGCATTGAGAACATGATCATAGTTCTTGTTAAGGCACATTTTTCAGTCCAGGTATTTTTCTTATTTCTCCATGAAATTTATGTTGTGGGTACTGATTACATGCACCTCAGCCAATACCCATTCTATGATGATTCATTTTACAAAATGCTCAGATAACCATTTACATCATTGAGCGCATAGCTCCAGATAAGTGGGAGTGGCCATAAAATATTTTTCTTATTTCTCCATGAAAATATATGTGGTAGGTACTCATTTGAAGTGCGTTGGCAAAGCACTTCTAATGAATACCACAATGAATACATGACAAGAATGTTTTTGTGGAGAAATAAGAAAAAATACTAATTCTTTTTGCTTGGAAAAAAAAAACAAACAAAACAAACAACTTTATCTGGGGCAATAAAAAATTTGAGTTTGTACTGCAGTAAGAAAAATCACGTTTATGTGTGAAAAAAAATAAAATTTTGGAAATTTTAAGCCTGTCCTGCTGAGCCCAGATAAATCCTGCTTTTACAGACAGTGTAGATCAAGATCAGTTGGCTTCTTCAGAAGCCAGCTGATCTGGATCTGCACTGTTTTTATTCAGTATGTGAATATGTATCAACAACCTGGATCAAGTAATCTGATTGGCTGACAAATGGGCGTGACATCTTAATTTATTCACCATGACAAGGTTTAATGGGCTGCTTTCTCTTTTGCCTGATGAAGACGATTCCTGTGTAAATTTTCCAGCTTTTATTATGGATTCTTAGTATGCAATTAGTATGAAAACAGATTGTGATATTTTAATTTACGCTAGTTTGGCTATTGACAGTGATTGCTGCTAGCTTCTAGACTTGTGCATATCTTTGCACTTAAGAAATTACAGTCGAACCTCAATGGCTCGAACATCTTTGGGACCATGGAAATTTTTTCGAGACATGGGTAGTTTGAGCCACTAAGGGTTAATTATGGCACCAGTTCAGGAAGCAATTAGCGATAATTTAGGGAAATCTTTTTGATTTTCTACACAAAGATTGTATGTTGTGTGTACTCATTAGAATCACCTCATTGAGGTGATTCTAATGAGTACACACAACATACAATTCCATGATAAAATAAGGAAAAAAACATTAAATATTTGTTTTCTTGAGTTATTGGAAGAATTTTGTAGGGACTGAAAAAAGAAATTCGAATCATCCACGGTAAATGAGCCATCTGTGTTCGAGCCATTGAGGTTATACTGTATTTGCTACTCACTGCGGAGATTGAGCATGAAATATTTTCTACGGTCATTCTCTCCCTTCTGCTGATTCAAGAAGGGCAGCTGTCAGTTTCTGGCGAAAGAATGTGCACAATACTGGTTAACCGCTTAGAGGACTAAGCCTGCCCAGTAAACATGTGGTTAGGTAAACTGACCGCGCTTGACATGACCCTATTGGGTTGGCTGGGCCATAAAACCTCAACACAAACAAACGGATGAGTAGTTTTTAGACATGTCAACAGGGAGTAAAATTTACTAAGTTTAGGTGAAGTACGGTAAAGGGTTTAGGCATGACTCTGTATAAGAGGGGATATCAGGAAAATATTTTTCTTATTTCTACACAAAAATAAAAGTTGTGGGTACTCATTAGAAGCACCTCAATGAGATGCAGCTAATGAGTACCACAATATGTGTTTTTTCGAGAAATAAGAAAAAAGCACTTTATCCCATTGTAGTCTGGAGACCAGTAAAAGGGTATTTGGCATACAGTGCAGACCCAGATCAGACGCTGCAGAATGTAGCATCTGATCAGGGTCTGCACTGTTTGCAAATAGTTTTTCTCTAGGAATATCAAAATCACATATCCTGACGTACCTAAAATCTATATTAGAATCTTCCAATATATAATGTGGGGGAGTTCATTCAGTCTACAATACGTTATTTGGAGCTATAGCATGTATGACCTCATGTTTTTATTTCATTTTTCCAGTCAGTACCTTCAGGGACAACAGTTTACAATGAAGTGTCAGCAACAGATAAAGATGCCAACCTGAATAAGGCCTTAGACTTCAGTATCATATCTGGAAATAATTATGTGAGTAAAACTGGATGAGGGGAATTCCATATAGATAAACTTTAATATAGATTCACTTTTATATAGATAAACTAAAAAGTATTAATATTTTTTTTATTTCTCCACAAAAACATATATTGTGGGTACTCATTAGAAATATCTTATATTGTAGGTACTCATTAGAAGTATCACAATAAGATACTTCTAATGAGTACCCACAACATGCATTTAAAATAATTAAGTATTAATGAGGATACCTCTCTTATGAAAAATACAGAAATGACCCTCATCTATATTTGTGTACATTTGTTTGACCATTTTTTGATGCATATCTTCTTCCATCTTCCTTCAGATTCACTTTAAGAGGTAAGAGATCAAATTTGTTACGACCCTGCCATTTTTAATGGGGGTGCATATAGTGTCACCCCTGCCTGTACGTAAGTCCGTACGTCCTGTGATTATGTTTCATATGTGCAAGAAGTGGTTTCAGTTTAATACATGTATCTTTTGAAAAGATTAGTGTATTGGATTCAAATATTGTACAGATGTATATAATCATAAAAAATAGGTCTTGTTTGGTTAAGGGTAAAATCCAGCAATTATTACAGGAGTTATGGCCCTTTTTCAACTTTGAAAAATTGTTTCTGTTTGATATATTTTGAAAAGATTAGTGTGTTGGATTCATATTTTACATACAGGTATATAATCAGAAATTTAAGTTAAAGTTTGATTTAGATTAAAATCCAGCAACTATTATTGAAGTTATGACCTTTTTTCAACTTCATTATCCTGTCTGTATGTACAAAGAATCGTTTCTATTTGATATCTTTTGAAAAGATTAGTGTATTAGATTCATATTTCATACACAGATATATGGTCATAAACTATAAGTCAAGCTCGATTTAGAATAAAATCTGCCAATTATTATAGGAGTTACAGCACTTTTTCAACCTTACCTTTTGCAAAATACTTGTTTCCGGTTGAGGATGGCCCCTGCGGGGCGGGGCTTATTTTCCCTATATATCTATATAGAAAACTTGAAAAAATCTTGTCGTCAGAAACCACAGGACTGATTTCAATATAACTTCGCAGAAATGTTTCCTTGGTGACCCTTTACCAAGATTGTTCAAGCCGTTATGATTTGTCAAAAACATGGCTGATAGGGGGCGGGGCTTATTTTCCCTATATATCTATACAGAAAATTTTAATGATCTTCTTTTCAGAAACCACTGGACCGATTTCAATATAACATTGCAGGGATGTTTCTTATGTAACCCTCTATCAAGATTGTTCAAGCCGTCATGATTCGTCGAAAAACATGGCTGCCAGGGGGCGGGGCTTATTTTCCTTATATATCTATATAGAAAACTTTAAAACTCTTCTTGTCAGAAACCACTGGACCGATTTCATTATAACTTTGCAGAAATGTTTCCTTGGTGACCATCTACTAAGATTGTTCAAGTAATCATGATTCGTCAAAAAACATGGCTGCCGGAGGCGGGGCTTATTTTCCCTATATATCTATATATAAAACTTTAAAAATCTTCTTTTCAGAAACCAATGGACCGATTTCAATGCAACTTGGCAGGAATGTTTCTTTGATGACCCTCTACAAAGATTGTTCAAGCCATCATGATTCGTCAAAAAACATGGCTGCTCGGGGGCAGGGCTTATTTTCCCTATATATCTATATAGAAAACTTTAAAAATCTTCTCGTAAGAAACAGTTGGACTGAGTTCAGTGTAACTTGGCAGGAATGTTGCTTTGGTGACCTTCTACCAAGATTGTTCAAGCCTTCATGATACATCAAAAACCATGGCCCCCAGGGGGGCGGGGCTTATTTTTCGTATATATCTGCATAGAAAACTTTAAAGTTCTTCTTGTCACATACCCCATGACCAATTTCAATATTACTTGGCTGGAATGTTGCTTTGGTGACCCTCTACCAAGATTATACATGCAATCATGATTTGTCAAAAAACATGGCTGCCATGGAGTGGGGCTTATTTTCCCTATATATCTAAATTGAAAAACTTTAAAAATCTTCTTGTCAGAAACCACTGAACAGATTTCAATATGACTTGGCAGGAATGTTCCTTTGGTGACCCTCTACCAAGTTTGTTCAAGCTGTCATGATTCGTCAAAAAACATGGCCATTAGGGGTAGGGCTTTATAGCTATATAAAACACTTTAAACCACTGGACCAATTTCAATATAACTTGGCAGAAATGTTTCTTTGGTGACCCTCTTTTAAGATTCAGTTCAAGTCGTCGATGTGTTAAAAAAACATGGACGGGGGTGGGGGGGGGGCTGGGGGGGTGGGAGGGAGGGCGGGGTTGGTTCTATAAAATTTATACAAAAATCCTAGAGCAGTGAACTTGGCTGAAACTTCAACAGTAAATATGCAAATCTGTTTGCTCAGGTGAGCGATATAGGACCATCATGGTCCTCTTGTTTTAATTGTGCATCGGTTGAGAAAAACGCCTGCTCTGCCTTTTACCATTTCAGAGGACTAGGGTGTTTTTGGTTGAAAAAAGTACCTTATTTAGAGTTGTGTCTGTTTATTCTATCCTTTTTATGTGTCTGGGCCCAGTTGTTCAAAGCATCATTAGCTTAACAAACTCATTAGTAGTAACTGTTCTAGTAAGTTTGTTCAAAGCATCATTAGCTTAACAAACTCATTAGTAGTAACTGTTCTAGTAAGTACAATATTTAATTCACATGTATTTTTGCTGAAAAAATGTGAGTAGCTTTTGCAAATGCAAAAGCTACTCACATTTTTAGAGCAAAAATATTAGCGTATATGCCATATTTAATGATCAAAGTTTTTAACGAAAAATTAACTAACAACATCATTAGTTTTGAACAGCTGGGCCCCAGGTGCAAAGTGGTTAGTGCTGCCAACTTTGCATTATGAGGTCACAGGTTTGAATCCTACTGAAGGTTCGAATCCAGCTGATGACTGTACAGCACATCATTGTATATAGCCTTTCATCATCACCCTTCCATGAGCTCGATATAACTGAACCCTTAAACTGCCAATCACAACAGTTGTCGTCTGCTTTGTCAGCTGCTTGTGATTTTAAATATCATTTTTGCAAACAATCTGGACCCAGATCGGACTGTTCCTCTAGGAGCAGTCTGATCAGTGTCCACACTATTTGCCTGTATGCAAAAATAGGCTGGAAAAAGAATATTCAGCAGACAACATAAACAGATGACATTTTCAGATGCAGGTTTTCTTGGCATTTTAAGGGTTAACCCTTTCATTCCTACAGACCATTAACCCTTGAAGCACCCATCACAACCGCAGCAGACAACAAATTTTTATTATTATTTTTTTATTTTTCAGAGAAAACAAGTCTTGACATTTCATGTGAATTGTCTGCCAAGCAGACAATTCACATGAAATGTCAAGACTTGTTTTCTCTGAAATGGCAGACAATTCACATGAAATATCAAGACTTGTTTTCCCTGAAAAAAAAAAAAAAAAAATTCCGAATGTCATCTGCTGCAAATTTTGCTTGGCACTTTAAATGTTAAAGATACCTTTGCAAACAATGCAGATCCTGATGTGATGGCCTTGTCATCAGGATCTATGCTGTTTGCTATTCTGTTATTGATTTTTGACTGAAACCCCTTTTTTGCAACAATGGATGCGTCCAAATGTGGAAATGAAAGTGTCCATGTCAGAAATTATGGATGAAAGGGTTAACCAGTGTTGAAAGGGATGTAAAACACCAAATCATTATCTTCTGATATCTTTGTTTTGCAGCAAGGGACAGAAGCATTTAAGATTCCAAATGCAGGAACAGGAGTTATTGTACTTAACCGCGTGTTAGACTATGAAGAGCTGTATGGAAGTACATTTGGCACTGAATTCAGATTGGAGATTCAAGTCAGGGTAAGTTTTTAGCTGGCTGGTAGAACTATAGCTGTCACTATGGCATTGGCATCAGTGTAAGAATTAATTTTGCTAAAGTGGCTGAATTGATTTGGTTGCCATGGCAACCAAACAAAAAGAGACAAAAAATCTAAAAAAAATTCATCTCCTCAGAAGCCATAAGCACGGTGAAGCTGATACCTTACATAAATATTCATAACATTTGCCTATACAAAAAAAGTGTTTTGGTTTGCCATTTCTATTGTGCTTTCTTTACTATGGCAACCTTTTCCCACAGACATATAATGGGAAAAGTATAGGTAGGCCATTTTATTCTCTTGTACTGCAGATTTTTTGACAAATATTTTCAAAAATGTTCCTTGAGTAGTCCTCTACCAAATATAGAGCTCTGTCCAAGTGGTTAAATTTGATTGGTTGCCATGACAACCAAAATAGTGAAAACATAAAGAAAAAAAAACTCCTTAAAGCTATAAAGAGGAAACTTCGCAGAAAGTTCAAAATATTAGCTTTTACAGCAGTTCACTCAGGTTAGCATTGTGGCCCATGGACCTCTGGTCTTTTAATTTCCTATGAAATGAATTTTGATTGTAGCATTTAATTTAAAAAGAAAGGTCTGAAAGAAGATATATTTTTGTAATATTTGCACTGAGAATAATAAATTTAAAAAAAAAAAAAAAAAAAATCAGTGTTGTCTACTGCAGTTGTGATTAGCGCTTTAAGGGTCAAATAGCACTGATATTTTTTGTTTCAGGATAATGCTGTTATTGAGGCAGAACGCAAAAGCGCAACAGCCACTGTTACAGTGACAGTTACAGATCACGATGATTTGGTGCCAACATTTACCTTCCCAGGATGCACAAACACTTATCCTACCGTTGACGTACATTGTAATTCAGTTGTTTACGTTGGGAGTGTTATCTCTGGTGTCCAGGTTAGTGTTTAGTCTTTTTGAATTTGCAAGGGCCCAGTTGTTCAGAACATTGTTAGCTTAACAATCTTGTTAATGACAAACTCATTGTCATGGCTAAGCTATTTCCAGATACAATGATATTTTTGCTGCAAAAATGTGAATAGCTTTTGCAATGCAAAAGCAACTCTCATTTTTTCATTAAAAAGTATCAATAAACTTGCCATATTTCAAGATAGAAATTTTAACATCACCTTAGCTAAAAACTTCGTTAAGTTTTGAACAAGTGGACCCTGATTCATAGCTCTGGATTAACCAGAAGGTATCGATATTTACATTACGAAAACACACCTATTCAAATATATAGAAAATTTCACCTCCAAAAACTGAAAAAAATTCAGATAAAAACTCTGATATTTTTTCATATTTCTGCTCAAAACATTGATTGTGGGTACTTGTTAGAACTGCCTCAGTGAGGCAGTTCTAATGAGTACCCACAATCTATGGTTTCAAGCAGAAATAAGAAATATAATGTATACCCCTGTAAACCCCAGTTTTACTGTAAAAATGTGGGGTTTAAGGGGGTCAAAATTATATAGGTGTGTTTTCGTGATGTTTCTCCATACAACATATGTATGGATACACATTAGAAGTGCCTCACATAGGCACTTTTAATTAGTACCTACAATGTATGTCATAGCTCTTGAAAAGATGATGTTTTTCAATCCTAAAGTATTAGTAGCCGACCTCGGTGGCTCAGTTGGCTGCACGCCAGCTGGAGACCAGGAGGTCGTGGGTTTGATCCCCGCCGAGGTTGGCAACATTCTTTCGTGGCGATTGATCATGAAATATTTTCTACGGTCATTCTCTCCCTTCTGCTGATCAAGAAGGGCAGTTGTCGGTTTCTGGCGAAAGAATGTGCACAATACTGGTTAACTGCTTAGAGGACTAAGCCTGCCCAGTAAACGTGTGGTTAGGTAAACTGACCACCCTCGACATTACCACTGTGTTGACTGGGCCATAAAACCTCAACATAATAAAGTATTAATATTTTTCTAATTTCTCCACGCAAACATATGATGTGGGTACTCATTAGAAGTGCCTTGGTGAGGCACTTCTAATGAGTATCCACAATATATGTTTTTATTCAGAAATAAAAAAAATATTTACCTGGGCCCGGTTGTTCAAAGCGTCGTTAGCTTAACGAGCTCGTTAAGGGTCATTTCTTTAACTGTTTAAGCGGATTCAATACACAATATTCTGATATTTTTTGCTGAAAAAATGTGAGTAGCTTTTGCACTGCAAAAGCTACTCACATTTTTTCAGCAAAAAATATCAGAATATTTGCGTATCACTCGATGTAAATTTTAACGAATCGTTAACTAACGACATCGTTAGCTTTGAACAACTGGGCCCTGATACCCAGTCTTATCTAGACCTATGTATGCTTTCATGAAGAAATAAAAAAAAATACTTATCTGGAGCTACACAGACTTCTTCACTGTTGCAAGTATGACAGATTATCCATTTTTAAGCTGATTTGCATTCCTTTCTGGGTCTAGTTGTTCAAAACTAATAATGTCGTTAGTTAACCTATCACAACACTTTGGTCATTAAATATGGCATATACGCTAATATTTTTGCTGAAAAAATGTGGGTAGCTTTTTTTTCGCACCTGCGTTAGCACGTAGGTGCGATATAGGCGTGCCGTGACCCGTCCGTTCGTATGTTCGTCTGTTCGTCAACAATTGACTTGTGAGCGCAACTCCTCCTACAGTTTTTTGCCAATCGTTTTGAAACTTCACAGATGTTTTGGCCATAGCACGTAGATGTGCATATTGTTTGCTCATAATTCTCAGAATTTTTTTTCTTCAACTTTTTCCGCTTTGTTAACTTAGTCATTTTTTACCTAAAACCCTTATAGTCAGTGGGTGTCTTGTGAGCGCCTCCTACAGTTTTTGGCCAATCATTTTGAAACTTCACAGATGTTTTGGCCATGGTGTATAGATGTGCATATTGTTTGCTCATAATTCTCAGATTTTTTTTTTAAAACTTTTTCCGCTTTGTTAACTCAGTAAGTTTTTACCTAAACCCCTAATAGTCAGTGGGTGTCTCGTGAGCGCAACTCCTCCTACAGTTTTTGGCCAATCATTTTGAAACTTCACAGATGTTTTGGCCATGGTGTGTAGATGCACATATTGTTTGCTCATAATTCTCAGATTTTTTTTTCAACTTTTTTCGCTTTGTTAACTTAGTCAGTTTTTACCTAAGACCATAATAGTCAGTGGGTGTCTCGTGAGCGCAACTCCTCCTACAGTTTTTGGCCAATCATTTTGAAACTTCACAGATGTTTTGGCCATGGTGTGTAGATGCGCATATTGTTTGCTCATAATTCTCAGATTTTTTTTCAACTTTTTCAACTTTGTTTAAAACTTAGTCAGTTTTTACCTAAAACCCTTATAGTCAGTGGGTGTCTCATGAGCGCAACTCCTCCTGCAGTTTTAGGCCAATAGTTTTGAAACTTCACAGATGATTAGGTCAGGGTCTGAAGATTTGCATATTATTTGCACATAAATCTCAGATTTTTTTTTTTCAACTTTTTTCGCTTTGTTAACTTAGTCAGTTTTTGCCTAAAACCCTTATAGTCAGTGGGTGTTTCGTGAGCGCAACTCCTCCTGCAGTTTTAGGCTAATAGCTTTGAAACTTCACATATGATTAGGACATGGTCTGAAGATGTGCATATTTTTTGCACATTAATCTCAGATTCATTTCAGCAGAGTTAGGGGTCCTTGATTTATCCCCAAAATTGGCTTCCGCTCAATATCTTGTGAAAGAATTGATGGATTATGATCATATTTTGCATACATATTGTTGTTAACAATACCTAGCTTGGGATTTCGTCAATTTTCAGCTGAGTTACTGGCCTTGATTAATGGGCAAAAATGATAGCCGCTCAATATCAATATCTTGTGAAATAATGGACAGGTTTAGATAAAATTTTGCAAGCCAATATTCCAAATTTTCTACTTTGTCCATTTTTCTAACCTATCAATTTCTTGAATACTGCAAAATAGATTTTTTTTCAATACAAATAGGAACTTGTATGACTTAATCCCCGCAGGTGCGACATCGCTTTCCGCGGATTTCTTGTTTTTTTTCATTTGCAAAAGCTACTCATTTTTTCAGCAAAACTACCTGTGAATTAGATATTGTACTTACTAGAGCAGGTAACATTTTGACGACTAACGAGCTTGTTAAGCTAACAACGCTTTGAACAACTGGGCCCTGAAGTTAAAGTCTGAAAAATATTGTTATTACAAAAGATTTTTTTGTAGAGTTGATGTTAAAGCTTAGCTTCAGATATAAATGGGAGAATTCAGAAGACAATTTTTATTATTTCTGCACCAAAACATATCCATACCTCTAAATATTGTCTCCTGAAATTTTGTTGTCACTTCAATCCTTTCATCCCCGTGGACCAATACATGTACACTTGCAGACTGTGCAGATCTTGATGAGATGGCTTGTTTCTCAAACCCCTGTTTGCAACAATAGATATGTCCAAATTCAGAGATAGAAGAGTCCATTTCAGAAACTCTGGTGATTTGGTTAAACGTTAAATAGGCCATTCTGTTTTTGATTTTTACTCAAACCCAAATCTATTTGCAACAGTGAATGTGTCCAAATTCAGAGATGGAAGAGTCCATTTCAGAAAGGGGTGAAGGGGTCTAGCATTAAACATGCTATTTTGTAATTGATTTTTTTACTCAAACCCCTATTTGCACCAGTGGTTTTGTACACATTCAGAGATGGAAGAGTCCATTTCAGAAACTCGAAGGTGGAGGTGTTCAGCATTAAAAAACATTCTGTTAATGATTTTTTTACTCAATTCCTATTTGCAACAATAGAAGTGTCCAATTGAGAGATGGCAGAGTCCATTTTAGAATTTCAGGGAGGAAGGGGTTAAGAGTTATGTAAGCATCTTATCTAGAGATATGATCTATTTTATTAATTTACAGAGTGTATCTGGGATCGTAGTGCGTCCTGAAGTAGGTGGAGTTGTTCAGTCTTCTCCTGTGACTATCCAAGCTGTTGACATGGATAGACTGAATGCACAACTGGATTTCAGTGTTATCAGCGGTAAGCATATATTCTGTTGTTTATTTTTTATGCCCCCACCACGAAGTGGAGGAGGGCATATAGTTTTACCCTTCATCATATGTACATGTGTCTGTCCTTCCGTGTGTCCGTGTGTGTGCGCGATCATCCATCTGTCATACTTTATAGTACTGTTCCTTCTCCACAACTCCTCCTACAGTTTTCAAGGTAATGGTTTGAAACTTGCACCTTAGTAAGTATATAGTTCGAGCATGTGCAAAAATGGTAAAAAACTCGGATCAAATTATTATTGCTAGAGGTACATATCCTTGATTTTCATAGAAAATTTGCCATGTACACATGGTATAGTAGGGTTTGTGTCTCGGCAACTTCTACAATTTTCAAGATAATGATTTGAAACTTGCAGCAAAGTAAGAATATAGGGTGAGCATGTGCATAAATTTCACAGAACTCTGATCAAATTTTCTTTGCAAAAGTAACATACCCTTTATTTACTTAATATGGCCTTGTACATGGTTGAAACTTGCACCAAATAAAGGATATAGTTTGAGCATGTGCATAAAGGTCACAGAAATCTGGGCCCAGTTGTTCAAAGCTAACGATGTCGTTAGTTAATGATTCGTTAAAATTTTAATCGAGTGATACGCAAATATGCTGAAATTTTTTGCTGAAAAAATGTGAGTAGCTTTTGCAGTGCAAAAGCTACTCACATTTTTTCAGCAAAAAATATCAGAATATTGTATAATGAATCCGCTAAAACAGTTAATGAAATGACCCTTAACGAGCTCGTTAAGCTAACGATGCTTTGAACAACTGGGCCCTGATCTAATTATTATTGTTAGAGTTACATACCCTTGATTTACTTAAAAAAATTGTCTTATATACATGGCACAGTAGGGTTGGTATCTCCGCAACTTCTACAGTTTTAAAGATAATGGTTTGAAACTTGCAGCAGAGTAAGAATATAGGCTGGGCATGTGCATAAAGGTCACAGAACTCTGATAATTTTTTATTACTAGTTACACACCCTGGATTTACTTAGAAATTTTGCCTCATACACACGGCATAGTAGGGCTGTGTCTCCGCAACTTCTACAGTTTTCAAGATAATGGTTTGAAACTTGCAGCAAAGTAAGAATTTAGGCAGGGCATCTGCATGAAGGTCACAAAACTCTGATCAAATTTTCATTGCTAGAGCTACATACCCTAGATTTACTTAGACATGTTAATAAAATCACTCAGAATAATAAATCTACAAAGCCAAACTGGCAGTAGCAGGGGCATTCATCCCCTTTAGGGATCTGTAGTTTCAATATCTTATTGCATTAGGATTCACAAGTCTTAATCACAGCTGCAACTGACATTATCTGATTTTTGTGTGTGTCTGAAAAATAACAAAAAAAGTTAGAATGTCAACTGCAGCAATTTTTCACAGCACTTTATCACTTACCACTCTCTGGGCAAATTCAGCAGATGACAGTTTGAAATATTTTTCTAATTTTTTCCAGAAAATAGGATTTGACATTTCATGCAAACTGTTTCCTAAGGAAACAGATTGCATGAAATGTCAAAGCCTGTTTTCTGGGAAAAATAAGAAAAATATTTCAAATTGTCATCTGCTGAAAATTTTACCAAGAGTGCTAAGCGTTAAGAGTTAATCACATATGCTATTCTGAGACTCTTATACATACAAGACACCACCATGGCATGACGGAAAGATTGTTGACAGTGGCATTTAATCTCAGCTCAAACAAATAAAATATTTGTGCACATGACATTGTGTAGATTTTAACATAGCGTTAGAGAAAAACATTTTGTGCATATAGCGAATTTAAGAAATGCACTGACCAACTCAACCCTCCCTTATTCACTAATTCGGGTTCAGGCTTGCAAGGATCAGGAAGTCGTGGGTTCAACCCCTGCCGAGGTTGGCAATATTTTTTCATGGAGATTGATCATGAAATTTTTTTACGGTCATTCTCTCCCTTCCGCTGATTCAAGAAGGGCAGTTGTCAGTTTCTGGCAAAAGAATGTGCACAATACTGGTTAACCGCTTAGAGGACTAAGCCTGCCCAGTAAACGTGTGGTTAGGTAAACTGACCACGCTCGACATGACCACATTGGGTTGACTGGGCCGTAAAACCTTAACACAAACAAAAATCAGGCTTGCAATCAACATTTTCACCATTGTGGCATAAAAATGAATTGGCAAAAATTGTGTTGATTATTTAAAAAAAAAAAAAAAAAATCAAAAAGCGTTACCAATAGTATACCAAAATGATGGTGGCAAGTGTTTTCTTTATCAAACTGCCTATTTATTGCAATTGTGCCTCTATCACTATCAGTTACCATTAAACTGGCTTTTAACCCAAGTCACGCTGAATAAAATAAGAGTCCACCCACTTCTAATTGTCAGCCAATCAGATTATTTGATCGAGGCTGTTGATACAAGTTTGCATACTCAATGACAAATAGTATAGATCAAGATCAGTTGGCTTCTTCAGATTTGGATCTACACTGTTTGCGAAGGTAATGCATATCCGGGTATAACAAGATAATGGTCATTTGTCAATCAGTAACTGTCATAATGGGGTAGCTTATGTTTTTTGCTTATGGCAAGCATCTGCAACATCATAGCTTTGATCAGACTAAGCCCCAGCTCTTGGCAACCAAGCAGTTCAAATGCAATTTAAGTCTTATTATTATAGCCAAGCTTTGAAAAAGGTGGGCTTTACTGGATTTGCCATGTCCTTCTGTGATTCTGTGACTCCGTGATTCCGTGACTGCAAAATTAAAATGCATTTTGCTTAATAACTTTTGTGTGTTTGTGGTCCTACTTCAGTGAAACTTATACAACACTTGGTCTCTAAGGTAAGTAAAGTGTAGTCGCAGAATAGTGGCCAAGGGCCCATAACTCTTGGAGTTGTGTCCTTTGGTAGGTTTTCAAAATTTTTAATGCATTTTGCTTAATAATTTTTCTGTTTGTGGTCCGATTTCAATGAACTTATTCTACACTTGGTCTCTAAGGTAAGTAAGGTGTAGTCGCAGAATATTGGCCAAGGGCCCATAACTCTCGGAGTTATGTCCCTTGGTATTTTTTCAAAATTAAAATGCATTTTGCTTAATAACTTTTCTGTTTGTGGTCCTACTTCAGTGAACCTTATACCACACTTGGTCTCTAAGATAAGGAAGGTGTAGTGGCAGAATGGTGGCTAAGGGCACATAACTCTTGGAGTTCTGTCCCTTCATAGGTTTTCAAATTTTGCCATTCTTGAAAATTTTTGTAACAGATTTTTCAGGCTCTATGCAAACTAGAAAGCTGAAAGTTTGTATAAACATGGACAATGACTGGATGTATTGTGCATACCGGAATAGGGGCCAAGGGTCCATAACTCTTGGAGAAAATGCATTTCGCTCAATAACTTTTATGTTTGTGGTCCTACTTAGCTGAAACTTATATCACTCTTGGTCTCTAAGGTAAGGAAGATGTAGTGGCAGAATGGTGGCCAAGGGCCCATAACTCTTGTTTTATCTGAAAAATGACAAAATCAATTTAAGAATGCCATCTGCTACAAATTTGCTAAGCACTTTAAATTTTTCATTTTTCACAAACAAAGATGTAATGTTCAGTAGCTTCTGGGATATTGTATGCTACACACAATTTTTATCTTGGCTTTATAGTGGTTTAACATTGAGTGATGATTACATAGCAATTGCTTTAGTGATGAAAATCTGTGCCACATCATGGGAAAAGAGTTGTTATAGTATATGTGATCAGCAAAGTTTCAGGCAAGCCTGCGCATCCACCCATGATACAGTACACCAGATCAAGTAACTACAATAATGATATTTTTATCATATACCTTATATTTCAATTTTTTGTTCATAGTTTTACTCATATTATGCAGAGCCGCGTGAACTACTGACATTACATTTCAAATATTGAAATTAGTGGACAATGCCATAGTTTTGGTTACAGTTCATAAAATGATTTTTGTTAATGTCCCTTCTGCTGATTCAAGAAGAGCATTTGTCAGTTCCTGGGGAAAGAATGTGCACAATACTGGTTAACCGCTTAGAGGACTATGCCTGCCCAGTAAACGTGTGGTTAGGTAAACTGACCACGCTCGATATGACCCCATTGGGTTGACTGGGCCGTAAAACCTCAACACAAACAAACAAAAACTGCAAAACCAGGGAACCGGCATAAGCTAGGATAGAGATACAGAATTGGAAAACGCTTGTAGTATGATACAGGAAGTTGTATTTTTGTGTAGGAAAGTTGTTAGTAGGCAGTATAAAATAAATTGATGGACAGGGCCCAGTTGGTCAAAGCTAACAATGTTGCTAGTTACCGTATTGTTAACTTTGATCATTAAATATGGCATAAATGCTAATGTTTTTGCTGAAAAAATGTGAGTAGCTTTTGCATTTGTAAAAGCTACTCACATTTTTTCAGCAAAAATACCTGTGAATTAGATATTGTACTTACTAGACCAGCTAACATTTGACCGCTAACAAGTGCATTAAGCTAACAATGCTTTGAACAACTGGGCCCTGATTGTGAAGATGCACAGGCTGATCTGGTCCTTTGCTGTATGCATAAGAGCCCTTTTCCAATGTTGCCCATTCTTCCCATCACATGATGCTGCTGCCTTTGCTTCATACCACCTGGCCTCAGTTGTTCAAAGCGTCAGTAGCTTAACAAGCTCGTTAGTGGTCAAAATGTTAACTGCCCTAGTAAGTACAATATCTAATTCACAGGTATTTTTGCTGAAAAAATGTGAGTAGCTTTTGCAAATGCAAAAGGTACTCACATTTTTTTAGCAAAATATTAGTGTATATGCCATATTTAATGATCAAAGTTTTAATGATACATTAACTTACAACATCATTAGTTTTGAATAACTGGGCCCAGATTAGAGGAGCATCAAGGAAAATAATTGAGCCTGTGCATGACAAAACCTACAATAAACCTGTGTGACCAGCAAAGACTCAGATCAGCCTGTACATCCTCCCAGTATGGTAACAATTCTTGTTCGTCCCTCTTTGGATAGCCCAGAGGCTGTAGAAGGCACATGCCCTCAGTGAAGACTCTGATCAGACTGCTCTGATGTGCAGGCTGATCTGAGTCTTTGCTCATTGCACAAGTATTATTATAGGTTTTGTTGTGCGCTGGCTCATTTTCATTTCTCAAAGTTGTGTGCTGCTTGTTCATTTTATTGACATGAGTTATATTTTCTGCTTTTTAGCTACTCCTTCAAGCATGGCTAATCGATTTCAACTTGTTTCTACCGGCACTACAACATCAGATGGTAGAACCATTTACTCTGCTGAACTACGACAGCTGCAGCCCATTAATCGTGCAGATGCTCAACAGATAGTGTTAAATGTTCAAGTGAGTAAAACATTTGAACCGGCACACGAAAAACTTTAAAGGGACCTTATGGTTTTCGGGTTTGTGGTTTCTTAGATGTGCATGCATAGTCCCCTATTTGGGCTACAGACATACGTTGTTTGCCTGAAGCTTCACAATCGCGACAGATGACATTTTGATTTTTTTTTGTACCACATTTACCCTAAGTATTAAGACACCTTAACTCATTACCATACTTGTTCTCAAATTTGAACAAGTACAATTTCCTACCTGATGTTGTGTCTAAAAATTGCTGGATGAGTAGCAAACAATGACGAATATAGACCCTGATGAAATGCCACATTCTGTAGCATCTTATCTGTGTCTACACTGTTTGCTCAGGCCTATCTGTCCAAATACATAGCGTAAATATGGTATTTTCAGAGAAAATAAGACTTGACATTTCATGTAAATCATCTGCCTATCAGACAATTAACATGGAAGTCTTATATTTCTCAAAAAAATTTAGAATGTCGTCTGCTACAATTTTTTTTTTTTTTTTAAGGGTTCATAATAGCAGTTGCAGTAATTGTATGGTAAGGAGTTGTTGACTAAATATTTGAGGTAATTACAACAGGTTAGCTTCCTTATTTGAGTTGCCATGCTCCATAGTGCAGTTGGAAGCGCATCTGACTGCAATATCAGAGGAGGTCACAAGTTCGAATCCTAGCTCAGCCACATAACTTTCATTGAGAGTGATCAAGAAATCATTTCTGTGGTCATTCTCTCTCTTCAAATCATTTCTATGGTCATTCTCTCTCTTCTGCTGATTCACAAAGGGCATTTTTCATTTACTGGCAAAAGTATGTGCACAGAACTCTGAATAATCACTTAGATAATCGAACCTCCCAGGAAAAAGTCTGAATAGGTTAATTGACTGGCTTGACATGACCTTTTCCTGTATTAATGGGGCCATAAAAGCCCAACACAAACAAAAGCAGATGACATTTGTTTTTTTTTCAGAGAAAATAAGGCTTGACATTTCAGAGAAAATAAGACATGGCATTAAATGTGAATCTCTGCACAGCAGATGATTCAGATTTAATGCCATATCTTATTTTATCTGAAAAATATTATAAATTTAGAATGTCGTTTGTGACAATTTTGCTTAGCGCTTTAAGGGTTATTAATGGCAGTGCAGTAACTGTATGGTAAGGAGTTGAGTTGACTGAATGAATAACTGCGGTAATTATCACTGGTTAGCTACCTTAATTGAGTTAGGTAAAAGAGATAACTAGTAAATAGGCAACAGAGAAGATCTTTTTTTTTTTATTTTGCCCTTTCGGCAACCGTGTTGTCTTCTTCAGGTAGCATGGCTTTTAAAAATGCGATCTCCATTACAAAGACTTGACATTTAATGTGAATTGTCTGCCTTTCAGGCAATTAACATGGAAGGCCAAGTCTTATATTTCTCTGAAAATTTAGAATGTCCTCTGCTAATGTCATTTTTTTCTTAATCAGTCTATACAAACGGATGCTGCTGACAAGTTCACCGAAGCTATAATAAAGTTGACTGTGGAGCCAAATAATCAAAACAACCCAAGTGTGATTATTGACAACAATGGTCAGGGTTACATCTACGAAATGACTCAAGCTGGTGGGAATGTTTATAAAGAGTCCACTCCAGATCACACCACCATGTTTATCACTGTTACTGACCTTGATTTGGTAAGTTTAATTTCCATTCCAGCATTTTATATAAGATTTTGTTTCTTGCTCACCTGAGCTGAAGGCTCAAGGTGACCTATTATGACTACCGTGTCTGTTATATGGCATCAACAGTTTCTTTAAATGACTTCTCCTCTGAAAATACTGGACCAGTTTGTACCAAACTTTATAGAAATGTTTCACTAATAGCCGTTTACCAAAATTGCTCAAATTGTTCCACTCCGCTAAACAAGATGGCCACTTGAGCTAAATGACCCAATTTAAATAGTAATTTCATGGCAATTTTCCTCTTATGCCCCTTTACCAGCAATTTCTCAAATTGTTTCACTCAGCTGAACAATATGGAAGCTAGAGCTGAAAATAGAAAAAAAAAATCTTTAAATGCCATGTTCTCTTAGACCAGTCGCCCGATTTAAAAATAATTTCACAAATGTTCCTTTTATGCTCACAAAAATTGCTAAAATGGTTCTGCTCTGCTGAACAAAATGGTCAGCAGAGCTAAAAAAAAGAAAAAAAAAATCTTTTAAACAACATCTCCTCCCAGGCTGGTGGCTGGATTTCAAAATAATTAATCTCCTTCGCTTAGGAGGATATGTTGTTTAAATGTTAAATGTGTGTTCCCTACCCCTTCACTAGTTTCAAAGTGATGGATAAGTAGGATCATAGCTATAGGAAAGGGGGATAGCCATATAAATATTTTTCTCATTTTTCCACCAAACATGTTATGAGTACTCATTGGTTTTTGGTTGAAAAAAGTATCTAATCTAGAGTTACAGTTCTGTGACAGTGTTTTAATCCTTGTCCTGTTGAACACGGATATATCCAGCATTTGCAAACGGTGTAGATCCAGACCAGCTGGTTTCTGAAAAAGCTAACAGATCTGGATCTGCACTGTTTGCCATTAAGTATGTGACTTTATATCGGCAATCTGGATCAAGTAATCTGATTGGCTGAAAATTAGAAATGGGCATGACATCTTAATTTATTCAGCATGACAAGGGTTAAACTTACCATTCTCTGGGCTAATTCAGCAGATGACAGTTTGATGATATTTTTCTTATTTTTCCCAGAAAACAGGATTTGATGTTTCATGCAAATTGTCTCCATTGCAATTCTGTTTCCTGGTAAAAATAAGAAAAATATTTCAAAATGATTTGTGCTGAAAATTTTACCCAGAGTGCTAGGCATTAATCTTGTCCTTGCAGCTTGTTGTTCATAGCATCATCAATTTAACAAAGTCACTGAGTCATTGTACAAGTATTTCAGGGCCCAGTTGTTCGAAACTAACAATGTTGTTAGTTAATGTATCCTTAAAACTTTGATTGTTAAATATGGCATATACGCTAATATTTTTGCTGAAAAAATGTGAGAAGCTTTTGCATTTACAAAAGCTACTCACATTTTTCCAGCAAAAATACCTGTGAATTAGATATTGTACTTACTAGGACAGTTAACATTTTGACCATTAATGCCCCAACACAATCAAATTTGACCATTAATGAGCTTGTTAAGCTAACAATGCTTTGAACAACTGGGCCCTGTTTAATAGTTTTTATACCATAGTTATATTTTTCTTTTATGGAAAAAATGTGAAAAGCTACTCCCATTTTTTCGTCAAAAAAGAATTGGTATATTTAAATTGTAGCAGACAGCATTGTGATTTTTTCAGAGAAAAGAAGGTTTGATATTTCATGTGACTCATCTACCCTGCAGATGATTCACATGAAATGTCAAACCTTATTTTCTCTGAAAATAAAAATATATTTAAGAATGTCATGTGCTGCTCTTTTGATTGGCAAATCTAATCTAAGGTCTTAAATTATTGTACATATATGTCAGAGAGAATTAGGCTTGACATTTCTTGTGAATCATCTGCCATATATAACATTGATTTAACATCTTTGAAAAATTCTGAACACCTGTTTCCAGATTTATTATTATTATTTTTTTTGTTGCTAGGTACCAGGAGAAGAACAGAATTACATATATAGCATTGTGACACCTGGAGTTCCTTTTGACGTAGTGGGTAAAGGGGACATTGCTTATATTGTTACCACAGTTAGTGATTTGGACAGGGAGTCTGAAGACTCCTATACCTTTACTGTAAGTACCTTTTCCACTCCTAACATAGCTCCAGTTAACGTAACCAAAAGATACCAATATACATCTTATTTCTCCACAAAAACATATGTTGTGGACTTCATTAGAAGTGCCTTGCCGAGGCACTTCTAATGGGTACCCACAACATACGTTTTCGTGGAGAAATAAGAAAAATATGTGGATATCCCTGCTTATCTGGAGCCATGTTCTAACTTCCGAAAAGGATTCTTCTGTCTTTGAACTTGGACAAGCTCATTCTTTGGTTAATTGTGTACCTTATTTACAGATTTGTTTGAAGCATCCAGGTGGTCAAGTGTTTAGCATTCCAGATTTTAGATCACTTTATTGCACAGAGCTTTTCATTATGACCATTCCATCAACTCAGTATGATGTAGATAATGTTGAAAGGGACTTAAAATACCTGGGCCCAGTTGTTCAAAGCATAGTTAGCTTAATGAGCTCGTTAGTGGTCAAAATGTTAACTGTTCTAGTAAGTACAATATCTAATTCACAGGTATTTTTGCTGAAAAAATGTGAGTAGCTTTTGTTGCTCACATTTTTCAGCAAAAATAGTGTATATGCCATATTTAATGATCAAAGTTTTAACGATACATTAACTAATGATATCGTTTGTTTTGAGCAACTGGGCCCAGATCATCATAATTTATCAGGCTTGTTTGTCGGAAACTTTTTTTACTTGATGCATAGGCTGAGCTGGTTCGTCACAGTTTGCAGATTACAGTGAAACCTCTTTATACCAACACCCGATACAACGACAAAGTTCGTTATAATGACAATCTGAATGCAATGAAACCGCTGCTGAAAAGGTGACAGTTAATGAGAAATCATGCAAGAATGTTGCATTGAATCTTAAGTAACATATGTTTTGGATATTTGTTAGAATTGCCTCACTGAGGCAATTCTAACAATATCCAAAACATATGTTCTGTGAGGAAATAAGAATAAAACAAGGTCTTTCTTACATATCATTCTGTTCATTAAGGATTCTTTACAACAACAAATTCATTTAAATGGCAACATCTTTGGCAACAAATGCTGTTGTTGTAACGAGGGTTCACTGTATAAGAATCAGTCATGAGTGTCCATGCAGGATAGGGAAATCTCTCCCTAGGGTAGGATTTCCAACCAGGAAAGAAGTTGCCAAGTCCCTTGTTGAAATTCCTTCCACGAGGGTGAGATTTCCCTATCACTCATGATGAATTCTTTTTCTCCCAACTTTAACTCTTTGCATGCTGGGTAATTTTGCATGCTTTTTTGTCGTCTCAGGATTATTGTTTTTTTAAATTGTTTTTTTTTTTTTTTTTTTTTCAAAAAAATCTTTCAAGAATCTTGTTCATCTGTCATTACTGTCAATGACCAATCCTAATCAACTGTGTGATGTGTTATTATTTGTGTGTTCTAAGATGGCTGATGAGACCAATCTTAGCTCTAAACTGCCTGTTGCAGATAGAACAAGAGAGGTCTGAGGAAGAAAGCTCTGTTGGTAATGCCTTAGCTCTGGCTTTCCGCTGTGCACGTTTCTGCTCGGCTTCGCTGATTCTTTTTGCTTCGTATTCACCAGCTCCCCTTTTTATGAGGCCTCGCCACTCATCAGGAATACCATTAGAGTGTCAAACAATTTGGATTCAGGCCTGATCTGGATCCAAACTGTTTGCAAAGGTTATCAGCAGACGACAAAAGTTGCCACTAGTGGGGAAAGATTTAAGTGGATTGTTCTTAAAAATCACATTGTCATGTGAGATAGAAGTTTCTCTCATGGGCAAAAAGCTTATCTCATATAGGCAAAGGTGGGAGAAAAAAATTGTTACTTGGTTCAATAATTACTCCTTGCACACAGTGGTGGGGAAAGTAGATAAAAAATGTTCAGCAGTTTCAGCTAGTATATCTAATTTACTTTGCAAGGTCTTGGTCTTTAGCCCTGTATGTGTAAAACAAACATAACAGATGTATAGGGTGTTCTTTCGTTACCCATAAAATAATGTTTGACATTTCTAAAAGTTGTCTTATAAAGAGACAGTTGGAATGATGCATTGTCTTCTTATGAGACAGTTTGCATGAAATTAAATTCTGTGACATTTTACAAACAAAGACTTTGTAGAGACTATCACAGGAGTTGTTTAGCACTTTGCATGCTGGGTAAAAATTTCAGCAGACAACATTTTGAAATAGTTTTTTTTTTTATTTTTTTTTTTTATTATTTTTTTTAGAAAATAGGATCTGACACTTCATGCAAATTGCCTCCATAGTAGACAATTTGCATGAAGTGTCAGATCCTGTTCTTTTCTGTTTTTTTTTTTTATTTTTTTTCTGTTTCTTCACTTCCACTCCTGTTCCCCTTTCTTCCCTTTCCCTCTCCATCATCTCTTCTACCACTCTTCTATCTCTTTTCTCCCTTTCTCTGGGAGACGACACAAAATGACCCACAAGGGTTGATGTGTTGTTAAACCCCAACACAATCAATCAATCTAGGAAAAATAAGAAAAATAAGATAAATAAGAAAAATACCACCAATTTGTTGTCTGCTGGATCTGCTCATGGTGTGGTATGTGTTTAGAGGAGTATTTAACGTTAATTCTGGGATACATGTATTTTTCTCCAGTTTTCCATAAAAAACATATGTTGTGGTACTCATAGAAGACCCTGATAAGTATTACAATATATTTTTATGGAGAAATTATCCCAAGATTATCCCAAAATACTTCTGCATCCAGGTGGCCTGGTTTTTAATGCTCCTGCCTTCAGAACTTGAGGTCCTGAGTTTGAATCCCGCTGGAGGTGGAATTCATCTCATGACTGTACAGCGCTTCATTTCACAAAGCCTTTCATTATCACCTTCTCGATATGATATAAAAAATTTTGAAAGGGATGTGAAACACCAAACCATCATAACTCCAATGCTGTACTATATATAGTGCAGTGTAGGACACTGATTGGATGTCACTTTTTCAAAGGCTAATTTAGGATTTTACTGTGCCAGGCTCCATAGTTGATCTTACTGCAGACCTAGGGTTGGAAGTCCAAATCCCAGCCCGGGCAAAGAACTCTTGTGTAGATTGATCTTGAACTCATTTCTATAGTCATTGATCCATTTCTGCTGATTTAGGAAGGGCAGTTGTTAGTTACTGGTGAATGTATGTGCACAGATTTCTGGTTAACTACTTAGAGTACTAAGCCTGCCCAGGTAAAGTGTGAGTACATTAACTGACCAGTTTGCAAAGATTTTTAACAGGGTTTACTGGGCTGACATAGGTCTAGATAATGGTGGGTATTAGATTAATATCTTTCTTATTTTTCCACAAAAACATATGTTGTGGGTACTCATTAGAAGTGCCTCAGTGAGGCACTTCTAATGAGTACCCACAACATAAGTATTCGTGGAGAAATAAGAAAAATACCAATACTTTTGGATTGAAAAAAGCACCTTAACTTGAACTATGTGGGCAGTAAAACTCCCAACTCAAACTCAAAGGACTACACTGTTCCAGTTTGTTAGAATGTTTTATTTGTTTTATAAGTGTATGATTGAAGATAATATCCTTGTTTTTAGGTGCGAGTGACAGAAGATTTACCAAGTGGTGTCCCCCGTTCCACAGACAGTTTAGTCACAGTGACTATTCTGGACATAAATGATAATGCACCAACCTTTACGTTGCTTGGCTTCCAGGCAGTAAAACAAGCTGGGACTTACACTAACGAATTGCTCACCAATGTAAGTTTTATTTTTAGTTTGCATACTTAACCCTTGTCCTGCTGAATCAGTATATGCCCTGCAAACAGTGAAGTTGAGATCAGTTGGCCTCTTCAGAAGCCAACTGATCTGGATCTGCATAGTTCGTCATTTCAAATGTGAATTTATATCAAGTCTGGATCAAGTAATCTGACGTTCTAGTTTTACATTTTATGCATTGATGACTTATCATTATAATCGTTTCACTACAGAACCATGTTAGTTCACCATTTTGACGCAAATGACCCTCATGGGTTGATGTGTCGTTAAACCTGAACTCCTCATCATCATCATCATCATCAAGTAATCTGATTGGCTGAAAATTAGAAGTGGGTGTGGTATCTTAAGTTATTCAGCAAGGCAAGTGTTTAAAGGAGGGATGTCCAGATAAATAATTTTTTTTTATATCCCTAGTGAGTAGGAGTTTATGGGTTCAATCCCTGCAGGATCCAGCAACATTCTGTCATAGAGATTGATCAAGAAATATTTTCTATGGTATGGTCATTCTCTTCCTTCCACTGATCCAAGAAGGGCAGTTGTCAATTTCTGGCAAAAGAATGTGCACAAGTACTGGTTAACTGCTTAGAGGACTGACCCTGCCCAGGAAATGAGTGGTTAGGTAAACTGACCAGCTTGACATGACTCTAATGGCTTGACTGGACCATAAAACCACAACTCAATCAATCAGTCAATGCTTATATCCCAATGCTGCTCACTAAATTGTCTCTGCAAGATCATCCAAGGAGTATCCACAACAAATGTTTTGTGGAAAAATAAGATCTGTACTGTTTGGTTGAAAGATATCCCAGCGGGCACATGACGTTCATACAACGTCGGCCCAACGTCGATGCAACGTCATGACGTTGCATCGACGTTGAGGCGACGTTGTATTAACGTCATGTGCCCGCTGGGATGCCTTACATAGATGCATAATAGGTCTGTTGTTTGTGTGTTTTTTTTATAGGAAACTTACATTGTTTTCTATATTTATTCCTTCTTCTGCTAGGCAGATGATTCACATGAAATGTCTGTTCTTATTTTTTATAAAAAAAAAAAATAAAAAAAAGTAACATGGGAATATCGGCTGCTGCAAACCTGCTTTGTGCTATTTAACTCTTTTACTGCCACAGGCAATAATAATAATAGGCTTTTTCAAACAGCATAGATCCAGGTGAGACAGCTCATAATGAGCCATCTCATCTGGATCTATGCTGTTTGACATTCAGTCTTTCAACCATACATATAAACTTCTTTCCAAGCAATAACTTGTTAAGAAAAACAAAAAAAAAAACAAAAAAAAAACAGAAGACAAATGTCGTCTGAAATTTGGCACTGAAAGACTTTAGGGCTAATATTACTTAACTGAGACTATTTGAAGCAATTTCTGCAGGATAAGTAATTTATAATTCCTTGAAAGAAATATTTCCTTTAGAATGCTATCACGCCAGGTGATGAGTGTAGATGACATAATGTTGAAAACCTTATTGATGTCATTTGAAATTGTCAAAAGAGTATAAAACAGAATCTGTAGAAAAAAAAAATCATTTTTATGATATGTAATACAGAAGTTAATACACCTTGAGTTTAAAATACATGAATTATCCCAGCGGGCACATGACGTAAATATAACGTCGCCTCAACGTCGATGCAACGTCATGACGTTGCATCGACGTTGAGGTGACGTTATATTTACGTCATGTGCCTGCCAGTATTTCCCTCAAGAGCTGCAAATCTTATAAACAAAACTTGTGCTAATGCACATGTTTGTGAATTGGATTTGCAAATCTGTTGGGAAACAGTTCCTGTATTTTAAACACAGGGTGCCTTGACCGCTATATAAAGTTAATCAAGGAAATTGTAATGAGTACACTCAACATACCATTATTTAACAAAGTACTGGAAAGACATCTCTAAATTATCCCAATTTGCCTCCTGACCTGGCACTGCGATTAACCCTCAATGGCTTGAACTAACCATGTCTAGAACAAATTTCCTTGGTCCC
The DNA here is from genome assembly GCA_964016985.1 of Anodontia alba. Lineage (NCBI taxonomy): Eukaryota > Metazoa > Mollusca > Bivalvia > Lucinida > Lucinidae > Anodontia > Anodontia alba. Next base: position 43,437,294 of record OZ024822.1, read on the forward strand.
AAAGATGTTCAAGCCATTTTCTTGATAGAATAAGACAATTTAACTAAAATATCCCTTAATATTTGTTTTCTTGAGCTATAGGAAGATTTGCCTAGGGATTAAAAAATGAGGCTGAATTAGCCTAACATACCACTGAATTTTTATTGTACTATATTTTGTAGGATGTACGAGCACTTGATCCTGATTTTGGAAACAATGGTATTGTTGACTACAGCATTGATCATGTGCGTGTTGCACAAGGAAACCTTGATGAAGCTCAAGTTAGGGACCGTTTAACTATAGACAGTACCACTGGTGATATTTATTTCAATGGTGTAGCGGAAGAAGGTCTGATTTTTGTCCTCACCATAAAAGCTCAGGACAGGGGACAGATTCCCAGGTAATGTTGAAGAAATAAATCATATACATATAGCAAAAGCCTGGCTCGGCCTGAGCATCCACACAGTCTGACCAGGGCCTTCACTGTCTGCTAACAGAATCATTGGATAAGAAAGAATGCATGAATATAGGGATCAAACATGGTTTTTCATGCATTAACATTCGCCAGGTCCTGAGGGAGGTGTTGAAAACCGAGGAATTGAAAAACCATGTTCGATCACTATTATTGCATAAAAATTGAAAACATTTGCTTCATTAAGTGTTATTTCTTGCACTACTTTGTTTAGCCTTTTCACCGATGTCTTGCGAACGCAATTTGTACGGACTATGCTCGTTCTAGGGCCGGGCAGTACACATCTTGTAATGGCAGCAAATCTGTGGCCCCGGTACGATCATATTGAAAGTTGCTTAGCTGTACATTGACAGTGCGTGAATTGCCTTGTCAATACACGGCTTTTCGCCGGTTAATGCATGGCTGTTAATAACGTGCGGCACTGCTTTTTATGCAATAATGGAGAGCAATGACCCTGTTTGATACTTTGCACATGTGCAGACTGAACTGATTTTTTTACATTTTGCACATGGTCTTTGGCATTTTTCTGCTCGAAGTGGCCCAAATGAAGGTTATGATATTAACCCTGAATGTTTGGACACCCTCATTTCTCCGTATTTACCATATGTAATTGGACAGGCCTTAGCAAATAGTGTAGACCCTGATGAGATGCAGCAGAATGCAGTGTCACTGCAGAATGCAGCATCTCATCAGGTCAACACTGTTTGCCACTAATCCAACAATTTTTAGACACCACATTAGGTAGTAAATTGTACTTTAAATTTTAGAACAAGTATGATAAGGAGTTGAGTTGTCTGAATACTTGGGTAAATACAATATTTTAATATCCTAACATCTCAGCAAGCCCACTTGAGTGCCTGATAATGTAATTAGAATTATGACTAAGTGGCAAACAGTGTAGATCCTGATCAGAGGTCATATTCTGTGGCATTAAATCTGGGACTACACTGTTTGTTCAGGAATTTCTGTCTGAATACATACAATAAATATACAGTCAAACCTGTCTTAAGCAGCCACCCATGGGAAGCTTAAAATATGGCTGCTGAAGGCAGGTGACTGCTTAATACAGTTCAAATATATAAGCCTATGAATTTTCGGGCAACTTTCCTCTGGCTGCTTGGCTGCTTAATAGAGGTGACCACTAACACAGGTTTGACTGTAGTCACCTTTCAGCCTTCTGAGTTTAATGCTTAGCATGCTGGGTAAAAATTTCAGCAGGCGACATGTTGAAATATTTTTTTTTGTTTTTTCACAGAAAATAGACTTTGGCATTTCTTGTCTTCCAGAAGACTATTTGCATGACATCACGAAAACATACCTATATAATGTTGACCCCCTTAAACCCCACTTTTATATAGTAAAACTGGGGTTTACAGGGGTATACATTATTTTTCTTATTTCTGCTCAAAACATAGATTTTGGGTACTCGTTAGAACCGCCTCGGCGAGGCAGTTCTAATGAGTACCCACAATCTGTTTTGAGCAGAAATATGGAAAATATCAGAATTTTTTATATGAAAACTTTCAGGTTTTTTGGTGGTGAAATTATCAATATATTTAAATAGGCATGTTTTCGTAATGAAATGGCAAGGCCTTTTTCCAGGGTAAAATAAGAAAAGTATCATCAGTTTGTCATATGTTGAATTAGCCCAGAGAGTGGCAAAGGTTAAAAATCTTCAGATGACTTTTCTGAGATTTCTTTTAAATTGTCTCACTGAAAACAATATGAAGGGAAGGTCTGTCTTTTTTTTGTTTTGTTTTGTTTTGTTTTGTTCTAAAAAAAAAAAACAAAAACAAAAAATCCCACGCCTGCTAAATGCTAATATGCTAATATTGCTAACAGCAAGCTAAGGGTTAATAATTTCAATTCCTCCTATATAACACATTTCAAGCACTTTGACTGGTTGAAGGAAAAGTTTTACACTTCAATAAAAGTCCAGAGCAGAAATTTATTGGATCTATTTTCCCAGTCAGCATTCTACGTAAATCTATATTGGGCCATCATCGGCCCGTCAGGGTAGCTGATTTACGTAGAATGCTATCTGGGTTCCTTCTGCAATTTCAAAAGATTGACATTTTTAGCAACATTTGTAACATTTTGATGACAAAGTTGAATTTTAAAGAACCTTCTTATTTTTGTGGATTTTATTGATGTGTAAACTCCAGCAAATCACTCACAAACTTAACCCTTGTCATGCTGAATGAATTAAGATGCCACGTCCTTTTCAAATTTTTAGCCAATCAGATTACTTGATCTGGCTTTTTGATAGAAATTCACATATTCTTCAGAAGCCAACTGATCTGGAGCTACACTGTTTGCTAAGACATGGCATGACGTGTTCAACAAGAGAAGGGTTAACATAAAGCCCTTTGGGAGTTCACACATCAATAAATCCACAAAAATAAAATTCATTCCTTCAATGCATTACGAAAACGTGCCTATTCAAATACACTGAAAATTTTACCACCAAAAAATTGAAAATTTTCAGATAAAAAATTCTGATATTTTTCATATTTCTGCTCAAAGCATAGATTGTGGGTACTTGTTAGAACCGCCTCAATGAGGCGGTTCTAACGAGTACCCACAATGTATGTTTGTGAGCAGATATAAGAAAATAATGTATACCCCTGGAAACCCCAGTTTTACTATATAAAAGTGGGGTTTAAGGGGGTCAAAATTATATAGGCATGTTTTCGTGATGAACTAATACATAACAACACCATGCAGACAGTAAACACCTAAACCAGCTAGCACTTTTATTCAACCTGCTCTGGGCCTTAGATCTACCCTCTTTGGAATTTGAAAAATTTTTCTCCAGCAAACATACAACATGATATCGTCATTGTTATGTTCCATAGAAGTTTCATTGTTGTGGCATATAGTCTGATTACTGGATGAAATATATTGTATGTATATGCTTAGATTTACATAAAAAAGGGATAGCAAGTAAATATTTTTCATATTAGTCCACAAAAAATATGTTGAGATTCTTATTAGAAGCACCTCAATGAGGTGCTTCTAATGAGTACCCACAACATAGGTTTATGTAAATAAGAGAAATACTAATACATCTTGGTTAAAAAAAAAAAAAAAAGAGCCTTATCAAGAGCTGTGGCGCCGGCCTCGGTGGCTCAGTTGGATGCGCCGTCCAACAGGAGACCAGGAGGTCGCAGGTTCAACCCCCGCCGAGGTCGGCAACATTCTTTCATGGAGATTGATCATGAAATATTTTCTACGGTCATTCTCTCCCTTCCACTGATTCAAGAAGGGCAGTTGTCAGTTCCTAGTGAAAGAATGTGCACAATACTGGTTAACTAAGCCTGCCCAGTAAAAGTGTGGTTAGGTAAACTGACAGAGTTCGACATGACCCTATTGGCTGGGCCGTAAAACATCAACACAAACTAGATAAAAAAGGGATAGCAAGTAAATATTTTTCATATTAGTCCACAAAAAATATGTTGAGGTTCTTATTAGAAGCGGGGGTGGTTGGGTGGTGCGAAGGTGTTGTGTATCTTACGTCACCGGGGTGTCCGACTGATATTGGCTTACAGTTGGGCAAGGCCTACTATCCTTGTAGCAGGTAAGGATAGAGGGGGAATATTTTTATTTCTTCTGTTTCTTCACTTTCATTCCTGTTCCTCTTTCTTCCCTGTTCATCTCTTTCATCTCTTCTACTATCTCTTCTGTCTTTTTTCTCCCTTTCTCTGGGAGACGACACAAAATGACCCACAAGGGTTGACGTGTCATTAAACCTCAACACTATCAAAAAATCTTATTAGAAGCACCTCAGTGAGGTGCTTCTAATGAGTACCCACAACATAGGTTTATGTAAACAAGAGAAATACTAATACATCTTGGTTAAAAAAACCCTTATCAAGAGCTGTGGCATTATTATAAAGCAGGATGACAAGGTGATGGTCTTAGAATTTTTTTTTCTGTGGCAGTAAATGCTTCCCTTTTAGAGTTTACTCATATTTAGAAGGGGCTTGGTCTGTAGGAATGCAAACAGAAAGGCCACATAAGTTGTCTCTTTTGAAAACAGTGGTGGAAAATCTACAAAGTGTATGACATAGACCCTCATTTGTTGAAGGTTCTCAATGGGGTTTACTGATTAGCAAACTTAGGCTAAAAAATACACCACAACCTCTTTATAACACTATTGTTGGGGTCCAAAGCATAAACCATGTTAGTTAAACAACTGAGTTGTATCCAAACAAAAATGTAAAGATTATATAGAAAAATGACCATTTATGGTCATTTTTCTATATAATCTATACATTTTTGGGATCCGTCTTTGAACCATATAATATCCAAAACCATGTTCTAATGAACTGTGTTATAATGAGGTTGATATGTATACTGATTAGGGAAAGTTGAGGTCAAATTTTACTGGTTGGTGGCATCCCATATGCATAATGGTTAACAAAATTGGATGAAAAATATACTGATTAGCAAACTACAGGTGAAAAAATTACCTATTAGTAGCATTGCAAATGGTTAGCGATTTTGCTAGAAAAAAAAAAAAAAAGGTATGGTCCTCTCCAGCTTTACATTAAATTCAAAAACAGTTAAAGAAAAGATGAGAGTTTGTCATTTTACTGATTTGGCCAATATTTAGTACTGATTTTTACCCTTAAAATTTACTAATTACTGATGTTGGGGCTTAAAGTTTACTGATTACTGATCTTAGAGGCACACCATTGGGACCCTCTTCCCAGCAAATACACAACGTGGTTAAAACGTCACTGCAATGTCACAGTGTTGCAGTGACGTTGTAATGACCTTGATGCATGGTTGTGTGTTTGCTGTGTTGTTAATCTTTATTTATTTGTTTGTTTTCTTCAGATGGAGCTATGAAACGTTACAGGTGAAAGTGGTAGGAACAGGACGGAATAGTCCTTACTTTAGGTCACAATCAGTCACAGTGTCTATGAGTGAAGCTTCAGAAGGATTATCATTTGTTACAGAAGTCATAGTAAGTACAATGCCATCACTAGATAAGCAAAGTACAGTAAAACCTGTGTAAGAGAGCCACCTTCAAGACTTTAAATAGTGGTTGATGTGGAAAAAGTTGTCTGTCTTATAAAGGTACATGTCATGTAATTTTGCTAGCAAAATTACATGACATGTAGCTTTATAAAACAACCACCTTTCCACATCAACCAATAAGGTCAATTTCAAAGGTGGCTGTCTTACACAGGTTTTACTGTACTGTAAATATTGGGACACCTTAACTATTTACCATAATTGAACCAGCACACAACAAAACCTACAATAACACCTATGTGACCAGCAAAGACTCAGGTCAGACTGTCCGGAAGTGCAAGTCTTATTGTTGGTTTTGTTGTGTGCTGGCTCAGTTGTCCTAAATTTTAAGCATTTCCATTTTACCACCTTTTTACGTGTCTAAAGTACTGCTGGATGAGTGGCAAACAATGTAGACCCTGTTCAGATGCCACATTCTGTTGCATCTGATCTGGATCTACATTGTTTGCTCAAGTAGTTCTGTCCCAATACTTAAGGTAAATACACTATCCAGGGCTCAGTTGTTCAAAATTAACGATTAAATTGCTGTTAGTTAACGTATCGTTAAAACTTTAATCATTAAATATGGCATATAAGCTAAAATTTTTGCTGAAAAAAATAAAAGCTACTCACATTTTTTCAGCAAAAATACCTATGAATTAGATATTGTACTTACTAGAACAGTTAACATTTTGACCATTAACAAGCTCGTTAAGCTAATGATGCTTTGAACAACTGGGCCCAGATGAATATTTTTTCTTATTTCTCCATGAAATCATCTGAGCCTCACTGTGAGAAAAAGGCTCATCAGTCATCCCATTGAATCAGTCATCCCATTTAATCAATCATCCCATTGAATCAATCATGCCTGGCGCCTTAGCAAGGCTACATCTAGATCTTTGGATGAAGTTTCCCCTTGGCCTATGGCATACATGAGAGAACAGCGTAGGATCTGGCAAGACTTCTCAATGCTTTTAAAAGCTTGCTTGAACATTTGCTGTTTACATTATGCTTAATGTTTTTTTTCCCCATCATGGGGCTTATGTACTGAAAAGTATATTTGTTGGTACTCATTGAAATCATCTTGGCAAGAGGATTCCAGTGATCACTTACATTAATCATCGGGGTCAAATAAGAAAAAAAAAAGGAAACAATTGTTTTTTAATAAAAAAAAAAAAAAAAAAAATGAAGAGTCACCTGGAAGTTTTTCAAGCAGAAATATGCCTTCATCTTGCTCTGGGCAAGTCCAGCTGACTACAAATTGATATTTTTCTCTCATTTTCCCCAGAAAACAAGATTTGATTTTTCATGAAATGTCAAATCCTGTTTCCTGGAGAAAAATAAGTAAAAATATTTCAAAATGTCATCTTTTGAAAATTTTACCCGAAGTGCAAAGTGTTAAATCTGCTGAAAACCAGGGCCCAGTTGTTCAAAGCTAACGACGTCGTTAGTTAATGATTCGTTAAAATTTACGTCGAGTGATACGCAAATATGCTGAAATTTTTTGCTGAAAAATGTGAGTAGCTTTTGCAAAAGCTACTCACATTTTTTCAGCAAAAAATATCAGAATATTGTATATTGAATCCGCTAAAACAGTTAATGAAATGAGCCTTAACAAGCTCGTTAAGCTAACGACGCTTTGAACAACTGGGCCCAGCAGAACTTGCTTGATGCCATATTTGAACAGCAAACTTCAAGACAAGTCTTTACATTTGTGTGGTCTAATCAGGATCTTCACTGTGCTTGATGTTGTTTTACTACATTGTCTCTCTCTCTTAGAGCAGAAAAGAGCTTGCACAGATTGGAGGCTATTTTATTTTTAAAAGCATTTTACTGGTACCCAGCACACATATACCATGCATACATACATACATATTTTCCTTGAATATTTGGTCACAAGGCAGCCTAGGGGCTCAGTTGGATGCATATCCAACTCAGTTGGATGCATATCCAACTGGTGATCAGGAGATTGATAATTAATATTTTCTGTGGTCATTCTCTCCCTTTCTGCTGATACAAGAAGGACAGTTGTCAGTTTCTTTTGAAAGAATGTGCACGATACAGCTTTACTGCTTAGAAGACTAAGCCTACCCAGTAAAAGTGTGGTTAGGTAAACTGACCCCAGCGGGATAATTGGGCCATAAAACCTCAACAAAAGCGAACAAAACCCTTATCCTTAAAATTGTAGTAGGTCCATTTGGCTTCCTAGTAGGTCATCTAAACTATAGTGATGGAATGGTAAACAGTGTAGAGCCAGATCAAACTGCTTCTTTAGGACTCTTTGGCTAAGTGGTTAGAGCATTGGCTTTTCACTTGTGCAGCCCAGGTTTGATTCCCATCATTGAATGGGATTTTTTTCAGCTATGCTTTATAACCTTGTTATGGTTTCCATGTCTTAAAAGCTAGTTAAAGGACTTAACCCTAGTCCTGGATATGCCCATGCCTTTGCAAACAGTGTAGATCCAGATCAGTTGGCTTCTTTGCTCCTAGACCTGGATCAAATAATCTGACTGGCTGAAAATTAGACGTGAGCATGGCATCTTAATTTATTCAGCATGGCAAGCATCATATCATAATCAGATTTTTGATTAACGTGCAGGTACAGGGGCAACATCCACACCAGTGGGCCCCCTTCCAGATAGCTGGCTTGCTGTACACATGGCAGATCTCACACCAGATCTCCAGGTATGCCTATCGAGGGTTAATGGCTGAGAGCTTCCACTCCCTGCAGTCCCTCTGTCAGCTGTTTCCATGTCATCTTGGGCCTCCCAGGCCCACACTTTCCATCAACCTGTATGTCAAAGGCTGTCTTGACTGCACCACTGGAGCTTTCCACATGTCCATACCATCGGAGTCTTCTCTCCTTCAGAATGAGTTCCAGATCCTCAATGCCAAGCCGCACAAGTAGCTCATTGGACCTGGTGGTGATGGTGTCTTGCAGTCTGACATTGCAGATCTGTCTGATCATTGCCCTGTCATTTTGCTGCAGACACAGGTTTGGCTTGATAAAGGACTTAACCCTAGTCCTGGGCTGCACAAGTGAATAAGCACTAACATACTTATTACCTTATGTATTCAGACACCAAAACTCCATACTATGTCTGTGCCACAGTTTGAACAGCCATTAACCCATTCATTCCTGTGTTTTTGAAGTGGACTCTTCCATTCTTGAATTTAGACTTATCCACAGATGCAAAGGGGTTTCAGTATAAAATAAAAAAACAGACTGGCAAACAGTGTAGATCCAGATATGGCTCATTATGAACCATCTCATCTGGGTCCACACTGTTTGTACAGGTATTGGTCTACAAGGGGGAAAAGGTTAACTGCCTATTGGTGTGTATAGCAATTGCTGAATGAGTGGCAAACAGTATAGACTCTGATCAGATGTCACCTATGGTATCTGATCTGGGTCTACAGTTCGTACAGTGAACCCTCATTACAACGACAGCATTTGTTCTCAAAGACGTTGCCATTAAAATGAATTTGCTGTTTTACAGAATACTTAATGAGCAGATTAATATGTAAGAAAGGTCTTGTTTTGTTCTTATTTCCTCATAGAACATATGCTTTGGATATTTGTTAGAATTGCCTCAGTGAGGCAATTCTAACAAATATCCATAACATATGTTTCTTTAAAGTATTAAATACAATATTCTTGTATAATTTGTGACTAATAGTTACCTCTTAAGCCAAGGTTTCGTGACTGTCAAATTGTCATTATAACGAATTTTGACATTGTATCGAATGTCTGTACAAAGAGGGTTGTCTATATATCCAAATAATTATGGTCATTGTTGTAAGATTTAATTTTCATTTTTTTCAGGCTACAGACCCAGATAATGATCCTTTGACTTATATTCTTGCATCTGGAGAGCGTGACTTTTTTGAACTTGATACTTCAGACAGGTAATTTGTAGCTTTAGAGAAGGCATTTTTTTTTCAACCAAAAATTAATGATATTTTGCTTATTTCTCCAGAAAAGTATATGTTGCGGGTACTCATTAGAAGTGTCTCACTCATGAGTACCCACAACATATGTTTTCCTGGAGAAATAAAAAATATTATATAAAAAAAAAACTCTTCTTATCTAAAGCTTTGTTAAGTTTACTCAGGTTTATAAATACTGATTTCATTACTATATATCTCTTTAAGAGCAAAGTAAGACAATATGTGAGTCTTCAGATTACTGCCTCAGGAGACAGTTCACATGAACCCTAAGAGCCTTTTTTGTAGGCAAAATTAAGGAAAATATCAATTTGTCATCCCCTGAATTTTGCCTATAGAGTGGTTTGTTTGTGTTGCAGTTTTACAACCCAGTCAACCCATTGGGGTCATGTCAAGCACAGTCAGTTGACCTAACTACACTTTTACTGGGCAGGCATAGTTAACCAGTATTGTGCACATTCTTTCACTACGAACTGACAACTGCCCTTCTTGAATCATCTGAAGGGAGAGAATGACCACAGAAAGTATTTCATGATCAAAGTCCACAAAAGAATGTTGTTGACCTGGCAGGGGTGGAACCTGTAACCCCCTGATCACCAGTTGGGTGCACATCCGAGTGAGCCACCAAGGATGGCCCCATAGAGTGGTAAAGGTTAATTTTCTGGTATAATAATTCTTATAAAACCAAGAAATCTTATAACAGAGAAAAGGGCAATAGGAAAGAGACATGATTTGGAAAAAATACTGTGATTTAGGTGCCATAATACTGTGATTTAGGTGCCTAAGTATTGGGACAAATAGGCCTTTGCAAACAGTGTAGACCAAGATCAGATGTTGCAAAATGCGGCATCTGATCAGGGTCTACACTGACATACATACAGCAATATTTTAGACTCATCAACAAGTAGTAAAATGAACTGTTTCAAATTTAAGGACAAGTATCATACTTTTATATGACATAGCAACAGGTGGGGCGCGTTTTTCATCCGAAAAAATGCTGATATCTTTCTTATTTCTCCATGAAAACATATGTTGTGGGTACTCATTAGAAGCGCCTCGATGATGCACTTCTAATGAGTACACAGCATTTTATTTTGTGGAGAAATAAGAAAAATATTATGTGGATACCCACTCTTATCTGTAGCTATGTATGAATATGGTCAGGAGATAAGTGGCCAAAACTAATGTAATAGGATATGAATCAGAATAGAATTATATGAGTTTCAACATGAGTATCAACATGTATCTTGTGACAAGTGTGCCCAACAAAGACACACTTTGCTTGGTGCACATATCCAAATGTATATTTTCTGCCATTACAGCTCATATTATCTCATTGGATTTTATAAGTTCACCAGAAGATTTGTTAAAGAGGAGTATCAGGTGATAATTCTTGGATAATTTTTCTTATTTCTCCATTAAAACATACATTGTGGGTACTCATTAGAAGTGCCTCGGTGAGGCACTTCTAATGAGTACCCACAATGTATGTCTTTATGGAGAACTGGAGAAAATTATCCCAGAATTATCATCAAATACTCCTCCTTAACAAGTCCTCTGAGTATATAAGTCTATAATAAATAATTATCAACTTGCCTGCATCAAGCCAAAAAATGCTTTCAAACATGCGTAAAAGGCACAGATTTGGATGATCCGGTGCATTTGTAAAGTATAATCCGGGCCTTTGGTCTCCATTCATATATTCTGATGAATATATTCTATATACCAATGACTTTGTTAGCAGACAGTAAAGATACTGACCTGGGCCCAGTTGTTCAAAGCTAACGACATCGTTAGTTAATGATTCGTTAAAATTTACGAGTGATATGCAAATATGCTGAAATGTTTTGCTGGAAAAATGTGAGTAGCTTTTACAGCAAAAAATATCAGAATATTGTGTATTGAATCCGCTAAAACAGTTAACAAAATGACCCTTAATGAGCTTGTTAAGCTAACAAAGCTTTGAACAACTGGACCCTTGGCTTTTGCTATCCACATGTGCCCAAAGACACGTTTTTGCATGGCACAGCCCAAACATTACGAAAACTCGCCTATTCAAATATATTGAAAATTCCACCACCAAAAACTGAAAATTTTTCAGATAAAAAACTCTAATATTTTTCAAATTCCTGCTTAAATTATAGATTGTGGGTACTTGTTAGAACTGCCTCACTGAGGTGGTTCTAACAAGTACCCACAATCTGTGCTTTTGAGCAGAAATAAGAAAAATAATGTATACCCCTGTAAACCCCAGTTTTACTATATAAAAGTTGGGTTTAAGGGGGTCAAAATATTATAGGTATGTTTTCATGGTGTTGTAACCATGAGCGTTTGCTCTAATGGCAATATCTGTTTTTCAGTGGTATAATTAGGCTAGTAGGACCTTCAACTGACATGCCATTGGATTATGAAACTGATACACAGCATGTGTTTACGGTTGAAGCAGATGATGGCACTGGACTTGTAAGTACTTTCACAGCTCCAGATAAGGTGCTTTCTAGAACTGAAAAATATCAACATGTTTCTTATTTCTCCACTAAAACATCTGCTGTAATACTCATTAGAAGTGCCTTGCTTCTAATGAGTACTTAGGTGCTTCCAACGAATACCAACAGTATATATTTTCATGGAGAAATTAGAGAAAATATCAATAGTTTGATTGAAAAAAGCACCTTATCTTGAGCTATGTCATCAGAATAGTCTTGGAGGATGTTCCTGTGTTTTCATATACACAGGCATGCACACAGGAATGCATGCACACACACACACATACACACACACACAACACACACACGCATGCACACATGCACGCACGCACACACACGCACACACACATGCATAGGCATGTGCATGTACACACAAAGTAGCCATAGTTTCTTGTGGAGTGGCCAAAGTTTCTTGTGGAATAGTAAGATTTTTTCTTGTGGAATAGTAAGATTTTATTTCAGAGGAATTTAGAGCTGCAATGGGTCTGAAGATCAGAGAATACACTTGGATGATTTTCTGCCATTTTTTACAAGGGAGACAACTTTTATGACTTCCTCTTTGCTGTCCTGTACACCAATCCCCTTCTGAAAGGTTTCTAAGAACTTGCTTACATGTGGAATCAAATTCTTTCCTTTTAGACTAGACCCCTTTTCAAAAGGGAGGCAAAAACAATTTGTCAGAGTAGTCTCTCTTGAAAGTGTATCTGATCCCTTAAAGAAGTGTCTGGGTGGGTGAGTGGTTAGTGCTCCTGACTTCGAATCATAAAGTCCAGAGTTCAAATCCCATAGGAGGCAACATTCATCTCATGACTGAATGGTAAATCCCATAGGAGACAACATTCATCTTATGACTGAATGGTAAATCCCTTAGGAGGCAGCATTCACCTCATGACTGAATGGTAAATCCCATAGGAGGCAGCATTCATCTCATGACTGAATGGTAAATCTCATAGGAGGCAGCATTCTTCTCATGACTGAATGGTAAATCCCATAGGAGGCAGCATTCATCTTATGACTGAATAACATATTTGTTGGTACTCATTAGAAGCTTCTAATGAGTACCCACAACACATTTTTGTGAAGAAATAAGAAAACTATTTGTTTGATACCCACTCTTGTCTAGACCTATGTGATATGATATTAAAGAATTTTGAAAGGGATGTAAAACGCAAAACCATCACCATCACCATACCCCTTAACCCTTGTCATGCTGAATAAATTAAAATGCCATGCCCACTTCTAATTTCCAGCCAATCAGATTACTTGATCCAGGTTTTTTGATAGAAATTCACATATTTAATGACAGACAGTGCAGATCCAGATCAGTTGGCTTCCTCAGATCCAAACTGATCTGGATCTACACTGCTAAGACAGGGCATGTCATATTCAGCAAGAGAAGAATTAAACTGTTTGGCTGGTTGTCTGCATTATAGACAGGATTCATTTTTTGTGTTTAACTTTTTTCTTTCTAGACTGCCACAGTTACTGTAACAGTTGATGTGACCAATGTCAATGACCATAGTCCAATATTTTCACAACAAATATACAGATTTAGAGTTTCTGAAGGCTTGGCTGGTGAACCTGTTGGAACTGTGCAGGTAAACACTTTTTATTATGTAGTTATACCAACCCCACTCCTCTCCACAAGCTGTGTTTGTGGGTTTGGGGGTATACTGTTTTCAAGTTTGCCTTTCCATCCATTACGTTAGTTTTGGTTTACTTTGTGAGTGGACAGGTGTATCTTATTTTGCCCCCAACTTCGAAGAAGTTGGAGGGGCATATTGCTTCTGGGATGTTTGTGTGTGCGTGCGTCCGTGCGTCCGTCCGTTATGCTTTTTGATGCAAAGAATAACTTCTGAACCAGGCATGCTAGGGTTTTGAAATTTCATATATGGATTCGTCATGAAAAAAATAGCTGACCCGTATTTTTTTTCCCATCAGGATTATGCCCCTTTCTTGAGTTATGGCCCTTTGAAAAAAGATAGATGAAATCTTGTCAGCATAATATCTCAAAAGCTTTTGAAGCTAGAGCCTTCAAACCTGGTGAATAGATTGGTATTGATGAGTAGATGACTTGATTAACTTTTGAATAAATTCTGAAAATTACTTCATGAATTATGGCCCTTTATAACTTTGGGCATTTTTACAATTGCACTTTTTGATGCATAGCATAAGTTTTGAACTGTGCATGCTAGGGTTTTGAAATTTCATATATGGATTCTTCATGAAAAAAATAGCTGACCCATATTTTTTTTCTCATCAGGATTATGCCCCTTTCCTGAGTTATGGCCCTTTGAAAAAATATGGCTGAATTCTTGTCAGCAAAATATCTCAAAAGCTATTGAAGCGAGAGCCTTCAAACCTGGTGGATAGATTGGTATTGATGAGTAGATGACCTGATTAACTTTTGAATAAATTCTGAAAATTACTTCATGAGTTATGGCCTTGAAATTTAAGGAATAAATTGGTAGGGATGAGTAGATGACCTGATTTACTTTTTAATAAATTCTGAAAAGTACTTCTTGAGCTATGGCCCTTTGTCATTTTGGGCATTTTAACTTCGTAATACATTAACCTATAGATAATGTGCTATTCTATTCTGTTATTCACCCCCTCCACAGAAAAAACGACCTTTCAGTCGTTATAAAGTCTTAATTCAGAAGGTCCCTTTAAACAGTTACCTGTATGACGTAGTTCCTCCCGCTCAAATGATCACGTGTCAGTTTCTTTTCTGTGGACTTTGAATGTTCAAGGATTATTATTCTGTGTTAGAAAAAATGGATTAAAATTATTCTACACGGTTAAAATTTTTATATCCTTGACTTTCTCTGGTTCTATATTCACTCCTTCTACTATCTATCTACTTAATTTCGAAATATCGATCTTAGATTTCTTGTTTTCTCAATGTTAAATTTCTTCCTTTGTTTCCGCGTCAGTCGATGCATTTCGCCTGCGGCAGCTGTGGCCATTTAAAAGCTAAATGGGATACACATTTATCTTGTCTAACTTGTAATTCTTGCACACGTATCTCTCCGTGTTATATTTGTAGTTCCTGGACAGAAAAAGTTTGGAGCCTAGCAGAAAGAAGACGCCTTCATGCTACTAGAAAATCAGTTATGATGCAGAAGAGAAAACAGAAGAAATCAAAGAAATCCAAGAAGTCCCAGTCAGACATGTCTGACAACGGGACAGTTGATGGGAGCACCGCCCCTCATAGCTTTACTGCTCGGGGCAGGACCCATCAAGGTGGCAGCCTGGCAGAGTCTGACTGGGCACTAAGCCCACCAGTCACCAGTCAACCAGTCACCAATCAACCAGTCACCAGTCATCCAGTCACTGGGCAACTTATCTCCGTTCATCCAGTCACCGGTCATCCAGTCGCCAGTCAACCAGTCAACCAGTCAACAGTCAACCAGTCACCAGTCAACCAGGCACCAGTCAACTAGGCTCCAGTCAACCAGGCATTGGTTTACAGTCATTCGCGTATGACCTACAAACACAAATTCCGCCTGGTTATATTCCTATAAATGTGCCTGTACAAAGCTACGCTCCGTCCATAAGTAGCCATATTTCACATGGTAGTGTCCACAGACTATCCAATGTCTTTATTCCTGGTTACGAACGTTCTGATAGACTAGAACTTCCTAATCCAGCTTCTTCCTCTAGACAGATTATTCCACTCGAACCTGATTTTTCGCAGGTCTCAGATCCGAGTGTAATGGTTTACATTCCTAATTCAAATGATTTATCTATCTCCAGACCTTCAAGGAAGGATCAGTCAAAAAGAGAGCATAAATCTAAAAAGAGAAGAAGACATCGATCGTCCTCTTCTTCTATCTCTACTTCCAGATCAGACTCATTGAGTTCTTCTCGGCGAAAGAAAAATTCAAAGAGATCTAAGCACTCTCATAAAAAGAGAAGAAGACGATCGATGACGCCTTCTTCTTCATCAAATTCCTCCCAATCTCAACTTGACATTGGTAGATATACAAGGGCTCATAAATCTCCCCAGGTTGTTCAAACGCCAACTCTAATACAACCTGAGGAGACTAATTTTAGTCAAATCACTAATCAACCTATTAATTACGATCAGATTCAGCCGAATCTCACTCAACAGAATAAGGAGTCAGATTCCGAAACTGAATCCGAAGTCTGGTCATTTGATCGTGCGATTAACGAGGTCTTCCGGCTTCTTCCTCCTGAGGTATGCCCCAAAACTCAGCAGGATCAAGCTCCATTAAAACCTCTCTCTGGGATCGAACAATTAATGGAGTCTCGTTCCACTCCATTACTTGTTCTCCCACAATCCAAATTAGTACAAAATACAACAAAATATATTCAAAATAGACTAGAATCGGACAAATGTTCAAGAGATTGGATTTGCCCGCAAAGCTTGGTTTCGGCTCTTGCTCCGACTAAATTCTACAAGAGCCAAAACCAATATTTGCCAACTGATAATATCCCTCAATTAGAAGCGGATGCGTCGCTCCTAGACATTTCTAATAAAGGAAGAGCTTCTATTCCGCTCAAGAATCTAGAAGCATGGGAAAGGAAGGCTAGAAAACTAGTCGCTATTAATTCTCATGCTGATCTATTTTCTTCAGCTGCCTTCCTTTCATTACAACAGGAATCGATGTCGGTTGCGGCCCTTTCCAGACTTCTGGAGGCCGTAGCCAAATCGATTAAACATGCTACTGCCATGTCTACACTTTTAACTACTGAATTATTCCAAGCTAGGAGGGACGCAGCCCTAGCTTCGTCTAAACTACTACTCGACAATTCCACATACGAGTTAAGGAACGCTCCTATTAACTCAAAATCCTTATTTGACGGCAGGATAAAAGAAATAGCTAAATCAAACTTCGAAGCTCAACAGCAAAGGTTTCTAGCTTCTACATCCATTCAGTCACAATCTCATTCTTATAAGCCTCCTTCGCAGAGCAGAGCTTTCAAGATACCTAAATATCCTGCTAAACAAACAACATCCAGACCTAAACCTACGCAGTCGTATAGGTCCAAAAATATTCCTCAAAGCTCATCTTCTCACATTAAGAAAGATAATATCAAGAGGACTGGTAACATCCGTCAGTTCCCCTCCTCTAAACCTGCCTCTTCCTCCGCAAGATTATGAAGGCCCGCCCTTTCCACTGCCTGCTCTTCCGCTCGCGGACATTCCAGTGGGAGGACGATTGGCCCATTTTGCGGAAAAATGGGAGGAAATAACAGACAACAAATGGGTCCTCTCTATCGTACGAAACGGTTTCAGGATACCATTCATCAAAATTCCTCCTTTGTCATCTGTTCCGATCAGAATGAGTCAATCCTCCTCCCCGTTTCTCAGAGAAGAGATCGAAAATCTTCTCAACAAACGGGCAGTGGAAAGGGTACAGAATCGGGAAACTCCCGGCTTTTATTCCCGGATATTCCTTGTGCCAAAAAAGAACGGAAAGTTTCGTTTAATATTAGACCTGTCTTTATTAAACCGTTACATAGAGAAACAAGCATTCAAAATGGAAACAGTCAAATCGGTAAGACAAGCGATGAGACTCAACGATTGGGCTGTCTCCATAGATTTAACAGATGCATATCTACATGTGCCGATACATCGTCAATCCAGGAAGTATCTTCGCTTCGTACACGAAGATCAAGTATATCACTTTTCGGCCCTACCGTTCGGAATGTCCCTAAGTCCGTTAATTTTCTCGAAACTGATGGACGTTATTGCAGCGTTTCTACGCCAACGTGCCATATCAGTTTTTCCATACCTAGACGATTGGCTGATAAAAAATCTGATTCACAACCGTCTGATTACTCAGACAAAGATTTGCATTCAAACTATTCAAAGCCTAGGTTTTCTGCCAAATCTCAAGAAGTCAGATCTTTTTCCTGCTCAGAAATTCACCTTCATAGGTATGGAATTTCTGACGCAACAAAATTTAGTCAGGGTTCCAGCGGATCGTGTACAGAACCTAATTCTAACAATCAAGAAAATAATGTCAGCAAAACATGTATCGGCACGAACTTTCCTTTCTCTTTTGGGCAAACTCAGTGCTGCAGCAGACCTTGTTCTCCTGGGCAGACTGCACTTACGTCCTCTTCAGATGTGCCTGCTGTCAGTCTGGAAACCTCATATTCTTCCTCTCGATCACCGATCTCGATAAACGGCATGATTCGATCTCACTTACAATGGTGGATAAACCCCATTCGATTCGAGACAGGGACTTCAATCCATCCTCCAGACCCCAAATTCTTCCTTTATACGGATGCCAGTCATTACGGATGGGGAGCTCATTTAGAGCCGACAACACTGTCCTTTCATGGTCGCTGGACAGAAAACCAATCCCAGCTCCATATCAATATGTTAGAAATGATGGCCATACGATTAGCACTGAAACAAGCCAAAACATTTATTCACCATTCTTGCATCATGATATCCACAGACAACACAACGGTGGTCTCATATATCAACAAACAGGGTGGCACTCATTCCCCAATCTTTGCGTAGAAGTTTGGAAAATACTCAATTGGTGCCTGGAACAAGACATAGTTATCAGAGTACGTCACATCCCTGGCAAATTCAACATTCTTGCAGACCGCCTCTCAAGACTAGACAAACCTATCAAGACAGAATGGGCTCTGGATCAAACAGTTGCGAATTCAGTATTCCAGATGCTCAACTTCCCAAATGTGGATCTGTTTGCGACAAGATTCAACCACAGACTCCCATTATATGTCTCTCCAGTACAAGACTACAAAGCACTAGCGATAGATGCCCTGTCCATGGACTGGAATGATTATCATCTTCATGCATATGCTTTTCCTCCTATTATTCTGATACCTGCTGTTCTAGAGAAAATCCGACAACATCAGTGCAGAATAGTTCTCATAGCTCCGTTCTGGCCACAACAACAGTGGTTCTCAGAACTTCTTCTTCTATTAGTGTCAGCTCCGATTCGTCTGCCACTAATTCCAAGACTACTGACTCAATCCAAAGGAAGATTTGTACATCAAAACCTCCCAATTCTCGACCTTCACGCTTGGGAGTTATCAAACAATCAATCAGAGATAAGAAATTTTCACAAAATGTTGCAGATTTTGTCTCCAGATCAAGAAGAGCATCTACACAAAAAGTCTACGATGCAAAATGGACCATCTTCTCTAATTGGTGTCGATCTCGGCCCCTATTACAGTTATAGCCGATTTCTTAATCTTTCTTTTTTCGGAAAAGAAATGTCAGATTAGTACTATTAAAGGTTATAGATCTATGATCTCTAACACTTTAAAATTCAAAACTGGTAATAGAATCG
Source organism: Anodontia alba (assembly GCA_964016985.1). Classification (NCBI taxonomy): domain Eukaryota; kingdom Metazoa; phylum Mollusca; class Bivalvia; order Lucinida; family Lucinidae; genus Anodontia; species Anodontia alba. The sequence continues at coordinate 43,456,511 of OZ024822.1, forward strand.
GATCTAATCCAGTTTTATCTGAACTTATCAGATCCTTTGAACTTCAACGACCAGTACAAAGATCTCTTACACCTAAATGGGACTTATCGTGGGTTTTAGTATGTCTACAAAAACCACCTTTTGAACCTCTTGATAAGGCTTCTAAATTTCACGTTACTATTAAGACAGCCTTTCTCTTAGCTCTTGCCACTGCTAAAAGGTGTAGTGAAATACATGCTCTAGCTATGGATTCACAACATTTAAGATTTAATCAATCTGATGGTTCAGTTTCCTTGATTCTTAAATCTGGTTTTTTAGCAAGAAATCAGCTTCCTTCTGTTAAACCAGATCCTATTGTTGTTCCTAGTCTTGCTCGAATATGTAAATGGGAACATACTGACAGACTTCTTTGCCCCGTTAGGGCTCTGAAATTCTATCTCAAAATGACTAGCTCTTATCGCCAAAATAGAACTAGACTTTTTCTTCCTATTAAAGGCAATAAGGATATTTCTAAAGATACTATCTCGAGATGGATATCTTACACTGTTAAACTTGCCTATAGGAAACTCACTAAACGAGATATCTCTTTCCTTAAAATCAAAGCTCATGAAGTTAGAGCTCTTTCCTCTTCTTGGGCTTTCCTCGACAAAGTTCCTCTCAGTGATATACTTCAAGCAGCGGTTTGGAATAGTTCATCAACTTTTGCCAAATTCTATCTCAGAGACATGTCTCAACAAGCACAGAATCTCCAAAGTTTGGGCCCCATTGTAGTGGCCCAAAAAGTGGTGGGGGGCCAACAGCAATCAGTTATGGATGTGTAGACAACGTCAACAGCCCCCCTAGACCTGATGCTATACTAGAGAGGTACTAATTATATCTTTATTATATATATATATGTTAACCCTAGATTACTTTATCCTTGGTTAAAGGATCTTATTATTGCCTTAAGCACTAATTATGTCCTCATTATATATATATAAAAAAAATAAATCTTTTTAATAAGCCTTAATTCAGAAGTTGGGACTAACTTATTAGGAGAAATCCTCCCTCCTATTCTACAAATTCTAGCACATTATCTATAGGGTTAATGTATTACGAAGTTAAAATGAAGTTTTTTAAAAGTAAAACATATTTTAACGAGTAATACTTAACCTATAGATAAGTATTTATCGTCCCACCTCCCTTCCCTCACTCCTTTCTCCTAATTGTGTATCGTTTTACACATAAAAGAAACTGACACGTGATCATTTGAGCGAGAGGAACTACGTCATACAGGTAACTGTTTAAAGGGACCTTCTGAATTAAGACTTTATAACGACTGAAAGGTCGTTTTTTCTGTGGAGGGGGTGAATAACAGAATAGAATAGCACATTATCTATAGGTTAAGTATTACTCGTTAAAATATGTTTTACTTTTAAAAAACTTCATTTTTACATTGCATACTTTTTGATGCTTAGCATAGGTTTTGAACTGTGCATGCTAGGGTTTTGAAATTTCATATATGGATTCCTCATGAAAAAATAGCTGACACATATTTTTCCCCATCAGGATTATGCCCCTTCCCTGAGTTATGGCCCTTTGAAGAAATATGGATGGAATCTTGTCAGCAAAATATCTCAAAAACTTTTGAAGCTAGAGCCTTGAAATTTAAGGAATAGATTGGTAGCGATGAGTAGATGACCTGATTAACTTTGGAATAAATTCTGAAAAGTACTTCTTGAGTTATGGCCCTTTGTCATTTTGGGCATTTTTACATTGCACATTTTTTGATGCATAGCATGTTTTTAACTGTGCATGCTAGGTTGAAATTTCATATATGGATTCCTCATGAAAAAGTAGGTGACCCATTTTTTTTTCCTATCCAAATTATCTCCCATTTTAGAGTTATTTCCCTTTTAAATAAAATAACAATTAAATCTTGTATATTTGTACTGTTGTTACTGTCATGGGCAAGTAGTGTTGGAGTCAAACAGTGTTAGAGTCAGGCAGTTGGGGGCATAGTGTTTTACAAACACCAGCTCTAGTTATTATTACATTGGTAAGAGTGGGTATCATGTTAATAGTTTTTCTTATTTCTCCACGAAAATGTATGTTGTGGGTACTTATTTGAAGTGCCTCGCTGAGGTGCTTCTAATGAGTGTCCACAACATACGTTTTCATGGAGAAATAAGAAAAATATCAATTGTTTTGGATTGAAAAAAGCACCTTAACTAGAGCTATGTTAAATATAAACACATAGACATTTTTTTGTTATATATTGCTTACCATAGCTCCAGATAAGAGAGGGTATCCACATAATACTTTTCCTATATCTGCACAAAAATATATGTTGTGGTTACTCATTAGAAGTGCCTCAGCAAGAAATAAGAGGAATGTCAATACTTGTCAGCTGTAAAAATCACTTTGTCTGGAGCTGTGATGTCCTTGAAGCTTCCCCTATCATTTGTTCTATATTTCTGAGAAAGTGATTTAAATTCACCTGGCTCTTAATTCAGTAGTTGTGACCATGCAAAACTTTGCCATGAACTAAGGGCATTGGAACTAGAAACATTTGGTTGTTTTTACACCATTTTTATGCCCCGCCACCAAAAAAGTGGCAGGGTATTATGTTATACCCTCTGAAATTTTGAGTGTCTGTCAGTCCGTCTGTCCATCCGTCCATCTGTCAGTGCCCCCCATCATTCGTTTGCCCGCAACTCCTCCTTCAGTTTTCGGCCAATCCTTTTCAAACTTTACAGGCGCTTTTTTCAGAATCCTGAAATTAGTTTTTATCACATTTTTTTCATTTTTAACTTAGACTTTTTTCGAGCCCTAATACTACACAAATGTATAGGGAGTATGTACCTTCTGCCCGCAATTACTCCTACAGTTTTAGGCCAATCCTTTTCAAACTTTACAGGCGCTTTTAGGATGGTCTGAAGACATGCATATTGTTTTGTTCAGAATCCTGAAATTATTCTTTATCACATTTTTTTTCATTTTTAACTTAGACTTTTTTTGAGCCCTAATACTACAGAAATGTATAGGGAGTATGTACCTTGTACGCGCAACTCCTTTACATTTTCAGGCCGATCCTTTTGAAACTTTACACACGCTTTTAGGATGGTCTGAAGATATGCATATTGTTTTGTTCAGAATCCTGAAATTATTTTTATCACTTTTTATTGCATTTTTAACTTAGACTTTTTGGTGTTTTTTTTTTTTTTTTTTTTTTTTTTTTTTGAGTTATGAAATAACTGTTTATTGCTTCTCTTCATGTTAACTTAGATTGTTTTCAGCCCTTATACTACAGAAGTGCATAGGGAATATGTCCCTGTGTGGCGGGGCATAGTGCATGGCTTGCAGTTTTATTAGAAACTAGACAAGGGGTCAGCTGTTATGTCATGTGAACAGTGAAGATCCAGATCAGCATGCATATCCATGCAGTCAGATCTGGGCATTCTCTGTTTGTCAACATACAGTATAGTATCCATTGATTCTGTTAGCAGGCATTGAAGGCCTAGCTCAGCCTGCATGAATGTGCAGGTTGATCTGGGCCTGCATTGTCCACAAACATAGCTCTAGTTGCTTTTTTCAATCCAAAACTATTGATATTTTTCTTATTTCTCCATGAAAACATATTTTTTGGGTACTCGTTAGAAGCGCCTCGCTGAGGCGCTTCTAATGAGTACTCAAAATATATGTTTTCGTGGAGAAATAAGTAAACTATTAACCTGATACCCACTCCAATCTAGACCAATGCAAATTGCATGAGCGTTCTGTCGTGTATTGAGAGTTATGCACAGTTATGACAGCATGCAGTTTCTGGTGAAAGAATGTGCACAGTACTGGTTAACTGCTTAGAGGACTAAGCCTGCCCAATAAATGTGTGGTTAGGTAAACTGACCATGCTCGAAATGACCCCATTGGGTTGACTAGGCCGTAAAACCTCCACAAACAAACAGCATGCAGAGCTATTTGTGAGCCCATGTTCACTTGCTGGAGCATTGTTTAAAATGTAAACTTTAACCAATCACAACTGAAGCAGATGGCATTTTGATTTTTTTCTTCAGAGAAAATAAGGGTAGATATTTCATGTGAACTGTCCAGCTAGCAGACAGTTCACATGAAATGCCAAAACGTATTTTCCTGAAAAATTAAACAAATGTTGTCTGCTACAATTTTACTTGGCGTTTTTAATGGTTAATATTTACATATGTATTTGAACTAATTACTGCACTGTGCACATATGTTTTTCAAAATTACTGGAAAAATTTGTGATAAAGTATGTATCCACCTATAAGGAGGGTTCATTTAAAAAAAAAACATCAGCAAAGGACGTATCTAATGATGCTTATGTGATGTTTTCAGATGTGTGTGTGTGTTTTTCCCAAATTTCTTTATAAAAGCATACGTTGTGGATGCAATTCAAATGAACATCCTCAACATATGCCTTTATTAAAAGTGGAATGGCTTGACTGTGCACTTATAGGGGTATATGCGGTAATTTGATAAAATACAGTAAATTCAGATAAAATGCTTTCTATTTTTTTTCACCCAAAAGTATTGATGGTTTTCATACTTCTCCATTTTCTTGTGCATACTCATTAGAAATGTCTCGGATGCAATTCTTATAAGTACCCAGTTCAAGGAGAACTATGCAAATTATGTCCGATATTGTAATTGTTCTAAAATTTCTTGTACTTTGACAGAATGGCATATGCTAAGAATGCAGACCCAGATCAGACTGCTCCTAAGTAAGCCATTCCAACAAATATTTTGTAAAATAAACACATTTACCTTTACTTTACCATTTTCCCGACTAATTCGGCAGACAACAAATTGACAATATTTTTTCTTTCTTTTTTCCCCCAGAAAATAGACTGAGATTTCATGCAAATTGTCTCCTGAGAAGATAATTTGCATGAAATGTCAAAATCTATTTTCTGGGAAATATAAGAAAGATATTTCAAAATGCTGTCTGCTGAAATTTTTTACCCAGCATGCTGTGTGTTCAAACTTTTAGGACATTAATCATAGATCTATCTATGAGGCTAGCTGTATTTGTGCCCTGACGTTAGTCATAGGGGACTATTAAAATGAGTTTGTCCCTCCGTCCACCCGCCCGTCTGCCAGGTACATTCTAAGGTTAGTGTTTGTATTGGTGTCTGTTTATTCTGTCAATATGGGGTTAAAAATTGGTACGTCTGTCCGAAGACACAATGAAATGGGTAGTTTGTGGTCGCAACTCTTCTTACAGTTTTTAACTGATCTTTTTGAAACTTTGCAGGTGTTTTTGTCATGGTCTGAAACTGTACATCTGGTTTTGGGGTTGTCCTCCAAATATTTATTATCAACTTTTTCCACTTTTTCAACTTAGTTTTTTTTTTCAGGTCAGATTACTGTTAAGAGACCTTGTGGGCGCAACTCCTCCTAGAGTTTTCCACCAATCATTTTGAAACTATCCATACTTGTTCTGCATGGTTTGTAGATGTGCATGTGCTTTTAAGGTTATCCTCCTACTATTGTTTATCACTTTTTTCTGCTTTTTCAACCTAGCTTTTTCCAGGTTCGATTACTATTAGAATAGATACTTTTGGGCGCAATCCTCCTGGAGTTTTCCACCAATCATTTTGAAACTATGCATACTTGTTCTACATGGTCTGTAGATGGGCATGTGGTTTTAGGGTTATCCTCCTATTATTTTTTATCAACTTTTTCTCTCTTTTTGACTTAGTTTTTTCCAGGTCCAATTAGTATTACAATAGATATCTTGTGGCCTCAACTCCTAAACTTTTCTGCTGATCATTTAGAAACTATGCATACTTGTTCTACATGGTCTGAAGATGTGCATGTGGTTTTGGGGTTATCTTCCTGTCATACAACCCTTTACTGACAAAGCCATGACAACGAGGGACGCATGCCGGCCTTGGTGGCTCAGTTGGATGCGCTATCCGACTGGAGACCAGGAGGTTGCGGGTTCAACCCCCGCCGAGGTCGGCAACATTCTTTCGTGGAGATTGATCATGAAATATTTTCTACGGTCATTCTCTCCCTTCCGCTGATTCGAGAAGGGCAGTTGTCAGTTTCTGGCGAAAGAATGTGCACAATACTGGTTAACCACTTAGAGGACTAAGCCTGCCCAGTAAACGTGTTGTTAGGTAAACTGACCGCGCTCGACATAACCCCATTGGGTTGACTGGGCCGTAAAACCTCAACACAAACAAACAAACGAGGGACGCTTGCCCACAACAGGCTTTTATTTTTTCTGTTTCTTTTCTAGGCTACAGATAGAGATAGCCCTTCCGTTTCCTTTTCTCTAGACTCATCAGTTGTCACAGAGTAAGTTTTGTTTTACATGTACTTGATCCACCAGTAGAAGTGTCTGTGTGGCTAAGTGGTAAGTGCTCTTGACTTTAAATCAAGAGGTCCGATGTTCAAATCCCAGGTGAAATGGAGGTGAAAGGCAGCTCATGACTGTACAGTGTTTTATTGCACAGAGCCTTTTATTATCACCCTACAATCATCTCTATATGACTTAAATAATGTTGAAAGGGACGTAAAATGCTGAATCATTATCATTGATCCACCAGTTACTGTTAATCATAGTTACTCCAAATATTGGGACAACTTAACCCTTGCCATGCTGAATAAATTATTAATTAAAATAAATTAAATGATCCAGGTTGTTGATAAAAGTTCGAATACATAATGACATACAGTGCAGATCCAGATCAGTTGGCTTCTTCTGAAGAAGCCAACTGATCAGGATCTACACTGTTTGCAAAGGCAGGGCACATCTGAGTTCAGCAGTGAACTCTTTACTACAGTCGACTCTCGTTATCTCGAATTCCAAGGGACTCGCAGAAATACTTCGTGATATCCGTACCTCGACATATCAGATTTGCAGAATTGAGGAAAAAATAATTCAAACAACCACATTTAACAAATATATATGTAATTGGACTCTTGAAGTTAGAGATATATTGAAAATATTGTAGAAAAGAGGAGAAACTGCTCCTTAGGAGCAATTTCTCCTCTTTTCCACAATATTTATTTTACATGTTGTTAGATTTTCATGTTTAAACAGGGACAAGATTTTCACTTCGAGATAAGCGGTTATTTGAGATAAGTGAGGTAGAGATAACAAGAGTCAACTGTATTCTTAGCCTAAAATTTGAAAAAAAATTTTCCACTATTGCTGTGTTTAAAGTATCACTGGAAGGGTGACAAATAGTGTAGACCTTGCTCAGATGCTGCCTTCTGCAGCATGTGATCTGGGTCTACTCTTCTTGCTTCCTCCAGTCTCCTCCAATAATACTTAAGGTTATTAGGTGTCATTCAGAACTGTAATTTTAAAAAAAAAATAAATAAATTAAAAAAAAAAAAAAAATAAGGCAGACATTTGTTGTGAATCCTCTTTTCAGACAATTCACATGAAATGTCAAAGCTTCTCATAACAACAAATTAGGTACCATTTTCAACTGAAAAGAAGCAATAGTTTTCTTACTTTTCCATGAAAAAGTATCTTATTGGTTTAACCCATTGTGTACTGAATAAACTCTCCCATACTATATATTGGAAGTGTCCAATTTCAATTTTAGGTACGTCTGGCTATGAGATTTACATATTCCTAGAGAAAAATGGCTAAACTATTTGCAAACAGTGGAGACCCCTATTAGACATCGCGTTCTGCGGCATCTGATCTGGGTCTGCACTGTTTGCCAATTACCCTCTCTTGGTCTCCGGACTACAATGGTTTAAAGGCTCCATATTCCATAAAAATAGACATTTTTTAATCCAAGAAAGGTTTAATAAATTGATATATGGTATTAATACAATCATAAATGTGGACCCTGTCAGCCTACAAAATTTCAGGTAGTCTCTCATTTTCGAACTGGATTAAAAATGAAAAGATTTTTTATCGTATCTCTGAATTAATGATGGCACTATTAATTCAGAGATAGGATAAAGAATCATTACGTTTTTTTATCCAACAACATTTATTCAGAAATACGATAAAAAATCATTTCATTTTTGATCCAGTTCAAGAATGAGAGATTAACTGAAATTTTACAGACTGTCAGGTGCCTGATTTTATGATTGCATTAATACCATATTACAATTTATTAAACCTTTCTTGGATTATAAAATTTCTATTTTTGAGGAATATGGAGCCTTCAAGCCTAGCGTTCCACAAAAGGGACATTGGCAGACGGCATAAATCCAGATCAGATGTTGCAGAACATGATGCCATTATTTTTTTATTTGTTTTTTTTGATAGGCAGATGATTCAAATGAAATGTCAAAATAATAAAATAATTTAAATGTGGTCTGCTACAATTGTGCTGAGCATTTCAAGCTTAATTTTCTCTAAAAAGTAAAAGTGAAATCAGTGTCTTTTGCTGCAGTTGGTATTAGTGATTTAACCTTTACCATTCTCTTGTGTAATTAGCAGATGACAAATTGATGATATTTTCTTATTTTTTCCCCAGAAAAACAGGATTTGAAATTGCATGCAAATTGTCTCCACCGGAGACAATTTGCATGAAATGTCAGATTCTGTTTTTCTGGGAAAAATACGAAAAAATTTCCATTTCGTCTGCTGAAAATTTTACCTGGAGTACTACGTGTTTAAGTTAAATAGTTAATATATGTCTTCCATTGAAGTACAGGCTTGTAAAAGAATCTCTTTTTATTCTGTTTTTCAGTTTTAATATTAATAGCGGTTCAGGACAGATCAGTACACTGAGGGCCTTAGACTACGAGGCTAAAAACCAGTACACATTTACCGTTACTGCAACTGACATAAATGCCTATCCTAGACAGGGTTTCGCAACTGTTATCGTGGATGTTGATGATATTAATGATAATACACCTAGATTTACCGACACCATCTATACTGGATCCTTCTATGAAAATGAACCAGCAGGAACATCTGTCACCAAAGTGATTGTGAGTATTTTATTACTTAAAACCATTCACTACAGCAGCAGACAAGTTTGCAGATTTTTTTGTTTTTTCCAAGAAAAAAATCTTGAAATTTCATCGGACACACGCTTAGCAGACAGATCACATGGAATGTGAAGCCTTATTTTCTTGGAATAATAGAAGAAAAATACTTCAGAATGTTGTCTGTTACAATTTTTAATGACAGTTTAGCCCATAAGATACCAAGAAAAACTACATCTGAATATGTCATCTGTTTATGGTGTCTGCTGCATCCTATAGCAAACTTTTTAAACATATTTTTGCATATTGGCAAACAGTATGGACCCTGATCAGACTCCAGAAGCAGTCTGATCTGGGTCCAAACTGTTTGCAACAATGACATTTAAAGTAACTGGCAGAAGACAAAGCAGATGACAGTTGTTGTGTTTGGCATCTTAAGGATTAATAAATATGGTAGGAGTCCTAAAATTTCTTACATCCAAGTGTCTGACAAAATGGCTTATGCAAACAGTGCAGACTCAGATCAGACTGCTCCTGATTAGTCTACACTGTTTGCCATTCCACTATGTATTTGACCCTGAAACTGCCAGTCACAACAATTGTCATCTGCTTTGTCTTCTGCTTGTGATTTTAAAAGTTATTTCTGCAAACAGTGTGGACCCAGATTTAGGAGCAGTCTGATCTGGGTCCACACTGTTTGCCTGTATGCAAAAATAGGTTTGAAAAGTTTGCAAGAATATTCAGCAGACAACATAAACCGACAACATTTTCAGATGCAGATTTTCTTGGCGGTTTAAGGGTTAAGAAGCAGCTGCATAAGAAGCAAAATTTAGGCCGAATAGATATGGAATAAGGAAATTTACCGTAAGATTAGACCTACTTAGTGACAGTCCATTTGATGATAGTCAGACGAGCACAAACAAGGCGACATTCAAAACTACAATTTTTTTAGGAAAATAAGGTGGCATTTGACGTGAATCCTCTTGATGGACAATTTACATGAAATGTCAAGGCTTATCATAACTAGAGATAAGGTAGCCAGCTAGCATTCTTTATAAATCTATAGCGGGTCGTTATCAGCCCATCAGCTACCCCGCCCGCTATAGATTTATAAAGAATGCTGGCTGGGTACCATTTTCAACTGAAAAGTAGCAGTATTTTTCTTCATGAAAACTTATCTTGTGATAACGCTAATTTTTCCACAAAAACTTATGTTTTGAGTATTCAAGCAAGCACATATATGCAAAAGCCCTGTGGCGATGGGCGAGCGGCGAAGCAGCAGGTGAAGCAGCAAGTGATGAAACACTGGAAGCTATAGTTGCAGACCTGCACACAGGCGGCTTGGTTCTATATGGTGGCTTTCCTTAAGAGCAAAGCAGTATGGGAAGCTAAGATTGGTCTCATCAGCCATCTTAGAACACACAAATAATAACACATCACACAGTTGATTAGGATTGGTCATTGTCAGTAATGACAGACGAACAAAAGAAAACAAAAAGAATACTGAATACCACATCATGTTTTTGTGGAGAAATAAGAAAAATTTAAGCACTTTTTAGTTGGAAAAAGCAGGTTATCTGGAGCTTTGCAGATGCTGCACTGTGCAAGAAGGAGCCTTTAGGCCATATACATACAACAAAGAATAAGAGTCAGCCTCAGTGGCTCAGTATGATGCGAATCCGCTGGGCGTCAGGAGGTTGCAGGTGCAACTCCTGCTGGGTCGGCAACATTCTTCAGTGGACATTGACTATGAAATATTTTCTATGGTCTATCCTGTTTTCTGCTGTCTCAAGAAGGTCATTTGTCAGTTTCTTGTGAAAGGATGTGCACAATACTGATTAAAAGCTTTAAGGGCTAAGCCTGCCGAGTAAAAGTGTGGTTAGGTAAAGTGACAATGCACGACATGACCCAGTTGGGTTGACTGGGCCATAAAACCTCAACACAAAGACCAAGATCAGTCTGTGTATAGTGTAGTCTAATCAGGGCTTTTTCTGTCTTTTGGATACATTCTACTGTATTCATTGACACAGAAAGCTGGCAGTGCTGACCCTGACCGCTGCAAATGTGTTGGCTGATCTGTACCCTAGTTTTATGCATATTACAACATGAGAACATATACCCATAGCCCAAAATAAAAGGGGTAGCCATTTAATATTTTTCTTATATCTTCATAAAAATATAGGTTGTGGGTAGTTATTAGAAGTGCCTCAGTGAGGCACTTCTAATGAGTACCCACAACATATGTTTTTATGGAAAACTGGAGAAAATTATCCCAGAATTTTCACTGAATACTCCTCAGGGCATATATCCTATAGAAACCTATTTCTAATGATATAAACCTTATGGTGTATGCAATCAGTGTAGATCAACCCGCACGTCTGTGCAGTCTGAACTGGATCTGTGCTGTTTGCATATAGCATACCTAAGTTCTGCACATTACATTAGTAACCATGTAGATTTTGCTCAGACTGTGTGGATACACAGGCTCATTTGACTCAAAAATGTCACGCATATTTTGAGATGCATTGTATAAAAGGATGCATTCTCTTATTATATCGGCCTTGGCGACTCAGTTAGATGCTCATCCGACTGGCTATCTGGAGGTTGCAGGTTCGTTCCCTCCTAGGTCCAGCAACATTCTTCCGTGGAGATTGATCATGAACTATTTTCAAGAGTTGTCTCTATCCCTTCTGTATTCAAAGACAACATTTGTCAGTTTCTGGCAAAAGAATGTGCACAGGTACTGGTTAATTGCTTAGAGGACTAAGCATGCCCAAGAAAGGCTGCCTCAGCATGACCTTAATACTATTGACTGGGCCTTTGAATGCCAAACCAACCCAAATCTCTCTTATTGTTTGTATTTATTGACAGGCCACAGACGCTGATGCTAATCCAATTATAACTTACATTATGACTGAAACAAATAACGACTTCACCATAGATTCTGAAGGCAACATTAGAACAAAGAGACGATTTGACTATGAAACTGATGCAAACTTCTATGAGTTTCAAGTGACAACTGAAGAGGGCCGGGGATTATTTGACTCTGCCAGTAGAGCTACTGTAAGGATAGACCTCCTGGTAAGTAAATTACTTTATTAACTTATTTTAGACTGAATAAACTCTCCTACACTAATATTGGAAGTGTTGATTTTGAGGTATGTCAGACTATGTGATTCCTAGAGAAAATGGCTAAACTATATGCAGACACTGGAGACCTTGATCAGATGCTGCATTCTGCCAGTTTGATTACCAGCTACCCTTTTGGGGGTCTCCAGACTAAAATCAATTCTGCCCAGCTAGCATTTTTTATAAATCTACAGTGGGCCATTATCAGCCCATCAGTTACCCTGACGGGCTGATAAAGGCCCGCTATAGATTTATGTATGACTGCTTACTGGGTTGAGACTGGATAACCGTGGTAGAATTTTCAGCCATTATAACAAGGGAGGAAGTCTTCTGTGACTTAGAGGATAACTGCATTCAAATTTGTCATTTAGGGAAGTAAATTGGCTGTTTTACGGTTGCCAATTTACATTTTATGGCTCCGCTGATGCATCACCGTAAAACAAAAATTTCAGGCCATAAAACCGCCGATTTACCTCCCCAAATGACAAATTTGATGCATTTATTCATTTTTTCTGTTGAAAAAATTACTATTTGCACAAATGACAAGTACCAAGCCAATGAGAAGCAATGTTACATGATGACATTCAATTTCCGACAGTATATCGCAGAATATACCGTCACAAATTTTTGACGTTATCCATTCAGATGTCACGTTACATACGCAAGTGCATTAGAATTGCTGTTTTTTGCTTTCCCAAGCATCTGGATGGCTGAGTAGTTAGCACTACAGACTTTGGATCATGTAGTTCTTGACTGGAATCCCCCTGGATGGGAAATTCAGCTCAGGACTGTATGGTGCTTCATTGCAGAGCCTTCCATTATATTATTGCCCTAGCATCATCTCAATACTCAATACGACTCAAGTACACTTCAACCTCTTTATAACACGGTTCGTTATAAGACAATTTTGGATATAATACAGTTCAAAGATGGATTCCAAAAATGTATAGATTATATTGAAAAATGGCCATAAATAGTCATTTTTCAATATAATCTGTTCATTTTTGTTTGGATATAACATGGTTGTTTAACTAAAACAGTTTATGCTATGGACACCAACAATAGTGTTATAAAGAGGTTGTGGTGTAATATTGAAAGAGACATTGTCAAGAAGCAAATCAGGATAATTTAGAGACGTCTTTGATTTTGTATAACATAATGGTTTGTTGAATGTACTCATTAGAACTGCCTCAATGAGGTGATTCTAGTGAGTACAGAACATTTTCATGACAAAATAAGAAAAAAGTTCTTAAAATATTCCTTTAATTATTTGTTGTCTTGGGCAGTCGAGGAATTTCTTTAGGACAGGAAAAATAAGTTTGAATCAGCCATGGTAAATGTTCCATCAGTGTTAGAGCTGTTGAAGTTTTACTCAGTGTTTACCCTAAATATTCAGACAACTTTACTCATAGGTCTAGATAAGAATGGATATGAGGTCAATAGTTTTCTTATTTCTCGACAAAAACATATGTTGTGGGTACTCATTAGAAGCGCCTTGGCAAGGCACTTCTAATGAGTACCCACATCATATGTTTTCGTCAAGAAATAAGAAACCTATAGATAGTTTAGGGTTGAAAAAAGCACCTTATCAAGAGCTATGTTTACTGCTTACCTCATATCTAAAACATGAACAAGTTCATTAGTATTATTTGTTGATGTGTCTGAAAGCTGCTGTTGGAGTAGCAAACAGTGTAGACCCTGATCAGGTGCCACATTTGCTCAAGCCTGTCTGCCTCCATAGCTCTAGATTAGGCTTTTATTTATTTTTGCTCAAAAAGTTTTGATAGTTTTCACCACGAAAACATGTTTTGGACACCCATTAGAAACCCCTTACTAATGAAAACACATGTTGTGAGTACTCATAAAAACACCTCAGCACCCAAGAAAAAGAAGTATAGATTGTCTGCTACAGGGATGGGAAACTTCAGAATGAATCCTGATTTCAGAACTTTCATTTTAAGCATGAAATTTCACTTTTACACTTGTTCACAAGATCATCATTTTGTGTCAGAGTAGTTTTTTGGTTTTATTATATGCTTGAAATAACTTTAAAAGGTAATTGAACTAATTATTAGTTGCATAGCTCCAGATGCCGGCCTCAGTGGCTCAGTTGGATGCGCCGTCCGACTGGAGACCAGGAGGTCGCGGGTTCAACCCCCTCCGAGGTCGGCAACATTCTTTCGTGGAGATTGATCATGAAATATTTTCTACGGTCATTCTCTCCCTTCCTCTGATTCAAGAAGGGCAGTTGTCAGTTTCTGGCGAAAGAATGTGCACAATACTGGTTAACCGCTTAGTGGACTAAGCCTGCTCAGTAAACGTGTGGTTAGGTAAACTGACCACGCTCGACATGACCCCATTGGGTTGACTGGGCCGTAAAACCTCAACACAAACAAACAAAGCATAGCTCCAGATAAGAGAGAGTATCCACATAATAACTTTCTTATTTCTCAATAAAACATATTATATTGTGGGTACTCATTAGAAGTGCCTCCCACAACATTTGTTTTTATTGAGAAATAAAGAAAATGTTAGTAGTTTTTATACTGAATTTTTAGATGTCAGGATTGATTATTAGTAACTATTCTCAACCCTGCTACAATTTTGCATGCTCAGCATTTTAAAGTTTGAAAGACTAAGTCCTTAAGGAAGCATCCAGGTGGCCATTTTGTAAGTGCTCCCACCTTTGGAACATAAGGTCATGGGTTTGAATCCTGCTAGAGGTAGAATTCAGCTCGTGACTGTATGGCGCTTCATTGCACAGAGCCTTTCATTGTCATTCTTTCATCATCTTAACCCTTAAAGCGCCACTCACAACTATTGTCGTCTGCTTTGTCTTCTGCCGATTACTTTAAAAGTCATTTCTGCAAACAGTGTGGCCCCAGATCAGACTGCTCCTTTAGGAGCAGTCTGATCTGGGTCCACACTGTTTTCCTGTATGCAAAAATAGGTTTGAAAAGTTTGCAAGAATATTCAGCAGACGACAAAAACAGACGACATTTTCAGATGCAGATTTTCTTGGCATTTTAAGGGTTAATATAACTTATGTCATGTTAAAAGGGACACAAAACACAAAACCATTATCATCATTGTCATCAAATGGAGTTCTTTCTTTTTGCAGGATAGGAATGATCAATCTCCAGTTATTAGTGTTAATGCTCCGGCAGTAGATGTCCTTGAGGATTTTATGGAGTACCAGCTGGCTAATTTAGCACCACGCACGCTCAACTTTGGCATTAGTGCAACTGATGGAGATCGACCTGTAAGTAAAATACAAGCATTCATAGTTCTTGATAAGATACTGTTTTCAACAGAGAAGTATTGATTTTTTTTTTTTTTTCATATTGCTTCCAACCTTTTTTAATATAGTTGAAAAAATAAAATTAGGTGTTGCATACTTTTGTACTTTATTTTAAACCTCCAGAGTTTGTAACAAAATACCATATAAAAACAGAGCAGACCCAGATCAGACTGCTTCCAAAGAAGCATCTGATCAGGGTCTATACTGTTTACAATTCCTCTAAACATTTTAAGAAACTACTGCATGATAAGCCAAAAAAGTATGGAATAAAGTAACAAAATTTTAGGTCATTTTCCATAATCATTTTAACCTTTTTCCTTGATGTTACATTTTTCTCAGTGTTTGTCGTTTCATGTAAACTGTTTCCTTAGCATGATATGTATTGTCAAATTAATAAAAAGTTAAATTTTATACCAAGTTACTGTAGGTTACAGAGGCCTAAGGTTTTCAAACTGTACTGACTACCATACCCACATGTTTCATTCTTAAAAAAATGTTACCATAAAGTCGCTCAGAATAAATAGTCTCAGGTGAGCTACAGGACCATTGATCTTCTGGTTATTTATTTTAGGGCTCTGTGAACACCATGATTACATACGTAATTAGCCAAGTGACACCATTTACTGGACAGACATTGTTTTCTATCAACTCTGGTACTGGAGTGATCTCTGTGACAGAGTCCTTGAAAGACACCACTGACTCAAGATATGATGTAAGTACATAGTTTGTGATGAGGGGGTATCAGATAAAAAATTTTTTATTTCTCCATGAAAACATAATTACAGTCAGATCGTTATATTAAAATCCAGGGGACTCTATGAAGCACTTCCAGATATCAGCTTTGCGGAACTGAGGAAAACAATAAATCAAACAACCACCTTTAACAGAATGAATATGTAATTTGACTAAGTTAGAGAATTATTGAAAATATTGTGGAAAAAAGGAGCAATTTCTCCTCTTTTCCACAATATTTTGTTGCCTGTTGGTAGATCTCTGTGTTGAAACAGGGACCAGATTTTCACTTTGAGATAAGCGGTTATTTGAGAAGCGAGGTCGAGATAACGAGAGTCGACTGTATATGGTGGGTAGGCAATGAGGGACTTCTAATGAGTACCACAACATGTTTTCTTGAAAAATATGAAAAATATCGATACTTTTTGGTTGAAGAAAAAAAAAAGCACCTTGTCTCACACTTATCATGCTTTAATCCATGTATTATCACATCTGGCTCAGGCTGCATAACTTTGGTGGAGTTTAACCATAAAATTATTTCTCAGACCATTCTGCACCCTCAGCAGATTCAAGAAGGGCATTTGTCATTTACTGGCAAACGTATGTGCATAAGTACTGGTCAACTGCTTAGAGGACTAAGCCTGCCCAGGAAAAGAGTGAGAAGGTCAGTTGACAGGCTCAATTCTACTTGACCTTAACAGTGTTGACTGGATTATAAAACTCAGACTCAAGAAAACAAATTTCTATACATGCTTTAATCCATGTAGCCGGCCTTGATGGCTCAGTCAGATGTGGGTTTGTGTGGTGATCAGGTTGTGAATCTGATGTCCGCCCAGTCCGGCAACATTCTTTCATGGAGAGTGATTGCGAACTATTTTCTATGGTCAATCTCTCCCTTCTGCTGATTCAAGAAGGGTAATTGTCAGTTTCTGGCAAAAGAATGTGCACAAATAGTGATTAACCACATAGAGGGCTAAGCCTGCCCAGGAAAAGTGTGGTTAGGTAAACTGACTGGGTTGACTGAATCATAAAACCTCAGTTCAATTTAATCCATGTCTGAGCAGACCTGGTTCAGGTTGACTGTATAGAGTTCTTGCATTTTTTCCAGATGACTGACTTGAGAGATATTCATTCAAGAAAACATGCCTATGTAATTTTGACCCCACTTAAATCCCACTTTTATACAGTAAATCCCACTTTTATATAGTAAAACTTGGGTTTACAGGGGTATTCATTATTTTTCTTGTTTTGCTAAAAAACATAGATTGTGGGCACTCATTAGAATTGCCTTGTCACAATCTATGATATGAGCAGAAATATGAAAAATAGAATTTTTTTATCTGAAATGTTCTTTTTTTTTTTTTTTTTTTGTAAAATTTTCAATATATTTGAATAGATGTGGTTTTGTAATGATTTCACCTGCTGATAACCTAGAAAACCCTAATTAGTCTTAATAGATGAACAAATCTGGGCCTTCACTGTTCACATATCACACTGCAACCATTTCTCACTGCTCAGATATTTCTATAACAATAAAAAATTCAGTTATCAATGAGTCTAAGCTCTTTTTGTCTTCTGTTCTTACAGTTAAGTATGCAAATGTACCTTTGGTGATGTCATTACCATCTTTTCCTGAAGGTCATATACAGTAAAAATCCACTATCAGCCTTAACCATTGTCCCTGTTAATTCAGAAGATGTGGGCCCCCATAGCCTGATGGATAATAGAGCTGAGTTCATTAGGAGCAGACAACAAATTGAAGATTATTTACTTAATTTTCCAAGAAAACAGGATTTGACTTTTCATGCAAATTGTCTCCATTAGAGACAATTTGCCTGAAATGTCAAATCCTGTTTTCTGGGATAAATAGAAAAAAAAAAATGGATATGATGTCTGCTAAAACATTTTCTCAGAGTTCTTAGCCTTAAGATTGTCTTTTGCAGAGGAATTGTTAAGGAGGTGTATTTGGTGATAATTGCCAGCCTCGGTGGCTCAGTTGGATGCGCTGTCCGACTGGAGACCAGGAGGTCGCAGGTTTAATCCCCGCCGAGGTCGGCAACATTCTTTTGTGGAGATTGATCATGAAATATTTTCTACGGTCATTCTCTCCCTTCTGCTGATTCAAGAAGGGCAGTTGTCAGTTTCAGGCGAAAGATTGTGCACAAAACTGGTTAACCGCTTGGAGGACTAAGCCTGCCCAGTAAACGTGTGGTTAGGTAAACTGACTGCACTCGACATGACCCCATTGGGTTGACTGGGCCATAAAACCTCAACACAAACAAATTTGGTGATAATTATGGGATAATTTTCCAGTTCTCCATAAAAACATATATTGTGGGTACTCATTAGAAGTGCCTCAGTGAGGTGCTTCTAATGAGTACCCACAACATATGTTTTAATGGAGAAATAAGAAAAATAATCCCAGAAAAATCACCAAATACACCTCCTTAACAAGTCCTCTGGTCTTTTGCACTGCTTAAAAGTGGTCTTCATAGTGGCATCACAAAAACATACCTATTTTATTTTGACCCCCTTAAACCCCACTTTTATATGGTAAAACTGGGGTTTACAGGGGTATACATTATTTTTTCTTATTTCTGCTCAAAAACATAGATTGCGGGTACTTGTTAGAACCGCCTCATCAAGGTGTTTTTAATGAGTACCCACAATCTATGTTTTGAGCAGAAATATGAAAAATATCAGCATTTTTCTCTGAAAATTTTCATTTTTTGGCGGTAAAATTTACATTATATTTGAATAGGCGTGTTTTCCTAATGGGACAATCTTAATACTGAATATGGAGTAATAAGAAAGAAACCATTTTGGAATGGTAAAAGCTACCCTTAATAGTGGAGTGGTCTTGATTTCAAGTGATTTTAACAGCAAGGTCCAGTTTTTCAAAACTAAGGATGTCGTTAGTTAACGATTCGTTAAAATTTACATCGAGTGATACACAAATATGCTAAAATGTTTTTGCTGAAAAAATGTGAGTAGCTTTTGCAGCAGTAAATATTAGAATATTGTAAATTAAATCTGCTAAAACAGTTAACAAAATGACCCTTAACAAGCTTGTTAAGCTAATGACACTTTGGACAACTGGGCCCAGAAATTTACTGTATCTTTGTTTGACACAGGTCACATATCTATGTTTCAGATCACAGTTCAGGCCATAGATGGCGGTAGCCCACCCCTTAGAGACAGTACCGTAGTTCAAGTGAATGTGATTAGAAATAACCCACCAGTTGTCACTCCAAGACAAGACTCTATTAGAATAGATAGAAATACCCCAGAACAAGAAGTTGTACATAGTTTCGAAGCTAGTGACAATGACATTGTAAGAATTTTAATACTAGCACTAGTCCAGTGCTTTTTTACATTTTTCAGCTAACATGAGCTCAGAATGAGCTATAATGATCACTTTTTGTCCTTCGCCTGTCCTCTGTCTGTCTGTCTGTTAACACTTTCAAAGACAACTCCTCCAAAGCCATTGAAGCGAATTGTCCCTAATTTGGTACAAATGTTGCTTGGATAGAAGGATTTAAAGGGCCTTTGGCCCAACTTCATAATAGTCTCACAAAAATGTTGCTGACCTAGATGGCTCAGTTGGCTGCACATCTGACCGGTGATCACGGGGTTGGGGATTTAACCCTAGCTGTGTTGGCAACATTCTTTCATGGAGCTTTGATCATGAAATATTTTCGATAGTTGCTGATTCAAGAAGGGCAGTTGTCAGTTTTTGGCAAAAGAACATGCACAATACTGGTTAACCGCTTAGAGGACTAAGCCTGTCCTGTATGGTTACCACTCGCCTGAAGAAAATTGCTGCCAGAGCTCAAAATAGGAAAACCTTTAAACAACATCTCCTTAGCAACCAGTGGCCCAACTTCAAACAAATTTCACAGAAATGTTCCTCTTTTAACCCGTTACCAAAAGTGCTAAAATGGTTCCCCATGGCTGAGCAGAATGGCTGCCAGAGCTAAAATAGAAAAACCTTTAAACACCATCTCCTCCAATGCCAGTGGCCAGATTTCAAAATAATTTTAAAGATATGTTCATCCTATGCCCCTGTACCAAAATTGCTGAAATGGTTTTGTTTGGCTGACGAAATGATTGCCAGAGCTAAAAATAGAGAAGCCTTTAACAAAATTTCCTCTGAGGCCAGTGGCTTGATTTCAAAATAATTTCACAGAAATGTTCCTCTTATGGTTTTTCTTTTTTACCAAAATTGCTAAAATGGTTCCACTCAGCTGAACAAAATGCCCCCCCCCCCCCTCCCCCCACAAAGCTAAAAAATAGATGTCAAGCTCTTCAGGATCTTTTTTCCTGCTGATGCTTCACAGGGTCTTCTTTCACTGCTGGTGCTTCACAGGGTTCTCTTTCCCTGCTGGTGCTTCACAAATTTCCTAATTTAAAGTCTTGCCATGGCAACCAAACAAAATGGCCACCTTTAATTGACATCTCTCAAGCTAATTACACTGTTAATACCACAAGCTATCTTGAGCTCAGGTGAGCTATCTTGTGCCATATGCCCTCTTGTTTAATTGGGGCATGCCTGTTGTTGCAAAAATGGATGTCAGTCCAAAGTCTAGAACAGAATGTCAAACAGTATGGGTCCTGATGAGATGGCTTGTTACGAGCTATTGGACTTATCTTGATCTACACCATTTAAATCGTTTTTTGTTTAAGTCTATCAGGCTGAAAAGGCTAATGATAAATTAAAATGAATTAATTACCACACATGATCGTATAAGCAAAGTCAAGCAATTTAGTAGTCAGTGTACTTTTATCTACTTCTTTATGAAAGTATATGTGGTGGGTACTCATTTGAATTGCCTCAATGAGGCAATTCAAACAAGTACCCACAACATATAATTTTATAAAGAAAATCAGAAAATAATATCTTATAAGCATCATTAAATACGCTCCTCATGAAATCCTCTGCTGACCTTTCTTTCAAGTATGCCCTTATTAGGCGGATTTTTCCAGTAATTTTGAAAAATGTAAGCACACAGTGCGGTAATTAGGTCAAATATGGTACCTTAAATATTGTTCAGAAATGTGGCAGGTGATATTCTATTTTTTTTAAAATGAATTAAAAAAAATAGGATTGTTGTCTGCTGCTGTTATGATGATTTATGAGTTAATTTTCAAGGGTTATTTTAAACATATTATTAATATGGTAATGTGACTTGTATCAAATTTCTTGGCGGTTCACAGATCTCTAGTTATAATCAAGGCAAATGTCTTGTTCCATCCTGTAGTTTTGAGACATCCACTTGACATGATACAGAGTGTCAGAGCCAGTGCTGGGCTCCAAAGTGAGTGGGTCTGACTGCAGTGCCATGGGTCACAAGTTTGAATCCGGCAGGGTCACATAAATTTGGTGGAGATTGATCATGAAATTGTTTCTATGGTCATTCTCTCCTTTGCGCTGATTCAAGAATGGCAGTGGTAAGTTTACGGTGAAAGTATGTGCACAAGTACTGGTTAACTGCTTAGAAGACTAAGCCTGCCAAAGAAAAGTGTGAGTTGGTTAACTGACTGGCTCAACATGGCCTTAACAGTGTTGACTGGGAAGTAAAACTCCAAATCATACTCGTAAGATCACCTTCCGGCCAGTTATAATAACGTGTATTTATAACAATTATCCTCACAATGCATTTTGATGTGTTTCAGTTGAGATTTGGTCAGCTAGTAGACACACTGGTTGGTGACAGTGATGCCAAGCAGCATTTCAATCTGAGGCGTAATGGAGACCAAATAGAAGTCGTTTTATTTTCATCTGTTGAAGGTCAGAGTGAGAAGAGCTACTTTGTAAGTGCTTTCAGATGATATTGATCATTTTGTGTGTTTTGGAGGGACAAGATATATGTGGTGGATTTTCCACCATTTTTACAAGGGAGAGACAACTTTTGAGACGTCCTGGGTCCAGTGGGGGTGGTTGGGTGGTGCAAAGGTGCCGTGTATCTTACGTCACAGGGGCGTCCAACTGATATTAGCTTACAGTTAGGCAAGGCCTGCTATCCTTGTAGCAGGTAAGGGTAGAGGGGAATGTTTTTATTTCTTCTGTTTCTTCACTTTCATTCCTGTTCCTCTTTCTTCCCTGTCCCTCTCTTTCATCTCCTCTACTATTTCTTCTATCTCATTTCTCCCTTTCTCTGGAAGGTGACACAAAATGACCCTCAAGGGTTGACATGTCATTAAACCCCAACACAATCAATCCTGGGCCCAGTTGTTCAAAACTAATGATGTTGTTAGTTAAAGTATCGTTAAAACTTTGATCATTAAATGTGGCATATATGCTAATATTTTTGCTGACAAAATGTGATTTGCAAAAGCTACTCACATTTTTTCAGCAAAAATACCTGTGAATTAGATATTGTGCTTACTAGAAATGTTAACATTTTGACCAATAACAAATTTGTTAAGCTAACAATGCTTTGAACAACTGGGCCCAGATTGCTGTATTTACCCTAAATATTGGAGCATCTTAACTCTTAACCATATTTCTCCTGAAATATGAACAACTGCATTTTACTTACTACTGAATGAGTGGCATAAAGTTTAGATCCTGATTAGACACAAAATTTTGCAGTGCTGATCTGATTCTAAATGGCCTATCTGTCCCAATAGGGTAGCAATTTTTGGTTAATTGGTGTCTGTTTTCATTATTATGGGAAAAAATTTTATTTAATTTAATTTATTTATTTATTTTTTTTTTTTTTGCGCATTTTATGGATGTTATATCGCGAATCACTTGCAAACTGAATAAAGTCTAAAGTGCTTTATGTTTGTTTGCAAGTGATTTGCTGGAGTTTACTTATTGATAAAATCCACACAAGTAACAATTCATTCCTTATAGCCGGCCTTGGTGGCTCAGTTGGATGCGCCGTCCGACTGGAGACCAGGAGGTCGCTGGTTCAACCCCCGCCGAGGTCGGCAACATTCTCTCCCTTCCGCTGATTCAAGAAGGGCAGTTGTCAGTTTCTGGCGAAATAATGTGCACAATACTGGTTAACCGCTTAGAGGACTAAGCCTGCCCAGTAAACGTGTGGTTAGGTAAACTGACTGCGCTTGACATGACCCCATTGGGTTGACTGGGCCGTAAAACCTCAACACAAACAAACATTCCTTATAATTTTATGTTTGTCTTCAGAATGTTACAAATGATGCCAAAATTGTAAATCTTTTGAGACCGCAGAAGGAAAATAGATCTGACGGATTCCCGCTTAGGGCCTTATTGAAGTGAAAAACTTTGCCTTCAATCAAATTGCTTGAAATGTGTATTAAGATGCGGAGCTGGAATTATAACTTTCCATTACGAGAACATGCCTATATAATTTTGACCCCCTTAAACCCCACTTTAATATAGCAAAACTGGGATTTACAGGGGTATACATTAACTTTCTTATTTCTGCTAAAAATAAAAATTGTGGGGAGTCATTAGAACCGCCTCATCAAGGTGGTTCTAACGAGTATCCACAATCTATGTTTTGAGCAGAAATAAGAAAAATATCAGTTTTTTATCTGAAAATTGTCATTTTTTGGTGGTAAAATTTTCAGTATATTTCAATAGGCATGTTTTCGTAATGTGAAGGAATTTTTTTTCCAGGATATGCAGAGGAGATTTTTTTGTCATTTGTTTTTATCATCATTCTTCTGTATTTCTCTCTTTCATTATACCCAGCAGCATTTATGCCAGGGGGTATGTAGTTTTCTTTTTCACAGCCAACTGTTAGTCCCTTTGTATCTGTTTGTTATTTTGTCGGGGGTTGGTTGGGTGAGGCAAAGGTATTGTGTATCTTAAGTTAATATGGTGTTCAGCTAAGAATGGCTCACATTTGGGCAAGACCTGCTGACCTTGCAGCAGGTAAGGATAGAGGGGGATTGTTTTTATTTCTGTTACGTCACTTTTATTTGGGGTGTGGTCGGGTGGTACAAAGGTGTCTTGTATCTTACGTCATAGGGGCGTCCAGCTGATATTGGCTTACAGTTGGGCAAGGCCTGCTATTGTTGTAGCAGGTAAGGGCAGAGGGGGAATGTTTTTATTTCTTCTGTTCCTTCACTTTCATTCCTGTTCCTCTTTCATCCATGCTCCTCTCTTTCATCTCTTCTACTAATCTTCTCTTTTCTCCCTTTCTCTGGGAGGTGGTACAAAATGACCCACAAGGGTTGACGTGTCGTTAAACCCCAACACAGTCAATTCACTTTCATTCTTTTTCCTCTTTCTGCCCTGTCCCTCTCTTTCATCGCCTCTACTATCCCTTCTATCTCTTCTCCTTTTCTCTGGGAGATGACACAAAATGACCCACAAGGGTTGATGTGTCGTTAAACCCCAACACAATCAATTCACTTTCATTCATTTTCCTCTTTCTGCCCTGTCCCTCTCTTTCATCGCCTCTACTATCTCTTCTATCTCTCTTCTCCTTTTCAAGGGTTGACGTGTCATTAAACCCCAACACAATCAATCAATCGTTATTTCATCACATTTGTTAACCCTAGTCCTGCTGAACCCGGATATGTCCTGCCTTTGCAAACAGTGTAGATCCAGATCAGTTGGCTTCTGAAGAAGCCAACTGATCTGGATCTGCACTGTTTGCCATTAAGTATGTGAATTTATATGAACAATCTGGATCAAGTAACTTGATTGGCTGAAAACTAGAAATGGGCGTGGCATCTCAATTTATTCAGCAGGACAAGGGTTAAAAGCTCATAATTTGCACAGCTTATGATAAATTAAGTTCATATTTTGGTATGATGATAGATATTGGTCCAAAGTTTTTATGAGCATCATCTGGACCCATGCCTATGGTCGTGAGGTCAAGGTCACGGACTTTGAATTTTCTTGATAAAGTTTTTTTGCATTAAAGTTTTTAAGACCTCATATCTTTCAAGCATGACTATAGATTTAGTTTATATTTGGTGTGATGACAGATATTGGTCCAAAGTTTTTATCAGCACCCTCGGCCATTGCCACCACCTCTGCTTAAAAAGGCTAAATCTGAAAAAAACCTTTAAGGTAAAAACTTTAACATGAAAATTCTAAGTACATGACCTTTTTACCCTATAGGGCATGGGCATAGTTGAGGATGGTGCCTATAAAAAGTATGTATTTATCATCATACTGAATATGAATTAAATCCATCGTAAGGTATGGAAGCAATGAACTCTTAAAAAAAACCTTTAAAATTAGAAACAAAATTTATGTAATAACAATGGGTCATAGCACCTGATAAGAGAGAGTATCCACATAATATTTATCTTATTACTTATTTCTCCAGGAAAACATACATTGTTTGTACGCATTAGATTCACTTCTAATGACTACCCACAACATATGTTTTCCTGGAAAAATAAGAAAATATCAGTACTGAAAGGTCAAGTTTGGAGTGTATTGCTATATTTGAGTTTTCCTTTTGTTGTCTGTACTTAACAGTTGCATGATGCCAGATAATAGGGGGCATCAGGTAAATATTTTTTCTTATTTCTAAAAAAAAAAAAAAATACATGTTGTGGGTACTCCTATTAACCCAGTGTAGACTGAATGAACTCCCCCACACTATATATTGGAAGAGTACAATTTCAATTTTAGGTACGGCTGGCTATGAGATTTAGGTATTCCTAGAGAAAAATGATTGAACTGTTTGCAAACAGTAGAGATGCTGATCAGACACAGCATTCTGTTGCATCTAATACGGGTCTGCACTGTTTGCCAATTACCCATTTAGGTGTCTCCAGACTACAATGGGTTAAGACGCTTCAAATTTGTACCCACAACTATTTTTTATGTGGAAATAAGAAACATATTCATACTTTTTGGTTGAAAAAAAGCATCTTTTTTTTTTTTCAGCTATGCAATTTCATGTAAATTTATCCTTATTTACAGCTAACAATTGATGTGACAGATGGCTCCATGTTTCCACTTACAACAACTTATGAACTCACCATTAATGTAGACAGGAATTTGTTCAGTCCTGAATGGGTTTTCCCAATAGATGCAAGAGATGTCAGTGAGAATCTAGAGCTCTCACAGTCTTTAGTCAGTCTCAGTATAAGGGATTTGGATACGGAGGTTAGTCTGTTATGGTATTTACCCAAACTATTGGGACACCTTAACTCCTTGCTTTACTTGTCCAAAAATTTTAAATTGCGGGCCTCTGTGGCACGTTTGGATGTGCGTCTGACTGGAGACCAGGAGGTCGCGGGTTTGACCCCGGCTGAGGTCAGCAACATTCTTTCGTGGAGATTGATCATGAAATATTTCTCTCCCTTACGCTGATTCAAGAAGGGCAGTTGTCAGTTTCTGGCGAAAGAATGTGCACAATACCGCTTAGAGGACTAAGCCTGCCCAGTAAACATGTGGTTAGGTAAACTGACATGCTCGACATGAGTCCATTGGGTTGACTGAGCCGTAAAATCTCAACACAAACAAACAAAAATTTGAAAAGGTCAATTTTACTGTCTCTTAATGTGGCCTCAGTGGTTCGGTTGGATGCGCGTCCGACTGATAACCAGGAGATTACGGGCTCGACCCCCACCCCACCAGATCAGCAACATTCTTTCATGGAGATTGATCATGAAATATTTTCTATGGTTATCCTCTCCCTTCTGCTGATTCAAGAAGGGCAGTTGTCAGTAATTGGCAAAAGAATGTACACAATACTGGTTAACAGCTTAGTGGACAAAGCCTGTCCAGTAAAAATGTGGTTAGGTAATCTGACCATGCTTGACATGACCCCAATGGATTAATGGATAAACCTCAACACAAATAAATGTCTAAAATAGAGTTGGATGAGTGGCAAACAGTTTAGACTCTGATCAGGTGTCACATTCTGTGGCAGCTGAGTTGGGTCTACACTGTTTGCTGAGGCCAGTCTGTCCCAATATTTAGTGTTATTATGGTAATGTAAGTATTTGAACAGATAGTCCTGAGCAAACAGTGTAGACACAGAATACATGCTACGTAATGCAACATCCTATCAGGGTCTACATTATTTGGCACATTCAGTAGGTTCTGATGTACTGCTAACAGTTAATTAAATGGGCTATAAGAAAATTTAGGACAAGTGTGTTTGCTCAGGACTATCTGTTCAAATACTTACATTATTGTAATAACACAAAACTGGGTTGATGTAAAGGCTAATCTGAGTCTTACCTCAGCACACATGCAATCTTGTAGAAAATAGGTTGTCCCACTTATTTGATGTTTTAGATAAAAAGAGATCCTGGTTAAGAAAGGTACTGTAAATGTTCTAAAATTTTGTACACCAAAGTGTCTGACAAAATGGACATGCAAACAGTGCAGACCCAGATAGAGCAGTCTGATTTCAAGAGCAGTCTGATCAGGGTTTACGCTGAACAATTGCATAAAAAGCAAAACTTAGGCAACAAATGTATGGAAGAACGTGTTCATTATGGCAAACTCTGAAGAAATGAATGTAATTTTTTTGATTTTCATTGAAGTATGAACAGCATCGGGTCATGAGCAAAGTAACTGCTTTTCATGAGCAAAGTAACAAAGGCAGTTGTCAGTTCTGGCAAAAGAATGTGCACAATACTGGTGAACCGCTTAGAGGATTAAGCCTGCCCAGTAAAAATGTGGTTAGGTAAACTGATCATGCTCAACATGACCCCATTGGGCTGACTTGGCGGTAAAACCTCAACACAAACACTCAAGTATACATATATATATATATATATATGTGTGTGTGTGTGTAGTAGTATTTAACATGTCTTTTTGCAAATCTGTTAACCTGTGAAACTATGGTAGAAGCACGTAAAATATAGTAATACTTGGCAGTTATCGGACTTTTTGACCAAAAGTGTTGTATCCAAACAAAAATGGATAGATTATATAGAAAAATGACTATTTATGGTCATTTTTTGATATAATCAAGACATTTTTGTTTTTGGATACAGCACAGTTGTTTAGCTAACATGGTTTTCACTTAGGATCCTAACAATCATATTATAAAGATTGTATATATTTGAGGGTCTTCATTAAAAGAAAATCCAGTTGTTCCCAGTGGGAGCAAATTCAGTCCTTTTTGAGTAGACCACTTTTCAGAATTGATTTAGTGTGCAGTAGGCATGCTACTTATGTCCTCTCATATTTTACAGTCTCCATATAACCAGATGGAATGCTCAGTAAAAGGTGATGGACTTGCAACACAAAGGTTTCGTGTGGAGACAGTTGCTAATTCCCAGTGTATTGTGTATATGACTAATTCACCTGCAGCTGATCAAAACACAAACACATATACAGTAAGTAAAAAGCAAGTTTTACCCCAAAGAGCGCCGGCCTCGGTGGCTCAGTTGGATGCGCCGTCCGACTGGAGACCAGGAGGTCGCGGGTTCAACCCCCGCCGAGGTCGGCAACATTCTTTCGTGGAGATTGATCATGAAATATTTTCTACGGTCATTCTCTCCCTTCCGCTGATTCAAGAAGGGCAGTTGTCAGTTTCTGGCGAAAGAATGTGCACAATACTGGTTAACCGCTTAGAGAACTAAGCCTGCCCAGTAAACGTGTGGTTAGGTAAACTGACCGCGCTCGACATGACCCCATTGGGTTGACTGGGCCGTAAAACCTCAACACAAACAAACAAACCCCAAAGAGCATGCAGTGTTTAGACAACATCACATCAGTGTCAGTGCAGTGCCATGACATGGCATCAACATTGATGTGACATTATATAAACGTCATGTGCCTGCTAGGACCCATCAATATGTTGATTTAAGCTTAACTGATTTAGTGTAATTTGATTGCCTAAGAGCAGATTCTAAATGCTTTTATATTTAAATACAGTTGACTCTCATTATCTCGATTTCCACGGCTCTATTAAATACTTCAAGATATCCGTACCTCGACATATAAGATTTGCAGAATTGAGGAAAATATTATTCGAAAAATATATATATGTAATTGGACTTTTGAAGTTAGAGATATGTTGAAAATATTGTGGAAAAGAGGAGAAATTGCTCCTTAGGAGCAATTTCTCCTCTTTTCCATAATATTTTTTTACCTGTTGTTAGATGTTCATGTTTAGGCAAGGACCAGATTTTCACTTTGAGATAAGCTGTTATTCGAGATAAGTGAGGTCGAGATAAGGAGAGTCAACTGTATAAGCAGACAACATTTTAAAATACATTTATTCTTTAGTGTCAAATCATGCAAATGGGTGATGTCAAGTGAAAATGGTGTCCAAGCCTGTAACTTATCAAGCACTATTTTAGACACTTCAACAGGTAGTAGAATGGACTACAGTTGACTCTCATTATCTCAAAATCCAAGGGACCTTATGAAACACTTCGAGATATCAGTACTTCGACATATCGGATTTGCAGAACTGAGGAAAACAATTACATGTAATCCAACAACCACCTTTAACAGAATGACTCTTTAATTTGACTCCCAAGTTAGAAATATATTGAAAATATTGTGGAAAAGAGGAGCAATTTCTCTTCTTTTCCACAATATTTTGTTGCCTGTTGGTAGTTCTCTGTGTTAAAACAGGGACCAGATTTTCACTTCGAGATAAGCGGTTATTCGAAATAAGCGAGTTCGTGTTAATGAGAGAGTTGACTATATTTCAAATTTTAGGAGAAGTAAGGAGTTAAGGGGTTCCAGTACTTAAGGTAAATATTAAGGCTGGCTAATCGGAGCTGAAAAATAATCAATTATCAGTGCTGCCATTATGATTGATAATCGATTAGTAATCATTGATGATTTGGTAATATTTTTATCTATCTGATTGAGCATGACTCTTACCCTATCTTATACTTTACTAAATGCATTTGGTCAGACAGGCGTGAGCAAACACTGTAGACCCAGACGAGGCGCCGCAAACACGGTGTCTCATCCGGGTCTACACTGTTTGCCACCCAGCCATCTGTTGAAGACACTAAAGTGGGTACTAAATTGTACTTATTCAAATTTTGGATAAAATATGGTTAGGAGTTGAGGTGTCTGAATCTTAAGGGTGAATACAGTAAAAGAACAGACAGAGAAATCAAATGATTGGTTATTATCAAATCTGTAATGATAATCATTTTTGTGGTATTTATCGATCAAGTAATCGATTATCCGATTAATTGTGCCAGCCCTAGTAAATATGGTAATATTTTTTTTAAGCTGAGACTTGGTTTGAGAGACTTAGATGGACGAGATGGTCCGGACCATGTAGTTACGTTCACTGTGCTGAGAAATGAAGAACCACCATTGTTCTTTAACCAAATCTACAGAGTGACCATTGATGAGGATGTGACTCCAGGATTTTCTGTTGAAACTGTCTCCGCCAGTGATGCAGATACTAATGTAAGTTATCTGTCTTTTATATGAGCCAGCACATGACACATCACGAAAACATACCTATACAATTTTGACCACCTTAAACCCCTCTTTTATATAGTAAAACTGGGGTTTACAGGGGTATACATTATTTTTCTTATTTATGCTCAAAAATACAGATTGTGGGTACTCGTTAGAACCACCTCAGTGAGATGGTTTTAATGAGTGTCCACAATCTATGCTTTGAACAGAAATATGAAAAATATCAGAATTTTTATCTGAATACTTTGTTTTTGGTAGTGAAATTTTCTGTATATTTGAATAGGCGTGTTTTTATAATGAAATTCTACAATAAGATCTGTGTGACCACCAAAGACTCAAATCAACCTTTTCATCCACCCAGTATGGCAAGGGTTCTAGTTTATCCCTCTTTGGATAGCCTGGAGGCTGTAGAAGACACATGCAATCAGCGAAAACTCTGATCAGACTGCATGGATGCGCAGGCTGATCTGAGTCTTTGCTGGTGGCACAAGTCTTATTGTAGATTTTGTCATGCGCTGGCATATTTGAATTATCTCATCAAAAATGATAATCATTGCATATTCAAACAACCAAAACTACTCATCCTGTGTTTTTGTACAGTCTGGTGCTATATTATATACCCAGGAATGAAGCATAGAGATTTTCTCTGCTGTTTTCAACAACTCACAGTGTAATGATATGATATCAGTAACTAGTGCATTATTTTACAGTCTCCTAACTGTTTTTATAAATTGCTTCTCCCATTATTGTATTTTATTTCAATATCCTCAACTAATAAAATGAGCATAAACCAGTCCAGCTGAAAGCTCTGTCATCATTTAATGAAATTGTGATGTTACATCTTAAAATTGACCTCAATCTTTACATCCATGTTGTATATTTCATACAGTGATTTCTTGTGCGCTCCATTTCTCCTTCACAAGGATCACCCTTGACGTTTGTATGAATTCATGGAAAGCAAAGTTAAAATACTTTAGCAAAAAGCACTGAAACTACTGATATTCTTCCTGGACTTTTTGTGAACATTCACTTTCTAACAAGTTAACCCTTGTCTTGCTGAATAAATTAAGATGCCACGCCCACTTCTAATTTCAAGCCAATCAGATTATTTGATCTGAGTTTTTATAGAAATTTACAAATTTAATGACAAACAGTGCAGGTCTTCAGAAGCCAACTGATCTGGATCTTCACTGTTTGCTAAGACAGGTCATGTCATGTTCAGCAAAAGAAGGGTTTAAATGAAGCAAATATTCCTGTTTTTGACAAACCCATATTCAATGTATGATTTACTACTAAAATTCCCTGTGTGTGTATATGCCCTGTTTAGCAGAGCTCTTGTTTAATATTTCTTCTTTTTATAGAATTATACCATAAATACCAAATATATTTCAACTCAATGCATTTATTCACATGAATTTTTAACAAGTCTGATTACCCTTTGATGTGCCTAAAAGTACTAATAGAATGGCAAACCACATAGACACTGATCAAACTAATAGGAGCATTTTGATCTGGGTCAACACTGTTTGCTCAGAACTACTTGTCTGAATATTTAACATAAGTATCTAATCTCAGTAGATTTGTAAAAAAAATGTTTTTTGAGAGAACAAGAAAAACGTGCTAGGTTTCACCAGGAAAATTAGGTATGGTAGGATTACCTGAATGCACATATTTTTCATTTGGCCCAGTGCAAACAAAAAAATTCAAAAAGAAAATCTAATTTTATCAATCTGTATTTAATTTGACCCTAAATATCTTATTCTTCTAAAGTGAATGATACTGTTTTGTTTGGATTACAGGCTGATTTTAACCGGGTGTCATACGATATCATTGGAGATGAAACAGCTCCAGATTTTTTCGACATAACCACAAGGACCACTGGACTTGCATTCACAGGTCTTGTTACAACAAAGCAGACCTTTGAAGCAGATGATACTGATGTGTTTTCGGTAAGTATTTATAGAATGAGGAATTACAGATTTATAGAGAAGTGCCCATGGTTAGTGCTCCCCACTTTGGATCATGAGGTCCCGAGTCTGAATCCTGCTGGAGGCAGAATTCAGGACATGACTGTATGGCGCTTCATTCCACAGGGATTTTTATTATATCACACTTCCATTGTCTTGATATGACTAAAATAATGTTGAAAGGGATGTAAAACACCAAATCATCATCACCATTACAGAACTATAGATAAGAGGCATGTTCAGATAAGTTTTTATTTATCTTTGAAATCATAATATGTGCCAGCGCACTCAAAACCTGCAATACTTGTGCAACAGTGAAAACTCAGATCAGCCTCGGCATCCACCCAGTCAGATCAGAGCCTTTGCTGTTTGCTCAGTGGGTAGCTAAGGACCCAAGCTTTCTTCATGCGGACAGGAAAGACTCTTATCAGACTGGGCAGATGTCCAGGCTGATCTGAGAGTTTGCTAGGCGCACATGCCATTTTGTTGGTTTTGTCATGCGCTGGCTCTTATATGTTGTTGGTACTCAATGAGACACTACTGTTGAGAGCCCACAGCATGTTTTCATGGCTAATAAACCCGTAAAGCACTGTTCACTGCCCTGAAGGGGCCTCTTTACATGGCAAGTTTCATTTTTTTCTGACCATTGAGAAATACCATATTATAAATACAATATAGAAATATCCAAATACAGCTGAAGCTCGTTATCTCGAACTCGCTTATTCCGAATTACCGCTTATCTTGAAGTGAAAATCTGGTCCCTATTTTAACATGAAACTATGACAACAGGTAACAAAATAATGTGGAAAAGAGGAGAAATTGCTCCGCAGGAGCAATTTCTCCTCTTTTCCACATTATTTTATATATATATTTCTAATTTTAGGAGTCAAATTACATATTCATTTGTTAAATGTGGTTGTTCAATTTATTGTTTTCCTCACTCTCTCAACTCTGATATGTCGAGGTACGGATATCTCGAAGTGTTTCAGTGCGTCCCTTGGAATTCGAGATAACGAGAGTCGACTGTACATATTATGGTAAGTATGATAAGAAAATGACTGATGTAGGGTACTTTTCAGTGGAAAAATATTGTCCTGTTACCACAACTTAGGTGAAGTGATATGGTTTTGCCACTGTTTATTCATACATCTACCCAATACAATGAAAACTCAAGTTATAAAATCAAAATAAATACAGTCAAACCTGTGTTAAGCAAGCACATATGGGAAAGCAAAAAACTGGTTGCTTAAGACAGGTGCTTGCTTAATATAGGTAAATTTCCACTTCTTTGCCTTTAATGGGATCTGAAATTGTGGCCTTTAAAGGCAGGTGACTGCTTAATACAGATGGCCTTTAGGACAGGTTTGACTGTAATGTTTAAACTTACACAAAGACTTGGATGAGCTGTACATTGCTGTCCAATTATGAGCTTCCTTATTTACTCATTGAATATTGTAGAATATATTGGTTAATAGAGAAGACTCTTATCAGACTGTGTGATAATAGAGTAGTTGTTAACCCATTGTAATGAATGAACTCTCCCACACTTTATATTAGAATATTCTAATTTTGATTTTAGGTATGTCAGGCTATGTGTGATTAAGATATTCAAAGAGAAAAATAGTTGAAGTATTTGCACATGTGGCATCTGATCTGGGTCTGCACTGTTTGCCAATTACCTGTTTAGGGGTCTCCAGTCTACAATGGATTGAGGAGTATTTGATGATGATCCTGGCCCTGAAAACATTTTTCATGCTCAACTCATGTTGTCCTGCTGATAAATCTCAAATTACTAACAATTGCAAATTCTTTCTTGCTAAACATAGCAGAGTATGAAAAGTTCTCTGCTAATAAATAAGAAAATGCCAACTACAGTTCTTAATTGTCCGCTAACAGAATCAGTGGATACTGTAGTATATGTTCATAGGTCTAGATAAGGCCGGCCTCAGTGGCTCATTTGGATGCGTCGTCCGACTGGAGACCAGGAGGTCACGGGTTCAACCCCAGCCGAGGTCGGCAACATTCTTTCGTGGAGATTGATCATGAAATATTTTCTACGGTCATTTTCTCCCTTCCGCTGATTCAAGAAGGGCAGTTGTCAGTTTCTGGAGAAAGAATGTGCACAATACTGGTTAACCGCTTAGAGGACTAAGCCTGCCCAGTAAACGTGTGGTTAGGTAAACAGACCATGCTTGACATGACCCCATTGGGTTGACTGGGCCGTAAAACCTCAACACAAACAAAAGGTCTAGATAAGGGAGGGTATCCGGTAAATATTTTTCTTATTTCTCCACAAAAACATATTTTGTGGGTACTCATTAGAAGCGCCTCGGTGAGGCGCTTCTTATGAGTACCCATAACATATGTTTTCGTGGAGAAATAAGAAAAATATCAATACTTATAGATTGAAAAAAAAAAGCACCTTAACTAGTGCTATGATATGTTGATGGATAGAAAATGCTTAGGTTAGATTGCACAGATGCACATGCTGATCTGGATCTACATTGTACACAAATTCCTTAAGGGCCCTTCTTGTGTGTTGTGCATCATATATAATTGAGTCACAATATGAGTCAGGTTGACCTTTAGACATATATAGCCAATGGAGAATCAGCTTACCCATCCGCCCAGTCTGATCAGTCTCCTTTGGGTCCTTAACCCTTGTCCTGCTGAACCCGGATATACCCTGTCTTTGCAAACAGTGTAGATCCAGATCAGTTGGCTTCTGAAGAAACCAACTGATCTGGATCTACACTGTTTGCCATTTAGTATTTGAATTTATAGCAACAATCCAGATCAAGTAATCTGATTGGCTGAAAATTAGAAGGGGGCGTCGCATCTTAATTTATTCAGCAGGACAAGGGTTAATTAATTATCCAAAAAATGTGCAGCGAAGACATTGATCAGACTGCAAAGATGTGCATCTAATCTGTATGCAAATGTCTGGTTTTACCTTTTTTGTATTTTGTGGTTTAGTAAAAAAAAAACAAAAAAAATTGTTTCTTAACAGGTACGCATTATTGCAAAAGACACTGGGAAGAATCAGAGAACAGCCACAGCTATGCTATATGTCACAATTAGACGTAATTTCCAGCCACCTGTTTTCGATGCACTGAACCTGTTCCGAGAAATAACCATTCCGGAAGATACGCACCCTGGAATTGTATTCATGACCCTTACAGCTAGTGATGCGGATAGACAGCCACCAAACAATGTCGTAAACTTTAGGTACAGGGCAGCTGACAATGGCGCTGATGCAGACTATTTCCAAATAAATGCTGGTGGTGGAATCAGCGTTAAAACCGATCTGAGGACTGATCCAAACGCTCCAGCTAAAACTAGTTATATAGTATGTTATCTTTTTTGTTTTTTACATTTTTATGATTATATCTTTAGTTGGAGCACCAGGTAAGAGGGCTGTCCATATTATTGCTTAGCACTCTAGCAAAAGTTTTCAGCAGACGACATTATGAAATATATTTCTTATTTTTCCCAGAAACAGGATTTGGCAGTTTGTGCAAATTGTCTCTACTGGAGACAATTTGCATGAAATGTCAAATCCTGTTTTCTAGGAAAACTAAGAAAAATATTTCAGTATGTCATCTGCTGATTTTGTCCGAAGTGGTAAAGATTAATCCTTAAACCACTAAGCAAAATTTGTAGCAGAGGACATTCTATTTTTAATTTCTTTTAGTTTTCAGTGAAAATAAGCATTGACATTCCATGTGAATCAGATGATTCACATAAAATGTAAATACTTATTTTCTTTGAGAAAAAAAAATGAAAATGTTGTATGCTGCAATAGTGATTGGCCCTTTAAGGGTTACTAGTTTTGTTATTACTCCACCCAAAAAAACAACAAAAAAAAAAAACCAAAACACATCATTAGAAGGGGCTCAGTAATGTGCTTCTAATGAGCACCCATAGAATATATTTTCATGAAGAAATAAGAAAATATCATTTTTTTTTTTTTTTTTAATTTTGCTTTATTAAGAGATCTGTTTAGATAAGAAGCATGTCCAGGTAAATAATTTTATCATTCTTTTTGACAAATATATGTTTTTGTACTCTTTAGAAGTGTTTCAGTTATGTGCTCTGATGAGTACCCAGTACTACCCACATGACAT
The DNA here is from genome assembly GCA_964016985.1 of Anodontia alba. Lineage (NCBI taxonomy): Eukaryota > Metazoa > Mollusca > Bivalvia > Lucinida > Lucinidae > Anodontia > Anodontia alba. The sequence continues at coordinate 43,493,006 of OZ024822.1, forward strand.
TTTTATGGAAAAATAAGAACAATGTCAGTATTTTCAGGTTGGAAAAAAAGTCCCTTATCTAGATTTATGACTCTCAAAACCTTACTTAAAAGTTAGCAAGTAAGTTTACATATTTTCTTGATTATTTCTAAAGGTTATCTTTTCCATGCCCATGACCTGTTTGATGATCAGAGTATTCCTGTTAATTGGGAGAATTCTTTTATCATGTTCTAAGAAAAATTTCCACTTGCTGTGACAATTTCAGTACTCATCGAGAACCAGCACCAGACTGTGACATTGACCTTGTAATGCCACAGGACTTGGACTGCTTAACACTACATTGATTCCTAGGGGCAAACAAAGACCTGCTGAATGTAGTGAATTTTTATTTCATAAAAACTGACCTATTTTCATTTCTATTATTGGTTGCTTGGTACAGTTAAAGGTTAACCCTAAAAGCACCAAGCAAAATTTGTAGCAGACGTCATTCTAAATTTTTTTTTTTCTTAAATTTTTCAGACAAACCAAATCTGGACATTTTATGTGAATAGGCTGCTTATGAAGCAGACTATTCACATAAAATGTAAGGACTTATTTTCTCTGAAAAAAAAAAAAAATCAAAATGTTGTCTGCTGCAGTTATGAATGGCGCTTTAAGGGTTAAGAAATGTTACCTATTACCGCATTTCAGACGACTAACACCTGAGTTGTCTAAAAATTTAACAAGTCGATTTTGCTGATATCTGTAAAAAACTGCCGGCCTCGGTGGCTCAGTTGGATGCGCCGTCTGACTGGAGACCAGGAGGTCGCGGGTTCAACCTCCGCCGAGGTTGGCAACATTCTTTCGTGGAGATTGATTGTGAAATATTTTCTATGGTCATTCTCTCCCTTCCGCTGATTCAAGAAGGGCAGTTGTCAGTTTCTGGCGAAAGAATGTGCACAATACTGGTTAACTGCTTAGAGGACTAAGTATGCCCAGTAAACGTGTGGTTAGGTAAACTGACCATGCTCGACATGACCCCATTGGGTTGACTGGGCCTTAAAACCTCAACACAAACAAAACAAACAAAAGTATGGTAAAATCACTTTGTCTTGAGTCCTGTGAAGTTTAATGAAAATGTTGGGGCCTAACTATGCAAAACTGTGTCTTTTGGGATATGCGGAACGTGAAGGCCCGGATCAGCCTGCACATCCGTGCAGTCTGATCAGGGCCTTCACTGTCCGCTGACGGAATTCAGTGGAGAGCAAACCGTAGGATGAGACTTTATGCCAGTGCAGGATGATGTGAATCCATGCATTTTGTGCATGAAAACACTTTTTTGTTTGAGACAGCCCATTTAGTGTATGAGAGGTGCTAACATTTTATTTGTTGTTTTTACAGCTCTTTTTTGAAGCATATGACTTGGGAGTTCCTTCTCTGAACAGTACCGGGAGATCTCAAGTTACAGTAAATGTGTTGAGAAACCGTGCACCATTCTTCTTAAATCAGAGAAAGACTGCTGTTGTTGAGGAGAACAAGCCAGAAGGCTTCTTGGTAGCAGACTTCAATGCACGTGATCCTGATAGTGGTGTAAGTATAGAAACAATAGAACTGAAACTTAGTGCTTAGCCGGCCTCGGTGGCTCAGTTGGATGCACCATCCAGCTGGAGACCAGGAGATCGCAGGTTCAGCCCCCACCGAGGTCGGCAACATTCTTTCATCGAGATTGATCGTGAAATATTTTCTACGGTCACTCTCTCCCTTCCACTGATTCAAGAAGGGCAGTTGTCAGTTTCTGGCGAAAGAATGTGCACAATACTGGTTAACCGCTTAGGGGACTAAGCCTGCCCAGTAAACGTGTGGTTGGGTAAACTGACCGCGCTCAACATGACCCCATTGGATTGACTGGGCCGTAAAACCTCAACACGAACAAGCAAACAATAATGCTTAGGAAGCAGTTTTAAAATTTCAACAGATGACAGTTTGAAATATTTTTCTTATTTTTCCCAGAAAATAGGTTTTGACATATGCAGTGAAAGATTTCACATCGAGCAGCACAGCTAATGAGAGGTGGTTCTTCTCTAATAAATGCATTGCTCAAGGACCATGGAAAAGTTTCAAATATTTTTCTTACATTAGTAAAGCAAAGGGGGAAAAAGTCAAATTGTCAAACGATTGGAAAGAGATTGGCATGTGTTGATAAAACCTAGGGTAGAATTTTAGAAAGGTCTTAAAAAAGTAAGAGATGTTGAGGAATTTTAAAAATGTTGAAATGCCTGTAGATTTGCTTTATATAACTATGGGAGGACTATGAACTAATGTTGAGAATATTTGTGGTCCAAATCATTTGCTTTACTCATTTTGGCAATAAAATATTCTCAAACGAAACTCATATAATTGAAAACAAGAACATATGTTTTGTAGGTGCTGGGATTGAATGGAAAGTTTTCTCAGTTGTCATACGAGTTGATTTCTCCCTTGGATGCATCAAATTATTTCGAACTTGAACCTACTGCCACTGGAGTTGAGGTGAAAACAAGGAGAGGACTAGAAGAGATTACAAATAGTAACAGAAAGAACTACTGGGAGGTATGTCAACAAACATCTACTCTTGCATGACGAAACCTACAAAATGGTATGTGCGCCCAGCAAAAACTCGGATCAGCCTGGGCATCTGCCCAGTCTGATCAGAGTTTTTGCTGTCTGCATGAAGGAAGCGTGTCCTAGCAACCCATTGAGTGCACAGCAAAGACTGATCATATGCCCAGGCTGATCTGAGTCTTAGCTGGGCTTACATGCAATTTTGTAGGTTTTGTCATGCACTGGCTCATTTATCCTTTAGTACTCCAGACATCTGAGCATCTGCTTTTCTTTGGTGGCTCAATTCAATGCACGCCCATCTGGCAATCAGGAAGTTGTGGGTTTGATTATCACCAGTTGTGGTAAATATCTTAAGTGGAGATTGATCATGAAATAATTTTGACAGTCATTACCTCTCTTCCACTGATTTAAGAAGGGAAATTGTTGGTTTCTGATGAAAGATTGTGCACAAGTACTAGTTAGCCACTCAGAGGACTAAGCCTGCCCAGAAAAAAGTGTGGTTAGGTAAACTGACCACCTTAACATGACCTTACTAATGTTGACTGGGCTATTAAACTCCAACCCAACCCAACTGAAGACTTAAAAAAATGGAACTAGCTGATCTTTTGCTTTGTGCTCAACTATAATAAAGTAGAATTAGGAAACAGAATCCGTTGGCTTGGTGTCAGTAAAATGTGACATGGGAATATGTTCTGTCAGAAGCATGATATCTCAATGAGGCAGCACTCTAAAAGTGGACATAGAGCTCCTTGTCACATCCAAACACCACTGTGGTATGACTCGGAGGGTTTTGAAAGTAAAAGTCAAGTAACATTTATAGCTTATATACTGTTAACACTGATGTATAACTATTTACAAATAAATATTGTTTAAACCTAAAAAATATCCTAAATTATTGCATAAAAAGCAGTGCCACACGTTATTAACAGCCATGCATTAACTGGCGAAAAGCCATGTATTAACAAGGCAATTCACGCGCGGTTAATGCACGGCTACGCAACTTTCAATATGATCTTACTGGGGCCACAGATTTGCTGCCGTTATGTGATGTGTACTGCCCGGCCCTAGAACGAGCATAGTCAGTGGAAATTACATTTGTGAGACATCGGTGAAAAGGCAAAACAAAATAGTGCAAGAAATAACGCGAAATGTAGCAAATATTTTCAGTTTTTATGCAATAATAGCAATCGAACATGGTTTTTCAGTGCATTAACATTTGCCAGGTCCTTGGGAGGTGTTGAAAACCGCGACCTTCAGCCTCGGGTCTCAACATCTCCCACGGAACCTGGCGAATGTTAATGCATGAAAAACCATGTTTGGTCCCAATATTAACCTTAAAAGTTCCAGTCACAAGAGCAGCAGACAACATTGATTTTTCTTCTTCTATTTGTTTTTTGCAAGAAAACAAGGTGTTGCATTTCATGGGAATAATTTTTCTTGAAAAAAAAAAAAAAAAAAAGAAAAAAAAGTATGTTATCTGCTACAGTTTTGAATGTTACTTTAAGGGTTTAGACCAGTTTTTGCACAAAATACCGTGTTTGACCTAATTACCACTTTGTGTGCTTGGGTTTTTCAAAAATACTGAGAAAACTTGAGTTGTCGTAAAATATGTATATACTTATAGTCCTATACTAAGGGTACACTTTAAAAAAAAAAGATCAGCAAAGGACTTATCAAATGATGCTTATGCAAATTTTTTTTTTTTTGTATGTTTTTTTTTTTTTCTGATTTTCTTTATAAAAGCATATGTTATGGGTTCTCATTTGAATTGCATCAACAAGTCGATGCAATTCAAATGGGTGTCCACAACATATGCCTTTTTGACAAGTTGATGCAATTCAAATGGGTACCTACAACATATGCCTTTATAAAGAAGTAGGCAAAAAGTACACTGGCTGTAATCTGAAGACTACAGAATTGCTTGATTGTGCGCTAATAGGGGGATGTGTGGTAATCAGGTGGAATATGGTATATCGCTTGGATACTCATTGGAATAGCTTTATTTAGGTACTTCAAACTGGTACCCACAAGTTACAAGTTGTAAAAATTGCAAAAAGTACCATAGGTTAAAACCTGAATTACACCAAAACCTCTTTATATCACTTTCACCGGGTTCCAAGACTAAAACTGTGTTAGCTAAATAAGTGTGTTGTATCCAAACAAAAATGTATTGATTTTATAGAAAAAAATTACCGTAACTGGTCATTTGTCTGTAAATTCTATACATTCATCTTTGAATACAACAGTTTGGAAATACCTTTAAATCGTCTTATATCCAAAACCATTTTATAATGAACTGACTTATAAAGAAGTTTAGTGTATCAAATTACCTGGATTTATGCAAGACACAATGGTTTTTATTTCAGCTGGCTATACAAGTGAGAGATGATGGAGGTTTAACTGGAAGAGGCCAGCTGGATGTCACAATTGATCGCAACCTTGCCGCACCAGAAATGACTGCAGCAACCATGTCTGCAACTGTTCTTGAAACCATCCAAGTAGGGTCAAATGTCGGTAATCCAGTACAAGCTACTGATACTGATTCTTCGGTAAGAAACATATGGATTATTTTTGCTGTCACAGCCATTTTTCATATAAATGTAATAATCCTAATTATTGGGTCAGACAGGCCTAAGCAAGCAATATGGACCCAGTTCAGATGCTGCAGAACCCAACATCTAATTAGGGTCTACATACAATGTTTGCTACTTGTCCAGCAATATTTTAAATACGTCAGCAGGTAGTCGAACAGATCTTTTCAAATTATAGGACAAATATGGTAAAGAGCCCAGGAATCCTAATACTTAGTGTAAATATGGTACACTAACCTTTGCCATGCTGAATAAGTTAAGATGCCATGCCCACTTCTAATTCTCAGCCAATCAGTTTACTTGATTCAGGTTGTGGACACAAAATCACATTCTTATTGACAAACAGTGGTCAGGATCTACACTTTGCAAAGGCAGTGCATAACATGGTTCAGCAGGACCAGGTTTAACATGCCTATTTAAAATATACTATTCTACTGTAATAACCCTAAGTATTGGGATACAGTATCTACTTACAATTCTTGTCCTAAAATTTGAAATTGTCCATTTTACTACCTGTTGATGTGTCTAACATATTGCTGTATATCTGGCAAACAGTGTAGACCCTGATCAGATGCCACATTCTTTGGCGTCTGATCTGGGTCTACATTGTTTGCAAAGACCTATCTGTCCCAATACTTTGGTATATTACATTAATCTATTGCCTTTTCTCTCTATGAAAGTAGAAATTGTGAGGACTTTTTAATTTGTATATACATGAGTGTAGACTTCTGCAATACCAGCCGCAGTTGGAAATAATAAACATATTTGAGCTGCAAGGTGAGACAATGTACCTTCTGACATATACATCCAACAAAGACTCAAATCAACCTGCATGTCCATGCAGTCTAATCTGTCTTTTGTCTACATGAAAAAACTTTGAATCCTTCAGTCTGATATGAACATCCTCTGTTTGGCAATGTACTGCTGTATCCATTGATTCTGTAAGCCATGTCATCAATGTAGTGCATGCAAAAGGATATGTTTGATGACGTTGCATGTAAACATTTGCTTCTTGGGTCGTCAGCTGTAAAAGAGTTCTTTGGAAAACATTACAACAATGTCAGTTTAGAATCATGTTAGAATCAAAATAATTTTTCTCTTCTGTAAATTACCTAGTTTAACGCATGGTTTTGTCGGGCTGATGTGAATATTAATTCACTCCGGCTTTGCCATCATCTATTAATACTTCGCAATCTGCCCTCCAACACTATATATTATTTGTGATATTTTACAGTAGAAAACAATCATTTCTTAAATATTTTTGGATATGAGTTACAAATTAACTGGGCCCAGTTGTTCAAAACTAACAATGTCGTTAGTTAACATATCATTAAAACTTGGATCATTAAATATGGCATATATGCTAATATTTTTACTGGAAAAAATGTGAGTAGCTTTGCATTTGCAAAAGCTGCTCCCATTTTTTTTTTTCAGCAAAAATACCTGTGAATTAGATATTGTACTTACTAGAACAGTAAACATTTTGACCACTAACAAGCTTGTTAAGCTAAAGCTGCTTTTCTGTATGAAAACTTTTGTTATTGGCACTTATTAGAAGTGCCTCACCAAGGCACTTCCTGTGAATATCCACTACATAAAGTTTTGTGGAGAAATAAGAAACATATCAACTGGAGTATATGGTTATACTAAAAAAACAAGTAAATAAGCACCAACACTGACCAGTTTTCCTCTTATTTTTCCTTTTTTTTCCCTGGAAAATAGTGTTTGGCATGTTATGCAGATTGGAAGCATATGGGTGGCCAATTGGTTAGTGCTCCTGACTTCAAATCCTGAGGTTCAAATCCCACTGGAGGTTCATGAAAGTACGGCTTTCCTTGCACTGAACCTTTCATTATCATTCTTCCATTTTCTTCACTCGAATACTTTTGAAAGGGATGTAAAACACCAAATTACCCAGCCTCGGTGGATCAGTTGGATGTGCTGTCCGACTGGAGACCAGGAGGTCGGCAACATTCTTTCGTAGAGATTGATCATGAAATATTTTCTACATTATTCAGTCATTCTCTCCCTTCTACTGATTCAAGAAGGGCAGTTGTCAGTTTCTGGCGAAAGAATGTGCACAATACTGGTTAACCGCTTAGAGGACTAAGCCTGCCCAGTAAACGTGTGGTTAGGTAAACTGACCGCGCTTGACATGACCCCATTGGGTTGACTGGGTTGTAAAACCTCAACACAAACAAAACCAAAACATCAAATCATCATCATTCACTCAGATTGAATTTGCATGAAATATGGAACACAATTTTCAGAGAAAATTTTAAAAAGAAAAAAGTATCAATTTGTTGCCTGTTGGTGTTGCCCAGATATACTAAAGATTAAACAGAATCTTGACTGTAACTATGAATCAAAGAACTGCATACCTGTTAATATAGATAAGATTATTTGGGCATATCTGTAAATATAGCTAAGGTTATTTGGGCCATGTCAAGTGAAAAAGTAGCCGGCCTCGGTGGCTCAGTTTGATGCGCCATCCGACTGGAGACCAGGAGGTTGCGGGTTCAACCCCCGCTGAGGTCGGCAACATTCTTTTGTGGAAATTGATTGTGAAATATTTTCTACAGTCATTCTCTCCCTTCCACTGATTCAAGAAGAGCAGTTGTCAGTTTCTGGCGAAAGAATGTGCACAATACTGGTAAAACACTTAGAGGACTAAGCCTACCCAGTAAAAGTGTGGTTAGGTAAACTGACCGCACTTGACATGACCCCATTGGGTTGACTGGGCTGTAAAACCTCAACACAATGAACAAGTGCCTTCAAACATGTTCAAAATGTGCAGATTCAGTTCATTCTGTGCATGCACAAAGTATCATCTGTGCCTTTGCTCTCCATTCATACTTCTGTAGTATCCAATGATTCTGTTAGCAGACAATAAAGGCTCTGATCAGACTGTGCAAATGTGCAGGCTGATCTGGGCCTTTGCTGACTGCATATGCTTGAAAATGTTTTTTAATGTTGAGTTCGCCATTTTGTTTTTCAGTACCCATACAATGCACGAAGATTCTACATAGAGTCAGGCACTGGTTCAACATATTTCGATATTACCGATCCAGAATCTGGCCAGATCGTGTTAAAGAGAAGACTGAACACAGCAACTTCCTCTTCATATCAGGTAAAATTCTTCCCTCAGTTGTACATTAACCTTTACCACGCTATATGCAAATTTAGCAGAAGACAAATTGATATTCTTATTTTTCCCAGAAAACAGGATTTGACATTTAATGCAAATTGTCTCCAATGGAGACAATTTGCATAAAATGTCAAATCCTATTTTCTGGGAAAATTAAGAAAAATATTTTTATATGTCATCTGCTGAAAATTTTACCTAGAGTGCTAAGCATTATCAAAATCTTGAAGTTTACATGACATTAAATATTTAAGTGTTAAAATTTTAAATAAAGTAATAGATACCCCTGTATGGGCACAGTCAAGCAATATTTTAGTCTTCAGATGACTGTCAGAGTACTTTTACCCAGTTCTTTTATGCATAGCACCCAGGGTAAAAATTCAGCTGACATCAGTTTGAAATATTTTTCTTATTTTTCCCAGAAAAGTGGCTTTAGCATTCATGCAAACCCACAATTTGCATGAAACATCTATCCTGTTTTCTGGGAGAAGTTAGAAAATGTTTCTACTCACATTTTTTCAGCAAAAAATATCAATGTATTTGCCATATTTCAAGATAGAAATTTTAACATCACTTAGCTAACAATTTGATAAATTTGGAACAACTGGGCCCTGGATTTCCCTTATTGCAAACACTGCTTGGGGTTTGGTCTTTGCTTTTTGCATTTGTGTGGAAGACATCTTTTGCACCATGTGAGCCATTCTGTATAGAATATGACCTTTTGATATGTGATCAGCAGACCCAGATCAGCCTGCACAACCATACAGACATAATGTATAGTTTCTAAAGATTCTAAAAGCATAAAGAGTAGACAACTGATCAGACTGCATGGATACACAGGCTGATCTACTCTGCTGTCAACATTTTTTGGAAAGTCATTTTTTGCATGGTGCTTTAATCAGAAGAAGTGAATTTTCGAACTTCTGACATGATTCAATGCAAAACCATTTGTTGTAACTACTTATGCACCAAACTAAAAGTTCATTCTATTCATTGGTTTTAAAAGTTAAACATTTTCATTTTTCCATAATAAAAATGGCTGCATATTATGCAAAATTAAAAAAGTTGGTAGATTGGAGGCAGACTTTCCATTTCAAAATTTCTGAAATTTTCACAATGCTATTAAGAAAAATCATTTTTAAAAATCAGTAGAGAAAACCAACAATTATTTTAAAAATTCAGTTCACTTAAAATTGCTAAGGTCAGACCAATATTTGTTTTTGGCATAATATTAATTTTAGGAGAAATATTTAACAAGCACAGAAACAGACACCACAAACGGAAAATTTTGAAACAGAAACTATAAGTTTCTGATTAGAAGTTTCACTCAGAGATAAACTTTTGCATTTAGAATAAAATGACAAATGAAAATATCTTTCCAAGTGATGTCAAACAAAAATATCTTTCCAAGTGATATCAAAAGCACAGTAGTCATTTTCTTTTAATGGGAAGAGCTCATGTTGCTCATGCAACTAGCCCAGAGGTTATAAAACATTTTTCATGCTCAACTCAGCTGAGCATGAAATTTGCCCTGCTAATAAATCTCAAATTAATAACAATTGCAAATTCTTTCTTAAATATAACTGAGCATAAAAATCTTCTCTGCTTATAAATTTGAAAATGCCAACTATTGCTAACTATTGTTGGCATTTTCATATCTATTAACAGAGAAAATTCCATACTCAGTTGAGTTGAGCATGAAAAAGTTTTATAACCATACTTAATTTTTAGTTAAAAAAAAAAAATTAAGATTTTAGTCACAAGATGAGAAACTGTACCTTCTGACATTTGATATTAAATTCTTATTTAACCTTTATCACTCTTTGGGCTAATTCAGCAGATGACAAAATTTTTTTTTCTTATTTTTCCAAGTATAGACAATTTGCATGAAATGTCAAAACTTGTTTTCTGGGAAAAGTAAGAAAAATATTTCAGTATATTTTCTGCTAAATTTGACATTTCATTCAAATTGTCCATTGGAGACAATTTACATGAAATGTCAAAACTTGTTTTCTGGAAAAAGTGAGAAAATATTTCAGTATGTCTTCTGCTGAAAATATTACATGGAGTACAGTGCTAAGTCTTAACCACTTGCATAGCTCTAGTTAAGGCACTTTTTTCAATTCCAAAAGTATTGATATTTTTCTTATTTCTTTTTGTGGAAAAATAAGAAAGATATTAACCATATACCCGCTCTTATCTAAACCTATGTAAATAACCTGTTGGTTTTCTATTACAGTTGACAATTCGTGCTAGAGATGGAGGTAGTCCATTCAAGCAGTCACTGACAACTACAGTATACACCATCTTTGTTCTTCGAAATGAGTATGCACCTGTGATACACAACCTGTTTGCATCAATACCCGTGGCCAAATCAACTGCAGTTAACACGCAAGTCTTTCGTGTCAATGCTACTGACGCTGATGATCCAGTCCTGACGGTAGGTGTTGCAAGCTAATTACCCTTAATCTTTCATACCTGAGTTTCTGAAGTGCACTCTTCCATCTTTGAATTTGGACTCCTCCACTTTTTTTTTTTTAAAAAAAGGTGTCCATTAAAAATCCAGAATTAGACATCAAATAGTGTAGAACCAGATGAGATGGCTCACTATGATGTCTAATTATGATTTGTAATGAGCTGTCTCATCTGCATCTACACTGATTGCAAAGGTATCTGTTTCGGTCTGCAGGGATGGAAGGTTTAATAGTCAGGCACTTCCTGCTGTACCTGTTCATTTGACTACCTAGGGATGTGTTTAAATATTGCTAGCTGATAGCAAACATTGAACAGTTTGGTGCAGCTGGCCTTGGTCATTCACTTGAATGCACGTGCAACTGGTAATCAAGAGGTTGCAGGTTTGATCCCCACTGGATCCGGCAACATTCTTGCATGGAGATTGATCATGAAATATTTTCTATGATCATTCACTCCAATCTGCTGATTCAAGAAGGGCAATTGTCAGTTTTTGGCAAAAGAATTTTCTCAAGTACTGGTTTACAGCCCTGGATTTACAGCTTAGAGGATGAAAGCTTGCCCAAGAAAAGTGTGGTTAGGTAAACTGACAGGCTCAACATGACCTTAATAGTGTTGACTGGGCCATTAAGCTCCAAAACCAACTAAACAACAAACTTTTCAAAAATTCCATTGGATTATATGTATTTTCTGATTTGAGTCCATTTTAGATATTTAGTGGGACAAGGATTGATAAGAGAATGAACATAATGAACTTTTTTGGTACGTATTTGACTGAACTGTTGGGATTTCTTGAATAATTGATTTGTATATTTCATTGTGGTCCATGAATAATACACAGTTTCCAAGGAGGCAATTCTAATACGTACACACAACATACATTTCATGATAAAATAAGAAAATTTCCCTAAAATATCCCTGAATATTTGTTTTCTGGATCTGTCGGAAGAAGCTTGAATCAGCCATGGTAAGTGAGCCATTGGTGTTGGAGTGATTTAACCCTTAAACTGTCAATCACAACAATTGCGGTCTGCTTTGTCATCTGCTTGTGATTTTAAAAGTCATTTTTGCAAACAGTGTGGACCCAGATCAGACTGCTCCTTTAGGAGCAGTCTGATCTGGGTCCACACTGTTTGCCTACATGCAAAATGTAAGTTTGAAAAGTTTGCAAGAAGGTGCAGCAGACGACATAAGCAGACGACATTTTCAGATACAGGTTTTCTTGGCGTTTTAAGGGTTAAGTTTTACTGTATTTGTTTGAATTTTTATGTTCCTTTTTTCAGCCTGAATTCCAGAGAATAAGTTACAGTATTGCAGGTGGAGTTAATGCCTTCAGAATTGACTCATTAGGAGATGTTAGAGTAAATGCAAACTTAGAGTTAGCTGGAGAGGCGACATACTATGTGAGTAAATCTTAATCAGTTAACTCTTTGCATGCTGGGTAAGTTTGCATGTTTGTTTTGTCATCTGTGGATTTTTTTTAAAAATTAACTTTTCAAGAAAAATCTTCAAGGAGTACCATCAGAGTGTCAAACAGGTTGGATCCAGATCAGGCCCGACATTTTGTCGGGCCTGATCTGAGTCCAAACTGTTTGCAAAGGTTATCAGCAGATGACAAAAGTCGCCACTAGGTGGAAACCACATACCAAAGAAAAGCAAAGCACTCATCATTTTTCTTCCCATCAAGGTTATCATAGTGTCTTGACGTTGAATCAACATTGAAGCGATGTTGTTTCGACATTGTGTGCCTGCTGGGACAGTGAGTAACTACATATCTGTCCAGATACTAAGGTATTATCATACCTCTTTATTATACCCTCCGAAAACTGTGTTTGTCGTGTGTGTGTAGGGGGAGGGGAGTGTGTACACTGTTTTTACCTTGTCCATTCATCTGTCCATATAAGCATGTGGTACATTAGAGGATTCTGTTGGACACAAAAAGAAACATACAAATAATACATTAAGAGACTATTTAGGTTGCATCTGTGACTTGGGACTACATTAAGGGACTAAAATGTGTAGATATGTCTGTCTGTTTGTCTGTATATAACATTTTGCTTTTTGCAGAGGGGTGGGTTTAGGGTATCTGGTAAGCCATGCTTATTGACACTTTTTCTTGTTTCAGCTGGTAGTGAGTGCCTGTGATGGTGGAGATCCAGCAAAATGTGATTACGAAACACTTGTGGTCACTGTTGACAGCAACTTGAATCAACCCCAGATCATTTCTCCAGGTCCTCCCAATTACAGGGCACAATTTGTGATCCGAGAAGACCAAGATACTGACAGAGTGATTACAACTGTAGAAGCCAGGGATCTAGACACAAGTGTAAGAATATTTACTTTATATTAATCCTTGTCATGCTGAATAAATTAAGATGCCATGCCCACTTCTAATTTTCAGCCAATCAGATTACTTGATCCAGGGTGTTGATACAAATTTACATTCTAAATGACACAGTGCAGATCCAGATCAGTTGGCTTCTTCGGAAGCCAGCTAATCTGGGTCTACACTGTTTGCAAAGGCAAATTACATCCGGGTTCAGCAGGACCAAGGTTAACCCTTAGGACTTTCATCCTTCAGTTTATGAAATGAACTATTCGTCTGCAGGGATGAAAAGGTTCAAGCGCCAATCAAGCAGAAGACATTCTATTTTTTTTTTTTTTGTCTTTTCAGAGTGAATAAACTTGACATTTCATGTGACCTTTCTATAGGCAATTTTATGAGATGTCAAGTCCTATTCTCTCTGTAAAATAAAAAAGAAAATTAAAAAAGATCATCTGCTGCAAATTTTCTTAGCACTTTAAACCATACATTATGCCTAGCATCCCATAAAAGGGACAGTGGCAAACAGTGTAGATCCAAATCAGACACCACAGAATGTAGCATCTGATCAGGCTCTACACTGTTTGCATTAAGTACAGAAATTTCTATAAAACATGGAAATGGCCGATAAACCTATAAAACATTTGCAAAAGCTACTCACATTTTTTCAGCAAAAACACCTGTGAATTAGATATTGTACTTACTAGAACAGTTAACATTTTGACAACTAATGAGCTCATTAAGCTAACAATGCTTTGAACAATTTGGCCCAGGTATTTGTAACAGACATCACGAAAACATGCTTATATAATTTTGACCCCCTTAAACCCCACTTTTAAATAGTAAAACTGGGGTTTACAAGGGTATACATTATTTTTCTTATTTCTGCTCAAAAACATAGATTGTGGGTACTCGTTAGAACCGCCTCACTAAGGTGGTTCTAACGAGTACCCACAATCTATTTTTTGAGCAGAAATATAAAAAATAACAGTTTTTTATCTGAAAATTTTCATATTTTTGGAGGTGAAATTTTCTACGTATTTGCAGAGGCATGTTTTCATAATGGTATTTTGGGTTGGATGCTATTTGTTGTTTTCCTCACCCACAGCAAATTGCAGCAATCCTTAATACTTAAATCAATGCTGCAGCAGACAACACTTTTAAATATTTTTGTTTGTTATTTTTCACAGAAAATTGACGTTTCATGTGAATTTTCTGCTTGCTGGCCTCATGGCTCAGTTGGATGCGCATTTGACTGGTGATCAGAAGATTGCGGGTTCAATCCCAGCTGGGTTGGCAAGTTACATTCTTTTGTGGAGATTGATCATGAAATATTTTCTATGGTCATTCTCTCCCTTTTTCTGATTCAAGAAGGGCAATTGTCAGTTTCTAGAGAAAGAATGTGCACAGTACTAGTTAACATCTTAGAGGACTAAGCCTGCCCTACTAGTAAATGTGTGGTCAGGTAAACTTACTGTGCTGGACATGACTCCACTAGGTTGACTGGGCCATAAAACCTATTTTCTATGAAAAAAAAAAAAAAAAAACAGAATGTAGCCCACTATCGATTTTGCTTTGCACTTTAAGAGTTAAAGCACCAGGTGCTTGAAGAGTGAATGTGCCAGTCACAGCTTCACCAGACAGCATTCTAAAATGATTTTGTTATTGCTCAAAGTAAGACTTGACATTTCATGTAAATAGTTTATGAACAGACAATAAACATGAAGTCAGTAGTCTACTGGCAGACCATTTGCATGAAATATCAAACCTTTTTTGTCTTGGGAAGATAAATAAATAAAATGTTGTCTGCTGCAGTTTGGAATTGGGCTTTTAGGGTTAACATTTACTGGTTGTCTATGCAAATGATCTTCCACTTGTTTATTTTTCTTTCAGTCTCCATTTAATAAAGTCACATTTTTTCTCACCGATGATAATACCAAGGAAACCAAAGACCAGTTTCAGGTTGCATCAACTGGTGAAGTAAGGCTTAGAAAATCACTTTACGGAGTGCCACAAAACAGCTTTACGGTATGTAAACATTACTGGACAGATCTAGATAAGGTTGGCATTGCCGGCCTCGGTGGCTCGATTGGATGTGCCGTCGACTGGAGACCAGGAGGTCGCGGGTTCAGCCCCCACCCAGGTCAGCAACATTCTTTCGTGGAGATTGATCATGATTCAAGAAGGGCAGTTGGTGGGTGGTTGGGTGGTGCGAAGGTGTCATGTATCTTTTGTCGACCGGGGCGTCCAGCTGATATTGGCTGATAGTTGGGCAAGGCCTGCTATCCTTGTAGCAGGTAAGGGTAGGGAGGTGATGTTTTTATTTCTTCTGTTTCTTCACTTTCATTCCTGTTTCTCTTTCTTCCCTGTCCCTCCCTTTCATCTCTTCTGCTATCTCTTCTGTCTATTTTCTCCCTTTCTCTGGGAGACGACACAAAATGACCCACAAGGGTTGACGTGTCGTTAAACCCCAACTCAATCAATCAAAAAGAAGGGCAGTTGTCAGTTTCTGGCAAAAAAATGTGAACAATACTGGTTAGCCGCTTAGAGGATTAAACCTGCCTAGTAAACGTGTGGTTAGGTAAACTGACTGCGCTCGACATGACCCCATTGTGTTGACTGGGCTGTAAAATCTCAAAACAAACAAACAGATAAGGTTGGCATTGGTGGCTCAGGTGATCAGGAGGTCATGGGGTTTGATCCCCACCAGGTTTGGCAACAATATGTCATGGAGATCATGAAATATTTTCTAGGAGTTTTCTCTTCTTTCCACTGATTCAAGAAGGGCAGTTGTCAGTTTCTAGTGAAAGAATTTGCAGAAGAACTGGTTAATCACTTAGAGGACTAAGCTTGCCCAGGAAAAGTGTGTACTAAAGTGCCCAACTCTGCATGACCTTAATAATGTTGACTGGGCTGTTAAGCTCCAACCAAACAACCAGCATGTCTAGATGAGACAGTTTCTTGAGCCTAAAAGTATTGATAGTTTTCTAATTTCTCCATGGAAATAAATTGTGAGATGCTCATTAGAAGTGCCTTGCAGAGGCACCACTTATAATTACCCATAGCATGTATTTTTGTGGAGAAATAAGACAAAATATTTATCCGAATTCTGCTTATTTAAAGCTGTTTACAGTAAATGTCCTAAAATTTCGTACACCAAATTTTCTCACAAAATGGCATATGCAAATTGAAGGAACAGCCTGATCAGGGTCTACACTGTTTGCTATTTCACTAAGTTTTTGTAAGGAATGACTGCATAAAAAGCAAACCTTGGGACAAAAAGGTATGGAATAAAATGTTAGAAATTTTAGGACATTTACTGTATCTTTTAAGGGGAATGGATACACTTTCAAGAGGTAACTTTATCAAATTGTGTTTGCATCCCTTTTGAAAAGGGCTCTACTCTAAAAGGAAAGAATCTACCCCCAAGGGGAACAGATTAGTTCCTTTTAGGGTAGACCCCTTTTCATAGTAGGAATGCAAACAGGAAGCCACTAAACTTTCCATCTTTTTAAAAATGGTGAAAAATCAACCAAGTGTATCAAGTCTCCTTTCAGAGGGACAAAAGTATGTGTTCATGATTTTGGACAAATTCACCGGAAAATATCTTTACATTTTCACTTGTTTGCTCAGCAACAATATAGAAAAAGAATACATGGATTTCTAAAATTTAATTTTAGATACCGTATTCGACCTAATTACCACACTGTACGCTTAGGTTTTTCCAAATTACTGGGAACACTCAGATGTGATAAAATATGTACCTATACCTATTAAGGATACACTATAAAAAGATCAGAAAAGGACTTATTTTATGATTATGCGATTTTTTTTCTGATTTTCTTTATAAAGGCATATGTTGTGGGTACTCATTTGAATTGCATCAACAAGTTGATGCAATTCAAATGAGAACCCACAACATATGACTTTATAAAAAAGTAAATAAAATGTACACTGGCTGTAATCTGAAGACTACGGAATTTCATGAGTGTGCACTTATAGGGGTATGTGCGGTAATTAGATCGAATACAGTAGTTATGCTAACCATAAAGATCATTAATTTGACAGAGAGGCTTTGTAGAGCCTCCACAATCTGATCAAGGCTTTTGATGTCTGTTTACTGGAAAAAAATAAGGCTCTAGTGAAATGTGAAGCCTTTTTTTTCTTGAAAAAAAAATAGAAAAAAAAATAAATTTAAGAATGTCATCTGTTTAAATGTTGAACATGATTAAAACATTGTCTTGTTAAGTACCTCAGTTGGTACAGCATCCACTCTGTGGACGAGAGGATATGGTTTCTAACTCAGGCTGCGTAAAAGATTTTAAAATACTAGCTTGGCACTCAGCATTAAGAAAGTAAAGCTAGGAATCAGAACTGGTTGGCCTGGTGTCAGTATAATGTGACTTGTTGGATTATAACATGTCCAGTAAAGTCGGCAACATTCTTTCATAGAGATTGATCATGAAATATTTTCTACAGTCATTCCCTTCCACTGATTCAAGAAGGGCAGTTGTCAGTGTCTATCCAAAGAATATGAACAAATACTGGTTAAACACTTAGAGGACTTAGCCTGCCTAGGAAAAGTGGTTAATTATATTGATCACCTGGTCATGACTCTAATGGGTTGGCTGGGCCTTAAAATCTCACCTCATCGAATAAGTCAGTAATACACCACAACCTCTTTATAACACTATTGTTGGGGTCAATAGTGTAAACCGTGTTAGTTAAACAGCTGTGTTATATCCAAACAAAAATGTATTGATTATATTGAAAATTCAATATAATATATACATTTTTGGGATCCATCTTTGAACTGTGTTATATCCAAACAGTGTTATAACGAGCTGTGTTATAAAGAGGTTGTAGTGTATCCTGTCAAGAGTATGATATTTCAATGAAGCAGCACTCTAAAAGTGAGCATTGAGCTCTGACCTTACAGACACTGTCACTATATGACTGAAAGATTATATAAAGGTATGTCATAGCTCCAGTTAAGAGGTCTTATGAGGAAAATAATTTACTTATGTCTTCACAAAATTATATGTTGTGGTACTCATTAGAAGTGCCTCACCAAGGCACTTCTAATGAGTACCACAACTTATATTTTGCCGGCCTTGGTGGCTCAGTTGGATGCGCCGTCCGACTGGAGACCAGGAGGTCGCGGGTTCAACCCCCGCCGAGGTCGGCAACATTCTTTCGTGGAGATTGATCATGAAATATTTTCTACGGTCATTCTCTCCCTTCCCCTGATTCAAGAAGGGCAGTTGTCAGTTTCTGGCGAAAGAATGTGCACAGTACTGGTTAACCGCTTAGAGGACTAAGCTTGCCCAGTAAACGTGTGGTTAGGTAAACTGACCGCGCTCGACATGACCCCATTGGGTTGACTGGGCTGTAAAACCTCAACACAAACAAACAAACATATATTTTTGTGAAGAAAAAAGAAAAATACAACAATTTTTGGTTGGAAAAAAAAAAGAAAAAAAAAAGCAACAACAAAAACATCTTATCTAGAACTATGGACATTAAACTCAAGTATTTACATTCTCTGTGCATTTACAGACAAAAACATCCTATATTTAATTATTGGGAAAGTAATGTTTTTCATACTTCAATGAATAAATTGACATCTCATGAACATTTAGGGACATCTAAATAAACAATGGTTTTCACCAATATGATTGGATGATGGTGTCATTATGACGTCAGTGATGCTGTTCTGCTCTTAATAGGAAAACTGCATACATTTGTTTTGTTGTTTCAATTTTAGCACTCAAACCAGGGCCCAGTTGTTCAAAGCGTCATTAGCTTAACGAGCTTGTTAAGGGTCATTTCGTTAACTATTTTAGCGGATTCAATATACAATATTCTGATATTTTTTGCTGAAAAAATGTGAGTAGCTTTTGCACTGCAAAAGCTACTCACATTTTTTCAGCAAAACTTTTCAGCATATTTGCGTATCACTCGTAAATTTTAACGAATGGTTAACTAACGACATCTTTTGTTTTTAACAGCTGGGCCCAGATTTTTTTCGTTAACTAATGTATCGAAAATGATATGAATACAAGTAATAAAAGCAATTAAGGTATTAAATGCCCACTGAAGTATTAACAACATTGGGTCGAAAGCAAAGTTTACATGAACCCCTTTGCCGGCCTCTGTGGCTCAATTGGATGCGCCATCCGACTGGAGACCAGGAGGTCATGGGTTCAACCCCCGCCGAGGTTGGCAGCATTCATTCATGGAGATTGATCATGAAATATTTTCTACGGTCATTCTCGCCCTTCCACTGATTCAAGAAGTGCAATTGTCAGTTTCTGGCGAAAGAACGTGCACAATACTGGTTAATCGCTTAGAGGACTAAGCCTGCCCAGTAAATGTGTGGTTAGGTAAACTGACTGCGCTCGACATGACCCCATTGGGTTGACTGGGCCGTAAAACCTCAACACAAACAAACATGAACCCCTTCAGTGTTCATTTATTTTTCATCACCCCATGTTGTTCATACTTCAATGAACATTAAAAAAATTATTGCCTTCATTTCTTAATATTTCACTTGCAGGTGTATGTGAAAGCAATAGATGGTGGTTTAGCACAATCTCCACAAACTGCTGAACTCCTGATGATTATACAGAGAAATGAAAGGGCACCATTTTTCATTGATTTGCCATATGACAGAACAATTCTTTACACAAGAACAATCAGCAATGATCCTATTGTTGACGTAAATGCCACTGATACAGATGCTTTCCCCGTAGTAACATATTCCCTAATTGGAGATGATGATGCCAAAGCCAACTTTGCGATCAACTCAGTAACTGGGAGAATAACTCAAATTGGAGACATTATAGATAGCAAAGTAGAGGTTTATAATGTAAGTTATACATAAAAGAGACCATCTGGAAAATGTTTTTTATAATAGGGATCACACATGGTTTTTCATGCATTAACATTCGGTTTTCAACACCTCCCAAGGGACCTGGCGAATGTTAATGCATTGAAAAACCATGTTCGATCGCTATTATTGCATAAAAACTGAAAACATTTGCTACATTTCACGTTATTTCTTGCACTATTTTGTTACCCCCTTTTCACTGATGTCTCGCAAACGTAATTTCCACTGACTATGCTCGTTCTAGGGTGGGCAGTACACATCTCGTAATGGCAGCAAATCCCAGTACGATCATATTGAAAGTTGCATAGCCGTGCATTAACAGCGCGTGAATTGCCTTGTTAATACACGGCTTTTTGCCGATAAATGCATGGCTGTTTAATAACATGCAACACTGCTTTTTATGCAATAATTCTCCACAAAAAATGTATATTGTGGGTACTCATTAGAAGTGCCCCAGTGAAGCACATCTAATAAGTACCAACAACATATGTTTTCGTGTAGAAGTAAAAATATTTTTCTAGTAATATCTGGAGCCATAATACTGGATGTAAGTTATAGGTCAAAGTGGTCTCTGAACATTGAGTAACAAGACTGGACAACTCATTTGTGCAGCCTTGCCAGGATTTCTCTTAATGTGAATGGATACACCTGTAAGTTTATTCTGCCATTCTGCAAAAGGAAACCACTTTCTACATTTCATTCTCATTCATATGGTGATTCAAGAAGGACTGTTGTCAGTTTCTGGCAAAAAATGTGTGTGCACAAGTATTGATAAACTAATTAGAGGACAAAGCCTGCCTAGAAAAAAAAGAATGGTTAAGTAAACTGACCAGCTCAACATGACCTTAATATGACTAAGCTTGCCCAGGAAAAAGTGTGGTTAGGTAAACTGACTACACTCAATGTGACCTCAGTGGGTTGACTGGGCTGTAAAACCTCAGCACAAATAACCCTCATGTTGACTGAGTTGTTAAACTCCAACCCAAACAACCAAATTCTTGAGTATATTATTGTATATCGAGGGTTGAGCGCAAGACTAGTGTAAGTCAGATGGTTGTTTTTCCCCAAACCTAATCTCCTCACCATGAAGGTGTTATGAAGATTACAACATTTCTTTCTGTAAACAATGAAAATTTAGGTGCCATTGCTCGTATGAGCAATGGCACCTAAATTTGCATTGTTTACAAAGGGGTCCAAGTTGCCCCTAAACAAGGGTTTCAAAAATATGTTTGAGTTACCATAGTCTTGCGCTCAGCCCTCGATATGTTTATTTTTTTCCTTGTATATTTTTAGCTATAGATCTGAGCTAATATTTTTATCCTGAATATTTTTAGCTATGGGTCCAAGCTTGTGATGATGGAGCACCTGTGCCATTGTGCAATACGACTACAGTAAGAATTGAAGTTGAGCTCAACCAGTTCCGTCCAGTCTTTGACCCTCAGTCATATGAAGCAAGAATAAGTGAAACAACCAAAGTTGGAACAGTGATTAAAAATGTTACAGCAACAGACCAAGATAAACATGTAAGTTTATGCTTAGCTATCTGGGTGTAATATTTCAGCAGATGACATTTTGAAATATTTTTCTTATATTTTTCCAGACAATTGGTTTTGACACTTCATGCTTATTGTCTCCTTAGGAGACATTTCTGCATAAAATACCAAAGCCTATTTTCTGGAAAAAAAAAAAAAAAAAAAAAAAAAAAACAAGAAAAATATAATTATTTTGTCATCTGCTGAATTAGCCCAGAGAGTCATAAAGGTTAACAAACAAACAAAATCTACGTATGTTGACCTTGGAAACATTGGCCACATAAAAGAACAAAAATGAGTATCTTGGCTTTATTGAGACTCTTTATACAACAACAACAATGCAGTTTGCTTGGCTGCATACGCCCCCTAGCATCGGGTTTAAACAGAACTTGATTTTCCAAGATAGTGGGCTCAGTGATCCTTAAGAAAATCAAAAATAAAAACAACACTATGATGAAGTACAGGGAGACTTTTTACAGTTGTCTCGTGGGTAATTTTGCATTCTTTTTTTTTTTTTGTTGTTGGCTGTGGATTTTTTTTTAATTAACTTTTTCAAAAAAGTCTTTCAGGAATACCATTAGTGTCAAACAGTTTGGATCCAAATCAGGCCTGGCACCAAAATAGAAAACTGCCAATTAAAACTCAAGATCCCAAGGATCTTCCGAATGAACATGAATAAATTCTATTATTAACCTTTGACCTTCTGAACCCAGTTATACTTTGTTTTGCAAACAGTGTAGATCCAGATCAGTTGGCTTCTGAAGAAGCCAACTGATCTGGATCTGCACTGTTTGCCATTAAGTATTGAATTTATAGCAACAATCCGGATCAAGTAATCTGACTGGCTGAAAAGTAGAAGTGGGCGTGGCATCTTAATTTATTCAACATGACAAGGGTTAATGAATACACTGGTTAACTGCTTTTAATCTGACTGGCTGAAAAGTAGAAGTGGGCGTGGCATCTTAATTTATTCAGCATGACAAGGGTTAATGAATACACTGGTTAACTGCTTAGAGGACTAAGCCTGCCCCCCAAACAAGTGTGAACAAGTTAACTGACCAGCTCTATATGACAATAACAGTGTTGACTGGGCTCTAAAACTCCAGATCAAACAACTGGATATTTAGTAAGTGCTCCTTACTAACATGTCTAGTTAAATGAAGCATACAAAAGATTCAAATGTATTATCCCCACACAAGAGGTGGAGGGGGGAGGAATTGTTCTTGGAACAGATTCTGTTTGCTTTAACATTAGTATTGTTGACTGTGTGACAGTTTCTTTAGTGACTGATACCTCTTGAACCAGCTGGCAGATTTTCATCAGACATGCATGGATATATTATTGGGACATGCATTAGAGTTGATTAAATTTTGGTGGTCTTGACATTATTTTCAAGGGTCACAGTTCAAAGACTGTCAAATTTTAACCAAAAACAACTTTGTGTCTTAAACATACTATGGTTTGTGCACATGTGCAATGCGATGATGCACGTGAGGGAGTGCATACTTGCACATACATGCACAGAACCATGGTATAACTGATTTTGTCACATTTTCATACATGTAGATCATCTACATTGCAAGATATTTCATGCTGAATGTTAGCAATTTAGGTTCAAGTGAACCCTCGTTACAATGACAGCATTAAAATTTTGTTCCTGAAGACTTTGCCATTAAAGTGAATTGAATACTAAATGAATGAGCAGATTGATTTGTAATAAAGGGCTTGTTTTGTTATCATTTCTTCATAGAACATATGTTTTGGATATTTGTTAGACTCACCTCACTGAGGCGAGCCTAACAAATGTCCAAAACATGTTTGTTTAATGTATTAAATACAATATTCTTGCATAATTTGTGGCTAGTTGTTACCGCTTAGACAAAGGTTTGGTGACAGACAAATTGTCATTATAACGAATTGTATCATTGTGTAGAGTGTCGGTAGAAAGAGGGTTGTCTATACTATGTGATAACTTCTGAATGGATAGCTGGATGTAGGTCAAACTTGCATAGAAACATCACTTGGACAGTGTGAAGAGTTGATTAATGATGACCATGACCTCATTTTGAAGGTGAACATATGGCTTAGAATGTTGGAGGTGTGGGATGGACATCTATTTTCTCTGAAAACAAATTTTTAGTTGTTGTTTCTTTTGTAGTCTCCTTGGAACCTTGTGAAGTACAGAATGCTTGTAGGATCCCCATATTTCTCTGTTGATGCAGACACTGGAGCGGTGAAAGTAGCAAAAGATTTGATGGATGACACAGCACAAGTGTATACAGTAAGTTTTATTCTTTCTTAGCCTGTCTGCAATAATGTACAGGAAAAGATACTGACTTACACCCAGCTTTGGGTGAAACTAGCTTTATTGTTGGTAGTGACATACCAAAAATGATGAAGTTTTATACTGGCCTTAACCCATTAAAGACTGAATAAACTCTCCCACACTATATATTGGAAGAGTCCATTTTTAGCTCACCGGAACAAAAAGTTCTGGTAAGCTATTCTACCCCCGGCGTCGATGTAAATGTTAAAGTTTTTGCTTTAAAGTTTTTTAGTAGCTCATTACCTTTTTATGTGCACATGGATTGAGTTCATATCTGGTATGATGATAGATACTGGGCTAAAGTTTTTATCTGCAGTATCAGCACCCATGACCGTTACCTTGGGGTCAAGGTCATAGACTTAGAATTTTGATGTTAAAGATTTTGTGTTAAAGTTTTTAGGAGCTCATTACTTCTTTACCTTTGGATGGATTTAGCTTATTCTTGGTATGGTAGTAGAAACTGGTCTCAAATGTTTAGCAGCAGCATCAGCTCTCATGACCATAACCTTGGGGTCAAGGTGACAGACTTTGAATTCTTATGTTAAAGTTTTTGTGTTAAAGTTTTTAGGAGCTCATTACTTCTTTACCTTTTGATAGATTTAGTTCATACTTGGTATGGTGATAGATACTAGTCAAAAGTTTTTATCAGCAACATCATCATACATGACAGTGACTTTGGGGTCAAGGTCACAGACTAAGAGCTTTTATGTTATTTTTTGTACTGAAGATTTTAGATCATTACTTGGTTGCCTTCAGATAAATTTACTGGAGACTTGATATGGTGAAAGATATTGCTTTAAAGTTTTTATCAGCAATATCAGCACCTATAACCTTGACCTTGGGGTCAAGGTCACAGATTTAGAATTTTGATGTTAAAGATTTTGTGTTAAAGTTTTCAGGAGCTCATTAATTCTTGTAATAGGTACTGGTCTCAAGTTTTTAGCAGCATCAGTTCTCATGCCCATAACCTTGGGGTCAAGATCACAGACTTTGAATTCTTATGTTAAGTTTTTGTTTTTTAATTTTTTAGAGCTCATTACTTCTTTACCTTTGGATGGATTTAGTTTATACTTGGTATGGTAATAGATACTGGTATCAAAGTTTTAGCAGCAGCATCAGCTCTCATGACCATAACCTTGGGGTCAAGGTCACAGACTTAGAACTTTTATGTTAGTTTTTGCACTAAAGATTTTAGATAATTACTTGGTTGCCTTTAGATGAATTTGGTATGGTCATAGATATTGCTTTAAGTTTTTATCAGCAACATCAGGACCTATAATCATGACTTCGAATTTTAATATTAAAGATTTTGCGTTAAAGTTTTTAGGAGCTCATTTCTTCTTTACCATTTGATGGATTCAGTTCACACTTGCTGAGGTCAGAGATACTTGTCTAAAAATTTTATCAGCAGCATCAGCTCCCATGACCGTGACTTTGTTTCTGTTATGGGTTTGAAAATTTTCCTTTGCACAACTAAGTCAAAGCGCGACTTCCGGTGAGCTGTCCTGTCAGGCGACAGGTCTTGTTGATTTTAGGTAGGTCAGGCTATATGATGTAGATATTCCTGAAGAAAAGTGGTTGACCTATTTGCATTCTGCAGCATCGGATCTGTACTGTTTGCCAGTTACCAATTTAAAGGTCTCCAGTGTTCAATGGGTTAACCTTTACTAGTCTCTTGGCTAATTCGGTTCATGACAAACTGATGATATTTTTCTTATCTTTCTCAGAAAATAGGCTTTCACATTTCATGCAAATTGTCTCCATTGGAGACAATTTGCATGAAATGTTAAAAGCTGTTTTCTGTGAAAAATAAGAAAAATAGTTTTAAATGGAGTCTGCTAAAATTTTTACCCAGAGCACTCAGCATTAAATAAATACCTTGTAACTAAAAACTACTTTATTCTTTTATTCTTCCTAGCTTTTAATTGAAGCATATGATGGTGTGGGCGAGACATCTTTTACTCCAGCTACTGTGAGGATCACTGTCTATCGAAACAATCGGGACCCGTATTTCACAGACAGTTTATATGGCTTCAGGATAACTATTCCTGAAACTGAAGATGTAGGCAACTCCATCTACAAGTTCACCTATAATGATGATGATGTTGACGTAAGTTTTTCCTGGATTCAAAGAAGTTTATTAAAAATTAGACTGTTACTCTTATTTAGCATCTCCTGTAACAGCAGTCTGGGCCCAGTTGTTCAAAAGTAATGATGTCATTAGTTAATGTATCGTTAAAACTTTCATTATTAAATATGGCATATACACTTATATTTTTTCAGCAAAAATACCTGTGAATTAGATATTGTACTTACTAGAACAGTTAACATTTTGATCACTAACAAGCTTGTTAAGCTAACGATGCTTTGAACAACTGAGCCCATAGCACAGTAGGTTGCCTGATTGCAGATCCAGGGTTTGCTAGTTTGAATTCTAGCTGGACCTCATAACTTTTGTGGAGATTGATCATGAGATCATTTCCAGTGTCATTCTACTGCTTCTGCTAATTCAAAAATGGTAGTTGTGAGCTACAACTGGAGAAGATATGTGCATGAGTACTGGTTAACCATTTGGAGGACTAAGCCTGCCCAGGAAAAGTGTGAATAGGTTAATTTATATGCATGCTCTACATGACCTTAACATTGTTCACTGGGCTGTAAAACTTAAGGTGAAACAAACAAACAACTTTTATCAACTCCTGGGTAAATTCACCAAATGATGAATTGATAACTTTCTTTTTTATTTATTTTTTTTTTCTATGAGAAAGGGCTTGATAATTTGCATAGGACAGATTTCCAACCTTGTTTCTGTAGAAAAAATAAAGGAAATATTTCAAAGTGTTGTCCACTGAAAGTTTCATCTTGAATACTTAGATTTTAGAGAACCCAAGACTGAGATGTTCCCTATTCCATTTTTTTTTCAAAGAAAAAAAAAAAAAAAAAAAAAAAACATTACGAAAACACGCCCATTCAAATATGTTGAAAATTTTACCACCAAAAAATGGCAATTTTTCACATAAAAAATTCTGATATTTTTCATGTTTCTGCTCAAAACATAGATTGTGGGTACTCATTAAAACCACCTCATTGAGGCGGTTCTAATGAGTACCCACAATCTATATTTTTGAGCAGAAATAACAAAAATAATGTATACCCCTGGAAACCCCAGTTTTACTATATAAAAGTGGGGTTTAAGGGGTCAAAATTATATAGGTATGTTTTCGTGATGAATGACTTTATTATATCACAAATCATTTCCAGAAAAGACAGTTTGAATAAAAAAAAGCACATATTGTTTTTCTATGAAGCATAAGAAAAATACTTTATATTGTTGTAAAAGAGAGGTTGTACTGATTATTTTTGTTGTTGTTGTTGTAGGATCCTTTTGGAGGAAGTAATTTGGTCCTGTCGTTGCTAGGAGATCCACCAGTATCTTCATTCTTTACACTTAACACTACAGACGGTACTGTCAAAGTGAGACAGGATCTTCGTAACCAGAATGAAGATTATTATCAGGTAAGTACTCTTTTCATCATTTTGAGATGGGTTCCATAGCACAGCCAGTAGTAGGTATGACTGCAAGTCAGTCTTGGCATTGCATGTGAATTGTCTGCTTGGCATTTAACCATGACAGAAGTTTGTGAATTTGTTTTGTGTAAAGTGCAGGTAAAATGACTTTCTGAAATATTCTGAAGGAGAAGTCAGCAAAATTAGAGAAGACTAAGTCTGCCCAGGAAAAGCGTGGTTAGGTAACCTGGGCCCAGTTGTTCAAAGCGTCGTTAGCTTAACGAGCTCGTTAAGGGTCATTTCGTTAACTGTTTTAGTAGATTCAATATACAATATTCTGATATTTTTTGCTGAAAAAATGTGAGTAGCTTTTGCAGTGCAAAAGCTACTCACATTTTTTCAGCAAAAAAATTTCAGCATATTTGCGTATCACTCGATGTAAATTTTAACAAATCGTTAACTAACGACGTCGTTAGCTTTGAACAACTGGGCCCTGACTAGCTTGACATGTCTTTCATAGTGTTGACTGGGCCATTTAACTGCAAACCAACCAACCAATTATGTGTGTGTGTTTTTTACAGATGCGAGTGAAAGTTGAAGATGGTGGTGACCCTCCCAGAAGTGCCACTACAGTGTTGACCATTAATATTAACTACAATCTCAACAGTCCTATATTTGACAGCATCAGTGACTGCTCCAGTGAGCTTTCTGAGAACCAGAATCCTGCTGAAGTTATTGGCAGTGTCTTTGCTACTGACTCTGACACTAGGGTTAGTGTTGATTTTTTTACCTTTGACCCAGCAGCTGTTTTACATTTTATGGGGAAAAGCTGCACCATCAGTGGAGGTAATTTGTCTGATTCGTTTTTCCCCATTTTAAAAGCAGTAACTTGCACTTGTTTTAATTTAAGGACACATATGGTTAGGAGTCAAGATATCCTAAATTTACTTTAAATATGATAAGTTTTTCCTACAAAAAGTAGTTTTGACGTTTCATTGCCTCTTGAGAAATGCTACAAATGAAATTACAAGCCCTGGTTTGGGAAGAAAAAAACTTATTCTTGTCTGCATGAGGATAAACATAAAATCACTTGTATTTACCCTAAATATTAATCTTTGTCCTGATGAACTGGGATATACCCTGCCTTCGCAAACAGTGTAGATCCAAATCAGTTGGGCCGGCCTCGGTGGCTCAGTTGGATGCGCTGTCAGACTGGAGACCAGGTGGTCGCGGGTTCAACCCCCGCCGAGATCGGCAACATTCTTTCATGGAGATTGATCATGAAATATTTTCTACGGTCATTCTCTCCCTTCCGCTGATTCAAAAAGGGCAGTTGTCAGTTTCTGGCGAAAGAATGTGCACAATACTTACCGCTTAGAGGACTAAGCCTGTTCAGTAAACGTGTGGTTAGGTAAACTGACTGCGCTCAACATGACCCCATTGGGTTGACTGGGCCGTAAAACCTCAACACAAACAAACCAGTTCAGTTGGCTTGTGAAGAAGGAGTTGAGGTGTCAGAATACTTAGGCTAAATGATGTACTGATTCTGTGTGGACATTGAAGTCCCTGATCAGACCGCACATGGCTCATAGCAACAGATAGGGTGCTTTTTTCATCTGAAAAATACTGATACCTTTCTTATTTCTCCATGAAAACATGTTGTGGGTACTCATAAGAAGTGCCTAAGCGAGGTACTCCTAATGAGTACCCACAACATATGTTTTCATGGACAAATAAAATATTATGTGGATACCATAGCACTAGTTAAGGCGCTTTTTTCAATCAAAAAGTATTGATATTTTTTCATTTCTCCACAAAAACATATGTTGTGGGTACTCATTAGAAGCGCCTCACCGAGGCGCTTCTAATGAGTACCCACAACATATGTTTTCGTGGAGAAATACTGGATACCCTCCCTTATCTAGACCTATGGGATACCCCCGCTTACCTGTAGCTATGGCTTTGAGCATATGCTTAAACAGAGCTCTAGATAAGAGGGTGTATTCAGAAGATATTTTTCTCCCACCTTTGCCTATATGGGATAGGCTTTTTTGTCCATGTGAGAAAATTCTATCTCACAGGACCACTGCAGACTCCATTTAATCGCTGGTCCTAGGAACGACCCATTACGAAGACACGCCCATTCAAATATATAGAAAATTCCATCTCCCAAAACTGAAAATTTTCAGATAAAATACTCTGATATTTTTCATATTTCTTCTCAAAACATAGATTGTGGGTACTCGTTAGAACCTCCTCGCCAAGGCGGTTCTAACGAGTATCCACAATCTATGTTTTGAGCAGAAATAAGAGAAATAATGTATACCCTGTAAACCCCAGTTTTACTGTTTAAAAGTGGGGTTTAAGGGGGTCAAAATTATATAGATATGTTTTCGTGATGCACTTAAAGGTGGGAGAAAAAGATTGCATCATGAGCCAGTCCATGCAGGATGGGGACATCCCACCCTCTGGGTAGGAATTTCAACCAGAGACTCAGCAAGCCTCTTCCCAGGTTGAAATTTCTACCCCTCGGGCGAGATTTCAGTTTTCCCTTTCCTGCATGGACACTCATGATGGATTCTTATAGTCTTATTTCTCCATGAAAACATTTGTTGTGCGTAATGTTGTGGGTACTCAATAAAAGCGCATAGCTGAGGCACTTCTAATGAGTACCAACATGTTTTAAACTTATTCCTTCATGAAAACATATGTTGTGGGTACTCATTTGAAACACCTCAGTTCATATGCTGTGGGTATTCAGTAGAAGCTCCTCACTAAGATAACTATCAATACTTCTTGGTTGAAAAAGCATCTTATCAAGAGCAATGGCATATGCTTGATTACACTTTTTCACTTGACAGGCCCTGTATGATTTTTGAGAGTAAAACATTTTTGATATTTTTATTATTTCTCCTTGAAAACTTACATAGCTACAGATAAGAGGGGGTATCCACATAGTATTTTTTTTTTATTTCTCGACGAAAACATATGTTGGGGTACTCATTAGAAGCGCCTCGCTGAGGCGCTTCTAATGAGTACCTACAACATGTTTTTGTTGAGAAATAAGAAAGATATCAGCATTTTTCGGATGAAAAAAAGCGCCTTATCTGTTGCTATGACTTATTGTTCATACTCATTAGAAGCACCTCATTGAAGTTTGTCTAATAAATACCCACAGCATATGTTTTTTGTAGAGAAATAAGAAACTACAACTCCTCCACACCCTCCAGAAAAAAAAATATGACTTGAAAAGAACACTATAGGGAGTTTTGTTGATTTTGATTTAAAAAGTGTGAGTTCAACATGATGTTTTTTTGTTGTTTTTTTTTTATTTTTCAGGCTCCATATAATACTGTGTCTTACAGGCTTAGTCAAACAAACACAATAACAAGTCAGTTATTCATGATAGAGAAGAATTCCATTACTGGCAGAGGAGAGATCAAACTGCGTAAATCACTACTTACCGATGCAGGAACAATCTATAGGGTTAGTATTTTATACTGGCAAAGCTCTAGATAAGAAGAATATATCGCATAAGAAAAGGGTACTTATCATTTTGGCAACTGCTTACCAGCAAAGGTTCAAGCAGGTCTGGGCATAAGGGCAGTCTTGCTAGACCCTTTTCTGGTCCCAGACATGTAGTAGAGACCTTGAGGAAGTTTCAGGCAAAAACTCATGTCTGTAGCCCAAATAGGGGACTGCACAGAAACATTTGAAGATCCACAAATGGGGTAGTCAGGTGGTGTGAAGGTGTCATGTATCTTACATCACTGGGGCATCCAACTGATATTGGCTTACAGTTGGGCAAGGCCTGCTATCCTTGTAGCAGGTAAGGGTAGTGGAGGAAAGTTTTTATTTCTTCTGTTTCTTCACTTTCATTCTTGTTCCTCTTTCTTCCCTGTCCCTCTCTTTCTTTTCTACGCAGAGTAGAGTTTTTTCCTTCTTATTTTAACCATTTTTTACGATGTTTACTATAGCCATACACTTTTACAGATTGTCCTGTGAATGTGAACCCCGGGTATACCAGTCTTTGGTCGATGTGCTATCTACCCAGTGTGTGAAATCATTCAACCGTGCACTACACAGTGCATTGCACGGACAATACGGAAAGTCAATATTTTGGTGCAAAACAAGCATGTTTAAACCTTCAGCACAAGATTTCCTCACACCATTTGGTACACTTCAACATACACAACGCTCTTCGATTCTTTTACCGATTTTTCTTTTCATTTTTACGCTACTTTGAACTTTTTTTCAATCATGGTATGATTGACTAATGTTCAGAGGGGTAGGGCAATTGCGTTGCTGATGCAGGGTCAGAGGCAACAGCAAGTTGCCAATCATTTTGGGGTTAACATCTCAACAGTTGAACGTCTTGTTAGACGTTTAAGGGAGACAGGGCATTTAGCAGACCGACCGCGGTCTGGGCGTCCACGCGTGACGTCATTTGCGCATATTGCGCATATAATCTGGCACATTTGCAGAATCGTCATCTCACTGCTACCAAAACTGCCCTTAATACAGTAGGTACGCATAATCGACAAATTTCTCCGAAGACTGTTGGAAGTCGATTGCATGAGATTCGTCTTCGAGCTCTCCATCCATACCTTGGTCTGCCTCTGACCCAGGCACGTAGGTTGCGTCGTATGGCATGGTTGACGGCGCGTGCGCCCAGACTATTTCCGATGAGGCAGTGGAGACGAGTACTTTTTACGGACGAGTCTAGGTTCACTCTCTATCGCGCAGATGGTCGACGTCATGTGTACCAACGTCACGGAGAACGCTTTGCCGACGCCTGTGTTGTCGAACGGGATCGGTTTGGGGGTGCCTCCGTTATGGTCTGGGGAGGCATTGCTCACGGGATAAAATCACAGTTGATTATTGTTGCGGGCAATGTGACCGCAGTAAGATATAGGGATGAGATCTTGCGTCCTGTTGCAGTCCCGCTTGTGCAACAACGTAATCTGATCCTGCAGCAGGACAATGCCCGACCACATGTTGCCCGAGTTTGTCAGGATTTCCTGGCAAACAATAACATCGCATCACTAGCATGGCCACCG
This sequence comes from Anodontia alba, assembly GCA_964016985.1. Lineage (NCBI taxonomy): Eukaryota > Metazoa > Mollusca > Bivalvia > Lucinida > Lucinidae > Anodontia > Anodontia alba. The sequence continues at coordinate 43,525,413 of OZ024822.1, forward strand.
TACAGTCAAGATTTGACCCCAATAGAGCACATGTGGGATGAGCTGGACAGAAGGGTTAGGAAGCGCGGAAATGCCCCCGCAACTCTCACACAACTAAGGAATGCGTTGATCGATGAATGAAATAACATCCCGATACGAACTGTCAATGCTTTGGTTAACTCTATCCAAAGAAGAATTAGGGCAGCAACGGCAGCAAGAGGGGGGCACGCCCGATATTGATTTTCAGTTTGATTTTGATTTCAAGATTTGGGGGGTAGCTACCAATGAACTTCAATAACTCGAGACTTGTTGATCACAAACCAATGAAATTTGGAACTTTTAATCCATACATGTACCGTTTTGTAATCATAGTAAAATATTTAACAAACTTTTTCAAACTTGAATGAAATTTAGGAATAAAATTTACCCTGCGTCTCGTTTTCCTTTCAGTATGTCTCTTTTTCTCCCTTTCTATGGGAGACAACACAAAATGACCCACAAGGGTTCACGTGTTGTTAAACCCCAACACAATCAATGAAGAACCACAAGCCAGAAAACCATAAGGTCCCTGTTTTTGTGTGCTAACTCGTATATATGTACAGTCTATGGTAAATGTCCTAAAATTTCAAACACTTTATTCCATACTATTTTGGTCTTAATTGTGCTTTTCATGCACCTGTTGCTTAAAATATTTAATGGAATGGCAAACAGTGTAGACTCTGATCAGACTGATCTGAGTCTGCACTGTTCGCATATGTCATTTTGTCAGACAATTTATTGTTCGAAATTTTAGAACATTTAACATACTTGTTTTTCTTATTTCTCCATAGAAACTGTATGTTGTGGGTACTTATTAAAAGGGCCTGAGAGCAAATTCTTTTCTTTAAAGAGTAACCTTCAATTTAGAAAAGTTCCAAATGTTAAAGTGGCAGCTTGCTCTATATTATTTTCATTATTCTTAAGTCATCTCTCCAAAAGTTTTCATGCAATAGATCTGATACTATGGCCATTGTGCCCTAAGAAATTAGAAAATGTAGACAGATTGCTATAAGACTTTTTTAATCAACATTGAATTGAGCCAGATTTCATGGAATGTACATTTAAATGATGTACCGTATTAATCCGCCTATAAGACGATTTGTTTATAAGACGGGGGCTGTTTTTGGGCCCTTCCCAGGCAGGATTTTGCTTTTACTTAATTATAAGACGGGTTAAAAAAAGTCGTCTGTCGGAGATATTCCCTGCCACTCAGAAATTCCTAAAGTACATTAAGACATTGGCGATGATTGGTCAGATTTGTAAGTGAATTTATCATAGAGCAGCAATTAAAAAAAAAACTTCCTACACCACTTACAAGCATGCATACCGTATTTAACTGTGTATAATACGCACCTTATTTAGCCATAAAACGTTTATAAAAATCCGATGTGTATTATTTATAGGAACACCAAAATCGGGACAGAAGTCGCCAAGATAATCGGTCGCGAAAACTCATGACATTCACGATCGCCCGTTAAAAATGTGAAATAGAATGATAGCTATAAGATATTCATGATTTTTTTTTACCTATCTCGCCCATACCAGGGTTCTGGCAGCTCAAAACAAGCAACTTGATCTGATTTGCAGTAATTTGATGTCCTTTTCATGTCCATGCTCTTTTTGTTTACGTTTTTATTTTGCTGATCATGTGATCTCTTCAAAGGGAAACTACTCAAACAGGCATATGCATATGAATCTGTATTGATTACCGGACTTTGACAAGTCTCACACCGTAACTTGAATAAATCAGCCTGCACAACTGATTTATTGTAGTTCAAAATAGGAAATAAATTTGGTAGAACATAAATATTGGCACGAATGATCATATATTGAAAAAATAAAAAAGTATTTAATTTTTTGCAATTATTAAAATTATTGATAATAAACAAAACCAACTGGGGGGGGTGGTCGGGTGGTGCGAAGGTGCTGTGTATCTTACATCACCGGGGCGTCCAACTGATATTGGCTTACAGTTGGGCAAGGCCTGCTATCCTTGTAGTGGGTAAGGGTAGAGGGGGAATGTTTTTATTTCTTCTGTTTCTTCACTTTCATTCCTGTTCCTCTTTCTTCCCTGTCCCTCTCTTTCATCTCCTCTACTCTCTCTTCTATCTCTTTTCTCCCTTTCTCTGGGAGACGACACAAAATGACCCTCAAGGGTTGACGTGTCGTTAAACCCCAACACAATCAATCAAAAACCAACTGGGCTTTTGAGGTACATGTAGGTAGATCGGTCATTTGCATTTTATCTTTTATTTTCTTACCATATGTTTATCTTTTTTTTTTTTTAAACTTTTCTTCCAACTTACCAAAAAAATTGTTTGAAATAAACAATGTTTATGATAAAGAAAAAAAAAAAAAAAAACAAAAAAAAAAACTACCAGCATACATCTGTGCACTTAATTGGTTAATTGGCAGTCAGAATGACAACTAGTCGACTTTAGTTGTTGTTTGCATTGCCCTGAGGCACTGAGTTGATAATTTCACGTCTCAGTTAAGAAAGTGACACAAAGGTGTTAATTATGAGAACACAAAAGAAATAACTACATTTTTATTATCATAACGTCTGCAATGGGGAAGCAAAGAAATGCCTACACTACATCAAGTTGCCTGAGGCCCATGGTAACAGAGCTGCACAATGAAAATTCAGTTAGCATTATCGTAAATTCGGCCTGTTTCTACTCTAAACCTTCCGAGTTCGGCCATTTTCAACTCAATCCTAGTGAAATTTGACACACTTAGTATCTACCAGATTCGCTCTGGGTGTCCCAACCCTGGGAGTTTATACAGAGGAAAGAAAGAGAGAAATAAAGAACTTAGTAAATAATGCACAGATAAATTCTTCGTGTTTTACATGGGAACATCTTCTTTTTTTTTTTTTTATTTCAAAACTATTTAGCAAATATTCAGTGCGTGTTATACACGGGTGCGACTAATACACAGAAAAATTCGGTACTTCACCAAAAAAATTACCTTGCTGCTATTTCTATCAAGGGACGAAGGTAAACATTATATCCTTCTACCGGTTTCGAAGATCGGCATTTTCCGTGACCACGTGACACCACCGGACTTTGCCGAAAATACCGATATGGCCAAAGACCTTGATTATAAGACGGGTCTGGATTTTTGGGGGCTTTTTTTTTGGAAAAATCCCCGTCTTATAGGCGGATTAATACGGTAGGGTTTTTTATTTCAAGTTTACTTTTTAAGTTTTAAGTTTTGCTTTAAAGGGGAAGGCAATATAAGCTGTGAGTATATCTTGGAGTAAAGTACTTAACAAGCCATATATTTTGATGCAAGAGTTTTTAAAATCGGCCTTGAAATAAGGATTTTATGGTGGTTTGAATATATTTAAAATGGATGTCATGGATGTCGCCATTATATAGGCTTTGTGACATCACACAGCTCAAATTAAATATACAAAACCAAATTATAAAGGGGTTTTAAATTGTGCTACAGATTTTTTATAATCTTTTGATTCTGGTGATGGGCAACCATTTCCTCTAAAATAAACCAACTTCATGAGAATAACTACCTTTATGAAACAAATTTTAATTTTTATGAAACCTCGTTAAATATTCAAAATGGCAGTGCCCATTCCACAAATGTTGAAATATTCAACTGTCTATAAATTACTTAATTTTCTACCGATTTTGATCAAATTTGTGTCAAAATTCATTGTAAAGTTCTTTATTTTAAAGCACAATACCTTGTCAGGTTTCATTCCCCTTTAAGTTTACAGGCTACAAAATTTTAATGTACTTGTGGTAAACAACATGAATTTATTACTAGTCATTATTAAAAGATAGTTTTTACTGTCATGTATCTTTTTTAAAATACATGTATTTCTTATTTATCCCAACAGTTTGCAGTAACAGCCTTTGATGGTGATAACTCTCCATTAACAGCCGAGTTTCAATGTAGTTATACAGTAGTGAGGAACAGTTTTGGACCAACTTGGAACAATGCTAACTTTGAAACGAAAATAAATGAAAATCACACTACGTTTGACCCAGTCTTTGTTTTGGATGCTATTGATCGTGACACTCAAGTAAGTTTTGCTATTATGATATCGATTTACCATTAAACCCTTGTCCTGCTGAACCCGGATATACCCTGCATTTGCAAACAGTGCAGATCCAGATCAGTTGAAAGAAGCCAACTGATCTGGATCTGCACTGTTTGCCATTCAGCATGTGAATTTATATCAACAATCTGGATCAAGTGATCTGATCAGCTGACAATTAGAAACGGGTAGGGCATAATTTATTCAGCATGAGAAGGGTAGATTTGCCATGATTTTTGACATGGGGGACAATTTTTGTGACTTCCTGAATTAGGTTTCCTGCACATCTATTCTCTTCTGAAAGGGGTCCACTCTAAAAGGAAAGAATTTGCTTAGGGAGCAAATTCTTTTCTTTTAGAGTGGACCCCTTTTCAGAAGGGAGACAAAACAATATTGACAGTTTCCTCCCTTGCAAGTGCATTGATTCCTCTAAGTCCATATTTTCTCCTCCCGCTGATTCAAGAAGGGCAATTGGGCAAGGCCTGCTATCCTTGTAGCAAGTAAGGGTAGAGGGGGGGATGTTTTTATTTCTTCTGTTTCTTCACTTTCATTTTTTATCCTATTGCTTCCCTGTCCCTCTCATTCATCTCCTATACTATCTCTCCTATCTCTTTTCTCCCTGTCTTTGGGAATCACAAAATGACCCACAAGGGTTGACATGTCGTTAAACCCCCAACACGAACAAAACCTCCCCAGGAAAAGTATGGTTAGGTAAACTGAATGGCTTGATATATCCTTAACAGTGTTTACTGGGCTGTTAAAATCCAGATCAAATACCTGCCCCCCCACCCCCCCACCCTGAATCTATGCCACAGGAAACAGAACAGAACAAGGGGTGATAAATGCCTATTTGGACAATCTAATTGGAGTGAGCATTGGTGCAGTCTGAGCAGGGTATTAGTTGTCCACTTCCAGAATTATTGGATATTGTAGAATATTTTAACATCATGCTATGGGCTGATTCAGCAGACAACAAATTGATGGTATTTTTCTTATTTTTTCTAGAAATTAGGATCTGACACTTCATGCTAATTGTCTCCTAAGACACTTTGCATGAAGTTTCAAGTCCTATTTTGCTGGATGATGTGCTTCTAATGAGTACCCACAACATAGCTTCTGATAAGAGGGGTATCCAGATAATAGTTTTTTTATTTGTGCACAAAAGCATATGTTGTGGGTACTCATGAGAAGCACCTCTCTACTCAATAGATGTGCCTCAGTGAGGTGCTTCTAATGAGTACCCACAACAAATGTTTTCATGCACAAATAAGAAAAAATCACTACTTTTTGGACGAAAAAAAGTTCTGTATCTGAAGTTATGCCACAACATTCATTGAGAAATAAGAAAAATATCAATACTTTTGTTTGAAAAATATCAGTATTCCTTAATTGAAAAAAAGGAGCACTACCATTTGTCTAAGAAATCATCTGTTTGTTAATATTCCAAATATTTGAACAGAAGATTCTGATCAGATGGTGTAGACACTTGATTAGGCTGTTTCTGAGAGGATATAAGAAGGGTTATTTAGAGAAATATCTTACATACTTAGCCATGAAATTTATACGCTACTTCAAGCGAAAAAGTGCCTTTGAACATGCACAAAATGTGTTGTGTTAGTGGACAGTGAAGGCCCTGATCAGACTGCACAACTGTGCAGTCTGATCTGGGCCTTCACTGTCCCCACATGACCCGAGGGCACATTTTTGATTTGTGGGGCTGATATGGCATAAGGGCCCAGTTCTTACATTGTACATTAATGTCTTAGCTGTTTTTCGAAGTTTAAGGGCTCAACTATTTTCATTTCACCATAGTAATACAGACAACCCTCTTTAAACCGACACTCGATACAACGACCTTTGAACTTGCACAAAATGTGTAGATTCAGATTATCCTCTGCATGTGCAAAGTATCACTGGGGCCTTTGCTCTCCATTCATACATTCTGTAGTATCCAATGATTCTGTTAGTGGACAGTGAAGGCCCTGATCAGCCTGCACAGATGTACAGGCTGATCTTGGCATTTGCTGTCTGCATATGCCCAAAGACATGTTTTCACATGGTGCTCCCATATGCTGTTGGTAGTTTTTAGAAGTGCCTCATACAGAAATCAACACATTTTGACTGAAGAAGGCATCTCGTATCTGTAACATACAGTAGAACCACCATAATTTAAACTCCAATAATTCAAAATTCTCAATAATTCATAATTACATTTTTGTATTTTGAAGTCCCAATTTAAATATATGTATGCATTTTAACCCTCTATTATTCAAAGTCTCAATAATCCACACAACTGTTTGGTCCCTTGGACTTTGAATTATTGAGGTTCCACTGTATTATCAAATTGTATTTTCAGTATGGTTTTGGAGATCTCACCTATGAACTAATGGCTGATCTTGCAGCAAAACAGTTCTTCCAAGTTGACCCAGCCTCTGGTGTCATTACATTAAGGCAGCCAGTTCTCAATGAAGATACAATGCAATACAAGGTTAGTATATTGTTATTGTTGTAAAGTGGTTGAGTAGCTATTTTGGAATTTTAGTTTCCTTCATCCAGCTTATAGGAACTCAATACACTGACTTAACCCTTAAAGCGCCAATCACAACTGCAAAGACGACATTTTGAGTTTTGCTTATTTTTCAGTGAAAACACTTTTCATGTGAATCATCTGCTGGGCAGATGATTCACATGAAAAGTCAAGACTTGTTTTCTCTGAAAAATTAAAAAAAAAATCTAAAATTTAGATTGTCGTTTGCTTCAAATTTTCCTTGTCGCTTTAAGGGTTAAGGTTTGTTCCATTTTATATTTTCATGCATACCTGACTTATTATTATAGTCATTTGCAATACCAAAACCAAATTTATGTACTACTTTGACACAAATGACCCTCATGGGTTGACATGTCATTAAACCTGAGCTCTTCATCATCATTGACTTAAGGGAATTAAGGTACATTTTCAAAATCAATTTTCTCCTGTAAAGGGGTCTACTCTAAAAGGAAAGATGCTATGTAAAGAAATAGGAGATAATTAAATTACTGACTAACTAGTGGTTTTGAATTAAAAGCTTTAAAAGCTTTGTGATATATAGTCATTCTTAAGTATTTTATAACGGGCCCCCGTAGCCTAGTGGATAAGAGAGTTGACTCTTAATCCATTAGGTTTCTCACCGCTGTGGTTCGGGCCTCGCTCGGGTCATATGTGGGAAAGCCAAGTTCTGCTTACGGATGGTCAGGTGGTTTTTCTCCGGGTTCTCCGGTTTTCGCCCACCTTCGATGAACGATCGGCTCGATATAAGTGAAATATTCTTGAAAGGGCCGTAAAACCCAAATCAAAAAAAAAAAAAAAAAAAAAAAAAAAAAAAAAAAAAAAAAATTAAGTATTTTATGATAAAAACGTACATTCATTTTCTAATGAGTTAATCTCATCAAGAGCATAATTAAGTGCCTGAAACTCTCAGTATCAATATGTTTTCTGATTACCGTATTCAACCTAATAACCACACTGTGCACTTAGGTTTTTCAAAATTAATGGGATCACTCATGGTAAAATATATATCTGGTTATTTTGGGTACACTTTAAATAAGCCGGCCTCGGTGGCTCAGTTAGATGCACTGTCTGACTGGAGACCAGGAGGTCGCGGGTTCAACCCCAGCCGAGGTTGGCAACATTCTTTCGTAGAGATTGATCATGAAATATTTTCTATGGTCATTCTCTCCCTTCCGCTGATTCAAGAAGGGAAGTTGTCAGTTTCTGGTGAAAGAATGTGCACAATACTGGTTAACCGCTTAGAGGACTAAGCCTGCCCAGTAAACGTGTGGTTAGGTAAACTGACCGTGCTCGACATCCCATTGGGTTGACTGGGCCGTAAAATCTCAACACAAACTAACAAACACTTTAAATAAAGATCAGCAAAGGACTTATTTTGATGATTTATATATATATGTATATATGATTTTTTTTTTCTGATTTTCTTTATAAAAGCATATGTTGTGGGAGATGGCCTCAGTGGCTCAGTCAGACGTGCGTCCGGCTGATGATCAGGAGAACACAGGTTTGATCTATGCCGGGTATTGCAACATTCTTTCATGGAGATTGATCTGAAATATTTTCTGAGGTCATTCTTTCCCTTCTGCTGATTCAAGAAGAGCAGTTGTCAGTTTCTGGTGAAAGAATGTGCATAAGTACTGGTTAACCGCTTTAAGGACTAAGCCTACCCAGGAAAAAGTGTGGTCAGGTGAACTGACTGTGCTCTACATGACCCAAATGGGTTGACTGGGCCATAATTTTCAACACAAACAAAAATATGTCGTGGGTACTCATTTGGATTGCATTGACAAGTTGATACAATTCAGATAGGTACCCACAACATATGCCTTTATAAAGAACCAGACAAAAGTACACTGGCTGTAATCTGAAGATTATGGAATTGCTTGACTGTGCTCTTACATGGGTATATGCAGTAATTAGGTCAAATATGGTAATTCTGTGATGAATTTAATTCTCCAAAAACAGCTGGGGAAACATCAATCTCTTTTCTGTTTACAATTTATTGCTTAAGAGGACTCGGTGTGCTTTTTATATTTTCTGTTATTTTGTGAAAGTCGGACAAACTTTATGACTTCCTATTTGCTTTTCTGCACACCAAGCCACCTCTTTTTAGAAAGGGAACAAAACAATTTTAACAGAATTGTTCCCCATGAAAGAATATCCATTCCACTGAAGGGAAATTGATACCAGTTTTCAAGGTACACTAACAATTTTGTTTGTCTCCCTGCTAAAAAGTGGTCAACTCTAAAAGGAAAGAATTTGCTCCCTGTGGGAGCATATTCTTTCCTTTTAGAGTAGACTACTTTTCAAAAGGGATGTGGTGTGTGGGTCACAAGAAAGTTGTCTCCCTTGTACCAAATGACAGAAAAACTACCTAATGTATCCATTCCTTTTAACGAATATAGGAACTGATATTTCTGTATTTTTTCAGCTGACAGTTAGAGTGTATGACGGTGGTGTTCCAGCCAGAGAAAGTACTGCAGAAGTTACTGTGAACATCATACGGAATTTTCACGCACCTTTTATTCCTACCGGCAATGAAGTCATTAATGAAAATATTCTGGAAACACGCTCACAAGGACAGCTTGTAACAACACTTTTCGCACAAGACAATGACATTAAGGTAAGATTTGGATTATAAACACTATTTTCCTCATTTTCATTATTTATTTCATACATACATACATTATGTAAGAACATTCGTTTGTATGCACACACATTATTTATTTCATACATACATACAATATGTACGAACATTCATTTGTACACACACACACACACACACACACACACACACACACACACACACACACACACACACACACACACACACACACACACACACACACACACACACACACACACACACACACACACACACACACACACACACACACACACACACATAATTCCTCAAAATATTTATCTAATATTTATCTAACATTTATTTTTTATTGAGAGAGAGAGAGAGATCAATATTTTAGTAATTTCTTCAATTATTTACCTCTATTGAGCTGTTGGAAATACCAACAAGTGACATACATGTATGCCCTATTTGTACTCTCAGTATTTGGATACTTACACCTGCCATAATTGTACTAAAATCTGAACTAGTCTGTTATATTTAGTCATGTCTAAAACTACTGGATGAGTAGCAAAATAGTGATTAGGGTAGACTGTTAGCCCAGGCCCCGAGGTTTTAAAACTTTTTTCATGCTCAACTGACCTGAGCATGAAATTTTCTTTGCTAATGAATATGAAAATGCCAACAATAGTTGGCATTTTATATTTATTAGCAGGGAAATTTTCATGCTCAGCAATATTTAGCAAGAAAGAATTTGGAATTGTTAGTAATTTGAGATTTTATTAGCAGGACAAATTTCATATTCAGCTGAGTTGAGCATGAAAAAAGTTTTATAACCTTGGGGTCAGGTCTGTCGGTCCAAATATTTAGGATAAATATGGTAATACTTTTGCTTATTTGAGCCATGTAGAAGCATCTGTATGGCTGAATGGTTAGCGCTCCCATCTTCGGATCATGAGATCCTCGGATTGAATTGCACTGCAGGTGGATATCAGCTCATGAATGTATGGCACTTCATTGCACACAGCCTTTTATTATCATCCTTCATCTTGATATGACAACCCTTGTCATGCTGAAAAAATTAAGATGCCATGCCCACTTCTAATTTGCAGCCAATCAGATTACTTAATCTGGGTTTTTGATAGAAATTCACATGTTTAATGACAGTGTGATCCAGATCAGTTGGCTTCTCCAGAAGCCAGCTGATTATGATCTACACTGTTTGCTAAGACAGGGCATGTCAGGTTCAGCAAGAGAAGGGTTAAATAATGTTGGAAAGGATGTAAAACACTAAATCATCATTTGAACCATGCTATGAGTTAAAGTGTCTTCACGGGGTGTATGTGCACAGTAAAGATCCAGATCAGTCAGCAGACATACAGCCTCATCAGCGTCTTTGCTGTACAGTTATATTTCACAGTACTTACTTTTCATGTAAGCAGACAGTAAAGACACTGATCAGACTCTGTGGTTGTCCAGGCTGATCTGGGCCTTCACTGTCCACATTTATCGTGAAGGAATCTTTTTCTATGTCAGGGCTCATTTATTTATCACTGATGTCTTGACAAAACTGTTCATGTGTCCGAGTTGCTCAGTTTGTAGGGCATCAGCCTTAAGATCAGAATGTGGTGAGTCCCCATCCAGGGCCCAGTTGTTCAAAGCTAACGATATCATTAGTTAACGATTCGTTAAAATTTACATCGAGTGATACGCAAATATGCTGAAATTTTTTGCTGAAAAAATGTGAGTAGCTTTTGCATTGCAAAAGCTACTCACATTTTTTCAGCAAAAAAATATCAGAATATTGTATATTGAATCTGCTAAAACAGTTAACGGAATGACCCTTAACGAACTCGTTAAGCTTACGATGCTTTGAACAACTGGGCCCTGGTCATACTGTGTAAAATTGGTAACTATTTGCTCTTGATGCTCAGCATTTGGAATGAGAAGATGAAATGATTATATAATGTGACTGGTGGTAGTATCATTTCAGTATGAGCCATTAAATAACAAAACCAACAAAATGGCGTGTGTGCCCAGCAAAGACTCGGATCAGCCAAGGCATCCGCCCAGTGTGATCAGAGTTTGCTGTGCACTCATTGGGTAGCTAAGGACCCAAGCTTTCTTCATGTGGATAGTGAAGACTGATCAGACTGGGCAGATGCCAGGGCTGATCTGAGTCTTCGCTGGGCTCAAATGCCATTTCGTTGGTTTGTCAGGTAGGCTCAAATGTTAGCTGTTTGCATATTCCATTTTTAGAAAATTTGGTGTGTTAAATGTTTAGACGATTATACTGTATTACTTTCAGGATCCCCATAGAACTGTTGAATACTTCCTCAAGTCTCCACTGACCCCAACTCCATTCTTCCTTGACTCTGAGAATGGGCGGATCACAGTTAGAGGATCATTGTTGAAGAAAAATGGTGCTGCAGATTCATATACGGTAAGTTGAATCAGGAAGTCAGTTTAAACCTTTCATCCCTAAATTTCTGTACTGGCCTCTTCCTGCTTTGAATTTTGACATGTCCACTTGTTGCAAGTAGGGAATCTTTGCAAACAGTGCAGATCCAGATGAGATGGCTCATTATGAGCCATCTCATCTGGATCTGCACTGTTTGCAAAGATGTCTGTTTTGGTCTGCAGGGCTGAAAGTGTAAGACTTCAGTCTGCTGGAAATATTAGCTCATTTAGGAACTCCTTGCACCCTGCAATTTCTGTATAAAACCCCTGAAATGGCAGGTGTGTGTGGTATGGATATAAAAGCATCCTAGCAGGTACTTTTGTGTTGGCAGTACAAATTTATTTCACATAGCAGGAATCTGAATGATTTTGGTTCTGTTTTACATGAGGGACATTTAGACAAATATATGCACAAATAATTTGGGTTTTAGACATTGATTGATGACACAGAGAAGTTCTTGTGTTGAGATAAACAATACATGTTCTTTTTTATTTGATATTTAAGTTAGAGCTTGATATTGCATGCTTTTCATGCTTACCATCTCAGGAAATGAGAGGGGGTGGGGGTGGGAAGGTGGCTAAGGAAGATATGATCATAAAATAGAGTTTAACTTTTCATGAAAGTGATCTCGAGTGGAGGGGTTGGGGGATAGGAATAAAGGTAAACCATGTATTTACTGTATTATCTTAAATATTCAAACACTATACAGTAATAATTATCCTAGTCCATTTGTCTGATTACTGATTTATGTAAATGACTAAATGTTGCTGGCTTAATAGAAATCAGTGCAGACCCAGAGGACTGGTTTCAGAAGAGTATTTGCTGATAAGTGTCTGATAATTTTATCAAGTCCTTTATAAAAACAAATGTTGAGGGAACTGATTGGAAGTGCCTTGGTGAGGCATTTCTAATGAGTACCCACATTTGTTTTTATGGAGAAATATGTTTTTTATGGAGAAATAAGAAAATGATATCCCAGAATTAGCACCAAACACATCCCCGTGACAGCTCCTCTTAGACCTTGATCACACTAGTGTTTAAAGAGCAGAGCCCAGTTGTTCAAAGCGTCGTTAGCTTAACAAGCTCATTAAGGGTCATTTTGTTAACTGTTTTAGCAGATTCAATAGACAATATTCTGATATTTTTTACTGAAAAAATGTGAGTAGCTTTTGCACTGCAAAAGCTACTCACATTTTCTGAGCAAAAAATTTCAGCATATTAGCATATTACTCGATGCAAATTTTAACGAATCGTTAACTAACGACATCATTAGCTTTGAACAACTGGGCCCTGTTTGATATGATCTCCAGTGGAGACAATTTGCATGAAATGTCAGAACCTGTTTTCTGGAAAAAATATTAATGTGTCATCTGCTGAATAAGCCCAGAGAGTGGTAAAGGTTAAATGAAACATTGTACATGTACTAATAATTATAACTGTCTTTACAGCTAACTGTGGGAACTAGAGATCTCGGAACACCTCAAAAAATAGGGCCAGATTTTACCATAAATATCCAGATAGACAGAAATGAGTATGCACCAACATTCTTAAACCTACCCAATACTACAGTTGTACTGAACACAGCCAGGCAGTTTGATGACGTGTTCCTTGTCCGAGCTGAAGATGCTGATACAAAGGTATATTAGTCATAGCACAAGATATGTAGGATTTTCAGATAAATATTTTTTTTGAAAACCTATGCTGTGGGATCTCATTAGAAGTGCCTTAGTAAGGCACTTCTAATGAGTACCCACAACATATTTTTGCAGAGGAATAAGAAAAATATTAGCACTTTTTGTTTAGCACTCTACATTTTAATGAGAGTTATGTAACATGAATTGAATAACAATGTTGTTAAAGTGCATATATGGAATTTACCATAAGCATTAGGACAGACAGGCCTGAGCAGACAGTGTAGACCCAGATGATGCCACTGAATGCGGGTTCTCATCAGCGCCAACACTGTTTGCCACTCATCCAGACATTTTTTGACACAACATTGGGTAGTAAATTATACTTGTTCAAATTTTAGAATAAGTACGGTAGGAAGTTACAGTGTTCGAATACTTAGGTAAAGATGGTAAAATAAACCTTGTTAAAAATGAATGTGTCTGAGTACTCAGAGTAAATATTGTAATTACCTGTTTGGAATGCTAGAAGACAGATTTTTCACGACTTCAGTACCGTATTTACCCTAAATATTTGGACTCCTCAACTTTTTACCATACTTCTACTAAAATCTGATCATCTGTGAGACATCCATATTGTCAAACAGTTAGCACTCTTGACTTCACATTACGAAAACACACCTATTCAAATATGTTGAAAATTTCACCACCAAAAAATGAAAATTTTCAGATAAAAAATTCTGACATTTTTCATATTTCTGCTCAAAACATAGATTGTGGGTACTCGTTAGAACTGCCTCGTCAAGGCAGTTCTAACGAGTACCCACAATCTATGTTTTTGAGCAGAAATAAGAAAAATAATGTGTACCCCTGTCAACCCCAGTTTTGCTATATAAAAGTGGGGGTCAAAATTATATAGGCATGATGATTTCACAAGGTCCCAGTTTGATTCTCTGTAGAGGTGGAATTCAGTTTATGACTGCATGACACCTCATTGCTTTGTCACCTTTATCATCTACCCATTGTCTCGATATGACTTGAATACTGTTGAAAGAGATGTTAAACATCAGGGCCCAGTTGTTCAAAGCGTCGTTAGCTTAACAAGCTCGTTAAGGGTCATTTTGTTAACTGTTTTAGCGGATTCAATACCCAATATTCTGATATTTTTTGCTGAAAAATTGTGAGTAGCTTTTGCTCTGCAAAAGCTACTCACATTTTTTCAGCAAAAAATTTCGGCATATTTGCATATCACTCGATGTAAATTTTAATGAATCGTTAACTAACGATAACGTTAGCTCTGAACAACTGGGCCCATATCACATTATCGTGGACAAGTCTATTTTACTGTCTGTCAGTGTGTCTAAATATTGTGGGATAAGTTTCATTACAGGACTGGATACACTCATATCAGCAGTTCCAAACAATAAATGCATACAGTTGCAAAGTATTTAAATGCACTAAGCAACAATTAATAGCAAAAAAAAAAAAAAAAATGAATAATTGAACTAGTTTAAAAAGCCTACCCTATTTACCACATGTATTCAAACAGACATGCGTGAGCTAACAGTGTAGACCCAGATGAGACACTACAGGATGCAGCTTCTCATCAGGGTCAATACTGTTTGCCACCAGCACACTGGCTCAGTGGTAGAGTGTCCACTTTGTGACCTGGAGGTTGCGGGTTCGATCCCCGGTCAAGCCATATCGAAGACTTTAAAAATGGTACTAGCTGCTCTTTCGCTTGGCGCTCAGCATTAAGAAAGTAGAGCTAGCACTGGTCAGCTCAGTGTCAGTATAATGTGACTGGGTGGAATATCATGACAAAGTGTCTTGGGCATGATATTTCAGTGAGGTAGCACTCTAAAAGTGAGCATTGAACTCCCTGCCACATCCATACACCGTCACGATATGACTGAAAGATTGTTGAAAGATATGTTAAGCCCAAATCAAACAAACAACACTGTTTGCCACTGATCTGTCGATTTTTAGACACACTATCTTATGGTAAATTGTACCTGTTCAAATTTTAGAACAAGTATGGTAACGAGTTGACATCTCCAAATACTTAGGGTAAAATAGTATATGATCTGTGACTAGTTACTCTGTGTAATGTAGATAATAGCGGTTATCTGTTAAATACTATATTTACCCTAAGTATTGGGACACCTTATCTACTTACCATTCTAGTCCTAAAATTATAAATACCATATTCGACCTAATTACGCATCATGCGCTTAGGGTTTTCAAAATTATTGGTATATGTTGCTGTAACATATGCATCCATCTATACTGAGGGTATATGAAAAAAGATCAGCAAAGGACGTATCTAATAATGCCTAGGCAATGTTTTTTGTGTGTTTTTAATGATTTATCTTTTTATAAAAGCATATGATGCGGGTACTCATTTGAAGTTGATGCAATTCAAATGGGTACCCATAACATATGCCTGTATGAAGAAGTAGACTAAAAGTACACTGGCTGTAGTCTGAAGACTACTGAATTGCTTGACTGTTCGCTTACCGTATAGGGGTATGTGTGGTAATTAGGTAGAATACATTATAGTCCACTCTACTACCTCTTGATGTGTTTAAATTATTGCTGCATGTATGGCAAACAGTGTAGACCCTGATCAGATGCCACATTTTGTGGCATCTGATCTGGGTCTTCACTGTTTGCAAAGGCCTATCTGTCCCAATACTTAGGGTTGTTCAAGGTATTTATCTTATTTCTTCATGAAAACATGTATTGTGGGCATTCAATATAAGTGCCTTCATGATATATATTTTCTTGTAGAAATCAGAAAAAATACTAATATTCGTTGGTTGCAAATAGTGTCTTATCTGAAGCTATAGATATATGGATCTGAGCCGGCCTCAGTGGCTCAGTTGGATGCGCCGTCCGACTGGAGACCAGGAGGTCGCGGGTTCAACCCCTGCCGAGGTCGGCAACATTCTTTCGTGGAGATTGATCATGAAATATTTTCTACGGTCATTCTCTCCCTTCCGCTGATTCAAGAAGGGCAGTTGTCAGTTTCTGGCGAAAGAATGTGCACAATACTGGTTAACCGCTTAGAGGACTAAGCCTGCCCAGTAAACGTGTGGTTAGGTAAACTGACCGCGCTCAACATGACCCCATTGGGTTGACTGGGCCGTAAAACCTCAACACAAACAAAAGATATATGGATCTTCTAAAAAAATGTTATCTCTTTTATTTATGTTGATCATTTCATATTTCAGAGTAACTTTGGAACATTTGGTTTCTACCTGAAGTCAGAAATTCCAGCTGGAGGCGGTTTCTTCACAATCAATTCTGCCACTGGACAAGTTGAATTAGGTCGAGATATTGGTGTAGACTCTACAGAAGAATATCAGGTGAGAGGCCTATCTTTCTGTCTTTCTCCTACTCGTGTCTTAAAAGGGTTACCATAATAATCCTAAGTATTGGGACAGACGTGTCTGAGCAACCAGTGTAGACCCAGATCAGGTGATGCAGAATGCTGCATCTGATCAGGGTCTACATTGTTGCCATTGTACAGCAATATTTTGAAAAAAGCGGGTAGTACAACAGACCTTTTTCAAATTTTAGGAGAAGTATGATAAGGAGTTCAGGACCCAGTTGTTCAAAGTGTCGTTAGCTTAACGAGCTCGTTAAGGGTCATTTCGTTAACTGTTTTATCAGGCTCAATATACAATATTCTGATATTTTTTGCTGAAAAAATGTGAGCAAAAGCTACTCACATTTTTTCAGCAAAAAATTTCAGCATACTTGCGTATCACTCGATATAAATTTTGACAAATCGTTAACTAACGACATCGTTAGCTTTGAACAACCGGGCTTAGTCCCAACACTTAGGGTAAATATGGGTTTGGATCATGCAGACATAGAAGACTCTGGTCCACGTATACATCTCTGCAGCATGATAGAGTTTTTGCTATCCAGATTACAGAATCCTGAGTTTCATACTGCAAGGTAAGACATTTTGAGATTGGGGATGAAGGTGGGGGGTTGGGGTTGGAGGGAAGTGTAACTGAAGAGTGTTGATATAGATCTTATTTCTGCAAGAAGACTTATGTTTTGGGTACTCATTAGTATTGCCTAGTCTTCATGAAGAAATGTTATTTTTCTGCATACATCTCTTTTCTGGTGCTATGGATATTATAGAAAAACATCTAAGAAGATTAGAGGCCATGATTAGTCTGTGGAGATATTCAGGCCTCAGTGGCTCAGTTGGCTGCATGTCCGACTGTGATCAGGAGGTCGCAGTTTGATCTCTGGAGGGTCCCCTAGATACTTTCATGGAGATTGATGGTGAAATATTATCTTCGGTTGTTCTATTTCTTCAGCTGATTCAAGAAAGGCAGTTGTCAGTTTCTGGAAAAGGAATATGCACAAGTACTAATTAACTGCTTAGAGGACTAAACCTGCCCAAGAAAAGTGTGGTAGGGTGAAATGACTAGCTCGATATGTCCTCAGTAGTGTAACTGAGCCATTAAACCCCAAACCAACCAACACTTTCTTACATTGCTGCTCAAATAGTCATTTTTAACACCAGGCCTTGTCATCTTTTGCAGCTTTTCATAGAGGTGCGTGATGGAGGAGTAGTGTACCAGGATGGAGACCCTTACCTATCTAACTTTGGCATACTTACTGTGCGTGTTTCTAGAAATATTCAGCAACCATACTTCCAGCCAGCTTCATATACCTTCAGAGTTAAAGAAGATGATGCTGTGGGTGAAGACATAGGCCAAGTGACCTTAGTTGACCCAGATTTAAATGTAAGAAATATTGGATATCTAAATCTTGGCCCAGTTGTATAAAAGCATTTTTAGCTTTATTTCAATTTAATATTTTGTATGTAACATTTCTTTAAAGGGAAAAGAAACTTAGTGAAGAAAGTATCTGTAATGGATGGCTTTGACAAACCATATACAGCGGGCCCCCGTAGCCTAGTGGATAAGAGAGTTGACTCTTAATCCATTAAGTTTCTCACCACTGTGGTTCGAGCCTAGCTCGGGTCATATGTGGGAAAGCCAAGTTCTGCTTACGGATGGTCAGGTGGTTTTTCTCCGGGTACTCCGGTTTTCTCCCACCTTCGATGAACGATCGGCTCGATATAAGTCAAATATTCTTGAAAGGGCCGTAAAACCCAAATATTTCTGGCGAAAGAATGTGCACAATACTGGTTAACCGCTTGGAGGACTAAGCCTGCCCAGTAAACGTGTGGTTAGGTAAACTGACCGCGCTCGACATGACCCCATTGGGTTGACTGGGCCGTAAAACCTCAACACAACAACAAAACCCAAATAAAAAAAAAAAAAAACATATACAGTATATTTTCTGCTGTTGTGATCACTTGAAATTACAACCACTCCACTATTAAGACCAGCTTTTGTTAGTCTGAAATGTTTTCCAAGGTTTCTGAAAAAAATGTCATATGCAAACAGTATAGATCCAGATCAGACTGCTCCCTTAGGAGCAGTCTGATCAGGGCTACTCTTTTTGCCCATTCCACAATTTTTTTCTAAAAATGACTGCAGAAAAGCAAACATTTGGCCTAAAATTTGTATGAAATTTTAGGACATTTACTGAAGTCTATATTTAGCATTAAGACCACATTTAGATAGTCCCAAAAGTTATCTTAATTAACCCTTCTCATGCTGAATAAATTAAGATGCCACACCCAATCAGATTACTTGATCCGAGTTTTTGATAGAAATTCACATACTTACTGACAAACAGTGCAGATCCAGATCAGTTGGCTTCTTCAGAAGCCAACTGATCTGGATCTACACTGTTTGCTAAGACAGGGCATGACGTGATTAGCAAGAGAAGGGTTAATAAGCAAATTTTACTGTATTTTGTTGCAATATTGATAAAAATTGCATGAAAACTAAGAAAATAAATTATGTTCAAAGCTTTCAAAAGTATTGTCAAGGGTGTCAGCATTTTGAATATTTAATCAGGTTTTAAACATTTCCGTATTTGCCCTAATTACTGCACCTACCCCTGTAAGCACACAATCAAGTGATTCCATAGTCTTCAGATTACAGCCATGTACTTTTTGCCTACTTCTTTATAAAGGCATATGTTGTGTGTACCCATTTGAATTGCATTGACTTGCATTGACTTGTTGATACTTGCATTTGATGACTCCTTCGCTGATCTTTTTTTTAAAGTGTAACCTAGTATGGGTAGGAAAATATTTTACAAGTTTTCGGAGTACGAGTATTTTTGAAAAAACTTAAGAGCTCATTGTGGTAATTTGTTGAATATGGTATTATATAAGATAGTCCTTGTGACAGAAAACAATGCAGTTTTCAAGTTGAGTCAGTGTATGTTTGGAGAGGAAATTCTGTCCTTTTAGTATAGACCCACTATCAGAATAGGTTTGGTATAGGAAAGCAATCAGGAAGTCACAAAAATTGTATTAACTAGCCTCTGTGGCTCAGTTGGATGTGCATCAGAGTAGTGATCAGAAGGTTGTGGGTTCGACCCCCCTCCCCCGTGGGAGGGCTACATTTTTTTGTGGAGATTGATCATGAAATATTTTCTATGATCATTCTCTCCCTTCCCCTGATTCAAGCTCTGCCTTTTGCTGATTCAAGAAGGGCAGTTGTCAGTCTCTTGGGAAAGAATGTGCACAATTCTAGTTAACCACCTAGAGGACTAAGCATGCCCAGTAAAAGTTTTTTTTTCTGATTTCAGGATGTTGAAATTCGAGTGAAAGGTGGCCAAGACTCCGAATATTTCAGGGTTGTAGGTGACCAGTTCCAGCTGAATAAACCTCTAACAAGAAATCTTCCCCAACCAGGATCATACAGTGTAAGAGAAATTAATATGTGTAAACCAAATGATTATTTAAGACATGAAGTTTTAATTAGTTATTAATGATTACAACTTGAAATTATTAAAATTTAGAGCTAATGTCCAAGTTTGTTTTCTGTTCATATTTGCAAAATGTCTCCTCCCGGCAGGCACATGACGTAAATATAACTTCGCCTCAACGTCAATGCAACGTCATGACGTTGCATCGACATTGAGGCGACATTATATCTACGTCATGTGCCCGCTGGGCTGTAATTTTTTGATCTGTGAACATCCACTTGACATGATACAGTGTGTCAGATCATTTTATTATAGCAGTAATCATTACGAAAACGTGCCTCTTCAAATATACTGAAAATTTTACCACCAAAAAATGAAAATTTTTAGATAAAAAAAATCTGATATTTTACATGTTTCTGCTCAAAACATAGATTGTGGGTATTTATTAGAACTCCCTCAACAAGACAGTTCTAACGAGTACCCACAATCTATATGTTTTGAGCAGAAATAAGAAAAATAATGTATACCCCTCTAAACCCCAGTTTTACTATATAAAAGCAGGGTTTAAGGGGGTCAAAATTATAAAGGCATGTTTTCATAATGGTATATGGATTGTCTTGTTAAGAAGTTTACTAATCTGAAGACAACTCATGTATTTCTGCTTTGCTACAATGCAAAATGTAGAAAATTCTACATACTACATTGATAGGTAGGGTAGGATAGTTACTCTTTAGCTGAACCCATTGTATACTGAATAGATTCTCCCACATTATATATTGGAAGAGTCCAATTTCAATTTTAGGTACATCCGACTATGAAATTTACATATTCCTAGAGAAAAATGGCTAACCTATTTGCTAACAGTGGAGACCCTGATCAGATGCCCTGATCAGATCTGGGTCTGCACTGTTTGCCAGTTACCCTCTTACGGGTCTCCTGACTACAATGGGTTAATTATATGAAATAAATACCACTGTGTTATGGACATCAGTCATCTTTATAACATTTATTTTTGTGTCGAGGTGATGGTCTGCATTGTTCATGGTACAGACAACTATCACAAAAACAATACATCTCCCAGATTGGGAATACATAATATAGCCACATACACTAATGCCAAAGTCTCTCTACATTTTGCACTGAAGCAAATGCAAACTCTAGAAATTTGTACATTTCTGCATTTTTTTTGTTGTAACACTACTTTCAGATCACTTTGGAGGGCAATGATCTAGGTAATCCAAATCAGCCATCTTCAAATGAGGCAGTCGTCACAGTGTTTGTTGACCGTAACCAGTTCCCACCAGAATTCCTTTCAAGCCCATATTCAGGTTTCGTGCAGAGAGATCATCAAAACAATCGATGGGTGACAGATGTAACAACTAGAGACAATGATACAGTGGTAAGTTGGATAAAACCACTCTCACACTTTTATTTAGGGTATTTACAGTGTGTTAAAATGATCAGAAATTTAGGGAAGCATTCCGGTGGCCTTAGCACTCATGACTTCATATCATGAGGTTTCAAGTTGGAATCCTGCTACAAGAGGAGTTCATCTCCGGACTGCAGTTCAGCTCATGACCGGAAAGCACTACATTGCTCAGAGCCTTTCATTATCATTCCTTCATCATCAAGGTATGACTTGACGGGCCCCCGTAGCCTAGTGGATAAGAGAGTTGACTCTTAATCCATTAGGTTTCTCACCGCTGTGGTTCGAGCCTCGCTCGGGTCATATGTGGGAAAGCCAAGTTCTGCTTACGGATGGTCAGGTGGTTTTTCTCCGGGTTCTCCGGTTTTCGCCCACCTTCGATGAACGATCGGCTCGATATAAGTGAAATATTCTTGAAAGGGCCGTAAAACCCAAATCAAACAAACAAGGTATGACTTAAATATACCACAACTTCTTTATAACACTATCATTGGGGTCCATAGCATAAACTGTGTTAGTTAAATAACGTGTCATATCCAAACAAAAATGTATAGATTATATTGAAAAATGACCATAAATGGTCATTTTTCAATATAATCTATACGTTTTTGGGATCCATCTTTGAACCATGTTATATCCAAAACAGTGTTATAATGAACCGTGTTATAAAGAGGTTGTAATGTAATGTTGCCATCATGATATGACTTAAATACAAATGCCAAAATCTCTCTACATTTCTATGACTTAATAATGTTGAAAGAGGTGTAAAACACTAAATTATCATCGTCATCATCATCATCAGAGATTTAGGCATAGGTCTAGATAAGAGTTGGCATCGGGCTAATATTTTTTCTGATTTCTCAAAAAAAAAAAATGTTGTGGGTCTCTTTAGAAATGCCTTGACAGGGCACTTCTAATGAGTACCACAACATATGTTTTTGTGGAGAAATGAGAAAAATATAAATACTTTTGGATTGAAAAAAGCATCTTATCAAAGACTATGTTTAGGTTTACATGTATTACAGTATATTGTAATGCTCAAATATTTAAGATAGTTACTGAGGATTTGTTGAGGAGTATTTGATGATAATTCTTGGATGGTTTTCTCTAGTTCTCCATAAAAACATATGTTGTAGATACTTATTAGATGGCATTTCTGTTGAGTACACACCATATATGTTTTCATGGAGAAATAAGATTAATTATCCAATAATAATCACAAATACTCCTTGTTAACTAGTCCCCTGCAATTGACTCCTCCGTCAAGTCACTTGACCATTTAACTGACAACCACAACTGACCATTCAAAATAGCTAATAAGGTAATTGTCAATGTTTTTAGTTAGACAAACAAATCAACACATGCTTTTTACAGGTAAGCACAGGTATATCAATACAAAGTTTGTCTAAGGAAATTCACGTGTGCGTGGTTATAACTGCCTGATGGAGGAGTCAATTACAGTGTGGTGCAATATTTGGATATTATGGACAGTTACAGTTTGTTGAAATGTTAAGATATTTATGATAAGTTTAGTATGTAGAAATGTTCAGACAATTCATAGCAACAGATAAGGCACTTTTTTCATCCGAAAAATGCTGATATCTTTCTTATTTCTCCATGAAAACATATGTTGTGGGTATTCATTAGAAGTGCCTCAGTGAGGCACTTCTAATGAGTACCCACAACCATGAGGCGCTTCTAATGAGTACCCACAACATATGTTTTCGTGAAGAAATAAGAAAAATATTATGTGGATACCCCCTCTTATTTGTAGCTATGGACATAAATGATAATTGTAGTGTGTAGAAATGTTGAGATATAAATAATAATTTCAATATGTAGAAATGTTCAGAAATAATGATAATATCAGTATGTAGAAATGTTCAGATACAAATTGTAATTGCATCATGAAGAAATGTTCAATTATAAAATGTAGAAAATTCAGATATAAATGATAATTTGAATATGTAGAAATGTTCAGAAATGATAATTTCAGTCTGTAGAACTGTTCAGATATAAATGATAATTGCAGAATGTAGAAATGTTTACTTATAAAATGTAGAAATTTTCAGATATAAATGATAATTTTAGGTGTAGAAATGTTCAGAAATAAATGATAGTTTCAGTAATGAAGAAACATTTTTTCATATAAATGATAATTGTTGTATGTAGAAATGTTCTTATATAAATGCTAATTGCAGTATGTAGAAATGTTCAGATATAAATGATAATTGCAGTATGTAGAAATAGTTGATTATAGAAATTAGAAATGTTCTGATATGTATGATCATTTTAGTATCTAGAAATATTCAGAAATAATAATAAGTTTAGTATATAAAAATGTTCAGAAATCAATAGTAATATCAGTATGTAAATGTTCAGATATAAATAGTAACTGCAGATGTAGAAATAGTCAGCTATTTATGGTTATTACAGTGTGTTGCAATACTAGAATATTCAGAATAATGTTCAGTTGTTTATTTTCATTACAATATGTTGAAATGATTAGATATTTAGCGTAACTGTAGTGCATTGAAATTCTCAGAAATTTATGTTGTTTATATAGTATGTATTATCTCTGAAAGCATTAAGCAGTTTTGTAGGAGATGGCATACAATTTATTTTTAATTATTTTGTATAGAAAATAAGGCTTGACATTTTGTGTGAATCATTTGCCTAAGGCTTGACATATCAATTTACATGAATTGTCAAGCCTTATTTTCACTGAAAAATAGATTTGTTGTGATTTGTGCCTTAAGGGGTAATGGACATTATTACTATTACTGTTTCAGTCCCCTTTCAATACTGTGACTGTGTTTGTTGAAAACAAGGGAAAGGCAGCACAAATTTTCGGTCTCAATTCTCAAAGTCAAGTAGTCATTACAGATGAAAACTTTCTGGCTGCTGATTTTGAAGAAAAGTACACGGTGAGTTTAAAAAAAGAAGTATAAAAATTACAGAATTGATTTTTGGGCAGAACTGGCTGACAACCAAGGAACGTGAAGGCTTCCTAAAAATGAAATGATAAGGGTTAGATAACTTTTCACTTCGATTTTGCAATATTTGTCTAAGGTAAATCTACCATTTTCTGAGTGAGACGGTCAACCAGTGTTCCCCCGAATAAAGTTTTGCCAGAATGCCTATGATTATTATTACAAAATTTGGAGGCAACAGATCTGTGATATTTTTCTCATTTTTGCAAGAAAAGTATTTTATAGCATTGTTAGCTTCCATTTTAATTTGGCACTTTATGCACACAGATATTACCTATATATTTCAAAGGTATTTTGTAACATTTGTCTAGGGTAAATTAACCATGTGACAACAAGTAATAGAATTTTGCCAGAGTGTTTAACTTAATATGCTTATTACAAAATTAGAAAGAAACAAATCTCAGATATTTTTCTTAATTTTTATTCAATGATTCTGTAGATGAAAAGGGGTGGTTGGGTGTGGTGAAGGTGTTGTGTATCTTACATCGCCACGGCATCCAACTAATATTGGCTTACAAGTTTGGAAAGGCCTGCTATCCTCGTAGCAGGTAAGGGTAGAGGGGGGATGTTTTTATTTCTTCTGTTTTTTCACTTTCATTTCTGTTCCTCTTTCTTCCCAGTCCCTCTCTTTGATGTCCTCTTCCATCTCTTTTCTCCCTTTCTGTGGGAGATGACACAAAGTGACCCACAAGGGTTGAGGTGTCGTTAACAACACAATCAGGGCCCGGTTGTTCAAAGCGTCGTTAGCTCAACGAGCTCGTTAAGGGTCATTTCGTTAACTCTTCTGGCGGATTCAATACACAATATTCTGATATTTTTTGCTGAAAAAATGTGAGAAGCTTTTGCACTGCAAAAGCTACTCACATTTTTTCAGCAAAAAATTTCAGCATATACGCGTATCATTTGATGTAAATTTTAAAGAATCGTTAACTAACGACATCGTTAGCTTTGAACAACTGGGCCCAGTTCTGTAGATGAAAAGCAAAGGCCATGATCAGACTACACACCAGGGCCCAGTTGTTCAAAGCTAACGACATCGTTAGTTAACGATTCGTTAAAATTTCCATCAAGTGATATGCAAATATGCTGAAAGTTTTTGCTGAAAAAAATGTGAATAGCTTTTGCAGTGCAAAAGCTACTCACATTTTTCAGCAAAAAATATCAGAATATTGTGTATTGAATCTGCTAAAATAGTTAACAAAATGACCCTTAACAAGCTCGTTAAGCTAACGACACTTTGAACAACTGGGCCCTGCACATTTTGATTTGGTCTGTGTTGTCTGCATGTGCCATGAAACCCAGTTCCCCATGATGCAGCTCAAATACACCTTTTTTTAAGTGTCCGGTTGACCGAGTGGTTAGTATCCTGGGCCCGGTTGTTCAAAACTAATGATGTCGTTAGTTAATGTATTGTTAAAACTTTGATCATGAAATATGGCATATACGCTAATATTTTTGCTGAAAAAATTTGAGTAGCTTTTGCATTTGCAAAAGCTACTCATATTTTTTTCAGCAAAAATAGCTATGAATTAGATATTGTACTTACTAGAAGAGTTAACATTTTGACCACCAACGAGCTTGTTAAGCTAATGATGCTTTGAGCAACTGAGCACTGACATCTTGATCTTAGATCATAAGGTCCCAAGTTCCAATTCCAAAAGAGGTGGAGTTCAATCAATGACAGTATGATGCTTCTTTGCACAAAGCCTTTCATTATCACCATTGGCTCAGTATGACTTAAATAATGTAGAAAAAGGCATAGTTCACTAAATCATCATCATCAAACATACCTTTTTATTTCAGTTGTTTTTGAAAGCCGTGGATGGAGGTAGTCCAAAAAGAAGTGCAGAAACACATGTAGATATTACCGTAAATCGTAACTTGGAAACCCCTTATTTCCTCGAAAGCCAGTATGTTGTAGATGTGCTTGTGGATTCTCCTGTGGACTCTTTTATTATTCAAGTAGAAGCCAAGGATGATGACCCTAAGGTATCATAACCACATTTTTTTGATAGCTCCAGATAAAATAAGAAGGGGTGTCACAGGTAGATATGTTTCCTATTTCTGCATGAAACCATATGTTGTGGTACTCATTAGAAGCGCCTTGGTGAGGCTGATGAGTACCATAACATATGTTTTCTTGGAAACTTAAGAAAAATATCTATTTTCGGTTGAAAAAAAACCCAAAAAACACAGAACAGGGAGACTGATTAGAATGCACACAGATGAGCAGGCTCATTTGAGTCTTCATTGTGTACACGTTAGATGGTACATTCAGAACAAGGATTGTAAGGAATTAAGGTATCAGAATACAATACACCTTCTTTATTACAGCTCCGGCATATGAAGTATAGGGTTATATAGTTTTTGTCTTTTCAGTAACAGTGTTTGTGTAGCCGGCCTCGGTGGCTCAGTTAGATGCAGGTCCAACTGGAGACCAGGAGGTCGCAGGTTCGACCCCCGCCGAGGTCAGCAACATTCTTTCGTGGAGATTGATCATGAAATATTTTCATTCTCTCCCTTCCTCTGATTCAAGGAGGGCAGTTGTCAATTTTTGGTGAAAGAATGTGCACAACACTGGTTAACTGCTTAGAGGACTAAGCTTGCCCAGTAAACGTGTGGTTAGGTAAACAGACCACGCTCGACATGATCCCTTTGGGTCGACTGGACCATAAAACCTCATCACAAAAAAAAAAAAAAAACAAGAATGTTTATGTGTGTGTCTGTGTGTAAACTTTTTTTCCATCAAATATTTCTACAGCACCTAGGATTTTGAAATTTGGTACAAACATTGAGTACCGTATTTACCATATGTATTCGGACAGATGCCTGAACAAACAGTTTAGACCCAGATGCGACACCACAGAACGTGGCGTCTCATCTGGGTCTACACTGTTTGCCACTCATCCAGCAATTTTTAGACACAACATCAGGTAGTGAATTGTACTGGTTAAAATTTTAGAACATATATGGTAAGGAGTTGAGTTGTCCGAATACTTAGGGTAAATACGGTATGACTTGTTGTGTAAGAGAGAATCAGCATGCCCATGCTTATCATTCACTTTATTTGTCCATTTTTCTTTTTCTTCAATAAAATTTTTCGTCAATGATTTTTCAGCAGCTACTGCAACTAGGATTTTGAAATTTGGTACAAACATTGGTTATAACTTGTTGTATTATGTAAGAGAGAATCAGCATGCTCTTGATTATCATTCACTTTATTTGTCCATTTTTCTACTTTTTTTTTTTTTTCTTTAAAATGTTTTGTCAAAGATTTCTCAGCAACTAGTGCAACTAGGATTTTGAAAGTTGGTTCAAACGTTGGATATGACTTGCTGTTTTGTGTAAGAGAGAACCAGCTTGCTCATGCTTGTCATTCCCCTTATTTGTTCATTTTTCTTTTTCTCCCAGTAAAATTTTTCATCACAGATTTCTCGGCTCCTGTGAGAGCCAGTCTCAGTCTTCAAATTTTGTATACACCTACAGAGAGTTGAAGTTTATTGTGTAAAAGAAAACCACAATGCTGGGCCCAGTTGTTCAAAGCTAACGATGTCATTAGTTAATGATTCGTTAAAATTTACATGGAGTGATACGCAAATATGCTGAAATTTTTTGCTGAAAAAATGTGAGTTGCTTTTGCAGTGCAAAAGCTACTCACATTTTTTCAGCAAAAAATATCAGAATATTGTACATTGAATCTGCTAAAACAGTTAACAAAATGACCCTTAATGAGCTTGTTAAGCTAACGACGTTTTGAACAACTGGGCCCTGAATTCTAGTTTGCCTTCTTTTTTTCCATCTCTCACTCCACTGTAATGCATAGGGAAATTTGTGTCAAAGATTTTAAATGAACTACTGCATGTAGGATTTTGAAATTTGGTACAAACATTAGGTATGACTATTTGTATTGTCTAAGACAGAATCAGCATGCTCGTGTTTATCATTCCCTACATTTGCCCATTTTTCTTTCTCTGCAATAAAACTTTGTCACAGACTTCTCGGGTCCTGTGAGAATTTAGTCTTCAAATTTTGTGTACACCTACAGAGGATTGAAGTCTATCGTGTAAAAGAAAGCAAGATACTGTGATTTATTTTTCCCTCTTTCTGTTTATTCCTTTTCCAACTGTCACTCAAATGTAAGACAGGGAAATTTGCGTCAAAGATTTCTCAGAAACTACAGCACTTAGGATTTCGAAAAAAGTTTGTACTAACATTGTTTGACTTCTTATATTAGAATCAGCATCCTCCTGCTTATCATTCTCTTTATTCATCCATTTTTCATTGTTTCTCATGAAAATCCATCATAAATTTTTCACCTGTTATTAAAGCCAGTCTTCAAATTTTGTATACACCTGCACAGTGGTGAAGTATATTGTGTAAGAGAAAACCAAGATGCTGAGATTTGTTTCTTTTGCCCATCTCATGCAATGCTAAGGGAAATTTCTCAGCTACAGAATTGGTTCAACATACCTCTGATAGCTGTAGCCAGGGCTGTGTGAGCTGTGCTCACTGTCTGCTATATTAACCCTTAAAGTGCCAAGAAAATCTGCATCTGAAAATGTCGCCTGCTGCATCTTCTTGCAAACTTTTCAAACTTACATTTTGCATATAGGCAAACAGTGTGGACCCAGATCAGACCGCTCCTTTAGGAGCAGTCTGATCTGGATCCACACTGTTTGCAACAATGACTTTTAAAGTAATCGGCAGAAGACAGATCAGACGACAATTGTTGTGATTGGTGCTTTAAGGGTTAAAACTATTGCTGGGATCCAAAGCATAAACCCTGTTACATAAACAACTATATTGTGTCCAAACAAAATTGTATAGATTATATAGAAACAAATCTTAAAATGGTATTTTTTCTAAATAGCCTATACAGTTTTGTTTGGATACAATAAAGTTGGGGTCCACCTTTAAATCTTCTTATATCAAAAACCTTCTTATAGTGATCTGGGCCCAGTTGTTCAAAGCATCGTTAACTTAACGTACTTATTAATGACAAACGTTAACTGTTGTAGCTAAGGTATTTTCAGATACATGTACATTGATATTTTTGCTGCAAATATGTGAGAAGCTTTTGCAAAAGCTACTAACATTTTTCAGCTAAAAATGTAAAGGTATTTGCCATATTTCAAGATAGAAATTTTAACACCATTAAGTTTTGAACAACTAGGCCCTGTCTTATACAGTCAACCCTCTTTATACCGACACTCCATACAACAACAAAATTTTTTATAATTACAATGTGAATGTCACGAAACATTCACTCAAGAGGTAATGGTTAATGAGAAATTATGCAAAAACATTGCATATTATCTTCAAGCAACATATGTTTTGGATATTTGTTAGAATCACCTCAGAGAGGTGATTCTAACAAATATCCAAAACATATATTCCATGAGGAAGTAAGAATAAAACAAAGCCTTTCTTACATATCATTCTGTCCATTAAGGATTCTTTAGAACAGCAAATTCATTATAATGGCAACATTTTTGGGAACAAATGCTGTCTTTGTAACGAGGGTTCATTGTACAGAGGAGATTCCAGTGTATTAAGGCTAATTAGAGTAGTTGTTGTAAAGGTTTGTAAGGAAATGTATCTCATGTTTCATACAAGAACTATGTTTCTTTCAGACTCCACACAATCAGTTTAAATTCTATGAGGAGAACCCAAGCCCCTATGCTAAGATTGACACAGAAGGAGTTGTGAGAGTGAAGGGAGACCTCATCAGTGCTGGCGACTTTTTCATCGTAAGTTAATATCTTAAAACCTTAATGCTTTGCATGCAGGGTAAAAAATTCAGCAGACAGCATTTTAAAATATTTGTGTTATTTTTCTTAGAAAATAGGATTTGAGACTTTATGCAAATTGTCTCCAAAGGAAACATGAAGTGTCAGATCCTGTTTTCTAGAAAAAATAGGACAAATATCATCAAGTTATCATATGCTGAATCTGCCCATAGCTGCAGCAGAAGGACATGGATTTTTTTTCAGAGTAAATAAGACTTAACATTTCAGGTGAGTGATCTGTAAGGCAGACGATTCACATAAAATTTAGAGTCTTATTTTCTCTGAAAATTATAAATGATTTGAGAATGTCTGTAAGTGCCATTCAGAATTATTGTTGAAGCCATTCTGTATTTTTTTTTTTAATTTTTCTTTTATTCTGAGAAAATAAGTCTTGATATTTCATGTGGAATGTCTGCTTAGCAGATTATTCACATGAAATGTCAAGCCTTACTTTCTTGGATTAAAAAAAAGGAATGTCATCAGCTGCTGTTGTGACTGGCATTTTGAGGTTTAATTATGGCCATTTATTTTCAGAATTATTTTCATTTTAAAATTATCTCAAGTGGATATGAAAATACCTCTGGTATTTACCCTTAAAATGCCAGTCTTAACTGCAGCAGACAGCATTTAGAAATATTTTTTTTTTTTTTTTTTTACAAAGAAAATAAGTCTTAACATTTCAAGTGAATTGTCTAGCAGACAATTCACATGAAATTTCAAGATATATTTTTTTTTGTGAAAAAAAAATAAAAAAAAAATAGAACATCATTTGCTATAAACCTTGCTTGGTGCTTTAAGGGTTAACCCTTAAAGTGCCAATCACAACTGCAGCAGACAACATGTTTTTTTTTTTTATTTTTTTTTTATTTTTCAGAGAAAACAAGTATTGACATTTCATGTGAATTGTCTGTTTTGCAGACAATTCACATGGAATATTAAGACTTGTTTTCTCTGAAAAAAAAAAAAAAAATGTTTTGAATGTCGTCTGCACATCAAAAACGAGTTCTAGTTCCTTATTTCTCAGTAAAACAGGTGGCCACTCTTTAGTTGTGAGTTTAATGAGTACCATCCATGTTGATATTCAGTGACACTAACTATTTAAGCATAATGGGAGAAAGCAACTATTTAACTCCCTTGAATACTCTCTGTAAACAACCAGGTCCAATTAAATGGGTTCCTTTGCTTTTATCATTAGCATTTCCATTAAGTATCACTTCCTTTTCCTTGATAAATCTAATTTAACAGCTTCCAAAATATCAAAAAGAAACATTTTCTGTACAATGAAATATATATTGTTAATAAATCTTTCATGTGGTTATGGAGAAATGTAAAGTTAAGATTATGTTAAATTCTACTAATGACCTATAATGAAAACAGAGGATTCCAATTAAAAGGACTGGGTTAGTATTTGTTCTACCTTGGATTTTACCTTTCAAGGGAGTTAATAGAAATACTGCTGCTATCTCTCATTGGTTAAAGTATCTACAATAATTAGAACATGTTTGGAGTTTGCATTTATGGTGAAAGACAGTACTAAAATGGTTATGTTTACAGTAGTGCACTTGGTGGTCTGTTGCTGCATTATGCATTCTTTGTCATTTTGCCATAAATCTGAACAAATGATACAGTCTCGGATATGTGCATATCACCGTGTTGAAAATGTAGGTAGGTTGTTGCTCTTGAGTATGGCAAAGAATTAACCTCTACTTCTCTCTGGGCTAATTCAGCAGATGACAACTTGATATTTTTCCTATTTTTTTTCTAGAAAATAGGCTTTGACTTTTCATGCAAATTGTCTCTTCAGGAGACAATTTGCATGAAATGTTAAAACCTATTTTTTAGAAAATTGTTTTTTAAAAAATCCAACTGTTATCTGCTAAAAAAATTACCCAGCATGCTAAGCATTAATTTGTGTAGATATTTATGTTAAATAGGATACTGAGGGTGAATTACTTTTACTTTATTTCAGTACAATATAGAAGTAAGAGACGAAGGAACTATTCCACTAACTGGTCGAGGAAGCGTTCGAGTGAATGTAATTAGAGATCCAGCAGAACTAGTGTTCCAGGGCTTGCCCTATAATGGAGGTGTAGCAGAAACTGCCATTGCTGGATTTTCTATCCTTTCGGCAAGAACTTCACCTACTGTAAGTTCATTTACTGTTTAGTTTGGTTGTAAGGCCACAGGTTTTTTTTCTTTAGGTTTATGGTGAGTCTACCCTACAAGTTTAGCCCCTCTGGACAAATAAGATCTGAGTTTCTAATTTTATTTTTATTTCAATGTCCCAACCCTTCAAATTTGGGGCTGAAATATTGCATTTTTTGCATGTATTTTTGTTTGAAAATTATTTTATTTGATCAGCCCAAGCTTTTTCATATTTTTTATTAGCTCAAGTGAGCATGAAGTGCTCAAGGTGAGCTATTGTGATTAGACAATGTCAACAGCAGCTTTTTAAGAATTTCCCATAAACCTGAAGATAAAAATCTCTGGCCTCCTTGTAAGAAGAGAACTGTTTTCATAGTAAAAAAAAGCCAGGCTCCATAGCGAAGTTCAAAGCATGTCTGATTGCAGATCCTGAGGTCACAATTTCGAATCCTAGCTTGGCCACATAAGTTTCATGGAAATGGATCATGAATCATTTATATGGTCATTCTCTCCCTTCCACTGATTCAAGAGGAGTGGTGTCAGTTACTGGTGAAAGCATGTGCACAAGTACGTATACTGGTTAACTGCTCAAAAAACTAAGCCTGTCCAGGAAAAGTGTGAGTAGGTTCACTGACAGGCTTAATATGCCGTAACATTGTGGACTGTGCCGTAAAACTCCAACTACCAATCACAACAATTGTCATCTGCTTTCTCCTCTGCTTGTGATTTTAAAAGTCATTTCTGCAAACAGTGTGGACCCAGATCAGACTGCTCCTTTAGGATTAACATTGTGGACTGCTGTAAAACTCCAACTACCAATCACAACAATTCTCTTCTGCTTTCTCATCTGCTTGTGATTTTAAAAGTCATTTCTGCAAACAGTGTGGACCCAGATCAGACTGCTCCTTTAGGAGCAGTCTGATCTGGGTCCACACTGTTTTGCCTGTATGCAAAAATAGGTTTGAAAAGTTTGCAAGAATATTCAGCAGACGACATAAACAGACAACATTTTCAGATGCAGATTTTCTTGGCATTTTAAGGGTTAATAGGTGAGTTGAAGTTTTTGTTTCAGAGTGCCTTTGAACAAAAACTTAGGCTACCTCCTGCTGTAGTATCAATGTGGCAAGAGGAGAACAATATTAATTTCAGGAATCAGTTTTATATGCGATTACATTTTTTTATTCTTATGGTGTACTTTATTTTTCAATAAAGGAGGAGCTGTCTTGGTGGATTTGATGACAGCAAGGCTTGGAGTTCAGTTCAGTTCTTTATTTTTTCCTTTGTTCTAGAACCCAGAGCCCCATAGCCTAGTGGATAAGAGAGCTGACTCTTAAACCATTAGGTTTCTCACCACTGTGGTTCGAGCCTTGCTCGGGTCATATGGGAAAGCCAAGTTCAGCTTACTGATGGTCAGGTGGTTTTTCCCCGGGTTCTCCACTTTTTGCTTACCTTTGATGAATGATGGACTTGATATAACTTGAAATATTCTTGAAAACCCAAATAAAAAAAAAAAAAAAGTTTTAGAACCATGAGGGTATTTGTAATTCTAAATAAGGTGCATGTTAGACAAGCAAAAATATATCTTCCTTGCTTAGGAGTATATGGTTGATGTACTCATTGAGCTTCAGTGAGGCATTTCTAATGAGTGTGTGCAGTTTGTGTTTCTGCTCAGAAATAAGATCAGGTATTATACATCTATTATTTAGATTTATGTTGTTGTACATTGTGTTATATCTGCTTGCAATTTTTACATTAAATTTTATATAGTATACACTGAGGGCCTCATGGAAGATTACCTATACTGTGTGCTCAATGTTGTCACCCTCCTTAAATAAAGTCTTTACTTACTTACATTGTACTTACTTACTTGTAATAAGTTCCATATCTCTAAATAAGGCATATTTTTCAGCCAAAATATATTCATGTTTTCCTATTTTGCGCACAAAAAAAAAGTGTTTCGTGTGAAAGAATGTGCTCAATACTGGTAAACCGCATAGAGGGCTAAGCCTGCCAAGTAAAAGTGGAGTTAGGCAAACTGATGGCACTCGACATGACCCCATTGGATTGACTAAGCCATAAAACCTCAACTTAAACAACAAAAACATGCATGTTGTGGAGAAATGGGAAAACATCTGGGCCCAGTTGTTCAAAACTAACGATGTCGTTAGTTAAAGATTCGTTAAAATTTACATTGAATGATACGCAAATATTCTGAAATTTTTTGCTGAAAAAATGTGAGTAGCTTTTGCATTGCAAAAGCTACTCACATTTTTTCAGCAAAAAATATCAGAATATTGTATATTGAATCCGCTAAAACAGTTAACGAAATGACTCTTAACGAGCTCGTTAAGCTAATGACGCTTTGAACAACTGGGCCCTGGATATGCTGCTTATATAAAGGTATGAGACATCTTCTCATCTGTATTAGCATGGTAGCAATTTATGTATGTTTACTTGAATTTCTTTTGAATAGGATGCTACATTCAGCTTAATAGGTTATCATGAAGGGACTCGCTATTTCGAAATCAATCCAAATTCAGGTGCTATCACTGTGAAGACTGATCTAATGGAAGACACTAGGCAATTCTATTATGTAAGTACAATCTATTAATATAGTAAAATTTCTTAGCCCTTAAAATTCTGTTTTTTTTTGTATTTTTTTTCCTATGAATTTTCAGAGAAAATAAGGCTTTCCATTTAATGTGAATCATATTAAAATGTCAGTTGTCTGCTTATTCAAGCCTTATATTCTCTTAAGAAATATAAAACAACAAAAAAAAAAATTATCTGATGCAGTTGTGATTAGTGCTCTAAGGGGTAATGGAGTATTTGCCAGAATCTTGTAGACTATGATATTTTTACCCTAAGTATTCAGAAAGTTAGTCTGAGCAGTGTAGATGCAGATCAGATGCCACAGAATGTGAATTCTAATCTGTGTCTCTGTTGTTTACCACTCAACCAGCAGTTTTTAGAAACATCAACAGAAATGAGCCAGCACACAACAAAACCTACAATAAGACCTGTGTAACCAGTAAAGACTCAGATCAGTCTGTATGTCCACCCAGTATGGCAAGGGTTCTCATGTATCCCACTTTGGATAGCCTGGAGGCTGTAAAAGGCAGATGTGATATAGAAGACTCTGATCTGACTGGGCAGATGCCCAGGCTGATCTGAGTCTTTGTTGGGCGTACATGCCATTCTCATCACGAAAACAAGCCTATATAATTTTGACCCCCTTAAACCCCACTTTTATATAGTAAAACTGGGGTTTACAGGGATATACATTATTTTCCTTATTTCTGCTCAAAAAACATAGATTGTGGGTACTCATTAGAACTGCCTCCTTGAGGCGGTTCTAACGAGTTCCCACAATTTATGTTTTGAGCAGAAATATGAAAAATATAAAAAAAAAAAAATTATCTGAAAATTTTCATTTTTTGGTGGTAAAATTTGCAGTATATTTGAATAGACATGTTTTTGTCATGGTTGGTTTTGTCATGCGCTGACTCAAATGTAACTGAAGATACTCAAGAAATGCCACAATTGTGAAGCACAGTCTGCTCTAGGCACCAAATGAAGGAGAGATGAGGAACAAAAAGACACAACTACAAGTTGTAAAGTAGACTTGTTTAACATTTAAGAGGGCAAGTCAATAAGTAACCAGCCTATCCCATTTCCAATTGACCAAGACACCCAAGATTTTCATGCCTTGTTTCAATACCTGTTTAGGCCTGAGGGCAAAATTGCACCCTTATCGTGTCATTCACTCTTAAGATATTGAATATGTCAAACATAGCTAGCAATGCAAAAGTAAGCTTTTCGTCAAAAGTTGAGTACCGTGTTGTAATTCGGTACTTGTATTTGAAAGGGAAAACAGGTCAGGAAATACATTGCGAGTTGACCAATGTTTATGGGGCTTCTGCACCATCATATGCACAAGTTAAATTCTGGGTTGGAGAACTCAAACGCAGTAGAACGTCTTTAGAAGACGAAACCAGGTCTGGACGCCCATCAGATGCCACCAATGAAGAAATGTGTAACAAAGTACGGGATCTGGTGTACTCTGATAGGCGAATTAAGGTGGAAGAAATAGCGAATGCGTTACACATTTCACATGGTAGCATTTCAACAACTTAACATGATCGTTTGGGTATGCACAAGCTAACAGCCTGTTGGGTCCCAAAATCCCTTAGCGACAAGCAAATGGCAACCAGAGCATCAGTATACAGCGCACTGTTGAAGCGGTTTAGGTCAAAGGAAGATGATTTCCTTTCATGTCTGGTGACTGTAGATGCGATCTGGGTCCATTATTATGAGCCAGAGAATAAAGCTCAGTCGCCAGAGTGTAGGGCCAGGGTCTCCAAGACCAAAGAAGTTCAAAACGCAACCCTCTGTTTGCAAGGTGATGGCAACTGTATTTTGGGATGCACAAGGCGTTATTACGTTGGACTTTCTAGCAAAGAAAAGTACAATAACAGTTGCTTATTATGCAAATTTGCTCGACTAACTGCGAATTGTGATCTGTGAAAAACACCGAGGTAAACTCTCCAAAGGCCACTGGCCTCGGTGGCTCAGTTGGATGCGCCGTCCGACTGGAGACCAGGAGGTCGCGGGTTCAACCCCTGCCGAGGTCGGCAACATTCTTTCGTGGAGATTGATCAGGAAATATTTTCTACGGTCATTCTCTCCCTTCCGCTGATTCAAGAAGGGCAGTTGTCAGTTTCTAGTGAAAGAATGTGCACAAAACTGGTTAACCGCTTAGAGGACTAAGCCTGCCCAGTAAACATGTGGTTAGGTAAACTGACCATGCTTGACATGACCCCCTTGGGTTGACTGGGCCATAAAACCTCAACACAAACAAAACTCTCCAAAGGGATTCTGCTCCAACAGGACAATGCGAGAGTCCACACTTGCAAAATTGCAATGGATGCTGTTGAGCAGAATGGGTACGAGCTAATACCGCACCCCACCAATTCTCTGGACTTAGCTCCTAGTGACTATTTCCTATTCCCAAACTTGAAAAAGGATATCCGTGGATGTCATTTCCAGTCCAACTAAGAAGTCATGGCGGCAGTTGAGGAGTGGGTCAGAGACAAGGACCCTGGCTTCTTCAGTTCTGAGCTGATGGCACTGGAACACTGTTGTTCCAAGTGCATCATTCTAGAGGGCAATTACATCAAAAAAGAGGAGATTGATCTCACCCAGAAATAAGTTAGGCTGGTTTTTTATTGACACGCCCTCGTAGAACTAGTATGGTAAGGTTTACAAAATATTTAGGATACTTGTGGTAAGCAAAAATAATGACTCTTTTCCCTTTCTTTTGAACTCAAGATCACAAGGGAAAAACAAAAATCCATAAAATGTTTTCATTATGAATACACATCATAATTAAGCAACTGTACAAAAGGAAGATTTTGGGCTTTACATACAAAAGGATGATCTTGGGCTTTACACCAAATAATACTGCCTGGAAAATATTCATACTTCTTTAACCCTTGTCCTGCCAATGTAAATCACAATTTATCCAGAGCTATATATATATATATATAACTTTTTCCCGGGTACGCATAAATTTCACCATGCAGGAGTCCCCTGTATGCATGTTTTTTTTGTCGACATGCTTCAAAAATTCAGGAGCCAAGAGACAAACACCCACAGATCAAAAGTGCTTTGATTCTACTGCACCACGCTTACTGAGCCACAGGAGGTGTGATCCAATGTTATACTGTGTTGACCAATCCGGTAACTCAGACTATGTGTAGTGTGTAGTGAAAGGAAGTGTGAACAGTGATAGACAGGATTACTGATGTGCAAACGATATGATTAAAGTAATTACGCAAAAATCGAATAATCGTTTTCAAATCATGCTGTTTTGACAATTACAAACTCATATTTAATTGGTAGCATAATTAAATGTGAAAAACACACAGGTAAGGGATGTAAACAACATCAGAACTGCATGTCAAGTTACCGACTTCGGACTTCGGCTGATTAGGGATGACAGAGAAAATAATCTTAATTGCTTTTGTTTGCGATTTGAGCAACATAAACATGGAAGCTAAAGTCTTCATTTTTCTTTATTCTTTCTTACGTCTGTGTTTGTGTTCGAATGTGAAAATACCAAAATACCGATACCAACCATGTAAAGAATATTCTAGTACCCGTGTTATGTTTTATTTACTGAGATGTTTATTTTTCCTATGAAAATTACAATTCAAATGTGCTATAAACTATGTTCTTTTGGAGCATGCGACAGTAAAATTAATGTCCTAATAATTTGTATGGTGTTAACAGTTTCTAGAATAAGACATGAGAGCAAACAGTACAGTCAGTGATCGGACTGCATCAAACTGATATAGGATACATCAGATCAAGGTCTGTACTTCTTGTTATTCCAGGACATTTTAGAACATTTACTGTAGTAATTATTTGCATCTACACATGTATTGTTTTGAAAGAAATAAAGATGATTGAGTTATATTGTCTCAATTTAATTAAAATCAGTCCATCAAAGAATTATTTAATATACTACCACTCTGAGTGAAATGCGTTTATTTGTGGGACTCCCACTTTTCGGGATGGGACTCCCACTTTTTC
This sequence comes from Anodontia alba, assembly GCA_964016985.1. Lineage (NCBI taxonomy): Eukaryota > Metazoa > Mollusca > Bivalvia > Lucinida > Lucinidae > Anodontia > Anodontia alba. Next base: position 43,564,490 of record OZ024822.1, read on the forward strand.
CAGTGGGACTCCTATTTTTTGCAAGATGGGAGTCCTGAACCTGTTTTTGAAATCCTAGTAAGAGCTCTGTATATATATATATATTTTTTTTTTTTATAAGATATGATATATATTTAAAATTTGTTTATTTTCAGCTTCAAATTAGAGCAGAGAAACAGTTTGCTGTTAGTAAGCAAGTTATCTTCACAAATGCAACAATTGAAGTGTTCCGCAATCCTAGTTACCCAGATATTACTTCTGGAGTGTGCTCAAGGAATCTTTATGAGACAGTTTCTACCAACACACTTCTCTTCAATATAACTGCTTCTGATTCGGATGGGGTAAGTATAATGGATAAGGTGAATTGATACACTTCTAGGGGAGATAACCATCAGAATTGTTTTCTCTCCCTTCAGGAAAAAAAGAAAACAGGGTCTACTCTAAAAGGAAAGAATTTGCTCCCAAGGGGAGCAAATTATTTCCTTTTAAAGTAGACCCTTTTCCAGAATGGGGTTTGAATGCAGGAGAGCAAACAGAAAGTCACAAAAGTTACCTTTCTTTGCAGAAGCAGCAGAGAGTCTATCAGTTGTATCTTGTTCCAGTGATCTTGATTTCTTTATTATTTTAGTTTTGATCTGTCCTCTTTTCCATCCTATGATTCCTGTTGCTCTAGATAAATCTTTTTTTTTTTTTTTTTTCAGTCCAGATGTTTGTTGTTGTTTTTTCAGTCAAAATATTATTTTTTTTTTATTTTGTTTCTTTTTGTCAAAAAGTATTGATATTTTGTCTTATTTCTCCATGAAAACATGTTGTAGTCAATAGAAGCGTCTCAGCAAGGCACTTCTTATGAGCAGTTTTATTCTGGCTAACAAGTTTGTTGTTTATAGATGGCTTTTGAAACAATTTGACACAATGTTTCCTCTAGCAAGACCCTGTTTCACATTCAACTCTTTGAGCCCAGTAGACCAAGACAGATACTTTTGTAGACAGTGTAGATCAAGATAAGACTGCTCATGATGAGCCGTCTCATCAGGATCTGCATTGTATGCTATTCTATTTTTGATTAAGAACTGTCATTCTTTTTGCATCAATAGATGTGTCAAAATGTAGAGATGGAATAGTCTATTGCAGAAATTCTGGGGGTGAAAGGCTCCATACCTTAAAGGTCAAGCGCATACTTGAACTGTACAAATTGACCTTATAACTATGGCTGTAGTATTTGTTGTGCCTTTAATTTTGCTATGTATTAAGGGATTGAAAAATAATTTGACACAAATGTGCCCCGCAACAAGATCAGGTGTTACAATTATGCTAGTCACTGTGTCAAAAACGTACCTTCGGACATGTTTGCCCAATGAAGATTCAGGCAGTCTGATCAAAATCTTCCCTGGACGCCTTTTGGATACCTAGTGATGATGTTAAGTTTCTTTATGTGGACAATTAAGACTGATCAAACTGCACAGATGTGCAGGCTGATTTGAGTCTTAACCCGTGTCCTGCTGAACCCAGATATACCCTGCATTTGCAAACAGTGTAGATCCAGATCAGTACTAATATCCTACATAGTTAGGTGTTTCAGAGAGGAAAATTTTTATTTTTCTTTATTACCAGCTATATCTGACTCTTCATATGTATTAAAATATGTATATAATTCAGTGAATGCTTGCTGACCGATGCACCAGGGAATGCTGAATATGGCAGTCCCATGCTGTGTAGTGTCCAGAGACAGTGTGTCTGTTTTAAAACCATCAATTTGACTTGTCTGTATATTTTATGTTAATACATGTTTTATAACTCTGAGGGCCTCATGGAAGATTAGCTGTTGTATGCTAAATGTAGTTACCCTCTTTAAATAAAGTCTTTACTTACTTACTTACTTACTTACTTACTAGTTGGCTTCTGAAGAAGCCAACTGATTAAGCCAAAAAAGCCAACTGATCTGGATCTACACTGTTCGCCATTAAGTATGTGAATTTATAGCAACAATCTGGATCAAGTAATCTGATTGGCTAAAAATTATAAGTGGGTGTGGCATCTTAAATTATTTAGCAGGACAAGGGTTAATTGGTGCACATGTCAGAAGGTACCTTTTCCCAGGGGGAAACTCATGTGAGTATGTCATTTATCTGAGGCTGTGAAAAAGTCCCACAGAGTAATCTCTTGACATGACTGAATACATGTATTGAAATATTGTTGACTGGGTAATTAAACAGCAACACAAATTTCATGTTTTCCATTTTTCCAGGATGTGCTCAGTTTCGATATACTAGAGAGAGATGACTGGGAATTTTTCTTCATACGTCGGAATACAGGTCAGGTGTACTTGAACAAGGCATTTGATTCAGTTGGTGAGACTCAGCTTGCATATAGGGTGAGTTGTTTTATTGTTGTTTCTTTTTTCTTTTTTTCTTTTTGTTTTCTTATGGGGAATAAATACACCGTCAGTGGAGGCAATTCTGTCAATACAGTTGCCTCCCTCTTGAAAAGCTGTACACTTTAATCTTTGTATTCTCTTGGCTAATTCAGCAGACAACATTATAGAATTTGACTTTTCATTTAAAGTGTCTCCTAAGGAGACTAAGCCTGCCCAGTAAAAGTTTGGTTAGGTAAACTGATCCCACTTGGTTGACTGGGCCGTAAAATTGCAACACAAACAGAAATTTTGCTTTGGATCCTAGTAAAAGTTGATTTTTTACATTTTATTATCTATTGATCTTTTTATTTGGGTAGCATAGGACCTGATATGACTACAAGTTGCACCAGCTGATCTGGGCCCAGTTGTTCAAAGCTAACGACGTCATTAGTTAACGATTCGTTAAAATTTACATCGAGTGATATGCAAATATGCTGAAATTTTTTGCTGAAAAAATATGAGTAGCTTTTGCAGTGCAAAAGCTACTCACATTTTTTCAGCAAAAAATATCAGAATATTGTATATTGAATCTGCTTAAACAGTTAACGAAATGACCCTTAACGAGCTCGTTAAGCTAACGATGCTTTGAACAACTGGGCCCTGGGTATTAAATGCTCAGTATGCTGGGTAAAATTTTCAGTAGACAACATTTTAAATTATTTTTCCTTATTTTCCCCCAAAAAGGATTTGACATTTCATGCACATTGACTCTTGAGGAGACAATTCACATGAAATGTCGTATCCTATTTTTGGGGGAAAATAAGAAAAAATATCAGTCTGTCATCTGCTGAATTTGCCCATAGTGCTATAAGTGTTGAAGTCCATGTATGCCTCAAAGGCAAGTGTCCAGCAGAGTGGTTCCCAACTTCAGATTACCAGGTCTAGGGTTTGAATCTTGCTGAAGGCAGAGTTCTGCTTAAGACTGTATGGAATTTCACTGCTTAGAACCTTTCAGTATCACACGTCCATGATCTTGGTATAATACTGTCTTTGATAATGTTGAAAGCGACATAAAACACCAAATTATTATCGCCATTTTCATATGGTATTGCTCATATATTTTAACCTATAGAGTGTTATGCAAAATTGTACCAGATGACACTCTATTTTTTATTATTATTTTATTTTTTCAGAGAAAATAAGACTTGGCATTACATGTGAATCATCTGCTGCCCAGCGACATAAAATACCAAATTATTATCGCCATTTTCATATGGTATGCTCATATATTTTAACCTATGGAGTGTTATGCAAGATTGTACCAGATGACACTCTAATATTTATTATTATTTAATTTTTTCAGAGAAAATAAGACTTGGCATTATATGTGAATCATCTGCTGCCCAGCACATGATTCACATGAAATATCAAGCCTTATTTTCTCTGAAAAATAATAAAAAAAAGAATCAAAATATCAACTATTGTAGTTGTGATTATCACTTTAACCCTTGTCCTGCTGAATAAATTAAGATGCCACACCCATTTCTAATTTTTAGCCAATCAGATTATTTGATCCGGATTGTTGCTAGAAATTCACATTCTTAATGGCAAACAGTGCAGATCCAGATCAGTTGGCTTCTTCAGAAGCCAACTGATCTCAATCTACACTGTTTGCAAAGTAGGGTACATCCGGGTTCAGCAGGACAAGGGTTCAGAAAGTTTGAACAAGTCCATTTGACTACTGGTGATGTGTCTGACTCATGCTGGCTGACTGGCAAACAGTGTTGACCTTATGAGATTGCCTTATTAGGGGTCTACACTGCTCAGATGTGCCAGTCCCAATACTTAAGGTAAACTGTAATTTATAGCTGTACTTTTCTTTTGTCTAGTTCACTGTTAGAGTTTCTGATGGCCGCGGAAAATGGACAGACTCGCCATGTCAAATTGATGTCACAAGAAATGTGTTTCACCCATTTTTTGTTGATGCTCCATATGCCTGGACAATAGATTATAACACAGCAAAAGATCAAGTGTTCTTTTCTGCTTCAGCAAATGACAATGATAAGCAGGTAGGGAAATTTTGTGTTTTTGATCTTTAGAGTTCCTAGAAGACACTAAACTTAAGGAGACTCAATGCACTTTTAGGGGAGAGAACTCTTAAAAATTGTGCCTCCCATCTGAAAAGGGGTTTACTCTTACTGGAAAGAATTTACTTCTAAGGGGAGGGAATTCTGTTCTTATATAGTAGATCCCTTTTCAGAAGGGGCTTAGTTTTGCAGAAAAGCAAACAGGAAGTCACAAAAAAAACTTACCTCTTATAAAAAATATGACATAAATTTTCCAAGTATATTTAGTCTCCTTAATCGGTAACCCTGAAAATACCAAGCAAAATTGCAGCAGATGACATTCTATTTTTTTATATGATTAATAAGGCCTGACTTTTTCATGTGAATTGTCTGCTTGGCAGACAATTCACATGAAAATCAAGCCTTGTTTTCTTTGGAAAATAGATGACAAAAAAATCAAAATGTCTTCTGTTGCTGTTGTGACTTGCGTGTTCAGGATTAACACACGTACACATCTCATATCATATCATATCATCATAATCAGATTTTTGATTACCATGCAGGTACAGGGGCAACATCCACACCAGTGGGCCCCCTTTAAGATAGCTGGCTTGCTGCATGCATGGCAGATCTCACACCAGATCTCCAGGTATGTCTATCATGAGGGTTGATGACCGAGAGCTTCCAATCTCTGCAATTCCTCTCTGCCAGCTGTTTCCATGTCATCTTGGGCCTCCCAGGCCTACGCTTTCCATCAACCTGTTTGTCAAAGGCTGTCTTGACTGCACCATTGGAGCGTTCCACATGTCCATACCATCGTTCTCTCCTTCAGAATGAGGTCCAGATCCTCAATGCCAAGCCGCACAAGTAGCTCATTTAACCTGGTGGTGACAATGTCGCGGCCTGACATTGCAGATCTGTCTGATCATTGCCATGTCAGTTCACTGCAGATGCTGGAGGTTTGGCTTTGTCAATGGCCAAGTCTTGCTGGCATGGAGCATTGCGCTCTGCACACAAGAGCTGTACACACGGCCACATGTTTTGAAAGAGAGGTGGTGTGAAGAGAGAACTGGAAGCAGATCCTTGAACTTCTTCCAGACGGTTTTCACATGTGTTGTGGTTGAACGTTCACAGCCACCTGCTGCTGAGAGCATGTCTGTTAGGTAGCAAAAGGAAGCTACCACCTCAAGCTTGTCAGGTCCGACCTGGACTTCCTTCTGCGGTCTGCCATCCAAGGGGCGTGCAGTTCCCTGGCACTGTGTACATCTATAGTCAGGGTCCTTTATCAAGCGCTTGAGCCCACTGCATTTCTTGTGCACCCAGTGCTTGCAGCCATTGCAGAAGATGCTGTTGCTGCCCACTCCAGTGCAACAGACAGCACATGAAAACTCGCCTGAACTCTGCAGGCGGTCCAGACCCATACCACAGATCATGATCTTTGTCTTTCCTGCAATTTCTCTCAGTCCTTTCTTCTCCATTGCTTCTTTCCATGTCAAGAGCCTCCTGACACATTCTTCGAGCGATTCAGCAATGATACAAGGTCATCAGCATAGAGGTCTTCCCAGGGGACCCCAGAGTGGAACTCATGATAAGGCTTCAAGCACAATTATGAAGAGCAATGGACTGAGTACTAATCCTTGGTGAAAACCAACCTTCATTTCAAACTCTTCAGTGTACCCCTCAGGGACACGGCTCCAGGCATTTGCATACATCACCTGCACCAGTCACACAATCCACTCCTCCACACCCAATATTTTCTCAGCGCCCACCAGATAACCTTCCAAGGTACTCGATCAAACGCCTTCTCCGGGTCTACGAAAGCCATGTAGTCTCTTGTTGGCAGCTAGATACTTCTCTTACAGCTGCCTGACAACAAAGATTGCATCTGTGGTGGGACGAAGGCAAACTGGGAATTGTCGATTGACACCAACTGTCTGATGAGGCCGTCCACAATCCTCTCCAGGATTTTCGTAACCTGCTCTGTCAGCTTGAGACCACGATAGTTGCACCTTTCTAATGCGTCCCCCTTTCCCTTATAGAGACAGACAATGAAACTTTGCTCCCAGTCAGAGGGTACCTTGCCATCACGAATGATTGCAGCTGCGAGGTCATGGATCATGGAGGCGCCCGTGTCACCGGCTGCTCGTATAATCTCCACCACTATGCCTGATGAGCCTGGTGTTTGCCAGCCTTCATCTGTGAGATAGCCTTCTTAACCATATCAATGGTGATTGGGATGGGCAGGCCTTCCACTGGTGGTTGATAAGACAGTTGGTCTGGGTCCCAGTCAAACTCAACATTGAGAAGCCTTTGTTAGTGCTCTAGCCAGGCCTTCTGCTTTGAGTCTTTGCTCATTGACAACTCTTCTGCTTCGTTCTTCACAGGTTTGTCACCAACAACATCAGTGTTCTCTCTTCTAAACTGGTTAGCAAGGTGGTAGACTTCTGAAGACTTGGGTCAGTATTCTCGTAGACCTTCTTGTCGGCTTCTTGATGAGCATGGTGCACTGCATGTCTGGCATTTCGTTTGGCTGCATCGTATGATGCCCTAATGCCTTTACCAGCCTTCCAGGCCTTGAAAGCTTTCTGTTTGGCAGTAATGGCCTTTTCCACGTGTTCATTCCACCTACAGGTTTCACGACGCCAATGGTGTGGCTGAGTTGTGCCACACACCTCCTCAGTTGTCTTGAGCAGTCCAGTCTAGATGTTGTTCCAGATATCCTCAGTGGCCCCATCAGCTACACCTGCAGATGTGCTAGAAGAGCAGAAATTTGACTGGAGTACCGTAGCTACAGATGAGAGGGGATATCTACATAATATTTTTCTTATCTCTTGTCAAAAACATATGCTGAGGCGCTTCTAATGAGTACCCACAACATATGTTTTTGTTGAGAAATAAGAAAGATATCTGCATTTTTGGGATGAAAAAAGTGCCTTATCTGTTGCTATGGAGTACGTGCACAGCTTATCTATACAGAATGTGCTACATTCAACACCATTCCTCGCTTTTTACATCGCTATGAGGCATATTATATTCTGTTCTGTTAGGTTCTGTGATTTATATTTATTTTCAAATAAAGGGAAACAACTCAAATTGCAAGTGCTGTGTAAAAATTTCAGCAGACTTTTCAAAATCTTTTTTTTTTATTTTTCTGAGAAAATAGGATTTGGCATTTCATGCAAATTGTCTTTTTAGAAGCGCCTTAGCATTCATTAGCTGTGCAGGCATTTTCAAGCTTTACAAAATTTGCAGATTTAGGGCATCCTGCCTGTTGCACAGCCCCTTCAGGACCTTTTCTGTCCATAATTCAGTGGAATCAAATGATTCAAAAAGTGGACAGCAAGGACCCTGATCATACTGCATAGATGACAAGGCTTATCTGGACCTTTATTGTCCACAAATGGCATTCTATTGCACAGAGCCTTTCATTATTACCCTTCCATTGTCTTGACATTACGAAAACACGCCTATATAATTTTGACCCCCTTAAACCCCACTTTTATATAGTAAAACTGGGGTTTACAGGGGTATACATTATTTTTTTTATTTCTGCTCAAAAACATAGATTGTGGGTACTCGTTAGAACTGCCACTTTTATATAGTAAAACTGGGGTTTACAGGGGTATTCATTATTTTTTTTATTTCTGCTCAAAAACATAGATTGTGGGTACTTGTTAAAACTGTCTCTTCGAGGCAGTTCTAACGAGTACACACAATCTTTGTTTTGAACAGAAATTTGAAAAATATCAGAATTTTTATGTGAATTTTTTTTATATTTTGGTGGTAAAATTTCCAGTATATTTGAATAGCTGTGTTTTCGTAATGTATGACTTCAATAATGTTGAAATGGATGTAATACACCAACTCATCATTGTCATTTGATGATAATTCAGGGATAATTGTCTCCAATTCTTCATGTTTTGGGTAACCATTGGAAGTATCTGGCTGATGAGTACCCACAACGTATGTTTTTATTGAGAAATAAGAAAAATGATCCCAGAATTATAGTCAAATCTTTTTTCTGAACAAATACTGTCTTCAAGAATTGTTTGGTATCATACAGCCCATCTCATGGTATATGTACAATAACCTATTTATTATGGAATTTTAGGGATCAATGCAGTTCGAGATTGAAGGGTATGGATCTGCCCAAGGGTATTTCGGCATCAACTCCAGGGCTTCCATCCCCAATGACCTTGGTGATATATTTGTGACAGATCCAACAGGGCTTCAGAGTGATTCCAAGACAGTGTATACTGTAAGTTTACTTGTTATAGGGCTCCATAGAAAACAGTATTGTAGTACCATATTTACCATAAATACTAAGACACAAACCTGAGTTTCTGAAGTGGACTTCCATCTTTGAAATTGAATGCATCCATTATCTCAATAAGGGATGTTACATAGACAAAAATCAAAAACAAAATGGCAAAAGGGTAGTGACAAAATAAAAAAAAAAATGGCAAACAGTGTAAATCCTGATGAGATGGCTTGTGTATATATATAAATATAAACTCGGGAACCCCTATACAGTTACATTGTATTTTAATTTTCTCAAGCACTTTCAGTTAAAAAACCTCTTGAAGAGGATTTGCATTGTACAATAAAGGTATTGTCAGTGGTAATGTAAATACCGTAATATACCTAAGTATTGGGACACCTAAAGTATTGGGACACCCATACAATTCGTAAAAATAATTATTTTTCGTCACCCTAAGAATTGGGACATATAAAAAATCGCTAAAATTTTCAGTAATTTTTTGTATCATATGAATTGGGACAGTGCATTTGGGTGAAAAAATGATCTAGTTTAAAACAGGGTAAAACTGTTTTCTCGGTTTGTGTTTTGTTTTGTTTACAAGCGATATCACGCAATATTTTACTAAGCATACAACAGAGGGTTCCTACAGCAGGCTGGTTAGAAAGTAGAAAATAAATAAAACCTTTCTTTGAGAATATTAATATGAAATTTATTCAAGAAATCTGCAAAAACGAAAACGCACATGCGTTTGCATCAGTCTGGATGCGTCGCCATTTTGTGGTTGTCACGTGACATGTCACATTGTAATTTGCAACTTGAGGGCATCAATAAAGTTCTACAAAAAAAAACAAAAAAAAACAAACACAACAAAAAAAAAACAAAAAAAAACAAACTATGAATAAATAATAATAATAAAAAGAAATTCGACAGAATTGTTTACCGATAACTTTTTAATGCAAAACAGCGTTGAGGGAACCGTAAAACACTGTTGAGATGAACCCCAAAACATCGTTGAGACGAACCCCAATAATAACGTCATCACGCGATGTAATGGCAGTATTTTAAGAACAGGTAGATTGTTCCTCGCATTTGCGGTATCGGTTATGCGCCATTAACCAACAAAGCGGGGAAGCAGTATATGATTATTTTTTTCACTTGGACGCTTTCAACACATGATAGATAAACGAGGGAACAAGTTTTACTGTATTTGAGTAGACATTATGCATTATGTTTTCTTGAACACCTTAAATACATTGACACCTGAAGGAAATCTCATTTTTTTTTTTGTTCATAAATACAGTTGACTCTCGTTATCTCGACCTCGCTTATCTGGAATAACCGCTTATCTTGAAGTGAAAATCTGGTCCCTGCCTATACATGAAAATCTAACAACAGATGGAAAATATTGTAGAAAAGAGGAGAAATTGCTCCTAAGGAGCAATTTCTCCTCTTTTCCACAATATTTTCAATATATCTCTAACTTCAAAAGTCCAATTACCTATCAGTTTGTTAAATGTGATTAATCAAATTATTTTTTCCTCAATTCTGCAAACCTGATATGTCGAACTACGGATATCTCGAAGTATTTCAGAGAGTCCCTTGGAATTCGAGATAACGAGAGTCGACTGTATATGACACATACATAACTCCATATATTCAGCTTTGTATGGCACCTCACTGCACAGAGCCTTTCATTATCATCCTTCAGTTATCTCCATATGACTTAAATAAGGTTAAAAGGTATGTAATACACTAAATCATCATCATTGCTCCAGATAAGAAGAGTAGCCAGATATCTTTTTTCTATTTCTCCATGAAAACATGTTGTGGGTACACATTAGAAGTGCCTCGGCGAGGTGCTTCTGTTAAGTACCTGTAACATTTTTTCATTGAGAAATAAAAAAAAATGAATGTCAATTGTTATTGGTTAAAAAGAAAAAAAACATCTTACCTAGAGCTGTGACACATGGCATAAAGTCCATTTTCTCATAATGCGGCTCATTTTTGTTTGATTTTTATTTATTCAGCTTGGTCTGAAAACTTATGATCCCTTTGTGAATGATGATATTGCAAGGACCAACTTAACCATCACTGTTGACCGAAACCCCAACAGACCCTTCTGGCCAGCTGCAAACAGGAACTACGCGATAGATGTAAATGAGGAAGAGATTGGTATCCTTCTGGTGAAGGTTGAAGCTTCGGATGATGATGGGGTGAGTGATCACTGTGGGTTATCTTCTGTGCAAGCCATGAAAAATGAAAAAAAAAAAAAAAAAAAAAAAAAAGTGCTCTAGTGTGATGCAAAAAGAGCTTTACTTAATGCTTAGCATGCTGGGTAAAAAATTCAGCAGACATCATTTTAAAATATATGTCTTTTGTTTTTTCCAGAAGATAGGATTTGATTCCGATTTGCATGGAATTTCATATCCTATCTTCTTGGGAAAAGAAGAAAATAACAGTTTGTCATCTGCTGATTTGCCAGTAGCATGATAAGTGATAAGATATGTATCCAGATAAATATTTTTCTTATTACTGCATAAAAATATATGTTGTGGGTTAGAAGTACCTCAGTGAGTACCCACAGATGTTTTCATGGAGAATAACGGTTACATAACTCCAGATAAGAGGAGGTATCCATGTGATATTTTTTTTCTTATTTTTCAATGAAAACATATGATGTAGGTACTCATTAGAAGCACCTCACTGAGTTGCTTCTAATGAGTACACACAACATGTTTTCATTGAGAAGTAAGAAAAATATCACTGCTTTTCGGTTAACCCAGCCCCCCAACCCCCCCCCTCCCCCTGATCTCGGACAATGGAACAAGAGAAAATATTTAGCTGATAACCCTCTTATCTAGAGGTATGTTTATTGTATATATTCATACAGCATGTGTGAGCATATAGGACAGACCCAGGCGTCAAAAGGAGAAGTTTAATCAGGGTCCATATGCAGTTCAGACAGCAATTTTCAGACACACCAAAAGAGAGTAAGAGAAGTGTTTGGGTGGCCAGGTGCTTAGCTTCAGATCATCAGGTCTCAGTATGACTTAAATATTATTGAAAGGACATAAAGCACCAAAGGATCATCATCAAAAGATAGAAAAACAGTGTGTTTGAGATTTTGAACAAGTAATATATTACTCTTGATGTCATACTTACACTAAATATTTGGAAACATTAACCCTTGTCCTGCTGAATATATCAAGATGCCACACCCACTTCTAATTTTCAGCCAATCCAATTACTTGATTCAGATTGTTCATACAAATTCACATACTTAATGGCAAACAGTGCAAATCAAGATCAGTTGGCTTCTTCTGAAGCTAACTGATCTGGATCTACACTGTTTGCAAAGGCAGGACATATCCAGGTTCGGCAGGACAAGGTTAACTCCTAACCATACTTGTTCTAAAATTTGAAGAAGTCCATTTTACTACATAATCATGTTTCTAAAGTACTGCTGGATGAGTGGCAAACAGGTGGTTTTGATCAGATGCTGTAGAATGTGGTTTCCGATCTGGTTCTACACTAGTCAGGCCAGTCTGGCCGAAAAATTAGGGTAAATACCACCAGATGTCTTTTGCTTGTTTTCACCTTATAAATATATATTGTGGCTATTCACAGGAATCACTCCATTGAATATACATGTACTTATCATCTGTTTTCATGGAGAAATAAAGTATAGTATACAGTAAATGTCCTAAAATTTTGTGCACCAAAGTGTCTGACAAAATGGCGTATGCAAACAGTGCAGATCCAGATCAGACTGTTCCTGAAGGAGCAGTCTGATCAGGGTCTACACTGTTTGCCATTCTACTAAGCATTTTAATCCTTGTCCTGCTGAACCAGGATATACCCTGCCTTTGCAAACAGCTGAAGGAGCCAACTGATCTGGATCTGCACTGTTTGCCATTAAGTATGTGAATTTATAAAAAATAATCCGGATCAAGTAATCTTATTGGCCAAAAATTAGAAGTGGGCGTGGCATCTTAATTTATTCAGCAGGACAAGGGTTAAGAAACAACTACATAAAAAACAGAAGTTAGGCTGAGGGGGTATGGAATAAAGTGTTAAAAAATTTAGGACATTTACCGTAATACTTCTCTAGGCACTCCACATTTATAGAGCTATGTTTTCAGAAAGCATGTGTTGACCCTTGTCATGCTGAATATATTAAGAAGCCACGCCCACTCCTAATTTTCAGCCAAACAGATTATTTGATCCGGGTTTTTGATAGAAACTCACATAGTTAATGACAAACAGTGCAGATCCAGATCAGTTGGCTTCTGAAGAAGCCAACTAATCTGTATCTATACTGTTTGCTAAGACAGGACATGTGGTGTTCAGCAAGAGAAGGGTTAAGAAACTGGATATACTTAGTAGATTTTCCAACATCTTTTTACAATAGAGACAAATTTTGTGACTTTGCTTATCTGCACACTAAAGTCCCTCTGAAAAGTGGTCCACTCTAAAAGGAAAGAATTTCCTCCAAACGAAAAGGGGTCTACTCTAAAAGGAAAGAATTTGCTGTCAAGGGGAGCAAATTGTTTCACTTTTAGAATAGAACTCATTTGCAGAAGGGAGACAAAACAATTTTTACAGGGTTTGCCTCCCCTGATAGTGTATCCATTATTCTTCTGCCCTGTTTTGGTTTGCATCTCTTATATTTTGATAAAGCCCTCAGGTGGCTGATTGGTTAGCACTCCTGACTTCAGATTTATGAAGTCCTGGGTTTGAATCCCACTGGAGGCGGAATTCAGCTCATGACTGTATGGCACTTCCTTGAACAGAGCCTTTCATTATCACCCTTCCATCATCTCGATATGACTTAAATAATGTTGAAAGGGATGTAAAACACCAAACTGTCATATTATATTTTGATACATGTACTTTTATCATTGCAGCATGACTTGATATACAATGTTCGATCTTCTTCCCCAAGTGACTGGAATACATGGTTCACACTTGACATAAGTACGGGAATGCTGTATGTCACGGGTGATCTTCGTAAAACTGTTCAAAATACATACACGGTGAGCGAGTTCTTTCTTCTACTTTCATCTCAGCCAGAGCGTGACAAAACCTATGATAAAGCTTGTGTGACAGCAAAGACTCAGATCAGCCTGCACATCTGAACAGATGGCTGATCTGAGTCTTTGTGAATCACACAGGTCTCATTGTAGAGTTTGTGATGGCCTGGTCCATTTGTTATTTGAGCTGTAGCATGAAAAAATGTATTTTTAGTTAAGTGCACCCAACAAAGACTCAAATGAGCCTGCTCATGAGTGCAGTCTTTCATCACGAAAACATGCCTATATAATTTTGAACCCCTTAAATCCCACTATTATATAGTAAAACTGGGGTTTACAGGGGTATACATTATTTTTCTTATTTCTGCTAAAAAACATAGATTATGGATACTTGTTAGAACTGCCTCAGCAAGGCTGTTCTAACGAGTACCCACAATCTATGTTTAGAGCAGTAATATGAAAAATATCAGAATTTTTCATCTGAAAATTTTCATTTTTGGTGTAAAATTTTCAGTATATTTGAATAGGTGTGTTTCCGTGATGGTTGTCCATATGAAGAGACTTTGCATTCTTAGCTATTCAAAATATGCCCAGGAAAGATTCTGATCAGACTGTGCTAATGCACTGGCTGATCTGAATTCTGGCTGGGCACACATATCCAAAGGTGCTCATGTCCAAAATTATGATTTCTTGCATTGGTGCTGATTTGTTTCTGTCCGAGTCGGGCTCATGTGTTGTGGATTTGTGTGAGACATGCTCACATAGGCTCAGGATGGATTTGCTCTGTGACACAGAATCTGGTGAGATGGTCCAATGTGAGGTGAACAAGATTGGCTCATGTGAGATTTGAAAAATGAAATTTCAACCATGAAGAGTTACATTACTTTAATGTTCATAAACAGACTCAGTAAAACTGAGTCTTTTATTTTGTTTCTTTGAATGTGTTCCTTGATTTCAAATGATCTGTTTTTCTTAAAATTTATTTATGGTAGTTGTCCTAAAATTTCAAACACCTTATTATGCCCCCAACTTCAAAGAAGTTGGAGGGGCATATTGCTTCTGGGTTGTTCGTCCGTCCGTCCGTTCGTCACGCTTTTTGATGCATAGCATAACTTTTGAACCATGAATGCTACTGTTTTGAAATTTCTTATATGGATTCCTCGTGAAAAAATAGCTGACATGTATTTTTTTTTCTTGACAGGATTATGCCTCTTTTCTGAGTTATGGCCTTTTGAAAAAATATGGATGCAATATTGTCAGCAAAATATCTCAAAAACTATTGAAGCTAGAGCCTTGAAACTTGATGAATAGACTGGTAGTGATGAGTAGACAACCTGATTAACTTTTGAATAAATTTTGAACAATACTTCTTGAGTTATGGCCCTTTGTAATTTTGAGCATTTATACTTTGTCAACAAAATATATCAAAAACTGTTTGAGCTAGAGCCTTGAAACTTTGTAAATGGATTTGTAGTGATGAGTAGATGACCTGATTAACTTTTGAAGAAATTCTGAAAAATACTTCATGAGTTATGGCCCTTTGAAATTTTGGGCATTTTTTACCTTGTCAGCAAAATATCTCAAAAACCGTTGGAGCTAGAGCCTTGAAACTTGATGAATAGACTGGTAGTGATGAATAGACAACCTGATTAACTTTTGAAGGAATTCTGAAAAATACTTCTTGAGTTATGGCCCTTTGTAATTTTGGGCATTTTACCTTGTCAGCAAAATATCTCAAAAACTGTTAGAGCTAGAGCCTTGAAACTTAGTAAATGGATTTGTAGTGATGAGTAGATGACCTGATTAACTTTTGAAGAAATTCTGAAAAATACTTCATGAGTTATGGCCCTTTGTAATTTTGGGCATTTTTACCTTGTCAGCTAAAAATCTCAAAAACTATTGAAGCTAGAGCCTTGAAGTTGGATAAATAGACTGGTAGTGATGAGTGGACAACCTGATTACTTTTTGAAGAAATTTTGAAATATACTTCTTGAATTATTCCCCTTTGTAATTTTGGGCATTTTTACCTTGTCAGCAAAATATCTTAAAAACTGTTAAAGCTAGAGCCTTGAAACTTAGTAAATGGATTTGTAGTGATGAGTAGATGACCTGATTAACTTTTGAAGAAAATTCTGAAAAATACTTCATGAGTTATGGCCCTTTGTAATTTTGAGCAATTTTACCTTGTCAGCAAAATATCTCAAAAACCGTTGGAGCTAGAGCCTTGAAACTTGATGAATAGACTGGTAGTGATGAGTAGACAACCTGATTAACTTTTGAAGAAATTTTGAAAAATACTTCTTGAGTTATGGTCCTTTGTTATTTTGGGCATTTTTACCTTGTCAGCAAAATATCTCAAAAACTATTAGAGCTAGAGCCATGAAACTTAATAAATGGATTTATAGTGATGAGTAGATGACCTGATTAACTTTTGAAGAAATTCTAAAAAATACTTCACAAGTTATGGCCCTTTGTAATTTTGGGCATTTTTACCTTGTCAGCAAAATATCTCAAAAACCGTTGGAGCTAGAACCTTGAAACTTGATGAATAGACTGGTAGTGATGAGTAGACAACCTGATTAACTTTTGAAGAAAATTTTGAAAAATACTTATTGAGTAATGGCCCTTTGTAATTTTTTACATTTTTATCTTGTCAGCAAAATATCTCAAAAACTGTTAAAGCTAGAGACTTGATACTTGGTGAATTGATTGGTAATGATGAGTAGATGACCTGATTAACTTTTGTGTAAATTCTGAAAAATATTTCGTAAGTAATGGCCCTTTGTAAATTTGGACATGTTTCCCTTGTCAGCAAAATATCTAAAAACTATTGAAGCTGGAGCCTCGAAACTTGATGAATAGATTGGTAGTGATGAGTAGATGACCTGATTATGCCCCCAGTTTCGAATGAAATTGATGCGGCATATTATTTTGCCTTCGTTTGTCTATCTGTCTGTTTGTCTGTTCGTCAAGCTTTTTTGTGCATGCTAGGGTTTTGAAATTTTATATTTGGTTTCCCAATGAAAAAATAGCTGACCTGTATTTTTTTCCTTGTCCAGCATGTTTGTTTAGAGTTATGCTCCTTTAAAAAAAAATCAGAATTAAATCTTGTGAGCAAGATATCTTGAAAAGTATTTTAGCTGGGTTCTTGAAATACGATATAGTGAATGGGAATGATGTGTAAATTTCCTGATTACATTTTGAGAGAATTCCGTGAAAATATTGATAAAGTTACAGTCCTTTGCGGTTCTGCACATTTTGACCTTGTCAGCAAGATGTCTCGAAAAGTACTTAAGCTAGGGTCTTGAAATATTATATGCTGATTGGGGATGATGTGGAGATTACCTGATTTGTTTTTTTAGGGAATTCCATGAAAAATTGATGTAGTTATTGCCCTTTGTAGTTCTAGGCATTTGACCTTGTCAGCAAGATATCTCAAAAAGTATTTAAGCCAGAGCCATGATATTTGGTATACTGATTGGGATTGAGGAGGAGATCACCTGATTAAATTTTGAACCATTAAATGAAATGTTGGAGTTATGGCCCTTCACAATTTCCGGCCATTTAATGTCATTCCTTTATTGTGTATATCATAAGTTTAGACACGTATGCTAATGTTTTGAAATTTCATATTTTGATTCCTCATGAAAAAATAGGTGAGCCGTATTTTTTTCTTCTCCCAGTTATCTCCTATTTTAGAGTTATTTCCCTTTGATAAAATAACATTGAAATCTCATATATTTGTACTGTTTTTACCGTCATGGGCAAGCAGTGTTGGAGTCAAGCAGTGTTGGAGTCAAGCAGTGTTAGAGTCAGGCAGTTGGGGCATAGTGTTTTACAAACACCAGCTCTAGTTCCATATTTTGATATTATGGATCTACATTTTGCTTTTTATGCAGTTCTTTCTTAAAATGTGCAGTGGAATGGCAAACAGTGTAGACACTGATCAGACTGCAGGTGCAGTCTGCATTGCTTTTATATGCTTGCATATGTATTCTGTCTGAAACTTTTATGTACAAATTTACCCCAGCTTCTTCAGAATTGGTGTTAAGTGCATGCAAGTAGCAGCCATTTACTTCAAACATATTGTACTTCGTAGGTTCTGTTCCTTTGGTATCAGTAAGCCTATTTTGATTGATTTGAAAGTACAGTACCACTTGCGCTGATGCTGGGAGGCATGAGAAGTGTGCAAACTACATAATTATTCATGAATACTCTCAATAAAACCCAGTCTGCTGTTTTCTCTTTCTTTTCTGCTGGGTCAAATTTTCAGCAGATGACATATTAAAATATTTTTTCTTACTTTTCCAAGAAAACAGGATTTGAGATTTCATGCAAATTGTCTCTGCTGGAGACAGTTTGTACCACTGGAGACAATTTGCATGAAATACCAAGTCCTTTTTTCCTGGAAAAAAGAAGACATCACGAAAACATACCTATATAATTTTGACCCCTTTAAATCCCACTTTTATATAGTAAAACTGGGGTTTACAGGGGTATACACCATTTTTCTTATTTCTGCTCAAAAACATAGATTGTGGGTACTCGTTAGAACTGCCTTGACAAGGCAGTTCTAACATGTACCCACAATCTATGTTTTGAGCAGAAATTTGAAAAATATCAGATTTTTTCTCTGAAAACTTCCAGGTTTTTCGTGGTGACATTTTCAATATACTTGAATAGGCATATTTTAGTTATGATGAATATACCTTATATACCCTATGTATTGGTATGTAAAAGCCTAAGCAAACAGTGCAGACCCAGATCAGAGAGTGGTAAGGTTAATGTGTTAAATGCTCTCAAAGCATCAGTTTTTTTCCAAGAATTTCCTTAGCATTTATTTACAAGGTGAAAGAGCCCCTGCTGAGATGATGTCAAGTTAGACAGGCTCCTCTCAACCCTGCAGACAAAAATGGATACCATAGATAAGAGGATATGCAGATAAATATTTTTTTTTATTTATGATTCAGACCAGCACTGTTTGCTCATGTCTGACTATACCAATACATTGGGAAAATTCTGTTTGTCTCTTATCTGTCTTGAAGAACAGAAAATTATTACATTTTAACCTCTTTATTAGACAGTTTGTTATAATAATGTTTTGGATATGAGACAGTTTAAAGGTGGACCCCAAAAGTGCTGTATCCAAACAAAAATGTATAGATTATGTAAAATAATGACCATTTATGATCATTTGTTTTTATATTATCTATATATATTTGTTATATTCAAACCGAAATGTATAGATTATATAGAAAATGACCATTTATGGTCATTTTTATTTATAATCTATACATTTCTGTTTGGATACAAACATTTAGCTAACATATTTTTTGTTTACTTTGGATCCCAGTAATAGTGTTATAAAAGGGTTGAGGTGTACTTTTGGTTGAAAAAATGTCTCTTTTAGAATTATAATTCTCCCTTCGTGCCCTCCCTTTCTTTCTCTTGCTGCCCACCTGCTTGTCTGTATGTGTAAGTGGTGGGGTAGGCGGGGGAGGGAGATAGAGCCTGTGTGTGCATGCATGTGTGTCTGTTTTCCATGTAGTGTGTGTATATGTTCCACCCAGAGAATTATTGAATGCACCTCCAACTGGTGATCAGGAGGTGGTGGGTTTGACCCCTGCCGGGTTGGCAATATTCTTTCGTGGAGATTTGATCATGAAATATTTTCTACAGTCATTCTCTCCCTTCTGCTGATTCAAGAAGGGCAGTTGTCAGTTTCTGGCAAAAGAATGTGCACAATACGGCTTAGAGATAGTGACTATGCCTGACCAGTAAAAGTGTGGTTAGGTAATCTGACCACGCTCGACATGACCCATTGGGTTGACTGGGACGTAAAACTTTGACACTCAGAGAATTAAAAAATTAAATACATTTTGTATGTAGAGTATCTGACTGAAGCTTCCTAATTTTAAAATACATTTTTCTGTTGATTTAGTTGAATGTGGAAACCACTGATAATGGAATATTGCCAGAAACCTCTTTGGGGGTATCCGTAGTGACAATCAATATTCTGAGAAACAGACAGTGCCCAGTATTTGTTGTGCCAAGTGGAGGCTATGTAGGCAGTGTAAATGAAGATGAAGCTGTCAACTATTCTATTCTCAGAGTTCAGGCTAATGATATTGATGACAGAGTAAGTTTCTCTTTTCTTTTTACAATGTCGTTGTTCTTTTTGGTGAAAGATATTGTTTTTTAACCCTGGTCCTGCTGAACCTGGATATGCCCTGCCTTTGCAAACTGTACATCCAGATCAATTGGCTTCTGAAGAAGCCAACTCATCTGGATCTGCACTGTTTGGTGTAAGGTATGTAAATTTGTATCAACAACTTGGATCAAGTAATCTGATTGGCTGAAAATTAGAAGTGGGTGTGGCATCTTAATTTATTCAGCATGGCAAGTGTTAAAAGCAAATTTATTGCTCTTTTTCAGAGAAGGGTTAATGAGAATGCATGATTATAGGGGAAGGAAGCAGTTCTGTGAAAAATATTTTTGTAATCCTTATGAAAGGAGTATACTTTAAAAGTAGAGCAAATTCTTTCCCTTTAGAGGTGTCCAAGAAAGCAAACAGAAAGTCCCAAAAGTTGTCTCCCTTTTTAGAAAAATGGCAGAAAATCTATCAAGTTTATCTGGTCCTCATAATGTGCATTCAGAGTTCCATATTTTCCCTAAGTATTCAGACATTTCAACTCCTTACCATACTTGTTCTGATATTTGAACAAGTACAATTTACTACCTGATGTTGTGTTTAAAAAGTGCTGGATGAGTGGCAAACATAGTAGGCCCTGATGAGATGCTGCTTTAAGCAACATCTCATCTGGGTCTATACTGTTTGCTAAGGCCTGTTTGTACGAATACATACAGTAAATACAGTAAAAGGTATTGACTCTTACAATGTAAATTTGCTTTTCCTCACATAGAGTAAATTTATTGTTTTTAGTTAAGTGTAGGGAAAATACATAATATAATTGTATCTAATGGATTAACCATATTTGTAGTTTAGTTTATAAAAGAAACAAAAAAAAAACAAAAAACATTGTTTCTGAGAAAATAAACATATATTTATCCTCACTCAGAGTTTTGAAAATAGAGTACATGTTTTGGTAATGCTTTGCATTAGGTGTAGATAACAGTGGGTATCTGTAAAATACTTTTCTTGTTTCTTTATGAAAACATACATTATGGCTACTCATTAGAAGCACCACAAAATATCAGCACTTTTTTCGGTGTTGGAACTTGGACAGAATTATTGTTATGCACACCCAGGAATAATCTTCTAAAAACATTATAATTAGTATCACTCGAAAATAGGGGCTACCTTTAAAGAAAGAATTTTATTTCATGGAGATTCTTCATGAAATATTTGCTATGATCATTCTATCCCTTCCTCTGATTCAAGAAGGGCAGTTGTCAGTTTCTGGCAAAAGAATATGCACAAGTACTGGTTAACCGCTTGGAGGACTATGTCTGCCCAGGAAAAGTGTGATTAGGTAAACTGACCAGCTTGACATGACCTTAACAGTGTTGACTGGGCAGTTGAAGTCCAAACCAACTAACTAATTAGCGATTTAATATTTCAGCTGTAAACTGTTGGTTCTTAACCCTTGTCCTGCTGAATAAATTATGATGCCATGCCCACTTCCAATTTACAGCCAATCAGATTACTTGATCCGGATTGTTGCTATAAATTCACATACTTAATGTCAAACAGTGCAGATCCAGATCATTTGGCTTCTTCAGAAGCCAGCTGATCTGGATCTACACTGTTTGCAAAGGCAGGGTATATCCGGGTTCAGTAGGACAAGGGTTAATAGGAACTGCTCAGGAGGCAGAATGGTTAGAGCTACCAACTTCAGATCACGAGGTCTTGGGTTCAAATCCTCCTGGTGGTTATGGGGGTGGGGGTGGGGGTGGGGGGTGAGGAATTCAGCAAATGACTGTATGGCACTTTATTGTACATAGCCTTTCATTATCATCTCCCTTTGATTGTCTGAACCTGACTCAAATAATGTGAAAGGGGTGTAATACACCTAATCTTCCTCATCTTTGGCCCTTAACACTTGGTATTTTGAGTAAAATTTTCAGCAGATGACATGGAAATATTTTTGTATTATTTTTCCCAGAAAACAGGATTTGACATTTCCTGAAAATTATCTCATGGAGACAATTTGCATGAAATGTCTAATCCTGTTTTCTGAAAAAAAAAAAAAAAAAAAAAAAAAAAAAACAGGATTTGACATTTCATGCAAATTGTTATTTCCATGAAATGTCAGGTCCTGTTTTCTGGGAAAAATAAGAAAAGTATTACCCATTTGTCATTGCTGAATTAGCCCAGAGAGTGGTAAAGGTTAATATAAAGGTACATTATGAAATTATGAATGACTATATTGCCTGCTGCTGTGTGACTAAATTGATAAATATTTACTATTTGTTTGCAGACAACAGCATACGGTGTGATTGAATATTCATTGACAGCTGATGATGTGGCACAAGAGTATCTCCAAATCAATTCATCAACTGGTGTTATATCTGTTAAAAGTGACCTCAGATTTGGTACAGATAGCAGCATACTGACAATTAGAGTAAGTTTTGTGGAGTGACAATTTATTAGCATGCATATGGTGTTTCTGCAATGTTGCATTCAAGGCTCCGTATTCCTCAAAAATAGATGTTTTATTGTCAAAGAAAGGTTTAATAAATTGATATATGGTATTAATACCATCATAAAATGTGGCACCTGACATCCTGTAAAATTTCAGTTAGTCTCTCATTCTTTAAATGAAATGATCTTTTATCATGTCTCTGAATTAATGTTGGCAGCGATAAAAAATCATTTCATTTTTTATCCTGTTCAAAAATGAGAGACTAACTAAAATTTTACAGGCTGTCAGATGCACATTTTATGATCTTATTGATACTATATATAAATTTATTAAACCTTTCTTGGACAAAAAGTGTCCATTTTTGAGGAATATGGAGCCTTTAACATTGATACAACAGTGTGACATTACATCAACATTAATGCAACATTGTATAAGGTTCATGACTTTGTTCCCACAGGGACTGAATTTTTTCATTTGTTTACAAGCATGTTGGGGAGTTGGGATCCAAAGTGCAGTCTGTAGTACCTCTGACTGCAAATCCAGTGGTTGCAAGTTTGATTTGAAAACCTGCATGACCAAGTAACTTTAACCCATTTATGCCAGTGGATTCTTCTACTTTAACACTTTGGACAAGTTCATTTCCTATATAAGAGGTGTCTGGTTAGTTTTTATTATTGTCATGTTTTATAGGAATATCTGAACTTAATGCAAACAGTGTAGGTCCTGATCAGATGCCGCATTTTGTGGGGTCTGATCTGGGTCTACACTGTTTGCCAATGTCCCTTTTATGGGACGTTAGGCTTATATAGGTTAATGTAGAATGATAATAAAATAATTTCTGCAGTCTTCTTCCCATTCCATTGAATCAAGAGGATTAGTTGCCAGTTACTGCTGAAAGTCTGTGCACAAAGTACTGGTTAACCTTCTAGAAGACTAGGCATGCCCAGGAAAAGTGTGAGTGCGTCAACTGACCAACTTGACATGACCACCTTCAAAGTGTTGACTGGGCCGTACAACTCAAACAAATAAAACAAGTATTGGTGATGAAGGGATCCGTTTTCAATTTCTCTATATTATGTCCATCAGTATTGTTATCAACCCTAGTGTAAAATTTAGGTCCATTTCTGAATAACTGTCATACCTACAATTTGTCTTAACTAACATATATTACATCTGTTAGAAGCAACCTCAGATTTAGTACAGATAGGAGCTTCCAATTAAGGTAAGCATTGCAGAGTGATAGGCCTTTTACGGAGGAGTATTAGGTGATAATGCTGTAATATTTTTTCTTATTTCAGCATAAAAACATATGTAGTGAGTATTTATTAGGAGCACCTCTCTGAGGGCTTCTATTAAATACCCACAACATATGTTGTTATTGAAAAATTGAGAAAATTACCCCAGAATCTCTGATATATTATACAGGGGTCTGGTTTTCCATACATCTGTTTTTCTGTCCATCAGCATTGGCATAAACCCTCGTTGAATGTTTAGGCCTATTTCTTAATAACAATTACACCAAAATCATCTGACCCTTACCATGCTGAATACATTAAGATGCCACACCCACTTCTAATTTACAGCCAGTTGGATAACTTGATCCAGAGTGTTGATGCACATTCGCATAATGACAAACAGTGCAGATCCAGATCAGTTGGCTTCTGAAGAAGCCAATTGATCTGGATCTGCACTGCTTGCCATTAAGTATGTGAATTTATATCAACAATCTGGATCAAGTAATCTGATTGGCTGAACATTAGAAATGGGAGGGGCATCTTAATTTATTCAGCAGGACAAGGGTTAAAAAGAGAATATATAGTGTAACTATTCTGTTCTTGTTTTTTAGGCACAAGTGAAAGTGACAAATCCAGTGGATGTGAACTGTGATAACAGGGAAGCTGTTATAGTCACTGTGAACCGTAACCTCAATACACCAGTTTTTGAACAGCTGCTGTACAATAAGACCATTCCAGAAACTACAGATATTGATGCCAGCGTGATTGATGTTCGTGCAACAGATGATGACAGAATTGTGAGAACTGTTATTTTTTTGTCTACTGCATAAAAATATATGGCATATAATGACAGAATATTATAAGTACGTATATAGCTGGGCTTGAGCACAGTTGGTAGCATGTCTGACTGCAGATCCAGGGGTTGCAAGTTCGAACCCAGCTCTGCCATGTTATGTTAATGGATATTGATCATGAAATCAATTCTATGGTCATTTTTCCTCTTCTGCTGATTCAAGATACTGGCAAAAGTATGTGCACAAAGTACTGGTTAACTGCTCAGATGAGCCTGTTGTGGGTAGGAAATGTCAAACCTATTTTCAGGAAAAAATATGACAAATATCATCAATTTGTCATCTGCTGATTTTGCCCATTGATTTTTAATGATTCAATGATTTTATCTAATTAACCCATATATGCCTAATTTTTAGCTCACCTGAGCAAAAGCTCAGGGTGAGCTATTGTCATCACCCTATGTCCGTCATCCGTCGTTCGTCGTCAACAATTAGTTTGTTAACACTCTAGAGGTCGCAGTTTTGACCCAATCTTGATGAAACTTGGTCAGAATGTTTGCCTTTTTGAAATCTAGGTCAAGTTCGATACTGGGTTACTTGGGGTCAAAAACTAGGTCACCAGATCAAAATCAAACGAAAAACTTGTTAACACTCTAAGAGGTCATAGTTTTGACCCAATCTTGATGAAATTTACTCAAAATATTTGCCTCTATTAAATCTAGGTCAAGTTCGAAACTGGGTCACTTGGGATCAAAAACTAGGTCACTGGGCCAAATCAGCAGAAAACCTTGTTAACACTCTAGCTGTCACATTTTTGAAGCAATCATCATGAATCTTGCTCAAAATGTTTGTCTTGATGATTTCTAGGTCAAGTTTGAAACTGGGTCACATGGGGTCAAAAACTAGGTGACCTGGCGAAATCAGCAGAAAACTGTAAACATTCTAGCGGTCCCATTTTTCAAGCAGTCATCATGAATCTTGCTCAAAATGTTTGTCTTGATGATTTCTAGGTCAAGTTCGAAACTGGGTCACTTGGAGTCAAAAACTAGGTCACTGGGCCAAATCAGCAGAAAACCTTGTTAACCCTCTAGCAGTCACATTTTTCAAGCAATCATCATGAATCTTGCTCAAAGTAGTTGTCTTGATGATTTCTAGGTCAGGTTTGAAACTGGTTCACGTGATGTCAAAAACTAGGTCACCAGGGCAAACCAGCAGAAAACCTTGTTAACACACTAGTGGTCACATTTTTGAAGCAATAATCATGAATCTTTGTCAAAATGTTTGTCTTGATGAGTTCTAGGATATGTTTGAAACTGGGTCACGTGGGGTCAAAAACTAGGTCACCGGGCCAAATCAGCAGAAAACCTTGTTAACACTCTAGCGGTCACATTTTTGAAGCAATCATCATGAACCTGGCTCCAAATGTTTGTCTTGATGATTTCTAGGTCAAGATTGAAATTGGAACACCTGGGATCAAAAACTGGGTCACCTGGCCAAATCAGCGTTAAATCTTGTTATCACTCTGGCGGTCACATTTTTCAAGCAATCATCATGAATCTTGCTCAAAATGTTTGTATTGATGAGTTCTAGGTCAGGTTTGAAACTGGGTCACTTGGAGTCAAAAACTAGGTCACCAGGCCAAATCAGCAGAAAACTTTGTTAACACTCTAGCGGTCACATTTTTTAAGCAATCATCATGAATCTTGCTCAAAATGTTTGTCGTGGTGATTTTTAGGTCAGGTTTGAAACTGGGTCACCTGGGGTCAAAAACTAGGTCACCTGGCCAGATCAGAAAACCTTGTTAACACTCTAGTGGTCACATTTTTCAAGCAATCATCATGAATCTTGCTCAACATGTTGTCTTGATGATTTCTAGGTCAAGTTTGAAACTGGGTCACCTGGGGTCAAAAACTAGGTCACCAGGCCAAATCAGCAGAAAACCTTGTTAACACTCTAGTGGTCACATTTTTGAAGCAATCATCATGAATCTTGCTCAGAATGTTTGTCGTGATGATTTCTAGGTCAAGTTTGAAACTGGGTCACATGGGGTCAAAAACTAGGTGACCTGGCCAAATCAGCAGAAAACTGTTAACACTCCAGAGGTCGCATTTTTGAAATAATCATCATAAATATTGCTTAAAATGTTTGTCTTGATGATTTCTAGGTCTAGTTTAAAACTGGGTCACTTGATATCAAAAACTAGTTCACCTGGCCAAATCAAAGGAAAACCTTGTTGATGCTCTAGAGGTCACATTTTTGAATTGATCATCATGAATCTTGCTCTTGATGATTTCAAGGTGATGTATAGTTTTCTGTCCAGTGACTCTTTTAAGTTTTTCCGTTTAGGTCAGATTCTCAGTAATTATTGGTCCTACAGAGTGATATTTGGTACTTGTGAAGTGTTTGTGTTTAGGTCAGTTCCTCAGTAACTATTGCTCCTACAGCCAGTGATACTTAGTACATGCATACATCTTAGCATGGCCTCTTGAGTGCAGTCATCCATATTTGACCTTGACCTTTATTTCACAGTCCATTAGATATACTACATTGTCTTACTTGTTAATATAATCATTTTGAACTTTGATCAGAATGTTTGCCTTGATCAATTCTAGATCAGGCTCTCAAAGTGCTATGTTGCTCAGGTGAGCGTTACAGGGCCATCATGGCCCTCTTGTTTGATTTTGGCAGACTGTCAGATCAGGGACTGCGTTGCTTGCCAGTAAACCATACAGAAACCTATAGCTTTGTAAAATACAAACTTTAATGTCTCTCTAGCGCTAAGCACAAGGTAAAATTTTCAGCAGATAACATATTGAATTTCTTTTTCTTATTTTTATCAGAAAACAGGCTTTGACATTGGAGACAATCTGCATGAAATGTCAAATTCCGTTTTCTGGGAAAAATAAGAAAAAGACTTAGCAAGCCTTATTTTCTTTAAAAACTACAAAAAAAGTAAATAATTAAAACGTTGTATGCTGCAGTTGAGAATAACATTTTAGGTGTTAACCCTTAGAGGGCCAAGCAAACTTTGTAGCAGACGACAATCTAAAATTTTTATTTTTTATTTTTCAGAGAAAACAAGTCTTGATATTTCATATGTATCATCTGCTTGGCAGACGATTCACATGAAATGTCAAGGCTTGTTTTCTTCTGAAATTAAAAAAAAAATCAAAATTGTTGTCTGCTTTAGTTGTGATTGGCGCTTTAAGGGTTAATGCAACTGGACTCTGATATTCCATGTGTTGATAAAGCAGACAGACTACACGTTTCAAAATACAAATGTACATCTGATGACCATGTGGCTATTGCTCCCCACTTTGGATCAGCTTGTGACTTCAGAATATGGGGGCCACCTTCATATCCCACTGGAGGCAGAATTCAGCTCATGACTGTACAACACTTTATTGCACAGATCCTTTCATAATTATCTTTCCATCATCGTGGTAGGATTTTAATAATGTTGAAAGGGGTGTATAGCACCAAATCATTATTATGCAAACTGGAATTTAATTGTGTCTTTTTGCAGCCACCACATCGTACAGTCCGATACAGTATGGTGTCAACAATTGCAGACAGTCTTACATACTTCTATATTGATGAAAACACTGGTATCATCTATGTGCGAAGCCCTCTATATGAGGATACCACTGATAGGATGACATATGAGGTATGAGGAAGTGAAGTTTTTTATATTGTTTCATAAATTTTTATAATTTATTTCTTAAAACATATGAGCCACATCATGGAAAAAAAAAGCCATGAGCGATGAGCAAAGGTTATGGCAAATCTGTGCATCTATGCAACTTTGCCAGAATCTATGCTGTTCGCTCAGCCTAAGAACTAGACATGTGAACTTTCTAAAGTGCTGGGCATGCATAGTGAAAGATTGATTTGATGGAAAGTCCAGAGAGCCTTTTTCTCACCACATGGCTTTTATTTCATTTTTGTCTTTACAAAAATGTGCCTATATAATTTTGGCCCATTAAACCCCACTTTTATATGTTAAAACTGGGGTTTACAGCGGTATACATTATTTTTCATATTTCTGCTCCAAAACATAGATTGTTGGTACTCATTCGAACTGCCTCGGCAAGGCAGTTCTAATGAGTACCCACAATTCATGTTTTTGAGCAGAAATATGAAAAAATATCAAAATTTGTATATGAAAACTTTCCCTGCCCAGTAAACATGTGGTTAGGTAAACTGACCGTGCTCGACATGACCCCATTGGGTTGACTGGGCCATAAAACTTCAACACAAACAAATATGAAAACTTTCATTTTTTGGGTGGTCGAATTTTTTATTGTATTTGAATAGACATGTTTTTGTAATGATAGTTTTCACAAACCTACATGACATTCAAACAGCAACAAGTCAGTGTCTTACGTCTTATGTAAATCTGTATCCTATAGTTTTTAGTAGGGTTCCACTTAGGAGGTTCTACTATATATACCGATGCTTCCAGTAAGACATTACAAAAACATGCCTATTCGAATACATTGAAAATTTCTCCACCAAAACCTGAAAGTTTTCCGTTAAAAAATTCTAATATTTTTCATATTTCTGCTCAAAACATAGATTCTGGTACTCGTTAGAACCGCCTTGGCAAGGCAGTTCTAACGAGTACCCACTATGTTTTTGAGCAGAAATAAGAAAAATAATGTATACCCCTGTAAACCCTAGTTTTACTATATAAAAGTGGGGTTTAAGGGGGTAAAAAATATAAAAGTATGTTTTTGTGATGAGATAACTTCAGATATGGTAAATGTCCTAACATTTTGAACACTTTATTCCATTTTTTTTAGCCTAAATTTGGCTTTTTTAATGCTTTTGTTTCTTAAAATACTTAGTGGAGTGGAATGGCAAGCAATGTGGACCCTGATCAGACTGCTCCTTTAGGTCTGGGTCTGCATGGATTGTATATGTCATTTTGGCAGAAATTTTGGTGTAGGAAATTTTAGGACATTTACAGTAATCTGATAATTGAGGGGATAGGGACCTCTGATGGTAACAGACAATGTCTGCCTATATGTTAGGGTGTTGTCCCAGCTTCAGTGAGTTCTATATTTTATTTGATGCAGAAGTTCCATAGCTACAGATAAGAGGGGGTATCCACATATTATTTTTCTTATTTCTTCATGAAAACATATGTTGTGGTACTCATTAGAAGCGCCTCGCTGAGGCGCTTCTAATGAGTACCCACAACATATGCTTTGTGGAGAAATAAGAAATATATAAGAATTTTTCAGATCAAAAAAGTGCCTTATCTGTTGCTATGCAGAACACGCTCATGTGTCCCATGTGTACAGCAAAGGTCCAGATTAGCATGCACATCCATGCAGTCTGGGCATTCCATTGTTTCTGTAAGCAGACAACGAAGGCCTAGATCAGCAGGCTGATTTGGGCCTGCATTGTCCACAAATCACATGAAGGCTCTTTAGTGCATTGTGCATCATTTGTTATAATTGGGATGGTTCATTCATTGCAGAATCAGAAGTAGTGTTTTTGTAACAACTTGTGTAAGAGAAGCAATATATTATTTATTTAGGAGGGAAGGGTAACATTTTCTTAAAAAAAAAAAAAAAAAAACAAACAAAAAAAAAAAAAGATTCAGAATTCAGAAATGATTTTTTTTTTTTCATACAACTGAATGTTTGTGTGCGACTTTTGAAAAAAATAAAGTTATTTTTGTATATATGGTCAAAATGGGGCATCTTATCAAGGGCTATACAAGTTGCTACTCATCCAGCAGTTTTTAGACACATGAGCAGGTATTGAAATGGATTTGTTCCAGCAAGTGTGGTATGAGTTAATTGTCCAAATACTTTGGGTAAATACTAAAATAAAGCCTAATTCAATTAATCCTTGTCCTGTTGAACCTAGATATACCCTGCCTTTGCAAACAGGTAGATCTAGATCAGTTGGCTTCTTCAGAAGCCAACGGATCAGGATCTGCACTGTTTGTCCTTGAGTATGTGATTTGTATCAACAGGCTGAATCAAGTAATCTGATTGGCTGAAAACTAGAAGTAGGTGTAGCATTTTAATTTATTCAGCATGGCAAGGGTTAATTAAGAAATAAGCTATCCATAACAATTTCCATTTTCAGGGTGTATTCTCACACTGAAGGACCAGTTTTGCCTCTCGGCTTCGTTGGCTCAGTTGGATGCACATTCGACTGGTGATAAGGAGGTTGCGGGTTGGACCGCACCTGGTCGGCGACATTCTTTCATCGAGATATAATCATGAAATATTTTCTATGGTCATTCTCTCCCTTCTGCTGATTCAAGAAGAGCAGTTGACAGTTTCTGGCAAAAGACTGCAGACTGCGTACAATACTGGTTAATGGCTTAGAGGACTAAGCCTGCCCAGTAAAAGTGTGGTCAGATAAACTGACTGCATTTCACATGACCCCATTGGGTTCACTGGGCTGTGAAACTTCCACACAAACAAAGTGTCATCTGGGCCTTTGCTCTCCATTCATACATTCTGTAGTATACAATGATTTTGTTAGCAGACAGTTAAGGCCCTAATCAGACTGCACAGATGCCCAGGCTGATCTGGGCCTTCGTTTTCCACATACACAAGGCAACACAGTTTCTCATAGCTCAGCCTGTTTGATGTTCATCAGTAAATTTGGCATTTAGTAGGTTTGACAATTTTTGTTTTCTAATATTCTGGCTTGGACATCATGGGTTTTGGGTCTTGGAACTCTGTAAGTTGACCATCAGATTGTAACTGACTTTATACTTTTGTAATTGATTTTATTTTTTGTAATATTTTACAGTTCTTTGTAACTGCAAAAGATGATGGCAGACCATCCCGGGAGACACCTTTTGCTTCACGAGCACGAGTTCTTATCAATATGTACCGAAACTTGAATGCTCCAGTGTTCCAAAACACACAACTCTACGAAATTACCATACCTTACAACAGAGGTGGTGGTGTCCTTTCAACTGATGTCAGGGCAACTGATGCTGATGACTATGTAAGTTCTTTTTGTTTTTTGTTCGTTTTTTTTTTTGACTATGTAAGTATGTACATAGCTCCAGTTAAGGTGCATTTTACAAAAAAAAGAAAAATGATGTTTTCATATTTCGGCAAAACAAACATAATTATGTTAAGGGAACTCATTGAAAGCACCTCAATGATGTAGTACCACAATACACCACAACCTCTTTTTAACACTGTCCATTGCATAAGCCATGTTAGTTAAACAACTGTGTTATATCCAGACAAAAATGTATAGATTATATAGAAAAATGACCATTTATGGTCATTTTTCTATATAATCTATACATTTTTGGGATCCATCTTTGAACCATGTTGTATCAAAAATCATGTTATAACGAACCTTGTTATAAAGGGGTTAATGTGTATGTGTTTTCTTTGTACAGAAATAAGAAAAATATTTATCTGATACCACTCTTATCTGGAGCTATTTAATATTGCTGGTTTTGTGATTTACTTTTCCTCCCATGCAAAAAGTGGAGATATTTTTATAACCTTATTTAATATTGCTTATTTTGTGATTTACTTTTCCTCCCATGCAAGAAGTGGAGATATTTTTATAGCCTTATTTAATATTGCTTATTTTGTGATTTACTTTTCCTCCCATGCAAGAAGTGGAGATATTTTTATAATCTTATAATTGATTTTGATGGAATAGTAGTCTATTATATAGCTATAAATACTGAATGATTAAAAATGTGCAGTAAAAACTGAAGAACAAGCATCCTTTCCTATCTCTGTGCAAGTCCAGATGAGTTGAAAGTTGATGGGATGATTTAGGATAACCTTTGTAATTTTGAAACAAAAATATTTTATGGTTCCTCATTGGTAATGTAAGTCCAATGAGTACCCACAAAACTAATGAAAATTGTCTTGCTTATGGTAAACTCTCATTATCTCAAGCTCCAGAGGGGGGTGGAGGGGTCATAAATTTTAGTTTGTAGTTTGAGATAAAAGGGATTGAAATATAAGTAACATATACAGTTGAACTTCAATGACCCAATACAATTTGATAATAAAATAAAAAAAATGTCTAATATTTGTTTTCTTCAGCTGTTGGAAGAATTCCGTAGGAACTCAAAAATGAGTTGGAATTAGCTATGGTAAACAAGCCATCGGTGTACAAACTATTGAGGTTCAGCTGTAGTGAACTTAACCAATATTGCTAATCATTTACTTTGAATTAAGGAGCAGTTTGAGTTGTCAGTGTTTGTGATATTGAGAGTAAACTGTAATCCCTTTATCAAGACATATGGTACTAATTCTGTATTTATTGGAATATTTCAGGCCCTGTATAGGACGATTGACTACTCAATAGTAGGATGGAAAAATAACTACAGAAACCTCTTCCGTATTGACAGCAATGGAGATTTGAGTCTGAACGCTAGACTCTCTGCTCCAGAAAGTATCTACAGGGTATGTAGAATAAAGGGGATAGACTTTCAGGGGAGGTTACTGTCAAAATTGTTTTGTTTCCTTTCTGAAAAGGGGTGTACTATAAAAGGAATGAATTTGGTCCCAAGGGGGAGCAAATTCTTTCCTTTTAGAGTACACAACTTTTCAAAGGAGCTTGGTTTGTAGGAATGCAAACAGATAGTCACAGAAGTTGTCATCAGTCAAAACAGTTTCCCTCCTTGATAAAAAAATTGGTTGAACACCTACCAGATAGCCTCATCCTAGTTAAATGGCTTTGATACAGATTCAGAAGCACTCAAGTGGCTGAGTGGTTAGCTGTCCCAACCAGATCAGGAGTTCACAGGTTTGATTCCTGCTGGAGATGGAATTCAGCTTATGACAGTACTGCACATTGCACAGTGCCTTTTATCACCCATCCATTGACTCAATATGACTTGAATAATGTTGAAAGGAATGAAAAGCACCAAATCATCATCATCATCATCAAGTTGCCTCCTTTATAAAAACGATGGAAAACTTACCAGTAAGCCACATCATAGAAAGAAAGCTTTGGTACATATTCAAACAGACAAAGCACATATCAGCCTCTGCAGTCTTACCCGGGCCGTTGATTTTGCAGGTGGATTCTACAAAACACTGTTACAGTCTTCCTTTTGTTGAAAAACTAAGATGCTAAATCAGACTGCAAGGAGCAGGCCCCCATAGCCTAGTGGATAGGAGAGTTGACTCTTAATCCATTAGGTTTCTCACCGCTGTGGTTCGAGCCTCGCTCAGGTCACATGTAGGAAAGCCAAGTTCTGCTTATGGATGGTCAGGTGGTTTTTCCCCGGTTTTCGCCCACCTT
This sequence comes from Anodontia alba, assembly GCA_964016985.1. Classification (NCBI taxonomy): domain Eukaryota; kingdom Metazoa; phylum Mollusca; class Bivalvia; order Lucinida; family Lucinidae; genus Anodontia; species Anodontia alba. The sequence continues at coordinate 43,598,084 of OZ024822.1, forward strand.
TGATGAACGATCGGCTCGATATAAGTGAAATATTCTTGAAAAGCCTGTAAAACCCAAATAAAAAAAATCAGACTGCAAGGATGAGTAAGCTGATCTTGGTCTTTCTTATTTGCAATTGTTCTCTGCTCTCCTAATTTAGACACATTATGGACTTTTTCAAACTTTAGGACAAGTATGATAAGGAGTTTAGATAGGCAGGCAGATTCACATAAAATGCCAAGTCTTATTTTCTCTGAAAAATAATAATAAAAAAATTAGAGTATCATTTGCTACAATTTTTCTTAGTGCTTTATTGGTTAATGTTATTCAGTTGTAATGCAATGCCATTCCATAGACTTAAACATTTACCATGCTATGGGCAGATTCAGCAGACAACAAATTGATGAGATTTTTTTTTTTTTTTTCAGAAAATAGGATCTGACATTTCATGCAAGGAGACAATTTGCATGAAATGTTAAATTCTATTTTCTGAAAAAAAAATATAAAAAATCTCATCAATTTGAAATGTCAAATTATATTTTCTGGTAAAAATAAAAAGAATATTTAAAAATGTCTCCTGAAATATTTCATAGCATGCATGTTTTTTTAAGGGGACTGTCATGTTACATAACTCTTATTCTTGTATTACAGCTGAAAATTGAAGCCAGGGATAGAGGCACACCATCTTTGTTCTCTACAGCAGATTTTATTGTCCGCATCAACTTTAACCTCTACCCACCAGAGTTCAGTCCACAGCCTTGTGTTCGTAATGTGTTGGAGACATCCCAGGATACCTTCTTTTACACAATCCTTGCGACAGACGATGATTTCAACAATGCTGGGGTAACTTGTTTTTTTTAACTCTTTCCCCGCTAGTGGTGACTTTTTTCATCTGCTGAAAATCTTTGCAAACAGTATGGACCCAGATCAGCCTGACAAAATGTCAGGCCTGATCTGGATGCAAACTGTTTGACACTCTGATTGATCGTATTCCTGGAAGATTTATTTGAAAAAAGTTAATTTAAAAAAAAAAAAATCCACAGATGACAATAAAGTATGCAAAAAAAGCTTGCAAAATTACCCAGCATGCTTATTAAAAGCACCTCAGTGAGGTGCTGCACTTAAAATGAGTCCCCATAAAATGAGCTTTTATGGAGAAATAAGAAATATGTTCTCGATACCCCCTTTTATCTGGAGGTATGTTAAAGAGCACACATTCAAAAGTTGTATGGAAAGTAACATTTACTCCCAGCAATAGTGTTATGAAGTTGTGGTGAATTTCTCACTAAACATAGAGCATTCAGCATATTTTGGTACATTGTTTCATATTTGCTCAATTTATTTTTATGTATTTATTTATTTTATTTTATTTTTTTTTTTACAGAGTCCATGGAGTGATATTACATTCACATTAACTGGAGACAGTTTTGACGCTGAACGTTATTTCATGGTTGAGGGTGATCGTATTGTAGTGGCAAGGTCTTTGCTTTTAAGCAACAGAAATCAGTACAATGTAAGATGATTATTTCTTACCATATCTGTCATATGTATTTGGACAGAGAGGCTTGAGCTAACAGTGTAGCCACAAATGAGATGCCACAGTGCGGTGTCTCATTATGGTGTCCACACTGTTTACAAACAATTTAGCAATTTTTACACACAACATTGGTTAGTAAATTGTACTTGTTCATATTTTAAGACAAGTATGGTAAGGCATTGAGGTGTCCGAATACTAATGTAAATACTAATGACACAGACAATTCATCCCCCATGCACAGGCAAACAGTGTAGACCCAGTCCCACTGCAGAATGCGGCATCTTATCAGGGTCTTCAATGTTTGCCACTCATCCAGCAAATTTTAGACAAAACATCAGGGCCCAGTTGTTCAAAGCATCGTTAGCTTAACGAGCTTGTTAGTGGTCAAAATGTTAACTGTCCTTGTAAGTACAATATCTAATTCACAGGTATTTTAGCTGAAAAAAATGTGAGTAGCTTTTTCAAATGAAATGCAAAAGCTACTCACATTTTTTCAGCAAAAATATTAGCCTATGCCATATTTAATGATCAAAGTTTTAATAATACGTTAACTAACAACATCATTAATTTTGAACAAGTGGGCCCAGGTAGTAAATTGTACTTGTTCAAATTTGTGAATAAGCATGGTAAGAGTTTAGGTGTCAGGATATTTAGGGTAAAGACTTATTTACCATATTAACCCCGACTATTGGGACAGACAGACCTGAGCAGTGTACACCCAGATCAATTGCTCCAGAATATGGCATCTGATCATGAGCTACACTAAGCCACATGTCCAACAGGTGTTTTAGAGACATCAACAGGTAAACTTGACTTGGTCAAATTTTTGGACCAGTATGGTGAAGACTTTTAGTGTTCCAATATTTAGGGTATACAAGGTACATTTTATTCAAATGAATACTTTCTTATGATGGGCTAAGTCTTATCAGAGGCTTTTTATCTTTCCTATTTCTGTACTTTGCTTTTCCAGATTTTTTCTCCCTCGGACAGTTCTTATTCTCTTGACATTCTTAACATTAAGAGAGGCTTTGTAAACTTTTTTCATAAACTCCAAGTAAAAATCAGACTCCATATTAACCCTGAATATAAATCAGACTCCAAATCTACCCTAAATATGTTAGTATTAATTGCAAAATTTCTTTACTTTTTATGCAGTTGTTGCATAAAATACTTAGTGGAATGGCAAACAGTGTAGACCCTGATCAGGTTGCTTCTTTTGGGTAGTCTGATCTGGGTATACACTGTTTGTATATGCCATTTTGTTAGGAATTTTGGTGTATGAAATTTTAGGACATTTACCATATTCAATTCTGACAACACATTCTTTTTTCTCCAGTTCACAATATCAGCCGTTGATGGCGGTGCAACACCAGCTGCTACCACGTTGTATTGCACAATGAACATTATTCGTAATGATCATAAACCCAATATTACCAACCTACCATACACAGTGGAAGTCGTACAGACAGTCACCCAAGGAGACATCATTTATAGAGTTCAAGCTACAGATGCCGATCCACAAGTAAGAAAACTTTCTTTGTTGAATTTTTTATGAACAATATCAACACTTGTCCATAGAAAAATAAAAAAAACCTTATCTGGAGCTATGAACAAACTCTTTCATCACTGCAGGCCAAATAAGATATCATTCCAAACAGTGTCAATGGAGATAAGATGGATAGTAACCGGCCATCTCATCAGAATCTGCTGAGTTTGCCATATTTCATTCTGGATTTTTGAAAAGTGTCCATGTGGCCGAGCAGTTAACACTTCTGACTTTTGATCACATGGTGTTTGGTTTGAATTCTCATTGAGGCAGAGGTCAGTTCATAAACGATAATTTCCAGTTGTTTTCAAAGTATGACTACTTACAATTTATGTATACAGTAAATGCAATATATTGCTCTATATTAGTCAGTCATTTAACTCTTTCCCCGCTCACGGCAACTTTTGTTGTCTTCTAATAACCTTTGCAAACAGTTTGGATCTGGATCAGGCCTGACAAAATGTCAGCTGACTCAGGCCTGATCTGGATCCAAACTGTTTGAAACTGATGTTATTTCTGAAAGATTTTTCTGGAAAAAAATAATTTTAGTACAATATCCAAAGACAACAAAAAAGGCGCTGGCCTCGGTGGCTCAGTTGGATGCCCCGTCTGACTGGAGACCAGGAGGTAGCGGGTTCAACCCCCGCCGAGGTCGGCAACATTCTTTCTTGGAGATTGGTCATGAAATATTTTCTACGGTCATTCTCTATTTTCCGCTGATTCAAGAAGGGCAGTTGTCAGTTTCTGGCGAAAGAATGTGCACAATACTGGTTAACCGCTTAGAGGACTAAGCCTGCCCAGTAAACGTGTGGTAAGGTAAACTGACCGCGCTCGACATGACCCCATTGGGTTGACTGGGCCGTAAAACCTCAACACAAATAAAAAAGGTATGCAAAATTACCCCATGTGTGTTAATTGCCTCCCTTTCCAAAATAAGTTGCTTCTCTCAGTTTTTTTGTTTTTTTTAAGACTGAAGATTTTACTGTTTAATTTATGATAATTTATTGTGTATGCATATTTCAGACCACACCATTTGGTACATTACGATTTGAAATCCTTCGACCAAAGCAGCAGCAACTGTTCAAAATTAATCCAATCAGTGGTGATGTCAACGTCAGCGATGCACTGTCAGCAGCCACTGGTGATGAGTTCGAGGTAATTTACCTTTTACCACTCTCTTTGCAAATTCAACGGACTACAAATTTGTGAATTTTTTTTTCGTATTTTTGGCCAGTAAATAGGCTTTGACATGTCATGCAAATTGTCTCTTAAGGAGACATTTTGCATAAAATGTCACAGTCTAAATTCTGGGAAAAATTATAAAACTATTTCAAAATGTCATCTCTTGAAATTTTTACCCAGCATGCTAAGCAATAAATTGTACTTCTTTGTAAAGAGTACCAAAATAACCCTAAGTACTGGGACAGATAGGTCCATGCAAACATTGTAGACCCAGACCAGATGCTGCAGAATGTAGCAATATTTTACATACAGCAATATTTTAGACACATCAAGCTGTTGTAGAATTGACTATTTCAAATTTTAGAACCTGTATGGTAAGAAGGTAAGGTGTCCCAATAGGGTTATTACGGTAGGATTTACTAGGTAATATGAGCAGCTATGTGAGAAAGTATATTTTCTGATACATATGCTCAGCAAAGACTCAGGCCAGCCTGCTTATTCATAGAATATGATCAGTCTGGGCCCAGTTGTTCAAAGCGTCGTTAGCTTAACGAGCTCATCAAGGGTCATTTCATTAACTGTTTTAGCAGATTAATTATACAATATTCTGATATTTTTTGCTGAAAAAATGTGAGTAGCTTTTGCACTGCAAAAGCTACTCACATTTTTTCAGCAAAATATTTCAGCATATTTGTGTATTACTCAATGTAAATTTTAACTAATCTTTAACTAAAGACATCATTAGTTTTGAACAACTGGGCCCTGGTGTCCACCCAAAAAATCATTGGACATCTGGGCCCAGTTGTTCAAAGCTAACGACATCGTTAGTTAACGATTCGTTAAAATTTACACCGAGTGATGTGCAAATATGCTGAAATTTTTTGCTGAAAAAATGTGAGTAGCTTTTGCAGCAGAGCAAAAGCTACTCACATTTTTTCAGCAAAAAATATCAGAATATTGTGTATTGAATCCACTAAAATAGTTAACAAAACGACCCTTAACGAGCTTGTTAAGCTAACAAGGCTTTGAACAACTGGGCCCTGGCTTTCCACAGAGTGCCAAGAGATGACTCTTGACCACACAGCACATGTACATTTACTCCCATTGGAATTGATCTGTTTGTCCATATTTTTTAATCTGGATTTGAATCAATATGGAGAATTGTCAAATGACATTCTTTCACCATATGTGTGTAGGACAGGTCAGTCTCTGCATCCCAGCCCTCAGAAGCTTCAAATGAGGATATCTGGCAGCTGGGAGTTCATTCCGACCTCTAGTTGTAAACAAAAAGAAACTGGAATTAAATGACTTGAAAATACATTTTTGATCGACAGTGAAAGCAAACTTGACAGGAAAGTAAATTTTAAGCCATGAAAGTTGCCTCAGTTCTGAAACAGTGTTAGAAAAACTAAAAGGTTATCCAGCCCCTTGATATATAGAATGCAGGCTGATCAATTAAAAAAAAAAACAATTAACAAGAACAAAAACTGATTGTTTGAACCTTGGTCCTCTTGAACCGAGATATGCCCTGCATTTGCAAACAGTGTAGATCCAGATCAGTTGGCTTCAGAAGCCAACTGATCTGGATTTGCACTGTTTGTCATTCAGTATGTGAATTTACATGAACAAACTGGATCAAGTTATATGATTGGGTGAAAATTAGAAGTGGGCGTGGCAGCTTAATTTATTCAGCATGGCAAAGGTTGATACTGGGCAAATGCTGGAACTGCTTTACTTCATTCAAGATTACATTACTAATGCAATGCTCTGATGTTTATTAAACTTTAGAGGCTTTAAGCAAATTTAGGGGAAATTTATTATTACTTTTTCCCCAGAATTTGGGGTTTGACATGTGATTTAAATTGTCTCCTGACAGTCGTGTTTCCTGAGAAAAAATATCAATAAAAAAAACCCAACAGTGTCCAAATGTGATCTGTTAAATTGTTTAACTAGCATGCAGGACCCAGTTGTTCAAAACTTACAATGTTGTTAGTTAACGTAGCGTTTAAACTTTGATCATCATATACAGCTTATACCTGATTCACATTTATATCCTTTTCACTACAAAATTAAAATACCGCTTTGACACAAATGACCCTAATGGGTTTATGAATCGTCAAACCTAAATTGTCATCATCATCATGATCATCATCACCTAGCATACAAATTATTAATAAATTTTTGTCTTTTTACAGGTAATTGTACGTGTGTATGATCAAGGAGATCCAGAAAAAGATGACATTAAGGTCCTGACAGTGACGGTAAAGTCCAACTTCTTTAACCCACAGTTTACTCCACGTGAATATGAAAGGATTATATTGGAAACTTGGAACATTGATGACCAGCTCTTTGACTTGAATGCAACAGATTTGGATCCTCTTGTAAGTGTATTTGTTCACCCAACTAGTCCAACATCACAACCCACCACACCTCTTCTGGCCTTTCCTCTGATTCAAGAAGGGCAGTTGTCTAGTGAAAGAATGTACACAATACCTGTTAACCAGCTTAGAGGACTAAGCCTGCCCAGTAAAAGTGTTGTTAGGTAAACTGACCTCACTCAATATGACCCCATTAGGTTGACTGGGCCATACACCGCAACACCTATTCTGAAATGTGAACATCATAGCTCTAGATAAGTGAAAATATCAGGAAAATATTTTTCTTATTTCTCCATGAAAACATGTTGCTGTATTCATTAGAAGTGCCTCATCAAGGCACTTCTAATGATTACAGCAACATATGTTTTTGATGAGAGAGAATAAAAATATCAAGAGGTTTTGGTTGAAAAAAACCTTACCTGGAGCTATGTGGACCTTTCTACACTTATTCTGAAATTTGAACTAGTCCATTTTAGTGGTGTAATAAATAAGATTGATTACTGTATTATTTTGGAGGTTATAAGCACAACTATAAGTAAAAAAGGCTGCATTTTGTTTTTCAGAATTTAAGGTATTCCAGTCCACCACTTCATATAGAAACATGTTGAAATGTGGGAAGGGGTAGGGATGGGGGAAGGGTTCAGCTATTAGAAGGATGTACAAGTGATGTATTGGTACAGTCTGATTAGAACCACAGTCTGATAAAGGCCTTGGCTTTCCATCTAATCACTTGTATATTTATTTGAGTGCTCGAAGTGTCTGTGAAAGACAAAAATAAGAATAGTGTTTCCCAAAACATAAGGGGGTGGTTGGGTGTGGCAAAGGTGTCATGTATCTTAAATCACTGGGGCGTTCATCTGATATTGGCTTACAGTTAGGCAAGGCCTGCTATCCTTGTAGCAGGTAAGGGTAGAGGGGGAATGTTTTTATTTCTTCTGTTACTTCACTTTCATTCCTGTTCCTCTTTCTTCCCTGTCCCTCTCTTTCATCTCCTTTGCTATCTGTTCTATCTCTTTTCTCCATTTCTCTGGGAGACGACACAAAATGACCCACAACTGTTCACGTGTCATTAAACCCCAACAAAATCAAGCCTAAAATATAAAGCTTATCATTTGAGCTGCAATGGGAAAAAATGTAGCTTCTTACCTGTGCTGGACATGTGCACATTAGTGCAGTCTGGTCAGAATCTTCACTGGGCATATTTTGGATAGCCAAGGATGCAAAGTTTCATCATGCCATTAAACAAAGACTCTGATCAGACTGTTCAGATGCCAGGCTGATTTGAATCTTCATTTGGTGTGCATTTCAGAAGGTATGTTTTTTCTCATGTTGTGTTTCATATATTAAATGCAGCCTGTTAATATTTTTCTTTAGCACACAGTAAATTAGCATAGTACCAGATAAGAGGGTATCCACATATTTTTCTTATTTCTCCACAAGAACATATATTGTGGGTTCTCATTAGAAGCGCCTTGCTTCTAATGAGTACCCATAACATATGTTTTTTGTGGAGAAATAAGAAAAATATCAGTACTTTTTCGTCTGACAAAAGCACCTTGTCTGGAGCTGTCATTAAACTTCTTTAATCTATGTATTTCAGCCACCCAACAACCGCATTAGCTACAGTTTTGCAACATCACAGCCATGTTTCCGTATAGATAGTAGTACCGGAGTTATTCATGCTATGCAGACCTTTACTGAGGCCCCATGTAGGGCTGCCTTTTTCCAAGTAAGTTTTAACATTTTTACTAGCGGGAGCAGTATATAGAATGTTTGTAAAATAAATCTGATACCAGTGATGATCCAGATGAGCATGTGTAACTATGCTGTCTGATCAGTATATAGTATTCATATTGCACAGGACCGAGCAAAGTGGCGAGGCCTCATCAGAAGAGGTGCTAGTGAATACGAGGCAAAAAGAATCAGCAAAGCCCAGCAGAAACATGCACAGCACAAAGCCAGAGCTAAGGCATCACCAACAGATCTGTCTTGCTCTGACCTCTGTTGTTCCATCTGCAACAGACAGTTTAAAGCTAGAATTGGTCTAATCAGCCATCTTAGAACACACAAACAATAGCATTTCTCGCATGTGATTAAGATTGGTCATTGTCACAATACTGGTTAACCGCTTAGAGGACTAAATCTGCCCAGTAAACATGTGGCTAGGTAAACTGACCATGCTCAACATGACCCCATTGGGTTGACTGGGCTGTAAAACCTCAACACAAACAAATTACTTAAAATGGTCTGAGTCATAACAGACAGGTACTCCGCTTCTGTTTCTTCTCTTTCATTTATTTTCCTCTTTCTCCCCCGTCCCTCTCTTTCATATCCTCTACATATTCCTCTACTATCTCTTCTATCTCTCTTCTCCCTTTCTCTGGGAGATGACACAAAATGACCCACAAGGGTTGACATGTTGTTAAACCTCAACACAATCAACCAATGGATAAATATAGCCCAAGATAAGGCACATTTTTTCAGTCAAAAAGTACTGGGCCCAGTTGTTCAAACCATCATTAGCTTAACGAGCTGGTTAGTGGTCAAAATGTTAACTGCTGTAGTAAGTACAGTATCTAATAAGTTTCGCTTGTTCAGTTATTCTGAAATTTTCACAGTTTTGTTTTGAAACATCAATAATTCAAAATCAGCAAAGAAAAGTAAAAAACATTTTCTTAGACAAAAATTTAAAAAAAAGTCACTTTACCATAGAAACTGCATAGGTCAGACCAATTTTTGGCCATAAATTTAGTTTTAGGGTAAGTATTTGAGAATAAAATACAGAAACAGAAAAGACAAATGGTTTCTGATAGATATGTTCAATCAGAACAAAATATTTTCATTTAAAATAAAATGCCAAGCAAAAAACTTCTTTCCGAGTGATGTCTAAAGGACAGTAACAACATCGTTAGTTTCGAACAACTGGGCCCTGATATTTTTCTTATTTCTCCATGAAAACATAAGTTTTAAGTACTTACTAGAAGTACCTATGTGAGGTGCTTCTAGTGGATACACAGAACATATGTTGTTTTTGTGGAGAAATAAAAAAAAATGTTATGTGGATACCCCCTCTTATCTGGAGTTATGATAAAGACAACCATAATAACCCTAACTATTGGGACACCTTATCTACACACCATACTTGTCCTAAAATTTGAAATAGTCCATTCTACTACCTCTTGATGTGTCCTAAAATATTGCTCTATATATGGCAAATATTGTAGACTACACCATCTGATCTGTGTCCGCTCTGTTTGCATTGGCCTATCTGTCCCAATAATTAGAGTTATTATGGTACTCCAGCTTCTTACATGTCTTTAGTATTGACCATTTGGTATGTCAGTGGCCTTGGAGGACAAGAATTATTTTGCAAAACAAAAGTACAATATCACATATGCAAACTAGAATCTGATTGGATTAGATATATTGGTAACTCTTTAGAAAGTGAAGAAAGTAACGATTATTCAATGCAGTTGCCTTGGTCGTAACGATTATTCAATGCAGTTGCCTTGGTCAGGCATTTCCTTTGCCCAAGCACATCTGGGCTCACAAAATAGTTGGACTAAATGGTGCTTCTGCAGATGAAGTGCTAGTAAATTTAGGCAGAACTGTTAACTGTCTGGGGTCAGGTAAATACCCACCAAACCAGGGGCGACATCTTAGCATGACTGAAATACTGTTTACTGGGACATAAAGCCGCAATGTAACAACTAATGTATACTGACAATATCACTTTTTTTGTAGAAAATATGGGTTAGTTACATACGAGGATCGTGCAAAAAGTTCTGTCACTAATAGGCTTCCTTAGTTTTATCCTAGGTATATTTTAAAATGCTTCACTGCACTTGAATCGTGTGTTGAATAGCTAATGATACCCGTTTGTTTCGTGCAAATTGCTTTCCAACTGACCGAGTTATTTCAAATTGAAATAGATGCAGTCATGTACACTGACCAATTTCCTCGTTACATTGGAACATGGACCAGAAGACTGAAATTTGTAGCTATATTAAATGCGACATTAGGCTTAATATAGATTCAAAGCAGATATTTAATGAATTGTGTGGTATATATGGACTTCAGACCATTTCAGTGTGCACAGTTTTAGGTGGGTTAAAGCTTTTAAAGCTGGGATATTTTCTGTTGAAGATGATACCCATCCTGGAAGGCCTAAAACCTCTGTTTCAAAGGCTAACATCACTGCTGTAAAGATTGTGGTCGAACAGGATGCTCGATTGTCTGTCAAAGATATAGCTAGTTTTACTGGCATATCAGAAGGCAGTGTGCAAACAATTCTGAAAAAGCGTTTGGACCTGAGAAAGGTTTGCGCTAGGTGGGAACCTCATTTGCTCACTGAGGAGCAAAAGACACAATGCCTTAAATGTGCCCGGGAACTTTTGAAAACATACAAAGGCTGTAATAGTTGGGTTATTTCTAGCTTGCTAACAGGTTATGAAACCTAGGTGCACATGTTTGAGCCACAAAGAAAGCTGATAATAAGCAATGGAAGCGAAAAGATCAAAAACGCCCATGTATGGCCAAGAGAACCATAAGTTCGAAAAAGATGTACGCAATTTTTATAATTCAGTTTAAAATTGGTTTTCTTTTTTCTTTTTTTTTTTTTTCAGAAAAAATAATACTTGACATTTCATGTGAATGATGACTAACATGAAATGTCAAGCCATATTTTCTCTGATTTTTTTTTTTGAAGTGTCTTATGCTGTAGTGGTAATTAGCAATTCAAGGATTAACCCTTATCCTGCTGTTCACGACAACCCCTACTTTGCAAACAGTGTAGATCCTGATCTGAAGAAGAAGCCATCTGATCAGGATCTACACTGTTTGTCATTCAGTTTGTGAATGTAAATGAAAACATTATATGATGTAATCTGATTAGCTGATAAACAGAAATGGGTGTGGCTAATTAAATTATTCAGCAGGATAAGGGTTAAGACAGACCCAAAACTGTTATATCCAAACAAAAAAAAAAAAATATTTACCCTAAGTATTGGGACACATTAATTCCTTACCATACTTGTTCTCAAATTTGAAAAAGGGATAGTTTATGTGTTGATGTGTTTGAAATAGTGCTGGATGAATGGCAAATAGTTTAGACTCTGACTCAATGCCACATTCTGTGGTGTCTGATCTGGGTGTACACTCTTTGCTGAGGTCTCTGTTTATTGCAATATTTAGGGTTATTATGGTAGATTGTATAGAAAAATGACATTTTTTTTTTGCCATCTTTCTTTATAATCTACACATTTTTATTTGGATATAACACAATTGTTTAGTTAAGATACTGTTTTGCTTTGGATCCCAGTAATGGTGTTATAAAGAGCTTGTAGTGTATCCATTTCTGTTTCAGTTTGAAGTTGTGGCTACGGATGGTGGCAAACCTCAACGAAGTGCAGATCTGAATGCCATTGTGTCGGTGACTGTCCTAAGAAATGACCACGGGCCTTACTTTATAAATATTCCTACTGCTGTTGATATTGATGAAACAGACACTACAGTTTTCTACACAGTTATTGCCAGAGATAATGATACTACCGTAAGTAAAATGAGCCAGTAGGGGGGTGGTCGGGTGGTGCGAAGGTGCTGTGTATCTTACATCACTGGGGCGTCCAACTGATATTGGCTTACAGTTGGGCAAGGCCTGCTATCCTTGTAGTGGGTAAGGGTAGAGGGGGAATGTTTTTATTTCTTCTGTTTCTTCACTTTCATTCCTGTTCCTCTTTCTTCCCTGTCCCTCTCTTTCATCTCCTCTACTCTCTCTTCTATCTCTTTTCTCCCTTTCTCTGGGAGACGACACAAAATGACCCTCAAGGGTTGACGTGTCGTTAAACCCCAACACAATCAATCAAAAATGAGCCAGTGCATGATAAAACCTACAAAATGGTGTGTGTTCCCAGCGAAGACTCAGATCAGCCTAGGCATCCACCCAGTCTGATCAGTGTTTGCTGTCAGCATAAAGAAAGCTTGGGTTCTTAGCTACATATTGAGTGCACAGCACAGACTGATCAGACTGGGCAGATGCCTAGGCTGATCTGAGTTCCCTGGCCACACATACAATTTTGTAGGTTTTGTCGTGTGCTGGGTCAAATTGTGACTGTCAGATTTTGGTAAATGGATACTTTTGATTAAATCAGGACTCTGTTGAAGGTATTTGCCTCCCATTTCAAAGAGAGACTACAGGGCTCAATTATGCAGTAGTAGTAGGAAATCCAGAGGTTTTGAGTTAGAACCCAAGCACGGTCCTATTAATTTCATGGAAATTGATCATGAAATCATTTCTATGGTCATTTTCCTTTTTCTGATGATTCAAGAAGGGCCTTTGTCAATTACATGTACTGGCAAAAGTAGAAGCATAAGTACTGGTTAACTGCTTGGAGGACTAAGCCTGCCTAGTAAAAGTGTGAATAGGTCAACTGGTTGGCTCAAAATGACCTTAACAGTGTTGACTGGGCCATAAAACTTTCAACTCAGACAAACAGATCACCTCTCTTTTCAAAAGTAGACTACTCCAGCAGAACAGAGTTTGCTTTCCCAGAATATAATCAGTTCTAAACAAAGTTTATTATTAAAGTAAAAAATTAGCCCTCAGTCAGAGCAAATTCTTTCCTTTAACAGATTTTTTTTTTTTTCTGAAGCCCTCATTGAGAAGGTTGGAAGTGAAGATTCATGTTGGACATAATCAAATATTGCAAAGTTAACCCTTCTATTGCTGAACACGACATGCCCTGTCTTAGCAACAGTGTAGATCCAGATCAGTTGGCTTCTGTTTGTCATTAATTATGTGATTTTCTATCAAAAACCCGGATCAAGTAATTTGATTGGCTGGAAATTAGAAGTAGACTTGGCATCTTAATTTATTCAGCAAGGCAAGGGTTAAGAATACACATGTATGAATACATTTGAGCTGGAATATCAGAAAGGTACTTTCAGACATGTGACCCCAGTGAAGGTCAGTCTGATCAGAATCTTCATTTGGAGCATTTTGCATAGCCAAGGATGCAAAGTTTCTTCATGCGGACAATGAAGACTCTGGTTAGACTGTGTGGACACACATGCTGATCTGAATCTTCATTAGGCCATCATGTCAGAAAATATGTTTTCTAACCATGCTGTTCATTTCTTATCATATGAGCCACAACGTGAGAAAAAAGACCATTGTTTATACTATATACATGCAGTGCAAGTCCGCCTAGCAAGATAAGATGTTTTTTTCAGTAAACAAATGTATTAATATTTTCCTTTTTTCTCCACAAAAATACAGTTGTTGGTACTCATTAGAAGTGCTTTTCTGTATGAGTACATGTACTGGTTAACTCAAAGCTTAGACAGCTAAGCCTGTCAAGGAAATATGCGAGTAGGTTAACTGACAAGCTCAACATGACCTTAATAATGTTGAGTTGGCCATAAATAAGTCTGTTACTACCTTTGATGTGTCTTAGATATTATTGGATGAGTGACAAATAGTGTAGACCCTGATCAGATGCCACATTCTGTGGCGTCTGATCTGGGTCTACACTGTTTGCCCTTGCCTATCTGTTCCAATACTTAGGGTACATATGTTACACTCATTTCTGTCCAGATATTTATGGGAAGGATGAAATCTCTCTTTTAGCAGTGACTTTGTATAATATTTTATTGCTTTTTTTTTCAGGATCCTTTCAACAAAATAACATACTCTATGTTTGATCATTATGACCTCTTCACTGTTGATCCTAATACTGGAGATGTAAGAGCAAAGTCTGGGTTGTTCTCACATACAGAAACTAAATATAAAGTAAGCATTATCAGACACCTTGTAGCACCTAATAAGGCACTTTTTTTTTCAACCAGAAACTTCATTTTTTTTCTCATTCTTCACAAAAACATGTATTCTGTGTACCCATTATAAGTGCCTCATAGAAGCACTTATAATGGGTACCCACAATTATGTTTTCATGGCGGAATAAGACAAAAATGCTTATCTGAATAACTATAATAGCCATGTTTTTTTTTTGTTGTTTTCTTTTTAATTCTAATTTGTTTCAACTAACTATAATTGTCATGTTTTTTTTTTATAATTTCTATTTGTTTCAGTTATTGTATAATAGCAATGTTTTTTATCATTTTAATTTGAATCAGCTACTGGTAACTATAATAGCCATGTTTTTTTATTATTTTAATTTGTTTCAGCTAACTCTAATAGCAATGTGTTTATAATCTTAATTTATTTAGCTCCGATAATAGCCATGTTTTTATGATTTTAATTTGATAGCAATATTTTTATGGGAAATATTGATTTTGGTGAGGATCCCATTCTCGTCTTCATTGGCTTTGGCATTGGAGTAACACTTTCTTGTCTGCACAATATCTTGTGAACCAGTGGTTGGATTCTTTCCAAATTTTCTTGGATATATAATTGTGATGTAACATAGAACTGCTTAGATTTTGGTGACTTTGACCTAATTTTCAAGGTCACATAAGTAGAAAAAACTGAAACTTCAAGGTGGGGGACATCTTTTTTTCTCTGAAAACACTGTTACTTTTTTAATTTGAATTTGTTTTAGCTCCAAAAATAGCCATGCTTTTATAATTTTAATTTGTTTCAGCTAACTTTAATAGCAGTTCTTTCATAATTTAATTTGTTTAGGCTGCTATAATAGCCATGTTTTTATGATTTTAATTTGTTTCAGCTAACTATGATAGCCCAAGATGGAGGTTTTATACCAAAACAAGATGTGAAAGGACTGACTGTCACAGTAAAACGCAACCTTAACTCCCCACGCTTCAACGAAACTTCTTTAGTTCTTAATATTTATGAAGATTATCCAACTCTGACGATCTTCTATACAGTTGATGCATATGATTTGGATACTAAGGTATGTTTTATAAAAAAGCATGTTACATGTACACAATACTTCCAGAGTTATGGCTCTTTGTACAAAATCCATATCTTGGCTATACCATAGAAGTGTTGGGAGGCCTAGTGGTTCCCGGATTTCAATCCATCAGCTCATGACTGTACAGAGCTTCAGTGCACAGTGCCTTTCATTATCACCTTTTCTTCATCTCAATATTACCTACTGTCCTTTCGACATCTCTTGGAAAGACGTTTTTTGCTTGGCATTTTATTTTAAATGAAAATATTTTATTCTGGTTGACCGTATCTTGTCAGAAACCATTTGTCTTTTATGTTTCTGTGTTTTGTTCTCAAATATTTACACAAAAATTAAAGTTACAGTCAAAAGTTGGTCTGACCTAAGCAATTTCTGTAGTAAAGTGATTTTTTGGAATTTTTGTCTAAGAAAATATTTTTTACTTTTCTTTGCTGAATTTGAATTATTGATGTTTTACAACAATATTGTGAAAATTTCAGAAATATTGAACAAGTGAAACTTGTTGAAAATTTGGCTCCAAGTTACCTACCCTACAGATTTCTGCATGATTTGGCTTTATTTTTACTATGGGAATAAGAGAAATTATTTGATTTTTTAAAACAATAACTAGAATAAAACTTTTTGTACATAGGTAGTTACGACAAATGGTTTTGCATTAAATCATGACAAAAACTTGCAAATTTACTTCTTCAGTGTAAAGCGTCAAGCAAAAAACGACTTTCTGAAAGATGTCGAAAGCACAGTAAATAGTGTTGAAAGGGATTAAAATACCAAAGTCCATTGTCATAATAATCATCTGGCCATATTTGTTTAATGGATTGAACACTCATTACAAAATTATGATGCTAGAGCAAATACATGTATTGTTGAGGAGAAATAGGTAGAGTTACAAGAATTTGCAAAATTGTTTACTTCCCTTCCAAATGTTAGAAATGAGCCAGTGCACAACAAAACCTACAATAAGACCGGCAAAGACTCAGATCAGCCTGATATTTTTCATATTTCTACTCAAAACATAGATTGTAGGTACTCATTAGAACTGCCTCACTGAGGCAGTTCTGATGGGTATCCACAATCTATGTTTTTGAGTAGAAATAAGAAAAATAATGTATACCCCTGTAAACCCCAGTTTTACTATATAAAAGTGGGATTTAAGGGGTCAGAATTATATAGGTATGTTTTCGTGATGATCTGAAAAGGGATCTACTTTAAAAGGAAAGAATTTTTTCCCAAAGAGAGCTAATTCTCTACTTTTTGAATGGACCAGTGTTTGGAAGGAAATCAAAATAATTTTGACATATGCCTCCCCTGAATGTGTGTCTGTTCCTCTTGATCGCTGCCTTTTGCAAAATTGGTTATTTTCCTTCACTACTTAGTAAAATTGAGAATTAATTCTTTGTATGCTGGGTAATTATGCATGCATTTCTGTCGTCTATGGATTTTTTTTTTAAAAAATAGTTCAGGAATACCATCAGTGTCAAACAGTTTGGATCCAGATCAGGCCCGACAAAACATCGGGCCTGATCTGGGTCCAAACTGTTTCCAAAGTTATCAGCAGACAACAAAAGTCGCCACTAGTGGGGAAAGAGTTAATCAAATTGTGTGCACTGTTTTTCAAACTATCTCAATTATTTTGGTATTCACCTTAACTTGGGTGAGGCGTCTGGATGGCTGAGTGATTAGCATTCCTGACTTTGGGTCTTGAGATACTAGGTTTGAATTCCGCCAAGGTGTGGAGTTTAACTCATGACTGTAATTGCACAGAGCCTTTCATCATCACATCTACATTATCTAGATATGCCTTAAAAAATGTTGGGGATGGTCGGGTGTAGTGAAGGTGTCATGTATCTTAAGTCACTGATACTGGCTTACAGTTGGGCTTACAGTTGGGCAAGGCCTGCTATCCTTGTAGCAGGTAAGGGTACAAGAGGGAATGTTTTTATTTCTTCTGTTTTTCTTCACTTTCATTCCTGATCCTCTTTCTTCCCTGTCCCTCTTTCATCTCCTCTACTATCTCTTCTATCTCTTTTCTCCCTTTCTCTGGGAGACGACACAAAATGACCCACAAGGGTTGACATGTTAAATAATGTTGAAAGAGACATAAAAGGCCAAACTATAACTGGTATTTCTGTTGCAGAATCCATGGAATACATATACATTTTCAACCACTGATAACCAAGATGGTGATGCCTTCTTTGAAATGGATCGTTCCGGAAATCTGATGGTTATCTCTCCTCTTTACCTTGGGAATAGACCATTTTATACGGTAAGTGATTTCTGTATTTGGAGACAATTTGGATGAAATGTACAAGCCACATTTTCTGGGAAAAATATTAAAAAATATTTTAGAATGTTGTCTGCTTCTATTTACATCTGTTTCTATTTAAGCTGGTTAAAGGGACTTAATACACGGTAGATTTTCAGCCATTTTTACAAGGGAGACAACTTTTGTGACTTCCTGTTTGCCCAAGGGGGCCAAATTCTTTTATTCTAAAGTTGACCCCTTTCAGAAGTGGGGTAAAACTGACTTTATAGAATTGCCTCCCTCCCCTGGAAGTGGCTCTATTTCCCTGAACATTTTATCCATTTTGTTGTGTGGACTTACAGAAAAAGTCTACATTATACCATATACCATATGCCATCACGAAAACATGCCTATATAATTTTGACCCCCGTAAACCCCACTTTTATATAATAAAACTGGGGTTTACAGGGGTATACATTATTTTTCTTGTTTCTGCTCAAAAACATAGATTATGGGTAATCGTTAGAACCGCCTCGCCGAGGCGGTTCTAACGAGTATCCACACTCTATGTTTTGAGCAGAAATATGAAAAATGTCTGAATTTTTTAGCTGAAAATTTTCAGTTTTTTGGTGGTGAAATTTTCTATACATTTGAATTGGCGTGTTTTCGTAATGCTGAAAATGATGGTATGAAAATAACCCTTAAAGTGCCATTAACAATTAGCATGCTGGGTAAAACTTTCAGCTGATGACATATTGAAATATTTTCCTTATTTTTTCCAGAAAAAGTTTTTGACATTTCTTACAAATTGTCTCCTAGACAATTTGCTTAAAATGTCAAATCATGTTTTCTGGGAAAAGTAAGAAATATATCATCAGTTAGTCATCTGCTGAATTTGCTCATAGAATCATGAAGGTTAAATTTTGCAGAATGTGATATTCTAGATTTTACTTTCTTTTTTTTTTTTTCATTCTTTTAGATTAATTTTCATGCAAAACTACTTTAAATATCAGCACTTTTTTATCATATAAGCGTTTTTATTTTTATGTCTGATATCTGGTACTTACTTGAGGTCAGCAGTGCAAGACGGATGGGCAGGAATCAATTTTTCATTTCAGCTGGTTGGATAGAATTCTGTGTGTTTATCATTTAAATTAATTAGACTAGTTACTGTACTAGCGGAAATATAAAATGCAAGTTTTTTTTTTTTGGAATAAAATAACAGAAATTCTTTAAATGATTTTGATCAAATGTTTTAGTAATACATGTACATGCTTTGAACAATTTTGACCGATTTTTAATGAAAACTTTTATCCTATACCAGTTAGCATGCCCACAGTAATGTTTTAAAGTAAAAATCCTATGCTATTTCTGAAATCTGATCAATAATGTGTGTGCCCAAACTTGTGTTTTTATTTCCACTTGTATATATGTTTATTATCTATTGTGATTGGATTTGCTACCTTGTTTTTATCATTTCAATCGATTAGACTGGTTACTTTATGTTTAGCATCTATTGTGATTGGATTTCCTACCATGTTTTTATCATTTCAGTTGATCAGACTGGTCACTGTATGTTTATCATTTTTTGTGACTGGATTTCTTACCATGTATTTATTATTTCAGTTGATTAGACTAGTTGCTGTATGTTTATCATCTATTGTGACTGGATTTTCTTACCGAGTGTTTATCATTTCAGTTGATTAGACTGGTTGCTGAATGTTTATCATCCATTGTGGATGGATTTCCTGCCATGTGTTTATCATATCTATTGATTAAACTGGTTACTGTATGTTTATTATCTACTGTGATTGATAGGATCTCATACCAGATATTTATCATATCAGATGTTATGACTGGTTACTTTATGTTTATCATTTCAGTTAACTGGAGTGGTTACTGATGGTGGTGGCCTGTCGTCAACCATTGGCATCACAATTAATGTGATTAGGAACAGTGACTGTCCTACTTTCACTTCCAGTCTTATGCGGAACTATGTTGTAAATGAATCAACTATAATTGCGAATATCATCAAGTTGGAAGATTTTGTCGAAGATAATGATCCTACGGTATGTATAAAATGACTTAAGTTGAAAGAACAAACCAGAACAATTTTGTCTCCATTTTTTTTTTTTTTTCAAAGGAAGGCTACTTTTACACAGAGATTTAATTCCTTTATATTTTAACCTTTTACGAAATAAGGGCTTCTTTTAAGGGAAAGAATGAGCTCCCATTTATGGTCATTTTTCTATATAATCTGTACATTTTTGTTTGGATACATTACAGTTGTAACACATTTTTTGCTTTGGATAAAAACAATAGTATTATAAAGAGCTTATGGTGTACTCAGTAGTTTGATTTTAAGGAAACTGGATACACTTAATAGAGTTTCTGCCACTTTTTACAGTCATGACAACTTTGGTGGCTTCCATTTGGTTTCCCACATAACAAGCCCCTTCTAAAAAAGGTTCTACTCTAATAGGAAACTATTTGCTCCCAGAGCAAATTCTTTCCTTTAACCAATTTTAGACTGAATACCACCACACTATATATTGGAAGAGTCCATTTTCAAATTTAGGTATGTCAGGCTATGAGCTTTAGATATACCAAGAGAAAAATGGCTAAACTATTTGCAAACAGTAGAGGCCCTGATCAGATGCCACGTGCTGCGGCATCTGATCTGGGTCTGCACTGTTTGCCAATTATCCATTTAGAGGTGTCCCGACTACAATGGATTAAGAATAGGTTCTTTTTCAGAAGTCAGAGAAATAATTTAAACAGAGTCACTACCCCTGAAAGTGTATCCTATCCCCTTAAACTGTCACAATTTGGAAAAGCACGTTAAGATGGATGCATGCACTCCAAAGAAAGAGTACTCTTAAGCTGTACATTTTTTGCCTTTTTTATTTTTAAACTGGGATAATTCCAAGAAAAAAAAAAGAATTTTCTTCCATGGTATATGAACCCTTTTAAACAGGGTCTACTACTGAAGGAGAGAATTAACTCACAAGGGTAGCTAATGTTTCTCCAAAAGTAGACCATAGCTCCAGATAAGAGATGGTATCCAGATAGTACTTTTCTTATTTGTCCACAAAAACATGTTGGTATTCATTAGAAATGTCTCACTGAGGTGCTTCTAATGAGTATTTTAACATGTTTTTGTTGACAAATAAGAAAAATATCAGTACCTGTGGCTTATCTGGAGCTGTGAGTAGACCTCATTCAGAAGAGAAGCAAATCATTTCAGGCCAGAGTGATATCCCTTGGAGATATATCCATTCACCAGAGAGGTGCTTCTTTCATACGTACAGGACTGAGCCGCTTCATGACAAAACCAAAAAAGTGACTGTGTGCCCAGCAAAAAATCAGAGCAGCCTGGGCATCTGGCCATCTGGCCAGTCTGATCAGTCTTTTTGCTGTGTGCTCAGTGGGTAGCTAAGGACTCAAGCCTTCTTCATGCAGACAGTGAAGACTCTGATCAGACTGGATAGATGATCAGGCCGACCAGTCTTCGCTGGGTGCACATGCTATTTTGTTGGTTTTGTCATGAGGTAGCTGGTAGTTTTTTCTCAGCCATTACATGAGAAAATGTACTTTCTGACATGTGTGCCCAACCAAGACTAAACAGTCTGTGCATCCAATCCACACAGTCTGATCAGAGTCTGTGTTAGCAACATGATGAAACTTTGGATTCTTGTCTTTCCAAAATGTACCCAATGAAGATTCTGATCAGACTCATAGGTCTAGATAAGAGTGGATATCAGGTAAGTATGCCATCTGATCTGATTTATTGCTGGGCACATATGTCTGAAGGTACGTTTTCTGATGTTACATCTCATATTGTTTCAATTTCAGACCCATATATTTGGTCAGCACCGGTATGATCTTGTGGGTGACCTGGTTGCTACCAGTTATTTCACTGTGAACTCGTCAAATGGACAAGTGAGCACACAGAGCTCCATATTTTTCGACAGTGGTGTGGAATACAGGGTAAAGTCAATGTATTTCATTTGTTATAAGGCCATCCTAAATGCTCAGCATGCCAGGTAAATATTTCAGCAGACTATATTTTGAAATGTTTTTCTTATTTTTCCCATAAAATAGGATTTGACATTTCAAGCAAATTGTCTCCCTAGGAGACATTTTGCATGAAATATCAGATCCAATTTTCTGGGAAACATAAGAAAAATACTGTTGATTTGTCTTCTGCTGAATATGACCTGTGTGCTAAGTGGTTAAACTAATGTTAGTTTGTTGTGCTCGTATGACCCATTTTATATCTCCCCACCATCAGACAATATATTTTTGTCATTCTAAGATTTTTCCTTTTTTTGTTTAGGATATAGGAGCACATCAGGTATATTAGCTCTAGGTTGGACTCAAATTTTCAGAATTGTTCCATTCTTTGCCAAAAGGCCTGAGGTTTAATTGTTATTATAGTCTTTACTAAAGTAAATGATGCTTATGCAGTTTTTCTTAGTTTGTTGCACCAAATATACCATAATAATTTTAAGTATTGGGACTGATAGCTCTGAGCAAACTGCTGACCCTGATCAGATGCTACAGAATGTGGTATCTGGTCCATCATGAAAACATGCCTATATATTGACCCCCTTAAACCCCACTTATATAGTAAAACTGGAGTTTTCAGGGGTATACATTATTTTTCTTATTTCTGCTCAAAAACATAGATTGTGGGTACTTGTTAGAACTGCCTCACCGAGGCAGTTCTATTAAGTACCCACAATCTATGTTTTGAGCAGAAATGTGAAAAATAGAGTTTTTTATCTAAAAATTTTCAGTTTTTGCAACTGAAATTTTCTATATGTATTTGAATAGGTGTGTTTTTGTAATGCAGTCTATACTTGTCGGCATTCATCAGCAGTTTTTCAGACGCATCAACAGGCAGTAAAACGGATGTTCAAATTTCAAGACAAGTATGATAAGGAGTTAACTTTTACCGCTGGCCTAATTCAGCAGATGACATATTGGTGATATTTTTTCTTTTTTTCTCAGACAACAGGATTTGATATTTCATGCAAATTGGAGACATTGCACAAGCAATTTTGTTTGAAGATACATGGTGATGATGACATACAAGTTGATCTCTTATTATTTCTATTTGTACAAATTTCAGCTCCATGTTCGTGTAACTGATGGTGGAACTCCTCCCTGCAGTGCGACGGCAACACTGTCAGTTTCCGTCCGTCGTAATCTCAATGACCCAGAGTGGATTGATCCTCGACCCGGCACCACCAATGAGTTTGAATATACCATTTCTGAAGAGATGGCTATTCAGACACCATTCTTTACACTCCGAGCTCAGGATCAGGACACAAAGGTTTGGCAGAAATTTTACTAAGCTGCAACATCAAAAAATTACTTCTGGACATTTGTGCACAACATAAATTCAGATCAGCCTACACGCTTGTGCAGTCTTATCAGAATCTTCACTAGGCACATTTTGGATAGCCAAGGATGCAAATTTTCTTCATGTAGACAACAAAGACTCTGATCAGGGCCCAGTTGTTCAAAGCATCATTAGCTTAACGAGCTCGTTAGGGATCATTTCGTTAACTATTTTAGCGGATTCAATATACAATATTCTGATATTTTTTGCTGAAAAAATGTGAGTAGCTTTTGCAGTGCAAAAGCTACTCACATTTTTTCAGCAAAAAATTTCAGCATATTTGCGTATCACTCGATGTAAACTTTAAAGAATCGTTAACCTACGATGTTGTTAGCTTTGAACAACTGGGCCTTGATTGCAAGGATGTGCAGGGAGATTTTAGTCTTGGTTGAGTGCACATGTCAGAAGGTATGGTTTCTCACAATGACTTGTTTGTGCTTTTTAAGTTAACTTTAATCCTTATCATGCTGGATAAATTAAGATGCCATGAACACTTCTAATTGTCAGCCAATCAGATTACTCAATCTAGATTGTTGACATGAATTCATATACTGGATGGCAAACACTGCAGATTCAGATCAGCCAACTTATCTGGATCTACACTATTTGCAAAGGCAGGGTCAGGGGTTAAGATGCTGAATTAAAGTGTAATCAAACAGCGTTTTAAAATAGTTATCTGATTTCTTTTTATTTATTTTTGAAAACAGGGCTTGACATTTTAATTGAATTTTCTTTCAGTTAAATATCAAGCCTGTTTCAAGAAATACAGAAACAAAACAGAAATAAAAACAGAAACAAAAGCATATTCTAGCTATGTTTATAAAAGTTTTTTGATAGGAAAAATGTTTATGGGTAGAAAAGGTTCAGTAATTGAATTTTATACTAATGAGTACACTCAACATACCATTTTTTATAGAAGATCGAAAGCAGGCCCCCTAGCCTAGTGGATAGGAGAGTTGACTCTTAATCCATTAGGTTTCTCACAGCTATGGTTTCAAGTCTTGCTCGGGTCAAGTGGGAAAGCCAAGTTCTGCTGACGGATGGTCAGGTGGTTTTTCCCAGGGTTCTCTGGGTTTTCGCCAACCTTTGATGAACAATCGTTTCAATATAAGTGAAATATTCTTGAAAGGGCTGTAAACCCAAATAAAAAAAAAAAAAAAAAAAAAAAAAAAAAAAATAGGAAATCGAAAAGATGTCCCTAGATTATCCCTATTTGTCTCCTGACCAGGCACTATGATTAATTTTCAGTGACTCAAAATACCCCTGTGTAGAAGAAATTTCCATTGTCCCAAAGATATTAGAGACATTTATTTTCAATTTTAATAATAAACATTTTTGAATATAGTGTACTGCTGCTGTGACTTATGCTTCAAGGGTTAACTTCCTTCTTTCAGAGTCCACACAGGGATATTACTTTCACTGTTGACAGTGAAAAGGATAAGTTTGGAGTTACCAATCAGGGAGAACTGTATCTAATCGTCAGACAGTTAGAATTTACCCAACCATCATTCACAGTATGTATCTCTTCCACATTTTGGTTTCTATGGTAATTAGCACCCTAACTCCTTACCATACTTACACCTCAACCTCTTTATAACACTATTGTTGGGGTCCATAGCATAATCCATGTAAGTTAAACAACCGTGTTATATCCAAACAAAAATGTATAGATGATATTGAAAAATGACCATTTATGGTCATTTTTCAATATAATCTATACATTTTTGGGATCCATCTTTGAACCGTGATATATCCAGAACCGTGTTATAACGAACCCATGTTATAAAGAGGTTAATGTGTATTATGGCTCCATAGTGCAGTAGGTAGAGCATCTGTCTGCAGATCAAGGGGTCACAAGTTTGAATCCCAGCTCTACCACATACCTTTCATGGAGATTGATCTTGCAATCATTTCTATGGTCATGCTCCTTTTTTCACTGATTCAAGAAGGGCAGTTGTCAGCTCTTGGCAATAGTAAGCACTGGTTAACCACTTTGAGGACTAAGCCTTCCCAGGAAAAGAGTGACTCAATTAATTGAATGGCTCAACATGACCTTAACAGTGTTGACTGGGCAAAAATTCAACAGATGACATTTGGAAATTTTTATCATATTTGTCTGAAAACAGAGTTTGGCATTTCATGCAAATTATCATATAAATAGACATTTTGCATGGAATGTCAGTCATTATTTTATGGAGGAAAAGAAAAATCATCAATTTGTCATTTGCAGAATTTACCTAGAGTCTTATTCAATGTTTTTGTGGACATGCATTTCAGCTTGTGAAAAAGAAAAGGTATGCAGTTCCCAACTACAAATTTATCACATAAGCAAAAGAAAAAATATTATATTGAATTTATCTCTATCATACATGCCATATCTCACACTGTGAGAAAATCTCACAGAATTTGGCCCATCTGGAAGCCAATGCTCATAAGATTTTTCAAATCTCACAGATTTTAAACCATCCTACAAGACATTTAATGGAGAAATAAATAGAGTTTTGCACATGTTGTCTCTATCATAAACTTTGTTCATTTTAAATATAGGCTTTTGACTATTTTGGTAGAGCTTTAGAGCCGTTTTGTTAAAATCTCACAGAATTTGATCAAATTTCCCTCATAAATTGGCTGAACCTCACAGATTTCAGTCCATAGCTTATGGCATGTATGCTCTATTTCTTTTAAACTTTCCTGGTGACAGTAATAAAATCACATTGGTTTTGAATGACATTTTCAGTGTTGTACTATTACTAGATGCCATTTTGAATAACATCCAGTAAGCCTTATGCTGATGATGTCATAAAATAATTGTGACAGTATTCAATTGCTTGGAATATCTGATCAGTATTATAAACAAATATAGAAAGCAATTATTTGAAAGTGGCTACAGCACCTGTAGTTTTTGTAAATAATGGCTTCGAATAAGATTGTAGAAGTGTTAACAGACCAAACCAAATACTTCTGCAAACAGTGTAGATGCAGATGAGACAGCTTATAATGAGCTGTCTCATCTGCATCTACACTATTTGCCATTCTGTTCTCATTTTTGTGATGATGGAGCTGTTTGCGAAAATGCTATTATACCAGTTCAAAGATAGAAGAGTCCACTTCATAAAATAGGGGTGAAAGGGTTAAGAATTAATATGAATTGTGTGTTTTTTAACAGTTTGACATCAGTGCTGTTGATAATGGCTCTCCTTCAAGACGTACCCGTGGTAGATTCACACTGAATATCAACAGGAATTTGTATGCTCCCGAAATTCTCAACTTGGATGCTGTGGACACAATCAATGAAGATGCCATCACTAATGTTGAGATTTTCAATGTTCAGGCTCGTGACAATGATACAACTGAGGTAAGTCAGTTTATCCTAAATATTGGGAGAATTCTACCCTTTACCAGATTTCTCCTAAAATTTGAACTACACCATTTTACAATTTATGGATACGTCTAAATTCTGCTGGATAAGTGGCATACAGTGTAGATCAGATGCCTTGTTCTGTGCCATCTGATCTTGTCTACATTGTTTGCTCAGGCCTGTCTGTCACAGTATTTAACCCATTTTTGCCTAACATCCCATAAAAAGACATTTGCAAACAGTGTAGATCTGCCAGCCTTGGTGGCTCAGTTGGCATCCAGCTGGTGATCAGGAGGTTGCAGATTCAGTCCCCACCAGGTCGAAAAACATTCTTTTGTGGGGATTGATCAGGAAATATTTTCTACGGTCATTTTCTTTCTTCCACTGATTCAAGAAGGGCTAGTGTCAATTTCTGGTGAAAGAATGTGCACAATACTTGTTAACCGCTTAGAGGACTAAGCCTGCCTAGTAAAAGTGTGGTTAGTAAACTGACCGTGCTCGACCTGACCCTATAGGGTTGGCTAGGCCTTAAAACCAATGGAAAGAAACAGTGTAGACCCAGATCAGATGCCACAGAATGTGGCATCTGATCAGGGTCTACACTGTTTGCATTAAATACAGGAATTTCTATAAAACATGGTATTCATGAAAATTAACCAGACACTTTTTTTGTTGGAAATGGGACAATCCAAATAGTTAAGGCAGAAGATGGGTTAAGGTAAATATTGAATTGCAATGTTGTATGCTGAATCAATATTTTGGTTTTGCTGAGATAACATTTCAGGACTTAACAATTTTGAACATATTCAATACATGTATTATATGTCTTCAAAACTAAGCAGACTTTCACAAATAAAACCCGTTTAATTCCTCCCAATAGATTTTCTGCTGACTATTCAAAGGCATGTTCTCTGTTGCTCTTCCTGTTTGTTTGTATGTCTGTTATTATACCCACTGCAAACTGTATTTGTGGGTGAATGGGGTATACTGTTTTCCTGTCTATCTGTATGTCCGTCCATCCATCCGTTATGTTTTTGTCCTTGTTAGGAGCACCTAATAAGCACTGCTTATTGGCAATTTCTTGTTGTAAATGTGATGTTTAGTTTTGTCATTACAGTCGACTCTCGTTATCTCGACCTCTCTTATCTCGAATCACCACTTATCTCGAAGTGAAAATCTGGTCCCTGTTTTAACATGGGAAATCTAACACCAGGTAACAAAATATTGTGAAATAGAGGAGAAATTGCTCCAAATTTCTCCTCTTTTCCACAATATTTTGAATATATGTCTAACTTCAGGAGTCAAATTACTTATTTATTTTGTTAAATGTGATTGTTCGATTTATTGTTTTCCTCAGTTCTGCAAATCTGATATGTCGAGGTACGGATGTCTCGAAGTGTTTCAGAGAGTACCTTGGGCTTCGAGATAACAAGAGTCGACTGTATTTGTTCTGGATCTGTTCTTTTGTCAAGCATACGGGTGGCCAAGTGGTTAGCACTACCAGCTTTAAATCATCAGGTCCCGGATTTGAATCCCACTGGAGCGGGAATTAAGCTCACGATTGTATGGCCCTTTATTACATAGAGCCTTTCATTATCGCCCTTCCGTCATCCAGATATAATTTAAATAATGCTGAAAAGAAAGTAGAACACCAAGTTATCATCATCCATTTCTTTTGTGACTGAGGAAAGCCTTGCCATTATGAAAACATACCTATTCAAATATACTGAAATTTTTATCACCAAAATATGAAATTTTTCAGAAAAAATATTCTGATATTTTTCATATTTCTGCTCAAAACATAGATTGTGGGTACTCGGTAGAACCACCTAGCTGAGGCAGTTCTAACAACTACCCACAGTCTATGCTCAAGGCCGTTCTAATGAGTACCAACAATCTATGTTTTGAGCAGAAATAAGAAAAATAATGTATACCCCTGTAAATCCCAGTTTTACTGTATAAAAGTGGGGTTTAATGGGGTCAAAATTGTGTAGGCTTGTTATCGTGATGCTTTTGTGATTGTTGCCTTTCCTTGGTAACTTCTATATATTTTCTGTTTTTACTAATTTTTGTTAACCTATACCATCACGAAAACATGCCTATATAATTTTGATCCCCTTAAACCCCACTTTTATATAGTAAAACTGGGGTTTGCAGGGGTATACATTATTTTTCTTACTTCTGCTCAAAACATGGATTGTGGGTACTCGTTAGCACTGCCTCGCCGAGGCGGTTCTAACGAGTACCCACAATATATGTTTTGAGCAGAAATACAAAAAATATCACAGATTTTTTATCTGAAAATTTTAAAATTTTTGGAGGAGAAATTTTCTATATATTTGAATAGGCGTGTTTTCGTAATGCCCCGGTCTGGGCAAATTCAGCAGACAATAAATTAATGATATTTTTCTTATTTTTCCAAGAAGGCAGGATTTTACATTGCATACAAATTGTCCCCATTAGAGACAATGTGGATGAAATGTAAAATCCTTTTTCCTAAGAAAAATAAGAAAACTATTTCAGAATGTCATCTGCTGAAAATTTTACCCTAAATGTAAAGCATTAATCATTAAATGACCATTTTTAAGTAGTATATTCACATAAATGTTTAAATCTTTCAGATGCCATTCTACACCATAAGATATTCTCTGGTTGGAGATGACTTTGCCAGGACATTCTTCAGAGTGGATCCAGTCTCTGGTTCTGTTTCACTGACACGACCACTGTACACAGATGCCACTTTCTATAGTGTTACTGTAAGTCATTATGTAGGCCTTTCCTTAATGCTGTGCATGGCATGATGTGTGGTAAACATTACAATAGACAACCTTTTGAGTTTTTTTTGTTTTTTTTTTTTTTTGAGAAAATAGGGTTTGCCATTTCATGCAGATTATTACTCTCATCATCCTAGAATAACTGAAAGACAATTGATAGGATGTAAACCACTAAAGCATTGTCATTGGAAAGCCTTATGTCAACCCTTAAACTGCCAATCAAAACTGCCAATCACAATTGTCGTCTGCTTTGTTGTCTGCTTGTGATTTTAAAACTCTTTTTTTGCAAACAGTGTGGACTTCTGTAGCAGTCTGACCAGGATGCACACTGTTTGCCTGTATGCAAAAATAGGTTTGAAAAGTTTGCAATAATATTCAGCAGACGACATAAACAGACAATACTTTCAGATGCTTCAGAGGTTTTCTTGACATTTTATGGGTTAAATGTCATCAGCAATGATTCAGGCAGACCTCAGTGACTGTGCGTTTGTGGAGTTTGATCAGAACCTTTGCTGTCACTGGCATAATCATAGGACACTGTAAATTGTATCAAAAGAACACAAAAACCCTGATAAAGCTGTGCAGATGCACAGGATGATCTGAAATTTCCCTTTTAGCATATGAGCCAGCGAATGACAAGACCCACAATGAGACTTGTGCAACCAGGGCCCAGTTGTTCAAAGCTAACGATGTCGTTAGTTAACGATTCGTTAAAATTTACATCGAGTGATACGCAAATATGCTGAAATTTTTTGCTGAGAAAATGTGAGTAGCTTTTGCAGTGCAAAAGCTACTCACATTTTTTCAGCAAAAAATATCAGAATATTGTATATTGAATCCGCTAAAACAGTTAACGAAATGACCCTTAACGAGCTCGTTAAGCTAACATTGCTTTGAACAACTGGGCCCAGCACATTCTGATCAGTCTTCATAGATCACCTGTGCCTTCTACAGTTTCTGGGGTATCTAAAGAAAGTCTTTACTGGTATCTTAGTATCTTAGTCTTTACTGGTCACAGAGGTCATATTGTAGGTTCTGCTGTAAGCTGGCTCATATATATCCATGGTTCCAGATAAGTGAGATGTCAAGTCGACTATTTTGTCTTATTGCTCCACAAAGGATATGTTGTGGGTACTCATTAGAAGCACCTTGCCAGGGGGCTTGACTCCATAGTACAGTCCTTAGCACATCTGACTGCCGATCCAAGGGATCGCAAGTTTGAACCCCAACTTGGCCACATAACTGTCATGGAAATTGATCTTGAAATGATTTCTACAGTCATCCTCCCCCTTCCACTGATTGAAGAAAGGCAGTTAATGAAAGTATATACACAAGTACTGATAAACAGTTTAGAGAACTAAGCCTGCCCAGGAACAATGTGAGTAGATTAACCCTTGTCCTGCTGAATAAATTAAGATGCCACGCCCACATCTAATTTTCAGCCAATCAGATTACTTGATCTGGATTGTTGCTATGAATTTACATTCTAAATGGCAAACTGCAGATCCAGATCAGTTGGCTTCTTCAGAAACCAACTGATCTGGATCTACACTGTTTGCAAAGGCAGGGTATATCCGGGTTCAGCAGGACAAGGGTTAACGGACTGCTCTCTACATGACCCTATTGGGTTGATGGGGCCATGGAGGAGTAATATAAATACATTGCTGTCTTATGATCTTGCACACTTGCTTTTCTGGCATTTTTGAAATGATACAAACTACATACAAATGCAAAATATATGTACTATTACACTGAAAGTAGGAAAAATATGTGCAAAATCTTCAGATTTTCTATGATACAGTCACTAATCACCATGTTTCTCCAAGGGGTCAAGGGTCTTACAATCTTGCCCACTTGTATAAGGGATATCACTGCTGGGCCCATTCAAATGGTGAACTTAGATAATTTCTTTCCTGTTTACAATTAAGTTCAAGGGAAAGCATAAAGATTTTAATCAAGTGATTTTCCTGTTTGGGAAAGTGGGTCAATTGTTTGGCCTTATAAATACAATGTAATTAATTAGGATGATGTAATATATCAACAAACACATTAAGCAGGTACTATTTACTTAAATTTTCTTTATGAAACTATATTCAAAGACTTCTCAACAGTTTGAAACTAATCAGGGCAAGTTTGATGTCAATTTTTCTCACTACAAACGATTGTCAACCAGCTGAGGGGTTTCTTAAAATAAGAAATTTTTACTTGCACAAGATCGTAAGATGCACAAGATTGTAAGACCTGACAGTATTATTTTTAGATGAGAAAAAGCACGATGACTATTAAACTCAAAAACAAAGTTTTGCTTGATGAGGCCCATATGGGCATCACGAAAACATACCTATATAATTTTGACCCCCTTAAACCCCACTTTTATGTAGTAAAACTGGGGTTTACAGGGGTATGCATTATTTTTCTTATTTTTGCTCAAAAACATAGATTGTGGGTACTCGTTAGAACTGCCTCGATGAGGCAGTTCTAACGACTACCCACAATCTATGTTTTGAGCAGAAATATGAAAAATATCAGAATTTTTTATCTGAAAATTTTTCTTTTTTTGGTGGTAGAATTTTCAGTGTATTTGAATAGGCGTGTTTTCATAATGGTAAGCCAAATGTTTGTCTAGACGTGGCTAATTTTCCTTCTTTTATATTTTTAGCTTCGAATCAGAGCAGAAGATCAAGCTCAAAATCGGAAATACGATGAAAAACTACTCAGATTTACTGTCAATAGAAACATAAATGCTCCATTCTTTCCGGTTGATAAACAGCTCTACACTGTGGAGATTTTGGAAACCCACCTGCCAGGAAGATTTATAGAGAAAGTAACCGCACAAGACAATGACGAAGAGGTATGCTATTGATTTAATGCTTCGCATTCTGGAGCCGGCCTCGGTGGCTCAGTTGGATGCGCCATCCGACTGGAGACCAGGAGGTCGCTGGTTCAACCCCGAGGTCGGCAACATTCTTTTGTAGAGATTGATCATGAAATATTTTCTACGGGTCATTCTCTCCTTTCTGCTGATTCAAGAAGGGCAGTTGTCAGTTTCTGGCGAAAGAATGTACACAATACTGGTTAACCGCTTAGAGGACTAAGACTACCCAGTAAATGTGTGGTTAGGTAAACTGACTGTGCTCGACATGATCCCATTGGGTTGACTGGGCCTTAAAACCTCAAACATACAATCGCATTCAGGGTAAAAATGTCAGCAGATGACATTTTGAAATATTTTTTTCTCAGAAAACAGGTTTGACATTCCATGTAAATTGTTCAAGATAATTTGCATGAAATGCCAACATTAATTCAGAGATACGATAAAAAAAAAGTCATTTTTGATCCAGTTGAAAAAAGAGAGACTAACTGAAATTTTACAGGCTGTCAGATGCCACATTTTATGATTGTATTAATACTGTATATCAATTTATTAAAGCTTTCTTGGATAAAAAAATGTCTGTTATTGAGGAATATGGAGCCTTTAACCCTTGTCCTGTTGAACCCAGATATACCCTGCTTTTGCAAACAGTGTCGATCCAGATCAGTTGGCTTCTGAATATGTGAATTTATAGCAATAATCTGGATGAAGTGATCTGAAAATTAGAAATGGGCGTGGCATCTTAATTTATTCAGCAGGACAAGGGTTAAGCTTGTTTTCAGAAAAAAAGGAGAAAAATACATTCAATTTGTCACCTGCTGAAAATGCCCAGAGAGTCATAGGGGTGTCCAAAGCAAAATATCTGGTTGCAAACCTCCAACATGCCCTGACATTTACCCCCCTGACATTTACCCACCCAGATATTTATCCATATTTTATGTTCATTGTGGAAAGAGTTAAAAAAAATGTTCATAAAGAAAAAAGATAATATTTAGCTCCTGATAGGTACTTTGGCTAGACTTTAGAATCTAGCCTTTAGCTTAAGTGTCTGTACATCCATGTATTGCACCAAAAGCTAGGGTTAAAACAGGTCACTAATGAGGAGGTTAGAGTTAGGTTAGATAGTAGATTATATTCTACAGGCTGGCCTTGGTGGCTCAAGCAGATGCGCATCTGACTGGACATCAGGAGGTTGCTGGTTTGATCCCCTCCAGGTCCAGCCACAATCTTTTGTGGACATTGATCATGTAATATTTTTTACTGTCATTCTCTTCCTTCCACTGATTCCAGAAAGGCTGTTGTCAGTTTCTGGCTAAAAAAGGTGGTCAAGAACTGGTTAATCACATAGAGGACTAAAGCTGCCCAGGAATAAGAGTGGTTAGGTAAACTGACCATGCTCGGCATGACCCCAGACGGTTGACTTCGCTGTAAAATATCAGGACAAACAAATATTTTGCATATCTGTATGTGGAATATTTACAGGTGTTTTATGTAAGATCAATGCTTAAAACTCTGTTTAAAAAAAAGCAGATGACATATTGAAATATTTGACTTATTTTTCCAAGAAAACAGGTTTTGACATTTCATGCAAATTGTCTCCATTGGAGACAATTTGCATGAAATGTCAAATCTTGTTAAATTTTGTTTTCTGGGGAAAAAAAACAACAACAAAAAAACCCCAAGAAAAATAGAGTGATAATGGTCATGTGTCCTGTTTGTCCTCAAAATCTTATTTTGTGGGTATTTTTTAGCCGTGTGTTTTCTGAGGCACTTTGAATATATACCCACAACCTATGAACCTCTCAAAGTAGAAAATGGCCTTAAGACACATATGCCACAAAATAGGTCTAGATAAGAGTGGGTATCAGGTTTATATTTTTCTTATTTTGCCACAAAAATATTTGTTGTGGGTACTCATTAGAAGGGCCTTGCAAAGGGGCTTCTAATGAGTACCCACAACATATGTTTTCATCGAGAAATAAGAAAAATGTCAGCACTTTTGAATTGAAAACAGTATCTTGTCAAGAGCTATGCAACAAGCAAAGACTTAGATTAGGCTGCACATCCAGAAATGGAATGTATGACACTTAGACACTCTACTAGTGAACAGCATAGACTTTGACCAGACTGTGGTGATGCACAAGCAGATCATGGCCAATGCTGTTGGCTTATGTTGTAAGGTTGATTTCTATTTTGAGGGTTTTGCTTGTTTTTGCCAAAAAGTAAAGGAAAATATTCTGTCCATGTGATTTTGTTTCATTTTTGTCTCTCCTATTTTTTTTCTGTTTTTTGTTACAAACACTTCTAATAAGTACCCTCTACATATCTTTTTGTGTAGAAATAAGAAAAAATACCAATAATCTTCGGTTTAAAAAAAAAAAAGGTATCCTATCTAAAGCTACAGTTGATGCTCCTTATCTCTACCTCACTTATCTCGAAGAACCGCTTATCTCGAAGTAAAAATCTTGTCCCTACTTAAACATGAAACTCTAACAACAGGTAAAAAAATATTGTGGAAAAGAGGAGAAATTGCTCCTAAGGAGCAATTTCTCCTCTTTTCCACAATATTTTCAATATATCTTTAACTTCAAGAGTCCAGTTACATAAATATTTGTTAAATGTGGTTGTTCGAATTATTTTTTCCTCAATTCTGCAAATCTGATATGTCGAGGTACGGATATCTCGAAGTGTATCAGATAGTCCCTTGGAATTCCAGATAACGAGAGTGGACTGTATACTGGTTTCTCATCTTCTTTCAGTCACCAAATGGAGATATTTATTACTTTGTGGACCCAGCAAACCCAGATGAAATCAGAAATTTCTTTACCGTGGGAGCATTTACTGGCATTGTGTCTCTTCAGCAAGATATGAGGACCTTTAGTGACCCAAGTCCACGTTTCACAGTTGATGTGAGTAAACTATTTTTATTTGATACTGTAGACATGCTAATAACTCAGTCATTTAAATGCTTAGTACTTTGGGTAAAAATTTCAACAAAAGACATTCTGAAATATTTTTCTTATTTTTCCAGAAAGCAGGTTTGACATTTCATGCAGATTGTCTCCAGTTGCAACAATTTGCATGAAATGTCAAATCCTGTTTTCTGGTAAAAAATTAAAAAAAAATAAATAAAAAGAAAAAAAAAGAAAGAAAAAATGGTCATCAGTTTGTCTTCTGCTAAAATTGCCCAGAGAGTGATACTGGTAAGTAAAAAAAATTAAAATATTATGATGCAAGTTAATTGCCAGTATACTAAACATGTTTGTTTGTATATCTATATTCATGTTTGTACTCCCAGAAAATTGCTGTCTCTCAAAAATGGTCTTGTTGCATTTTTCATCCTGATGAACAGATCTCCAGCTTCATATTTTGTTTTGAAACTTTATAATAAACTTTTACAGTATTTGATATTATTTGGGTTTATGGTAAATGTCCTAAAATTTTGAACATTTTAATCCATACGTTTTTCTGGTGTAAATTTTGCTTTATATGCATTTGTTTCTTAAAATACTTAGTGAAATTGTAAACAGTGTAGACCTCGACCAGACTGCTCCTAGGATCAGTCTGGTCTGCACTGTTTTATGCCATTTTGTTAGAAACTTTGGTGTATGAAATTTCAGGATACCATATTTTACCTAAGTATTTGGGCAGATATGCCAGAGCAAACAGTGTTGACCCAGATCTGATATTGAATACTTGCAGTAAATATGGTATATCAGCAAACAGTGCATTTTGTGTATGACATATAGAGACCTCTTCTCTTGCTGCACATGATAGGGACTATATCAGGCAAAGAAGTGCCTTTGAACACACGCAAAATGGGGAGATTCAGATCATCTGGTACATGCATAAAGTATCATTGGGGCCTTTGCTCTCCATTCATACATTCTGTAGTATTCAGTGATTCTGTTAGTTGATAGTGAAGGCCCTGATCAGACTGTGTGGATGGCAGGGTGATCTTGGCCTTCGCTGTCTGTGTATGCCGGAAGATACATTTTCTCATGGCACATTTATCTTGTCAAGATGATTCTTAGGAAACAATGAATATTGATTTTCTGGTCAAAATAACTACTCTCTTTATCCTAAGCTTTCTGACACCTTTCCACCTAACCATACTTGTCCTAAACTTTGAACAAGTCCATATTACTTCCTATTGATGTGTTTTAATTATGGCTGGCTAATCAGAGCTGAAAATCTAATTGATTATCAGTCCTGCCATTGTGATTGATAATCAATTAATAATCACTGAAGATGGTCATAATTTTATCAGTCTGTCTAACATTAGGTAGTAAATTGTACTCATTCAGATTTTTGATAATATATGTTAAGGAGCTGAGGTGTCTGAATACTAAATTAAGTATGATAAAGGAAAAGACTTAGAAATCAAATGAATGATTATTAGCAAATCTGTAATGATAATCATTTTTGTAGAATTTATCGATCAATTAATCGATTATCCAATGAATTGTGCCAACTTAGTCTTTCAAATACTGCTGGATAAGTGGCACTCTTCGCTCAGGCCTTTTGGTCTGAATAATTTTGGTAAAAAAATATGATATCTGAATAGTCTTGGTTTTATCTGCTGAATGTTATCTTTTTCTTTTTAATAGGTTCTGATTGGAGCCCGTGACATGGGCATACCAAACAACACAGCATCCACTCCGGCCACTGTACGAGTTACTGTAATACGTAACACAGCCCCAAGATTCTTGAATAAAGAAGACTATGCAGCCTCTATACCAATGAACACTCTTGAAGGCAGCGTTATATACCGAACTACTTACACAGATTCTGATAACAGGGTAAGCTATTACTGTATTTATCCTAGGACACAACTTTAAAATTCCTGTTTGTTTGCAAGCCAAGCCCTTTAGAATAGAGGTCTTTCCTAAAAGAAAAAAAATAGCGCCCCTTACGAGAAATTTCCCTTTTCAAAAAGAAAGCAATGCAATTGTGACAAAGTTGTCTCCCTCTCCCCCAAAAGTGCATCCCCTTAACCTTTATCCTCTATGTGCATATTCAGCAGATGGCAAGATGATAATATTTTTCATTCTTTTTTTTTTTTTTTTTACAAAAAGAAAATTGTCTAGAGGGAGACAATTTGCATGAATTGTGAAAACCTATAAAGAATACTGAATTGCTTTACTGTGCGCTTATAGGAGCATGTGTGGTAATTAGGGCGATTCTGGTATAGACCAGTTTAAACACAACATCACACAATCATATCATTCATAACCTCTTGTTCTTTAATAGAGAATGGTTTGGATGGCAGAATGCTGTTGTTTCATTTATCGGACATTGAAATGGCCAATGTTTTTCAGCAAAATAAAGCAGCTTTCTTTCTTCAAAAGTTTATTTTCATCAGATGTTTTCGTTGACTAATTATTTAAATGCCATAAACACAAATATTTTATCTATCAACTAGCTAAAACTAGGCATTAAAAAGGTCACTATAAAGCAAATGTTATGGTTGCCAACATGCCAGCTGATATTGGAAAATATCATTGAAACAGTTGTAATTATATTAGGAAAAGCACTCAGATTGCTTCTTAAAGCTGTGTGTTAAAACACTAGGTAAAATTTACGAATGAATATTAACAAAAAGGAATTTATTATCCAAGTAAAAGTTGCTTGAATCAATTGTAATCAGTGGAACCGGAAATGTTTTTGCCATCCACAAGTTTTGGTCATGTGGCATAACATTGTAATCAGGTGTTGGGGGTGGTCGGGTGGTGCGAAGGTGTCGTGTATCTTGTGTCACCGGCGCGTCCAACTGATATTGGCTTATAGTTGGGCAAGGCCTGCTATCCTTGTAGTAGGTAAAGGTAGAGGGGGAATGTTTTTATTTCTTCTGTTTCTTCTCTTTCATTCCTGTTCCTCTTTCTTCCCTGTTCCTCTCTTTCATCTCTTCTACTATCTCTTCTATCTCTTTTCTCCCTTTCTCTGGGAGACGGCACAAAATGACCCACAAGGGTTGATGTGTCGTTAAACCCCAACACAAATGTAATCAGGTGTCAATAGTCCTGATGAAAACAATAACATTAAAAAGGTCTATATAATAAATAGTTACATTGTCGTAATTAGAGGATTTGTTGAGTAGTATTTGGTGATAATTCTAGAATTTGTTTTCTTATTTATCAGTCAAAACTTATGTTGTAGATACTCATTAAAAGTGCCTTACCAAGGCACTTCAAAAGAGTATTCATCAAGAAACCATGCCTATATAATATTGACCCCCTTAAACCCCACTTTTATATAGTAAAACTGGGGTTTACAGGGGTATACATTATTTTTCTTATTTCTGCTCAAAAACATAGACTGTGGGTACTCGTTAGAACCGCCTGGGCGAGGCAGTTCTAATGAGCACCCACAATCTATGTTTTGAGCAGAAATAGGAAAAATATCAGAGTTTTTTACCTGAAAAATTTCGGTTTCTGGAGGTGAAATTTTCTATATATTTGAATAGGCGTGTTTTCGTAATGTCCCAATATACATCACAAAAACATGCCCATGTAATGTTGACCACCTTAAACCCCACTTTTATATTGTAAAATGAGGTTTACAGGGGTATACATTATTTTTCTTATTTCTGTTTAGAAACATAGATTGTGGTTACTTGTTAGAATGGCCTCACCAAGCAGAAATATGAAAAGTTTTCTATCTGAAAATTTTCAGTTTTTTGAGGTGAAATTTTCTATATACATGTATTTGAATAGGTGTGTTTTCGTAATGATGTTTCTATGGAGAAATAATTCTGGGATACTTTTTCTTATTTCTCCATAAAAACATATGTTGTGGATACTGAGAAGAAGGGCTATTTATGGTGAGAGAAAATTATCGCAGAATTATCTTCAAATATGGTTCCTAAACAATCTCCGGTTACATTGTCCTTATAATTTTATGTAGAACAATTATGATAATCATACTGTAATTACATTCATGTCTATTCAGGCTAATAAATACAGATTTTCATGTGTTTTTTTTTTTTTTTTTTGCAGTCCCCCTTCAATGAGCTGACAATGTCTGTGATCGGTGATGGGCCAGCAAGTGCATTCTTTGATATTAGTCAGAATGGTGAAGTCACATTGCGCAATGGTGTTAATCTTGAAACTGATACCACTGAAGTTGATTTTAGTGTAAGTACTATTGTCATTATTATTATTATTATTATTATTATTATTATTATTATTATTTTTTTTTTTTGAGCTGTATTGACTGTTGATTGCACTTTTGTATTTTGTTTTGCTTTTATACCCCTCCTTGCCTCTGCAAATGAATTTGTGTTTTTATGGTGTCAGTCATTCATGGAATGGCCTCGGTGGCTCAGTTGGATGCGCCGTCCGACTGGAGACCAGGAGGTCGCGGGTTCGACCCCCGCCGAGGTCGGCAACATTCTTTCGTGGAGATTGATCATGAAATATTTTCTACGGTCATTCTCTCACTTCCGCTGATTCAAGAAGGGCAGTTGTCAGTTTCTGGTGAAAGAATGTGCACAATACTGGTTAACCGCTTAGAGGACTAAGCCTGCCCAGTAAATGTGTGGTTAGGTGAACTGACCGCGCTCGACATGACCCCATTGGGTTGACTGGGCCGTAAAACCTCAACACAAACAAACAAACAGTCATTCATGGTGATTTTGAATCCTGTTATAGGCAGAGTTCAGCTCTTGACTGTATGGTGTGTCATTGCACAGTCTTTCATTATCAGCCCTTTGTCATCTCTATATAGCATAAATAATGTTGAAAGAGACAAAATATGTAGATATGTAGAAAAATGACCATATATGGTCATCTTTTTATGTACAGTCAACCCGCTTTATAACAACACAAACATTGCATAAAATATTCAAGCAACATATGTTTTGGATATTTGTTAGAATTGCCTCAGAATTGCCTCAGAGAGGCGATTCTAACAAATATCCAAAACCTGTTCTATGAGGAAATAAGAATAAAACAAGGCCTTTCTTAAATATTATTCTTTCCATTAAGGATTCTTTACAACAACAAATTGATTATAATGGCAACATTTTTGGGAACAAATGTTGTCATTGTAATGCGGGTTCATTGTAATCTGTACATTTTTGTTTGGATGCGACATGGTTGTTTAGCTAACAAGGTTTTTGCTTTGGATCCCAGCAATAGTATTATAAAGAGGTTGTGTCATTTTTTTATAGTGTTTTTATACCCCATCACACAATAGTGGCGGGGTATTATGGTTTTGGTTGGACTTCTGTGTGTCTGTCTGTCTGTCTATCCGTCAGTCTTACGTCCATCTGTTGGTCTGTTTTTCATTTCTAAATGATAACTTGAGTAAACATCAATGGATTTTCACCAAACCTGGTATGTGCATTGATATTATGGAGATCTGGATTGCTAATGGGCAACTTTTGTCAAATTTTTACGGAGTTATCTGCCCGCGACACGATGATGGC
Organism: Anodontia alba; assembly: GCA_964016985.1. Lineage (NCBI taxonomy): Eukaryota > Metazoa > Mollusca > Bivalvia > Lucinida > Lucinidae > Anodontia > Anodontia alba. The sequence goes on from OZ024822.1 coordinate 43,638,684, forward strand.
TGGGTATTATAGTTTAACATTTTTATTTAAGAGAGGTTTCCAGTGATTCCATAGCATACTTTGCATTCTTCTGTCTTTCTGCCACAGGTACGAGTGAAAATAGAAGATGGTGGTGATCCTAGACTAAGTGATGTTGCGGTTGTCTCTGTGTTTGTGCAGCGTAATAATTTGAGACCAAATTTCCTTCCAAACAATAACAGGCTTGAAGTTTCTATTCCTGAAAATGCCGCACGAGGAGATCTTGTTACCATACTGGCAGCAGAGGATTTGGACAAATATGTAAATATCTGGGAGCTACAGTGATAAAAATAAAAATATTACTTTTGTTTTGTTATTATTATTGTTTAGTCAATATTTAGACAGTGTTGTATCTTTAGAAATGCCTCATTAAGATAATAAAATGATAATGTAACTGTCCTAAAATATTGAATCGTTTCTTCCATTTTATATATATATATATATATATATATATATATATATATATATATTATATATATATATATATATATATATATATATATATATATATATATATATGTGTGTGTGTGTCTTTATATATACTTGTATGTGTGTGTCTTTATATATATGTGTGTGTGTGTGTGTGTGTGTGTGTGTGTGTGTGTGTGTGTGTGTGTGTGTGTGTGTATGTGTGTTGACAATGTAGACTCGAATCAGCATGTGTCATTTTGTGAGAAAAAATGGTGTTTTAAATTTTAATTTTAGCAGTTACTGTAAAGAACATGTATCTCACAGATGACATTTTGGAATTCAGATGTAGCTAGATCTCAGAAAACCTAGTGTTCCGGCAGAGGAATAAAACAAACATTTTTGTCACTGATAATAATGTTTTTTTATTAGGATATTGAAATCACTGTTTCAGAAAATGTACCTGAGCAAAGGTTCAGATCAGCTTGCGCATTTATGCAGTCCAATCAGAATCTTTAGTGGGGTGTTTTGGATGGCCATGGATGCAGAGTCAAAGCAACAGATAAGGCGCTTTTTTCATCTGAAAAATGCTGGTATCTTTCTTATTACTCAACAAAAACATATGTTGTGGGTACTAATTAGAAGTGCCTCAGCGAGGTGCTTCTAATGAGTGCCCACAACATATGTTTTTGTTGAGAAATAAAAAAAATATAATGTGGATACCCCCTCTTATCTGTAGCTATGAAAATCTGTAGCTATGAAAGTTTCTTCATGCTGACAACAAAGACTGATCAGACTATACAGATGCACAGGCTGATTTGAGTCTTAGTTGGGTACATATGTCGGACAGTATAATTTCTCATATTGCAACTCAGTTTTTTTTTTTTTTTGTTTTTTTTTCTCGCACAGTCGACTCTCGTTCTCTCAAACCCGCTTATCTCAAATAACCGCTTATCTTGAAGTGAAAATCTGGTCCCTGTTTTAACACAGAGATCTATCAACAGGCAACAAAATACTGTGGAAAAGAGCAGAAATAGGAGCAATTTCTCCTCTTTTCCACAATATTTTCAATATATCTCTAACTTAGGAATCAATTTAAAGATTCATTCTGTTAAAGGTGATTGTTCGATTAATTGTTTTCCTCAGTTCGGCAAATCTGATATGTCGAAGTACGGATATCTCGAAGTGTTTCATAGAGTCCCGTGGATTTCGAGATAACGAGAGTCGACTGTATTTTATCATCTTTACTGACCTGTTAGTCTTTACTTATTGATTACCAGTAAGAGTAATGTTTACACTTTCAGGGGCGGTACTGCTATCAAAATTGCTTTCATTCCCTTCTGAAAAGGGGACATAGAACATTAGATTGTTATCATAATGCATTAAAATCTCTTTCAGGAACCTAACAACCTGTTCAGTATTGAGATTGCCTCACGATTGACTGGCAGTGACCATATTGATTACTTTGCCTTGATACCAAATACCAATGAGGTTATTCTGAGCAAACCTATACCTACCACTATAGACCAATTCTTTGTAAGTATACAACAGATACCCTAAGATGGAACACTTTATTCCATACATTTTTTGGCCTAAAATTTTATTTTCACACTGCTCTTTTCTAACCTACTTAGTGAAGGAGCAGTCTGATCGAGGTCTGCATTGTTTGCATTGCCATTTTGTCAGCAGCTTTTGTGTACGAAATTTTAGGACAGTTACGGTAACAACTTAAATCAAGGGAACATGTCCACAGTGCGAACAGATATTCCTGAACATGTTTATATTCTGATTAGGGCCTTTTCTTAGCCCTTAAAGTGTTAAGAAATCTATAGCAGGTGAAATTCAGAAATAGATTTTATTTTATAAAGAAAATAAGACATTTAATGTGAATTGCCTGCACTTAAAAGAATTAACTCCAAGGAGTAGCAAATTCTTTCCTATAAAAGAAGCCTTTTTTGAGATGGTGGCAAATGCTTTCTGATGAGAGGATCACTCATAATGGAGTTGTAATTAGTATATCGAGGATTGAGCACAAGACCTCTAGTAACTCAAACATATTTTTGAAAACCTTGTTTAGGGGCAACTTTGACCCCTTTGTAAACAATGCAAATTTAGGTGCCATTGCTCATACGAGCAATCACACTTAAATTTCCATTGTTTACAGAAAGAAATGTTGTAATCTTCATAACACCTTCGTGGTGAGGAGATTAAGTATAGGAAAAAACAACCATCTGACTTGCTACAGTCTGCGATCAACCCTCGATATGCTTTATTATCTATTCATACACCTTTTTTTTTTACATGTTTCTTTTTAAAATGCATAGTTTTGGGTACTCACTAGAAACACCTCAGTGAGCTGCTTCTAATGAGAACCCAGAACAAACATTTTTGTGGCAAACTAGAGAAATTATTCCAAAATTATCAACAAATACTCTTTATTAACAGCTTCTTTGGATTATCTGAATAAAAAAAAAAAAAAAAATTCTTGAAGACAGCTTGTATCAACTGGTGACTGTTTGTCTACCATTATGTTACACTTAGAATGCTGACATTATGAAAACACGCCTATTCAAATATATTGAAAATTTTACAACCAAAGAAAGGAAAATTTTCAGATAAAAAAATTCTGATATTTTTCATATTTCTGCTCAAAACATAGATTGTGGGTACTCATTAGAACCGCCTTGTCGAGGCGGTTCTAACAAGTACCCACAATCTATGCTTTCGAGCAGAAATAAGAAAAATAATGTTTACCCCTGTAAACCCCAGTTTTCCTGTATAAAAGTGGGGTTTAAGGGGGTCAAAATTATATAGGTATGTTTTCGTGATGAATTTCAATGCAGTGCATGGTAATCCTGAGCCTCATTATGGTTGAGAGGATTTTATCAGTTTATGCAACAGAAGCATTTGTTAGTAATTTCACATAGCTCCAGATAAGGCACATTGTTTGATCAAAAGTACAGGGCCCGGTTGTTCAAAGCTAACGCTGTCGTTAGTTAATGATTCGTTAAAATTTGCATCGAGTGATACGAAAATATGCTGAAATTTTTTGCTGAAAAAATGTGAGTAGCTTTTGCAGTGCAAAAGCTACTCACATTTTTTCAGCAAAAAATATCAGAATATAGTGTATTGAATCCGCTGGGGGTGGTCGGGTGGTGCGAAGGTGTCGTGTATCTTATGTCACCGGGGCGTCCAACTGATATTGGCTTACAGTTGGGCAAGGCCTGCTATCCTTGTAGCAGGTAAGGGTAGAGGGGGAATGTTTTTATTTCTTCTGTTTCTTCACTTTCATTCCTGTTCCTCTTTCTTCCCTGTTCCTCTCTTTCATCTCTTCGACTATCTGTTCTATCACTCTTCTCCCTTTCTCTGGGAGACGACACAAAATGACCCACAAGGGTTGACGTGTCGTTAAACCCCAACACAATAAATTGAATCTGCTAAAACAGTTAACGAAATGACCCTTAATGAGCTTGTTAAGCTAACGACGTTTTGAACAACTGGGCCCAGATAATCATCACTTTTGAGTAGGAAAAAAAGTATCCGGAAAAAAAGTATCAGTTTTAACCAGATTCGCCTCTGATGTTACAATGAGATGATGATTAGGATCCTTTTGTATGTTTACTAGTACTTTTCAGTTTAATAATAAATTTTGCAACCTATCTCTGTAATCCTTACCTTATAAAAGGGCTTGAGATGTCATTTCATCTCAATGTTTCGTAAAAGACTCACAAGTTAGAAGCAACTATCCAAAATGACCTATATAGTGTAGACAGGGATGTAAAAAGAGAAATTCCTCATTTGAGCTAAGTGTGCAAGTCGGATTATATACATGTATTAACAATTTACATATGTTAATTTCTACCAATGGGATTATACTTTATCCAAAATTTACAAATTGTGATTTTTGTGATAAACATGCAAATTATCAATCAAAAATAAAAATCAGAAATAAAATCATTTTAACAAAATATGAATGTTTGCACTTACTTGATCAAAGGGTACTTTAAAGACCATTTAAGATTATGTCTGCATATAATTGTTTTGTTTAGCAATGATAATTTCAAACAAACTCATTAAGTCAATAATAAATTAACAAAACAATCAACAAACAGTAAACAATTTAATTACCATTGACCTTTACCATCAATCACGATTAACATGATTATGATTGGTACCAAAGTTTGGTACTGAATTATCAAAGTGCAATTAAAAACCTTACCATCAGTCAGGATTAACACTGAATTTTGGTACTGAATGATCAAAATGCAATTAAAGATTAATTAGGATGACATTACATAGCCTTTTATCTATCCTTTGTACATGAAACTGAGACTTATTTTTTTTCCTGATACTTTTTTTCCGGATTCTTTTTTTCCGATACTTTTTTTCCGGATACTTTTTTTCCTGATACTTTCTTTCCTACATTCGTTTGAACTGTATTATATACAAAATCATGTTATAACAAACTGTGTTATAAAGAGGTTGTAGTGTAAACTTTATAGTTTCATTTCACTGATTGTTTAATGGCACTGAGCTAAACAAGGGTGGCAACTTTCACTCTTCTGGTACTTGTTTTCTCATTTTGGTATGCAGTTGCATTATAAAATTCAACAAAGGTCTTTCTATTTTTTTCGTTAACTAAATATGTTACCCTCTGTAAATAATGTCTGTAAATAATGTCTGTTATAACTACTATTGATTTATTTTAGTTGAGAGCAACTGTTACTGACAGAGGAAGGCCACGACTTTCTAGTACAAAGGATATTGATGTTATTGTGGACAGGATAGGAGGTGTTCTTGGGTTTGGACAGCCAGAGTACCGTACAGTAATCCCAGAAAATGAGCCAGAGAATTCAGTGATTTTGTCACCAAGAGCAAGCCCTGGGGTGAGATATTTACACTTTATTTAATATATAGTAGAACCTCGATAGCTCGAACACCGATGGCTTGTTTGCCATGGCTAATTCGAACTCGATTTTGAGTCCCTAGGAACTTTTTCCAAGTGAACAAATATTGGGAAATTTTGTCATTTTATCATGAAATTGTATGTTGAGTGTACTCATTAGAATTGCCTCATTGAGGCAATTCAAATGAGTACACTCAACATACAATTATTAGAAAGAAGATCAAAAAGCTTTCCCTTAATTATTCACCATTTGTTTCCTGTCCTAGCCCCAGGATTAACCCTCAATGGCTCGAACTACCCATATCTCGAACAAATTTTCATGGTCCCAAAGAGGTTTGAGCCATTGAGGTTTTACTGTATACATGTTCAGTTATACACCTTATCTTTTTATCTTTTTTTATCCTCTTGTGAAAAACTGGTTATTTACTATATTTAAAACACCTAAGCAAAGCTTTACTATGCTTTTTATCCATTTTTGCATCCTGTTCCTCTGTGTGTCCATCTGTCCGTACTATCCTGTTACCTTTTCACCTCTGCATCTCTGAAGTAGACTCTTCTGTCTTTGATTTTGCATATTTTTGTTCAAAGATGGATCAAAAAAAAAATGTATAGATTAAAAAATGACCATAAATGGTCATTTTTCAATATAATCTATACATTTTTGTTTGGCTATAACAAGGTTGTTTAACAAACATTTATTGTGGAGTGGGATTATATTTTGTAAGATGCGATTTTTAGTCCTCTAAGCATACAATAAGAAAATTTTCATGAGAGTTTTCAGACAACAGAAACTTGCAATGCGAATTGTAAATCATATACAGTCTGTCTAAAAAAAAAAGGCCATTATTTCAGGTGCCATTAAATGCAAAGAAGTTGTAATCTACATGTTTCAATGCAGATGTTGGGATGTAATTCAGCTAACCAAAACTGATTGGCAAACTGAAGATCCTGATGAAATGGCTCATTAAGAGTCGTCTTACCTGGATCTAAACTGTTTGCAAAAGGTATATGTTTTGGTCTGCAGGTTTGAAAGAGGTAAAAAGGCTGAAGCAATTAGAACTAATTTGCTTGGATAGTGTTTTTGGGTGTTGTGCAGAGTAGGAAGGATGAGGCATTCAGTATTGTATGTTTAGCTTGCCCATATAAAAATACAAGGAGAGCTATTTATTAAGCCCCTCAGGACAGGATTGACATCAGCATATGCATAGACACTGGCCTCAGCCTTGACATTATCATCCATAAACGTTAACCCTTTTCATTCTGAACCAGGATATACTCTGCCTTTGCAAACAGTATAGATCTAGCTCTGTTGGCTTCTGAAGAATCCAACTGATCTGGATCAGCATTGTCATTTAGTATTTGACTTGGGTCAAGTCATTATGAAAACACGCCTTTCAAATATATTGAAAATTTCACCGCCAAAAACTCTAAGTTTGTAGATAAAAATGGGTTTAAGAGGGTAAAAACTATATGGGCATATTTTTGTGATGATTCTGATTGGCAGAAAATTTAAAGGGGGCATGGCATCTTAATTTATTCAACATGACAAGGATTAAAGTTCATGTCAGAGTTTTTAAACATTTACATAGTTCCAAATAAGAGGGAGTATCAGGAAAATAGTTTTCTTATTTCTGCACAAAAACATACATTGTTGGTACTCATTAGAAGCACCTTGATGAGACCCTTCTAATGAGTACCTACAAAATATATTTCCATGAAGTAACAAGAAAAATATCAACAATTTTGGTTGAAAAAAGCTCCTTACCTGGAGATGTGTTTTATATCTCCTGGATGCCTGATTGCATTTAGATAGGGCAAGCATCACGAAAACATGCCTTTATAATTTTGACCCCGTTAAACTCAACTTTTATATAGTAAAACTTGGGTTTACAGGGGTATATATAATTTTTCTTATTTCTACTTGAAAACATAGATTGTGGGTACTCATTAGAACAGCCTCACTGAGGCAGTTCTAACGAGTACCCACTCTCTATGTTTTGAGCGGAAAGTTTATTTAGTTAAAATTGGTTACAGGAGAATAAGAAAAGCTTCCTTTTTTATGCCCCCATATCGGATGATGCCGGGGGCATATAGTTTTTCGGTTTTCCATACGTGCGTACTTGCGTATGAATGTATGTCCGTCTGTACAAATGTGTGTATGTATGTATGTACGTACTGTTAGACTCGGGTTAAGGCCTTTGTACTAGGTAGAACCTGAACTTTTAAGTGCTCATATTTTCAAAACCATGTTTAACATTTGGTTCGTATTTGGTTTGATGATAGATATAGGTCCAAAGTTTCATTCTGCAATACCCCCACCCATGCCCATGACCTATAGGTCAAGTTCATGGACTTAGAAATTTTTAATATTAAAGACTCGGGTTAAGGTATTCGTACCAGGTAGAACCTGAACTTTTATGATTGATTTGGTTTATATTTGTTATGATGATAGGTAGAGGCTCCAAAGTAATATTCAGCAATACACTCGTCCATGCCTATGACCTCAAGGTCAAGGTCACAGATTTGGAAATTTTTAATATTAAAGTTTTTAATGAGCTCATATTTTCCAAACCATATGATGGATTTGCTTACATTTGCTATGATGAGATACAGGTCCAAAGGTTTATTTGATAATATCCCCTCCCATACTTATGACTTCAAGGTCAAGGTCACAGACTTAGAAATTTTTAACTCTAATGTTTTTAAGAGTTCATATTTTTTCCACGCCATATGATGGATTTGGTTTATATTTGATAGGATGATAGCTACAGGTCCAAAGTGATATCATAATACCCCCTTCCATACCTCAAGGTCAAGGTCACACACATAGACATTTTAAATTTAAAGTATGTTTAGAGCTCATATTTTCCAAACCATACAATGGATTTGCTTCATATTTGGTAGGATGATAGTTACAGGTCCAAAGTTTTATTCAGGCATATCCCCAACACTGACCTCAAGGTCAAGGTCACAACTTAGATGTTGAAGTTTTCAAGAGCTCATATTTTCCAAACAATACAATAGATTTGCTTCATATTTTGTTTGATGATAGATACAGGTCAAAGGTTTTATTCAGCAATACCTGCACCCATGCCTATGACCTCAAGGTCAAGGTCATAGACTTACAAATTTTGATTGTAAACATTTTAAAAGCTCATATTTTCCAAACCATATGATGGCTTTGGTTCATATTTGGTATGATGATAGATGCAGGTTCAGAGTTCTATTCAATGATACCCCAGCCCATGCCCATGACCTAAGGTTCAAGGTCACAGGCTTATTTTAAAAAAAGTTTGGTGTATTGGATTCATATTTTATACACAGGAATACAAGGTTGGCAAAATGCCGGCAAATATGAGTATTTTCCATGCCGGTGGTATTTACCGGTAAATACTGGCAAATACTGGTAAATGCCGGCAAATACTGGAAATTGGCATTTACCACCCTGGAAGTAAGACAAAACCCTACCCTCAGTATCAACCTATGGACAATGTCTGTAATAGGGGCTACATAGTTGACTTAGTATTTACATTATACTGATTGCAGTTTAAATTTTCTGACTTCCAGGGTATATCAGGTTTGAAGCCATACTATAACTCAAGCCTTACCTATGACACCTTTTTACTTTCACCTAGACTTATTGTCTATATGCATTCATTTATGACATCTTGCCCCTGGCTATCAAGTACCCTCTTGAACAAACAATTGTCCTGGGATTTGTTGTTTTAGTAATTAGACCATACAGGTAGTCTTGCTAATTACATGTACACTAAAACTCCTAAAAAATTTGAATATAGTAAAGTGATGTAAATATCCTAGACTTTGCAAAACATACTTTTACCATACAGAAGTGTGTTTAAAAGATGCAGATGGCCTGGCAAACATTTAAGATCCTGATCAGACTGTTCAGTATGATCTTGGTCTGCTCTTTTTGACATGGTCTGCCAGCACAAAAACTTAGGGTCATTATGGTAAATGTCAGTGGCCAGGTGCACAGGTGAATTTCTACTATTGAGATAAAGGCCTGCATGATTTTTTTTTTAAATTAAAGACCATTTGTTGCTTAAATAATTTCAAAATTTTTGTCTTAGATTCACTTTTTGACAGTGTTACATGTTTATATTGAGATTTCTTCTATTCTTCAGGGTGGTAACCTTACATAATTAATGATTTTAACATTCTTACTCATCTAGTTTGCTTATACTATTTCAATGCAACTTGTTTAAAGACTTCTGCAGTTTTTTAAGGCCAAAAAAATTTCAATTTGCCGGTATTTGCCAGTATTTGCCACTTGAGGAGTATTTTCCAGACTGGTAAATACAGGCAAATGCCACTGGTAAATACCGGGGGTGGAATTTGCCACCCAACCTTGCAGGAATATAATCATAACTTCACTTGACAACCTGTCAGTGTGTCTGAAAATAGCTGGATGAGTGACAGTGTAGACCCTGACCAGATGTGGCATTCTGCAGCATCTGATCTGAGTCTACACTGTTTGCTCAGGCTGTCTGTCCCAATACTTAGGGTATTGCAAGGTATTATATAGTATCAATGTAGAAAACAATATTCAGCTAATGCCTGTCTTTTCTTTATTTTGACATATTTGATTATAATTTCTGTTTTAGACAATCATTACCTATCAACTGAATCCAAACTATGTTGGTAATATATACTTTGCCATCAACTCAACCACAGGAGACATCTATGTTCAATCAAGTCTCAATGATAAACGATCAAACACAGAATATGAGGTAAATATTTTATACCCTACATAATGAAGTATGTTCAAAGTATGTGTGTGTGTGTGTGTTTGTGTATTTCTGCGTGTGTTTGACAATAGGCAGGGCAGAGGGGTTGAGTTTTTTATACCCCCCTACATAATGGTTCATATGGTGCATGTTGGATCGGGGAGGATAGGCCTGTGTATGGGGTGGTTTTGTTGGGGGGGGGGGGGGGGGGGGGGAATGTGGTTGGGTGTGGGGGGGGTAGCTGGAGGAGCAGATGGCTACATATGTTTTCCTGTCAATTAGGCAATCTTTTAATCTTTTCTGGTGGAAGTTATTTATAGTTCTAGAAAAATTGAGCTGTATCATGAGAAAAGGAATCTTCAGGGCCTCTGGGAAAAGTAAATATCCAAGCTGAAAAATCTGTTTGAGGCTTTCCCTATACATTAGTGCTCAGCATGTGAGTCAAAACTTTCAGCAGAAAACAATTTGAAATATTTTTCTAATTTTTTACCAGAAAATAGGCTATGACATTGCATGCAAATTGTCACCTATTTTCTGCAAAAAATAAGAAAAAAATTCATTAGTTTGTAGTCTAGTTAATTTGCCGTGAGAGAGGTAAAGGTTATGCAATATTTTTTTCCTGAGTTTTTTTTATAAAAGCATATGTTTTTAGCACTCATTTGAACTTACTTCAACATTATATGCTTTTATATACTTTTATAAAGAAGTAGATAAAAGTAAACCGCCATACCCTAAAGAGCATGAACTTGCTTGACTGTGCCATTATTAGGATATATGCAATAATAACATTGAATATGGTGTATTGATATCTCTCTTATCCAGGCCCCAAAGTTATAAAACTTTTTTCATGCTCATCTTGGCTGAGCATGAAATTTTTTCTGCTAATAAATATGAAAATGCCAACAATAATTGGTATTTTCATATTTAATAGCAGGAAAATTTTTCATGCACAGCTATGTTTAGCAAGAAAGAATTTACAGTTGTTAGTAATTTGAGATTTATTAGCAGGACTAATTTCATGCTGAGCTGAGTTGAGCATGAAAAAAGTTTTATAACCATGTGGCCATATTGCTAAACTTATACATAAAAACAATTGTTTCTTCTTACCAGTTGGAAATAATAGCTACCCGAACAGAACAGGTTACTCAGATAGCACGTGCCAAAGCCTTCATTACAGTTATAAGGAATCAGAATCCACCTGTCTTCACGAGAGATGTATATGAAGTTAATTTCAGCGAACTTGTCTCGTATGCCAACCTCACCACTGTTCTTGCCACTGATGCTGATGGGGTAAGTTTTTTGTTTCTGTATCACAAGATTATAACTCCATATTAACCCTTGTCCTGCTGAATAAATTAAGATGCCACGCCCTTTTCAAATTTTCAGCCAGTCAGATTACTTGATCCAAATTGTTGATATAAATTCACATTCTGATTGGCAAACAGTGCAGATCCAGATCAGTTGGCTTCTTCAGAAGCCAACTGATCTGGATTTATACTGTTTGCAAAGGCAGGGTATATCCGGGCTCAGCAGGACAAGGGTTAAGTGGTAACTCCAGGTTATAACTCCACATTAAGTGGTAACTCCAGATTATAACTCCAGATTAAGTGGTAACTCCAGGTTTAACTCCAGATTAAGTGGTAACTCCAATTTATGACTCCAGATTAAGTGGTAATGATTGTTTTGGGATATCGCATTTCCCTAAGTATTGGGGCACCTTATCACCTTGCTAAACTTGTCCAAAATTTTGAAATAGTCCATTCTATGACTTGTTGATGTATCTAAAATACTGACATATATATGGCAAACAGTGTAGGTCTAGAACAGATGCTGCAGTGTCTGATCTTGGTCTACACTGTTTGCAAAAGCCTATCTGTCCCAATACTTAGGGTTGTTATGGTAAATTTGCACCAAAACATATCCTGTGGATAGTCACTGAAATTATCTTGGCAAAGTGGTGCCAATGAATATTCTCTGTAGTCTAATTCACCACTTTTGTAGACATGCATATCAGCTTCTTGTGTAAAAAAAGTCTCAGTAACAATTTATAAACAAAACAGAAAAAAAAAAATATTTTGAATTTATCTGTTTCTTCAACTTTTACTGGTTACAGTCAGAAAACTGTTATTAATGGAATTTTTTAAATTGCAGGACACCATTTTGTTTGAATGAAGTCAGATGAGACTAATGCCAATAATGTCACAAGTGAACAATCATATTCTTCAGTTACTTACAGTTAGTTGATTAGTATAATATTACAGGAATGAGCATCCAACTGGTGATCAGGAGGTTGTGGGTTAGATCTCCGGTTTGGCAACATTCTTTCATAGAGATTGATCATGAAATACAGTTGAACCCCAATGGTTGAACATCTTTGGGACCATGGAAATTCATTTGAGACATCGGTAGTTCGAGCCACTGAGGGTTAATCATGGCACCAGTTCAGGAAGCAAATAGCGATAAGTTAGGGGATTCTTTTCGATTTTCTACACAGTGATTGTATGTTGAGTGTACTCATTAGAATTGCCTCGATGAGGTGATTCTAATGAGTACACACAACATACAATTTCATGATAAAATAAGAAAATTTCCCTAAACATTTGTTTTCTTGAGCTATTGGGTGAATTTTGTAGGGACTCAAAAACGTCTTCGAATTAGCCATGGTAAACGAGCCATCGGTGTTTGAGCCATCGAGGTTCGACTGTATCTGGTTCATTTTAAGCATTTACTAATTGTTTTTAACAGGACAAAGTGACATATTCCATCACTGGAGGACCTAATGTTGACCACTTCTTCCTGTACCAATCAAGTGGCAGTTTCTTCCTGACCAAGTCCCTTATGGGTATTGCTGGAAGAATCTATGATGTAAGTAGGAAAATGTTTAGTCTAAGATTATTTCTAGATGTAAACCATGTATGGATCATATGGGCAGCACAGTGCAAAAATATGTCTTCAGACATATGGGGACTGCAAAGACCCATATCAGCCTGCATATCTACACAATCTGTTCAGCCCCCGTAGCCTAGTGGATAGGAAAGTAGACTTAATCCATTAGGTTTCTCGCCCTGTGGTTCGAGCCTCGCTAGGGTCACATGTGAGAAAGCCATGTTCTGCTTGTGGATGGTCAGGTGGTTTTTCCCCGGGTTCTCCAGTTTTTGCCCACCTTTGATGAATGATCAGCTTGATATAAGTGAAATATTCTTGAAAGGGCCGTAAAACCCAAATCAAAAAAAAAAATCAGTACTTTCACCGTTCACTTACAGCATCACTAGATACAAAAGAATGTTTGAATGCAAGGCCCAGTTGTTCAAAGCATCATTAGCTTAACAAGCTCATTAAGGGTCATTTCGTTAACTGTTTTAGCAGATTCAATACACAATATTCTGATATTTTTTGCTGAAAAAATGTGAGTAGCTTTTGCAGTGCAGTGCAAAAGCTACTCACATTTTTTCAGCAAAAAATTTCAGCATATTTGCATATCACTCGATGTAAATTTTAACAAATCGTGAACTAACGATGTCGTTAGCTTTGAACAACTGGGTCCAAAGGTCCAGATGATGCTTTGTACATGTGGTGGATGATCTGAATCTGCATATTTTGCAGATATTTGAGGCACTATTTTGTTTGACGCAGCCGATATCATGATAAAAGGGGCTATATCAGTTATGAATTGTAACGAGAGAAAATGTGCCTTCAGATGTGAGTGCAGCAAAGACTTGGATCAGCGGCTATCCATTGAGCATTCAGTGGAATCTCTAATCAGACTGCACGGGCTAATCTAAGACTTTGCTTAGGACATATGTCGTTAGTACATTTTTGCTGGGCAAACATCATAAGGTCCATTTTTTTAGGTTCTGGATCTTATAGGTCTTATAGATGGAAAATTCCCAAATTTATCATTTTTTAAGCATAAACTGTTAGATTCTGTCAATTTAATCATTGCACTGTAAGTATATGAACAGCCTGCTTCGTGAACGTTAGTGCATTGAAAAAACATGTTTGATTGCTATTATTGCATAAAAACTGAAAACATTGGTACATTTCGCGTCATGTCTTGCACTATTTTGTTTCACCTTTTCCCCCCGATTTTGCGCTAACGCTATTTTCCATGGACTATGCTCGTTCTAGGGCCGGGCAGTACACATTTCGTGATGGTAGCAATTCTTTGGCCCCAGTATGAGCATATTGAAAGTCGCGTAGCCGTGCATTAACAGCTCTTGAATTGCCTTGTTAATACACGGCTTTTCGCCGGTTAATGCACAGCTGTTAATAGCGTGCGACACTGCTTTTTATGCAATAATTGGTGATAATTGTTTATACTTTATTTTGCTTTTGTATGGAAAAATTGTAAACAGCCAGAATAGTTCACCTTTAGCAATACATTGAGTAGACAATAAACTATCAATCTGTACAGTCCATCAAGGTGGGACATGAAAATTGATTTTTTCAGATAAACTGAAATTCACTGAAATTTTCATCTGAATATTCTTGTTTCTGTTAGATAAATATTCAAGCGGATGATGGTCGTGGGAAATTTGATGAAGCAATAGTTCGTGTAACAGTACTAAGAGATGAACAGCCAGTAATATTCATTAATCTGGATAATGATGCTGACATTGATGAGACAAGAACAGAGGCTGCCGGGCCTTTCTTCACTGTGACTGCAAGAGATCTTGACAAGAAGGTAAATTAGATTTCAAGCAATATCCAGGTGGCCGAGTGGTTAGACTTCCAGACTTTTGATCACAAGATCCTTGGTTGGAACCATGCTGTAGGTGGAATTCAGCTCATTACTGTACTACATTTCACTGAACAGAGCTTATCCATTATTACCCTTCCATCATCTTGATATGGCTTAAATAATGTTGAAAGGGGCATACCATATTTACTATATGTATTTGGACAGATAGGCCTGAGCAAACAGTGTAGACCCAGATGAGATTCTGCAGAATGGTAGTAATATGTATTTGTTCAAATTTTAGAACGAGTATGGTAAGGAGTTGAGGTGTCCGATTACTTAGGGTAAGTATGGTAAAATTCCAAATTCTCATCAGTTAGGCTCCATAAATGTTCTGACTAGGGTTACAAGAAAATTACTGAAGACAGTTAACATGAAATGTCAATGTCTTTTTTCTGGGGAAAAGAAGAAAAATATCTAAAAATTTCGTCATCTAAATCTGTCCAGAAAGTGGTAAAAGTTTTTCACTAAACGTCTTTCTTTATGTACACAGGGACAGATACAGTACAGAATTGTTGGTGAAGGAGCTGGACTGTCTTTGTTTGACTTTGATTATAATAGCCAGGACGAGACAGCAGGAGTGAGAGTTAGAGATGCTGCAAGTTTAAGTAGTGATCAGAAGAACGTCTATACGGTAAGTCTCATAGCTTGTTCTTTATGGTAATATAAAAATCTAAAAGGTTGCCTTTGGCAACAAAGAACTGACAAAAGAAAAGAAATCAGAGACTTGGCTTTATAAAGTCTCTTTATGTACAGCTATATAGGTTGCAAGACTGTATACTCTCCCTAGCATGGGCTTACCGTATTCAACCTAATTACCGCACTGTGCACTTAGGTTTTTCAAAATTACAGGGAACACTCGGCTGTGGTAAAATACGTATCTTCCTGCTAAGGATACACTATTAAAAGAAAGTCAGAAAAGGCCTTGTTTGATGATAATTATGTGTTGTTTTTTTCTGATTTTATTTATAAAGGCATATGTTGTGGGTACTCATTTGAATTGCATTGACAAGTCAATGCAATTCAAATGAGTACCCACAACATATGCCTTTATAAAGAAGTAAAGAAAAAGTACACTGGCTGTAATCTGAAGACTACGGAATTTCTCAACTGTGTGCTTATAGGGGTATGTGTGGTAATTAGATCGAATACGGTAAGTGATATTTTAATTTTTGGATGGGTTTCTAATGGTAAAATCCCTTCCTTTAAAATGTCTGGGCAGGCCGGCGTTGTCTGAGGTTTACCTTTTGGTTAACCTTTCTTTCAAAGTGATATGTTACCTTTATTCTTCATTAGAAAATCCTGTCCATACCGTATTTACCATATATATTCCGACAGACAGGCCTGAGCAAACCGTATAGACCCAGATGAGACGCCCCGTTCTGCGGCGTCTCATCTAGGTCTACACTGTTTGCCACTCATCCAGCAATTTTTAGCCACAACATCGGGTAGTGAATTGTACTGATTCAATTTTAGAACATATATGGTAAGGAGTTGAGGTGTTTGAATACTTAGGGTAAATACGGTAATGCTGTTTGGCATTTTCCTTGTAAAGTAACCAGAATGGACTTGATGATCCCAAAGGAAATACAAATATAATCTGCACTATGATGAAGTATATTATAGTGTGATGAAATAACATAGCTACCAGTAAGAGGGGTATAAAGTTAAATGTCTTTCTTATCTCTCAGTGAAACATATATTGTGCAGGCCCCCGTAGCCTAGTGGATAAGAGAGATGACTCTTAATCCATTAGGTTTCTCACCGCTGTGGTTCGAGCCTCGCTCGGGTCATATGTGGGAAAGCCAAGTTCTGCTTACGGATGGTCAGGTGGTTTTTGTCCGGGTTCTCCGGTTTTCGCCCACCTTTGATGAACGAACGGCTCGATATAAGTGAAATATTCTTGAAAGGGCCATAAAACCCAAATCAAAACAAAAAAAAAAAAAAAAAAAAAAAAAAGAAACATATATTGTGGGTACTTATTATAAACATATATTTAGGGTACTTATTAGAGGCCCCTCAATGATGGGCTTCTAATGAGTACCACAACATATATGTCAATGGAGAAATAAGAAAAATATTTTTGGCAGTGAAATGTGCATTGTCATTGTCATGGTTCTTTGCAGTGGAGGAAAAACAATGACCTTGAATAGGCAATGTTTACACAACCACTTGTTAGGTCCTGGATTGAACCAGGGCTCCAGCACTGACAAGCAAAAGATGTACTGCTGCACTGTCTTGTCTTATCAGTGTTTTCATTATTTACCTGAATAAGCCTTGGGTCATTGGCCATCCATAGGGTGCCTATTGAAGACTTGGGTCAAACTGCATGGATTCTCAGGCTGATCAGAGGTTCTGATAAGCTCACATTCAAACTTTGCAACTTATTTCATTGTCCTTCCATTTTTATTTCATCTTCAAACTATGCAGCTTATTTCATTGTCCTTCCATTTTTTATTTCATCTTCAAACTTTGTAGCTTATTTCATGGTCCTTACATGGTTTTGCAGTTTTCAATGTTTCAAGATCTGACCAGACTGCTTAAATTTTAAGCACTGACCAATCTTGTCTAGCGCAAGTGGTGCATTACTTATTTTTACATTGAAATCTACCTTGAATTATACTCGCGTGTTACAGCCATCAGCAAAAAAAAAAAAAAGCAAACAATAAGACCCAGATCAGATGCCGTTGTATGCGACATCTGATCAGGACGTACTCGGTTTGGGAATTAATTTATCAAATCTGGGACCGACAAACCGTGTTGATCAAAACAAAAAAGAAGAGGAAGAAAACGGGTGCATTCAAGTGGTGCATTCTTTTATCACTCTCAGTTAAAGCGACCTTTTATCTTTTGGACATGCCGACTGCACCTGATGTTGTGCAGTCTCAGTGTATTCACACATCACACAAACAGATTAATTATCAGACTACCATTACTGATGATTCGTGTTAATCGCTTGTTTACCGCACAAAGGACAGTGAAGTGTTGATTTTTTTGACAATGTTTGGATAATGACGTAATTAATTTGTGCTGTGGTAGGTTGCCATTATTCATCTGTCTGCCCAATATACATGTCAAATGACTGTTTAGAGTCTTTTAACTACCATAATATCGCATTTAAAAGGTGCGCGGACGTTGTCAGTTTGGGAAGACTTGACCGTTTGTGATTTTTAGACATCATTGATTCCTGAATATTGGTTGGTTGGGGAAAAATGGGGTTCAAGGCAAAAACCTTTGATTCTATTGTCCTTGTGTTTTTATTTCAGCTTGTCTTTGAAGCCTTTGATTCTATTGTCCTTGTGTTTTTATTTCAGCTTGTCTTCTTTGATTCTATTGTTCTTGTGTTTTTATTTCAGCTTGTCTTTGAAGCCTTTGAGTCTATTGTTCTTGTGTTTTTATTTCAGCTTGTCTTTGAAGCCTTTGATTTTATTATCCTTGTGTTTTTATTTCAGCTTGTCTTTGATTCTATTGTTCTTGTGTTTTTATTTCAGCTTGTCTTTGAAGCCTTTGATTCTAGCTATCCTGACAAAGTAGCAACAGGCCAGCTCACTGTACGTGTTACAAGAAATTTGAATGGACCTCAGTTCCTGGATACACAAAATTACAGAGTTACCGTATGGGAAACCATAGACACAGGTTCATTGATTGTTGATGTCAATGCAACAGATTCAGACCCTAAGGTATGTTAGAATTGAAGGCAGTATTAAGCATATTACAATATTTACCCTAACTATTCGGAGCCTTTAAGGGTGCTGGATACACTCATTAGTAGCTGGCTTCAGTGCCTCATCGGATGCATATTTGACTGGTTATCAGGAGGTTTGATCCACGTGGGGACCTGCATTATTCTTTTACGAAGATTTATTATGAAATATTTTCTACTGTCATTCTTTTGCTTCTGCTGATTCAAGAAGGGCATTTAGGATCATTAGTTTCTGGCAATGGAATGTGCACAATGGAATGTGCACTGGGTAATCGCTAAGAGGACTAAGACTGCCAAGTAAAAGTGCGGCTATATAAACTGACAACACTAACGGGTTGACTGGGCCATAAAATCTCAACTCTGTCAAATAGTGCACCCTTTTTTAAAAGTGTGACAGATTTTTGACTTCCTGTTTGCCTTCCTACTCCCAAGGAAGCAAAGACCTTCCTTTTAGAATAGACTCCTTTCAGAAGGGAGCAAATTAAGTTTGACATTTGTCTCCCTTGAAAGTGTATCAATTCCCCTAACCCTACCAGTCTTAAAACATACACAATCCATTTAACTACCCATTGACATCTGTCTAAAAATTGAACTACCCATTGACTGATCTGCCTAAAAATTTTAACTTTGTATTGACAGTTCTGTTCTAAAATTTGAAATCATAACAAAAACATACCTATACAATTTTGACCACCTTAAACCCCACTTTTATATAGTAAAACTGGAGTTTACAGGGGTATACTTTATTTTTCTTATTTCTGCTCCAAACATAGATTGTGGGTACCCATTAGAACCACCTCACAGAGGCAGTTCTAACAAGAACCCACAATCTATATTTTGAGCAGAAATATGAAAAATATCAGAATTTTTATCTGAAAATTTCATTTTTTTGGTGGTAAAATTTTCAATATATTTGAATAGGTGTGTTTTCGTAATATAATTTAACCTACCAATTAACTGACCTTTCTAAAAATTATTGGATTTTCTGTGGTGCCTGATTTGGGGCTGCACTATTTGCTGAAGCCTGCATGTCTGAATATTTAAGGTAAATTTGTTATTTCCATAATTTACTTAAATATTCTCATAGCACTAGTTAAGGCGCTTTTTTTTTTTCAATCCAAAAGTATTGATATTTTCCTTCCTTATTTCTGCACGAAAACATATGTTGTGGGTACTCATTAGAAGCGCCTTGCCAAGGCGCTTCTAATGAGTACCCACAACATATGTTTTTGTGCAGAAATAAGGAAAATATTTACCGGATACCCTCCTTATCTAGACCTTTGTTTCTGATATCATAACTAATTACTGTACTTCATGTATATACCCTGAATATTGGGACATACAGGTCAGAGCAAACAGTGCAGACCCAGATCAGATGCCACATAAAATGGCATCAGTTCTGGGTCTGCACTGTTTGCCACTCATCCAGCAGTTTTTAGACACATCAACTGGTGTATATATATATGCTCGTATATACATGTTAAGTGTCTTTCATAATAATATATAAATTAGCTTCATCACAGCCCTAAAAATTGTTGTTGGGAAACTATTATATACATGTATTATCATTAACCCTTGCCATGTTGAATAAATTAAGATGCCATTTCCACTTCTAATTTTCAACCAATCAGATTATTTTATCCAAGCTATAGGTACAAATTCACATACTTGATGACAAACTATGCAGATCCAGATCAGTTGGATTCTGAAAAAGCCAGCTGATCTCAAGCCACACTGTTTGCAAAGGCAGGGCATATCCAGGTTCAGCAGGACCTGGCTTAAAGTTACTAAACATGTATTTAGTATATACCCTGTCGGCACAATCATGAGATTTTGTCATTGTTTATTAGAAATGAATGTAAAATATTAGATCTTGATCGCCAGTGTAGCTGATGATGGAGGTGGCCACATCAAAGACTGAGATGGAATTTTCAATGTCCAAAGAACCACTAGCAAAGACTGATCAGGGCCCAGTTGTTCAAAGCGTCGTTAGCTTAACGAGCTCGTTAAGGGTCATTTCGTTAACTGTTTTAGCAGATTCAATATACAATATTCTGATATTTTTTGCTGAAAAAATGTGAGTAGCTTTTGCACTGCAAAAGCTACTCACATTTTTTCAGCAAAAAAATTTCAGCATATTTGCATATCATTCGATTTGAATTTTAACGAATCGTTAACTAACGACGTCGTTAGCTTCGAACAACTGGGCCCTGATTTATTTTATTTAAGCTGATCTGTTTCCCAGCTGGATGCACATGTCGGAAGATGCATTCATTTTCTAACATTGTAGATTCTATTGTAATAACTCTTAAGTATTAGTACACCTTATCTTCTTACCATATTTGTGCTAAAATTTGAAATAGTCCATTCTACTACCTCTTGGTGTGCCTAAAATATTGCTGTATGTAACGCAAATAGTGTAGACCCTGATCAGATAGCCGGCCTCGGTGGCTCAGTTGGATGCGCCGTCCGACTGGAGACCAGGAGGTCGCGGGTTCAACCCCCGCCGAGGTCGGCAACATTCTTTCGTGGAGATTGATCATGAAATATTTTCTACGGTCATTCTCTCCCTTCCGCTGATTCAAGAAGGGCAGTTGTCAGTTTCTGGCGAAAGAATGTGCACAATACTGGTTAACCGCTTAGAGGACAAAGCCTGCCCAGTAAACGTGTGGTTAGGTAAACTGACCGCGCTCGACATGACCCCATTGGGTTGACTGGGCCGTAAAACCTCAACACAAACAAACAATCAGATGCCGTGTTTTGATCTGGGTCTACACTGTTTCCAAAAGCCTGTCTGTCCCAATACTTAAGAATATTATTTATTTTGGTATATTTATTTGATTGTATTTACAGGATGTCCTGTATTATGAAATTACGGATCCTATAACGACACGAGCCTATCAATACTACCTCATTGATCTAGGGACGGGAGAGATCTTTTTGAAGAAAAAATTGACTGAAGGAACACAGGCAGCTGATTTTGTAAGTGCATTTCATAAACTTTAACCTTTACCACTCTGAGCAAATTCAGTCGTTATAGTTTTACATTTTATGCATTTATGACTTATCATTATAATCGTTTCATTACAGAACCATGTTAGTTCACCATTTTGACACAAATGACCCTCATGGGTTGATGTGTCGTTAAACCTGAACTCATCATCATGAGCAAATTCAGCAGATGACAAATTGATGATACTTTTCTTAATGATAATTTGTTTTCCAGGAAATAGGATTTGACACTTCATGCAAATTGTCTCCTTAAGTGACAATAAGGATAAAATGTCAAATCTAATTTCTGAGAATGATATGTCAAATCCTATTTTCTGGGAAAAGTAAGAAAAAATACCATTGATTTGTTGTCTGCTGAATTTCCTGGTAGTGTGATTAGTGTTGATGAATTGGTTATAGTTAGTTGATTTTCTACCATTTTAAGGAGATTAGATAGAATGGGAGATTTCCCTCCAAATTTTATATGTAAGAAAACCTTTGTGACTTCCTGGCCCCAAGTTAATAAAACTTTATCAACTCAACTTAGCATGAAATTTCTCCTGCTAATAAATCTCAAAATGTACGGATATCTCTAAGTATTTCAGATAGTCCCTTGGACTTCGAGATAATGAAAGTAGACTGTACTCTAAATGGAAAGAATTTGTTCAGAGGCAAAGTCATTCTTCAAATGATTGGTGCTCTTAATTTCAGATCATGAGGTCTTGCATCCGACTTCTAGCAGATGCAGAAATCAGCACATGGCTGTACGGAGCTTCTTTGCACAGAGCATTTTATTGTCAATCTTTATCTCAGTATGAGTGACATAACCTTGAAAGAGATGTTAAACACCAAGTCATCACCATCTTTTACAGCAGACTCCTTTTCAGAATGGAGGCAAAATGAAAGTGTATCCATGTAAACTACTGTTGTTTGAATTTTTGTTTTTTTCTTTAACCCTTTTACCTGGAGTGGACTCTTCTACCACAACTCTGTCAGGTGTGGCATTCTGCAACATCTCATCAGGGTCTATACTGTTTGCTTAGGCCTGTCTGATCAAATACATACAGTAATGTACAACATATGGTAAGAGTCATGCTCAGACAGACAGGTAAAATTATGACCAAATCTTCATTGATTACTAATCGATTATCCATCGCAGTGGCAGGTCTGATAATCAATTATTTTTTCGGCTCCGATTAGCCAGCCTTAGTGTCTTACCCTTTTTAGGCATAGCTCTTTATTAGTGTCACACCTGTGTTAGCATGGACAACTTAAGCGAGCAAGTTTCCATTCATCCTTTTGTTCATCCATGTACTTAGCAACCACACTAGCAACTACCCTAGCAACCATCCTAAATAAATTCTACAAACTGTAAAACTTCACAGTTAATTTCACTTCACTGATTGTTTTATCTCACTGAATTAAATCAGGATGAAAACTCTCATTCTTGTGGTGCTTTTTTTTTCACATTTTAGTATGCAATTGCAACATAAACTTCAACAAAGTTCTTTCTTTTTTTTAGATCAACGTACGAGTTTGTGACAACAGAGGTGATTACAGAAGATGCGCTACATCTCAGGTTGAAGTGACCATACAAAGAAACAATAACAGTCCATTCTTTCAGTTTACGCCATATACTGCAAACCTACCCAGGAATGCACTTAAAGGTGCCTTTGTATACCAGACAACCGGGACTGATCCAGATAGAAGAGTAAGCATATGTTGTACAACATTTAGAAAGAATCCATCACGAAAACATACCTATATAATTCTTACCCCCTGAAACCCCACTTTTATATACCGGTAGTAAAACTGGGGTTTAAAAGGGTATACATTATTTTTCTTATATCTGCTTAAAAACATAGATTTTGGGTACTCATTAGAACTGCCTCACTGAGGCAGTTCTTATGAGCACCCACAATCTGTGTTTTGAGCAGAAGTATGAAAAATATCAGAATTTTTATCTGAAAATTTTCATTTTTTTTGGTGGTAAAATTTTCAATATATTTGAATAGGTGTGTTTTCGTTATGATTTTTTTGTATGCATAGCTTTAGATAGGCACTTCTTTATGCAATATTCTTTCATGGAGATTGATCATGAAATATTTTCTATGGTCATTCTCTCCCTTCCGCTGATTCAAGAAGGGCAGTTGTCAGTTTCTGGCGAAAGAATGTGCACAATACTGGTTAACCGCTTAGAGGACTAAGCCTGCCCAGTGAAGGTGTGGTTAGGTAAACTAACCGCACTCGACATGATCCCATTGGGTTGACTGGGCCATAAAGCCTCAACACAAACAAACAATCACTTCTTTGTGCTTAAAAGTATTGATATTTTTCTTGTTTTATCCATGACAACATAATTATGTTGTAGGTACTCACAGAGGCACTTCTGTTGAGTACTTAAAATGTAAGGTTTTTGGAGAAAAGAAAAATATTTGTCTGAATACTCGTTATCTGGAGCAGTGGCATATTGGAAGTCAGAACCCAATTGTTCAAAGCATTGTTAGCTTAACTAGCTCATTAGTGGTCAAAATGTTAACTGTTCTAGTAAGTAAAATATCTAATTTACAGATATTTTTGCTGAAAAAATGTGACTAGCTTTTGCAAATGCAAGAGTAGCTTTTGCAAATGCAAAAGCTACTCACATTTTTTCAACAAAAATATTAGCAGATATGCCATATTTAATGATCAAAGTTTTTAACTATACATTATCTAATGCCATCATTAGTTTTGGACCATTGGGCCCTGAAGAGCACATCCATTTGCAGTCTCATCTGGGCTTTTACTTCCAACTTTTAGGATCATTGGATATATGCATTCATGTGGCTGAAGATTTAGCACCACTGACTTCAGATCATGAAGACCTGGATTCAAATTAGAGACATAATTCAACTGCAGAACTTTTCATTATCACCCCTTCATCATCTCTGTATGACTTAAATAATATTGAAAGGCATGAAAAATATCAATTATCATCAGAATGATCTGATAAAGCCGCACCATGCAAAAACTTGAATTTTGGCATATGCAGACAGGGAATACTCAGATCAGTCTGCACATCTGTGCAGTCTGATCCTGGCCTTCACAGTCTGCTGGGAAAATTATTAGATACTATAGAATGTTTCAGTGGAGAGCAAAAGCTTGGCTGATACTATGCGCATGTGCAGGATAATCAGGGCCCAGTTGTTCAAAGCTAACGATGTCGTTAGTTAACGATTCGTTAAAATTTACATCCAGTGATACACAAATATGCTGAAATTTTTTGCTGAAAAAAATGTGAGTAGCTTTTGCAGTGCAAAAGCTACTCACATTTTTTCAGCAAAAAATATCAGAATATTGTGTATTGAATCTGCTAAAACATTTAACGAAATGACCCTTAATGAGCTTGTTAAGCTGACGACGCTTTGAACAACTGGGCCCTGAATGTGCAAAGTTTGTGTATGTTTGAAGGCAAGTTTTTTCTTGCTGCGGCCCATTTGATATTGCAGAATATATTATAAGAAACAGAGAAGACCTGAACAGACTGGGAATAGGCTGTACGATCTTGGCCTTTATATTTTGTATGGCATAAGGGCCTCTTTATTATACTTCACATCATATATATCCCTGAAAATTTATGTCCCCCAATGAAAGGGAGAGGGACGTATTGTTTTTAGTGTGGATCCCATTAACTCTTAAAGTACTAATCACAAATGCAGCAGAAATTAATTTAATTTTTTTTTTTTTTTTCAGACAATAAAGTCTGGACATTTCATGTGAGCCAAGTAGATGATTCACATGAAATGTCAAGACTTATTTTCTCTAAAAAATAAAAAAATAATAAATAAAAAATTTAAAATATCTGCTACAAATTTTTACATGGCGCTCTAAGGGTTAATATCAGCATTAGCATGACACTTTCTTGTCTATATGATGTCTCATGATCTAGTAAGTGGATTCTTACCAAATTTGCAGATGTATCATTGGGACTGATTGATAACACTTACCATCCTATGGGCAACAGCAGATGACAAATTATATTTTTCTTATTTCCTCTAGAAAATAGGATCTGACATGTCATGCAAATTGTCTCATGGAGACAATTTGCATGAAATTTCCAATTCTATTTCCTAGGAAAAACAAAGAAAAATATTTCAAAATGTCATCTGCTGAAATTTTTACCCAGCATGCTAAGTGATAAACTGATGAGGTCTCTGTGACTAAAACAGTCAAATGGAAATAACAGTGTAAATTGGTGGGTTGCGGGCTGGGAGGGTAGGGATGGTTCTAGATACTTCAGAAATAAACTCTAGGTTTATCTTTTTTCCACTAAACATGTGCTGTAGGTTCGCATTAAAATTTCTCAGTAATAAAATTTCTTATATCTCCACCCAAAGATGTCAGTATGTTGACTAAGAAATACCATGTTTACACATAGTATTTGGACTTCTATTGTCTCGATATGACCTATATAATGGTGAAAGGGATGTAAAATGCCAAACCATTATCATCATAAGGAGCAGATTCTTTCTTTTCAGAGAAGGTTCCAATAAGTAGGGAGAAAAATGTTTTCATGTCAGATTATTTCCTTGGAGATGTGTCCATTGCAAACTAATACCTTATTTAAAATCTATTACAGGGAGATCTGGTGTATGAAGTTGGTGATTCTGTATTCCCTGCCCCCTTATACTTCAATATTGATCCCAATAATGGTACAATCACATTGAAAGAGGATATTGGCAAAGACTCTACAGAAACATATCAGGTAAGAAATCACTTACTTATAGAAGTTCTTGATTAGATAAAGAAGTTTAGTAACAATGCAACAACTTTAATCCATTTACAGTAAATGTCCTGAAATTTTGTACAACAATGTTTCTGACAAAATCACTTATGCAAACAGTATAGACCCAGATCAGATTGCTCTGAAGACTCCTTTAGGAGCAGTCTGATCTGGGTCCACACTGTTTGCTTGTATGCAAAAATAGGTTTGAAAAGTTTGCAAGAATATTCAGCAGACGACATAAACAGACGACATTTTCAGATGCAGTTTTTCTTGGCGCTTTAAGGGTTAAAGGTACATGTATACAGCTACACTCCCCAATACCTAACTGAACACAAATAAATAAAGCTGACTTGTGATTGGAGTCATATAATGATGCATCTGTCCTCCAAGGGATCATTCTTTAACCTTTACCACTCTCTAGGCTAATTTAGCAGATGACATATTGATGATATTTTCCCAGAAAACAGGATTGGACATTTCATGCAAATTGTCTCCATTGGAGACAATTTGCATGAAAAGTCACAACCTGATTTCTTGAAAAAATAACAAAAAATAAATTAATATGTCATCTGCTTAAAATTTTACCCAGACAGACTAGGCATAAAAAGGGGGTATACGTAGGTCCCTTACCAGAAGGTTTTTGGTGTGCATGATAGCTAACAAAAAGTCACAAAAGCTATCTCACTTGTTCAAAATGTAAACAAAAAAAAAAAAAAAAAAAAAAAGAAAAGAAAAAGAAATGGGTCATTTATTCAGAATTGAGGCAGATCCCTAAATTCACCACTTTATATAGTAATAAGGGGGATAAGGGGGCTCAGAGCTTGTGAGGAAGTTCATATGACGTACATGTCCAGTGTCCTTTGTTTGCATGACATTAATGGAGAATTTTCATGATTCTTTTTCAGTTGGAGGTCTTTGTGTATGACGAATTCTATCCAAAAGACAAAGGAAGCACTATTGTGACAGTTAGAGTGAACAGAAATCCGAACATCCCATATTACATCGAAGGAAGGACGTACTCTATAGATATTGATGAAAAGCATCCATATGGTTCCCTTGTTATTGATCTAAATGCAACTGACTCAGATGGGGTAAGTATAATAGTTACACAAAGTATTTGGATCGACACGCCTGAGCAAACAGTGTAGACCCAGATCAGATGCCGCAAAATGCAGCATCTGATCAGGGTCTACACTGTTTCACTCCACTCCTGTAGTTTTCAGACATATCAGCAGGTGATAAAATGGACTTGTTCAAATTTTAGGACAAGTATGATAAGGACTTAAATTGGCCCACTATTTAGGATATATATGGTAATTTACATAGGTCACGCTACCATATTGACCGTACATATTCGGAAAGATAGGCATGAGCAAACAGTGTAGACCCAGATGAGATGCTCCAGAATGCGGTGTCTCAGGGTCTACACTGTTTGCTACTCATCCAGCAATCTCTAGAAACAACATCGGGTAATAAATTGTACTTGTTAAAATTTTAGAATAAGTACGGTTAGGCGTTGATGTGTCTGAATACTTAGGGTAAATATAGTATGACCTTTCTTGTTTTCAATAAAAAAGAACTTTATGATTTTTTATATTTCTCCTTAACCCTTATCCTGCTGTTCACAACACTCTAGCTTTGCAAACAGTGTAGATCCAGATCAGATGGCTTCTGAAGAAGCCATCTGATCAAGATTTACACTATTTGTTATTCAGTTTGTGAATTTGAACAAAAACATTATATGTAATCTGATTGGCTGATAGTCAGAAATGGGTGTGGCTAATTAAATTATTCAGCAGGATACAGTTAAAAAAGCTGGGCTCATGAGCAGTTGGTAGGGCATCTGACTGCAGATTCAAGGGTTGCAGGTACAAAAATTCAGGGGTTGCAGGTACAAAGATTTAGGGGTTGCAGGTACAAAGATTCAGGGGTTGCAGGTACAAAGCTATTTATACATCAGTTTCATGGAGATTGATCTTGAAGTTTTTTTTTGTGGTCATCCCCCTCTTCCACTTATTCAAGAAGGGCAGTTGTCTGGGGAAAGTAAGTGCACAAATACTTGTTAAGCGCTTAGAGGATTATTCCTGTCTGGGAAAAATATTTCAAAATGTCATCTGTTGAAATTTTTACCCAGCATGCTAAGCATGAATTGAGATCAGTTTCACTATACATGTGTATTTAAATACCTGCATTTTATATCTTCTCCAAAAATGAGTTGCAAAGTTCACTCCTGAAGTTGATAGTATTTACTATTTTATGATAAATATATATTGTATTTGACCTAATTATCACACTGTGTGCAAAAAAAGACTGGATACACTTGGTAGATTTTATTCCATTTTTTTTACAAGGCAGACAACTTTTCTGAATTCCTGATTACAAGCCTTTTTGTAAAGTGGTCTGCACTAAAAGCAAACTGTTTGCTTAGAAATGTGTGGTTTTGTGGGTGGGGGGAGGGGGAGCAAATTATTTTCCTTTTTAAAGTAGAGCCCTTTCCAGAAGGAGGTAGAATAATTTTGAAAGAGTTATCTCCCTTGAAACTGTATCAATTCCCCTTTTTCAAAATGGTTGAAAAACATGTAAAAAAAATATCAATAAATATATGATTATACTTTTTGTTAAAAGATACAAAAATGTATAGATTATATAGAAAAATGACCATTAATGGTCATTTTTCTATTATAATCTGTACATTTTTGTTCCTATATAACATCTAGAACTCCAGTTTAAACCATGTTATATCCATAACTACTCATAAAGCATGTTATTATGAAGTCCCACAGTATTTTTATGCTTACTGAACGTCTTTTATTTTTCTTCTGCAGGACCCGCTTAGATACGATTATGGTGCACAATGGGACCAGGAGGACCTGGATACTTTCCAGCTTGATTCTGATACTGGAAGAATCTATCTCAAACGTGTGATAGATAATGCTGCTGCTGTATCACAATATGTGGTGAGTATATCTTAACCCTTGTCCTGCTGAACCCAGATATACCCTGTATTTGCAAACAGTGTAGATCCAGATCAGTTGGCTTCTGAAGAAGCCAACTGATCTGGATCTGCACTGTTTGCCATTAAGTATATGAATTTATAGCAACCATCTGGATCAAGTAATCTGATAGGCTAAAAATTAGAAGTGTGCATTGCACGGGCCCCCGTAGCCTAGTGGATAAGAGAGTTGACTCTTAATCCATTAGGTTTCTCACCGCTGTGGTTCGAGCTTCGCTCGGGTCACATGTGGGAAAGCCAAGTTCTGCTTACGGATGGTCAGGTGGTTTTTCTCCGGGTTCTCCGGTTTTCGCCCACCTTTGATGAACGACCAGCTGGATATAAGCGAAATATTCTTGAAAGGGCCGTAAAACCCAAATAAAAAAAAAAAAAAAAAAAAGAAGTGTGCATTGCATCTTAATTTATTCAGCAGGGTTAAGATGGTAGGTGCCATATTTAACCTAAATATTTGGGCACTTTAACTCCTTGTTCTAGAATTTGAACTGGACTCCATAGCACAGCTGGTAAGGGGTCTGTCTGCAGATCCAGGCATTACAAATTTGAATCCAAGCTCGGCTACATCACTTTTTGTGGAGGTTGATCGTGAAATTTGTTCTACTGTTATTCTCCCTCTTACCCTGATTCAAGAAGGGAATTGGTCATTTATTTGAGAATGTATGTACACAAAGTACTGGATAACAACTCAGAAAACTAGCCCGATCAGATGTCTTTTTCTGCAGTGTCTGATCCTGGCATTCTTGCTCAGGCCTGTCTGTCCAAATACTTAGGGAAAATATGGTATGTAGAGAGATTAAATAGATCTCTAGGTAGTGATAGAAAATGCTGTCACATTACATTAGTATGTTATGAATAAGTCTACAAATAATAGGTGATAATGAAGTCACATTACCTCAGTATGTGGTTTGTCTGTAAATAATGAATAACAGATAGAGCCATTTCATAATCCCAGTATATGGTGAGTTTATATGTAAATAGTGAGTAACAGATAATGCTGTCAGATTACCTCAATAAGTGGTGACTTCATCCATAAATAATGAGTAATAGATAATGCTGTCACATTACCTCAATATGTTGTGAGTTTATCTATAAATAGTTAGTAATAAAGAGTACCGTATTCATTTTGTCAATTTGTATAGGGGGGTGGTCGGGTGGTGCGAAGGTGCTGTGTATCTTACATCACTGGGGCGTCCGACTGATATTGGCTTACAGTTGGGCAAGGCCTGCTATCCTTGTAGTGGGTAAGGGTAGAGGGGGAATGTTTTTATTTCTTCTGTTTCTTCACTTTCATTCCTGTTCCTCTTTCTTCCCTGTCCCTCTCTTTCATCTCCTCTACTCTCTCTTCTATCTCTTTTCTCCCTTTCTCTGGGAGACGACACAAAATGACCCTCAAGGGTTGACGTGTCGTTAAACCCCAACACAATCAAAATCAATTTGTATAGAGTTCATCACGAAAACATGCCTATGTAATTTTGACCCCCTTAAACCCCACTTTTATATAGTAAAACTGGGGTTTACAGGGGTAAACATTATTTTTCTTATTTCTGCTCAAAAACATAGGTTGTGCATACTCGTTAGAACTGCCTCGTCGTGGCGGTTCTAACAAGTACCCACAATCTATGTTTTGAGCAGAAATATGAAAAATATCAGAATTTTTTATCTGAAATTTTTCATTTCTTGGTGGTAAAATTTTCAATATATTTGAATAGGCATGTTTTCGTAATGTGTAAGACAGTCATTTAGAGCAACATATTTCATATAGATATGCCAACATAATGTTATCCCTTACAGCACTGTTAGCTGAAAAAAAAAACAACAACATTAAAAACCATTATCGTCTGTTAAAAGAATATGCTTTACTACTCTCCATTACGAAAACACACCTATTCAAATATATAGAAAATTAATCCTCCAAAAATTTAAAATTTTCAGATAGAAAACTGTGATATTTTTCATATTTCTGCTCAAAACATAGATTGTGGGTACTTGTTAGAACTGCCTCAGTGAGGCGGTTCTAACAAGTACCTACAGCCCATGTTTCTGCTCAAAACATAGATTGTGGATACTCGTTAGAACTGCCTTGGCGAGGCAGTTCTAACAAGTACCCACAATCCATGTTTTGAGCAGAAATAAGAAAAATAACTTGTACCCCTGCAAACCCCAGTTTTACTATATAAAAGTGGGGTTTAAGGGGGTCAAAATTATATAGGTATGTTTTCGTGATGCTGGGCTAAATAAGCAGACAAGAAAATTGATAATACAGTGGAACCTTGATAATTCAAAGTCCAAGGGACCAGACAATTTTGCTTGAATTATTGAGACTTTGAATAATCAAGGGTTTAAATGCAAACAAATATTTTACTTGGGACTTCAAAATCACTTTGAATTATCGAGAACTTTGAATTATTGGAGTTTGAATTATTGAGGTTCTACTGTATTTTCTTCTTTTTTTTTTCTTTTTTTTTTCTAAAAAAAACCTCCAGGATTTGACAGTTTGCATGAAATATCAAATCTGTTTTCTGGGGAAAAATAAGAAAATATTTCATAATGTTGTTTGCTGAAAATTGTAAGCAGCTTGTTAAGTGTTATAATTGTTCCAGTTCCAAGTTGTTGTGTCAGACCCTATGGGAGCCAGTGCCACTGCTTCGGTGACAGTGGACATCATTTATGACAGCCCACCGGTATTTGATATCGCAGAGTATAATGTTACAATTGAGGAGACCCTGCCACTCAATTCCGAAGTTTACACTCTCAGGGCAAGAGATCCAGATGACCCTACAAGTGTGAGTATTGCCAAAATCAGTTGAGATCATTTTCTTTAGAATGGTGTACCATATTCACTTTAATCCTTATCCTGCTGAACCCGGATATACCCTGCTTTTGCAAACAGTGTAGACCCAGATCAGTTGGCTTCTGAAGAAGCCAACTGATCTGAATCTGCACTGTTTGCCATTATGTATGTGAATTTATATCAACAAACTGGATCAAATAATCTGATTTGCTGAAAATTAGAAGCGGGTGTGGCATCTTATTATATTCAGCATAGTTAATATTGGGATACCTTATTACCTCATTGTACTACTTAAAATTTTTTCCAAGTTTACCGTGTTACTGATTGATGTGTCTAAAAAACCTGGTTGAGTGACAAACAATGTAGATTCAGATCAGATGCTGCTTTGTACAGCATCTGATCTGGATCTATGCTGTTTGCTAAGGCTGATATTTCCCAATACTTATGTAAATATGGTAGTATGAAAAATGAAATACACCACGACTGCTTCATAACACTATTACAAGGATCCAAAGCTAAAATCATGTTAGCTAAGCAACTGTGTCATTACAAAAACACGCCAATTGAAATATATAGAAAATTTCACCTCCAAAAACTGAAAATTTTCAGATAAAAATTCTGATATTTTTCATATTTCTGCTCAAAACATAGATTGTTGGGTACTTGTTAGAACTGCCTTGATGAGGCAGTTCTAACGAGTACCCACAATCTATGCTTTTAAGCAGATATAAGAAAAATAATGTATACCCCTGTAAACCGCAGTGTTACTGTATAAAAGTGGGATTTAAGGGGGTCAAAATTATATAGGCATGTTTTTGTGATGTGATATCCAAACAAAAAATGTAAATGGTCATATTTCCATATAATATATACATTTTTATTTGGAAACAGCTCTTTTTGAGTCCACCGTTAAGCAGTTTTATAGCCATAACCCATCTTAACCTTCTTATAAAGAGGTTCCAATGTACCACACTAGCTTGCAGCGCTTAGCCTGATCAGGCGTGCAGAGAGATTATCCAGCATGCTAAGTGTTAACCATCAAGGCAAGGCCAGGCCATGCCATGCCAGGGCCTTCAGTGTTATCTAATAAATGCTGACATGTTAACCTTTATCCTGCTGGACTTAAAGGCTTCATATTCCTCAAAAATAGACATTTTTTATCAAAGAAAGGTTTAATATATTGATATATAGTATTAATATGATCATAAACTGTGGCATCTGACAGCCTGTAAAATTTCAGTTAGTCTCTCGTTTTTGGATCAAAAATGAACTGTTCTTTACCAAATCACTGAATTAATTGAAATTTTGCAGGCTGTCAGGTGCCACATTTAATGATTGTATTGGAGCCTTTAAATAGTAGCGGACAACATTTTAATTTTTTTTTCTTATTTTTTACAGAAAAAAGGACATGACATTTTATGCAGATTGTTGCCTAAGAGGATGATTTGCATGAAATGTCTGACCTTTCAAAAAGAAAGAAAAATACATGTACTTAAATTGTTGATTAACTGATGTTTCCAGGAAAACTAAAAATGTTCACATTTGACTTTATGTGAAAATGTTCAAAGCTTGACATAAAAAATTTCTAAGTACTCATAATTTACAAACCTAGGTTGATTTAGTTTATATATGGATTTGATTTACAGATAGTTTGATGCCATCCTTATGCCTTTTGACATGAGGTCAAGGTCACAAACTTAAATAGTTTTGTGGGGGGAAACTTTAACATTAAATTTTTAGAAATCTTTATTTCCAGAATGCCTCAGTTAGATTTAGAACTAATATTAGATACTAGTCCAAAGATTTTATATGGTTCATGTCTGCTACCCTCACACAGTTACCTTGAAGTCAAGGTCATGGATTTAAAAAAAAAGAACAAAAAATACGATTGGCAATCACGTTCTGGCAAATTATCTTGTCAGAAGGCAGGTTTTCTTTTCTTTTTTTTTTTTTTGTTTCATTTTTAGCTCGACGGGACTATGTCCCTGGAGAGCTTATGTTGTCACCCAGTCGTTGGCATCAGTGTCCGCATCCGCGTTGGCACAATGATTATGTTTTCAAAGGTGTGCATAGTTTTTTAACTGTTTAAGGTACTGCTTTCATATTTGGCCTACATCTACCTTAGGGTAAGACCTTTCAATAGCATACACCCCCATTCCCAAGTTAGACCCTTTATGTAGGTCAAGGTCAGTTCTTTCTTTGTCATTTACACCCATGTTTAAGTTTTGCATTTAAGTTTCGAAAAGTGTACATAACTGCTGAAGTATTCAAGATAGAGCTTTAATATTTGGTTCACTTCAGCCTTAGGGTTAGACCTTTCAATAGCACACACTCCTTCCTCAGTTTGACCTTCTGCCTAGGTCAAGGTCTGGTCATACTTTGTCATTTGAACCCATGTTAGAGTTTTGTGTTTAAGTTTTGAAAAGTGTTTGTAACTGCTGAAGTATTCAAGATACCACTTTAATATTTAGCACACACCAACATTAGGTAAGACCTTTCAGTAGCACACATCCTTTCCTCAGTTTTACCTCCTGCTTAGGTCAAGGTCGGGTCATACTTTGTCATTTAAACCCGTGTTTGAGTTCTGCCTTTTTGAAAAGTGTTCCTAACTGCTGAAATATTCAAGGTGCAGCTTAAATATTTGGCCCACACCTACCTTAGGGTAAGACCTTTCAATAGTTGGGCAAGGCCTGCTATCCTTGTAGTGGGTAAGGGTAGAGGGGGAATGTTTTTATTTCTTCTGTTTCTTCACTTTCATTCCTGTTCCTCTTTCTTCCCTGTCCCTCTCTTTCATCTCCTCTACTCTCTCTTCTATCTCTTTTCTCCCTTTCTCTGGGAGACGACACAAAATGACCCTCAAGGGTTGACGTGTCGTTAAACCCCAACACAATCAATAAAAAAGACCTTTCAATAATACAAACCCCTTCCTCAGTTTGACCTTCTGCCTAGGTCAAGGTCAGGTCATACTTTGTCATTTACAGCTGTGTTAAAGTTTTAAAGAGGGTACATGACTGCTGAAGAATGTAAGATGTAGCTTTCATATTTCGTCCACACCAACCTAAGGGATTCAGCATGTAAGATATAGCTTTCATATTTTGTCCATACAAACCTAAGGGAAGATTTCAATAGCATAGACCCCATCCCTCAGTTTGACATTCTTCCGACATCAAAGTCAGGTCATACTCTGTCTTTTACAGCTATGTTTTTGTTCTGCATTTAATCTTTACTATTTAAAGATTGTTTTCTTCTCGAATCAGCCCTTTCTAGCAAGATGCGGTGTCTTTGTTTTCTTCTCCGATCAGCCCTTTCCGGCGAGCTGTATTGTCTTCTGACAACTCTTGTGTTGTAAATTGTTTCTTTCCAGTTTTTCTTTCACTATTTATCTTATCGCCTACCATGTTGGAACACGGCTTCAGATTTTCTTCTTTGTTTTGTATCTTTGTTTCTTTTATTTTTCAAAGCATCATTTTTAATGAACCTTATTTCGTTTCTAAACAGGCAACGGTAAGTGCTCATTTTTAAAGTCAATAAGTAAATTAATGAAATTTCTTCTAAACCCTTAAAGCACCAAGCTACTAATTTGTAGCAGACAACATTCAATTTTATTTTTTAATTTTAAAGAGGAAACAAGTCTTGACATATCTTGTGAATTGTCCACCAAGCAGACAATTCACAGGAAATGTCAAGACTTGTTTTCTTTGAAAATTAATAAAAAAAATCAAAATGTTGTCTACTGCAGTTGTGATTGGTGTTTTAAGAGTACACTGCTGGTGAAATTGATAGGTAACAAATGAGTGAATGGTATTCTTCACTGGAAATTAGGCTTAATCCTTAACCCATTTATGCCAAGTGGACTCTTCTTCTGCAACCTTTCAGACAGGTTTTTTCCAGTACTGAGAAGGGGTGTTATGCCATGTTCGGCAGCATCTGATCTTGGTCTAAACTGTTTTCCAAGGCCCCTTTTATGGGACGCTAGGCATAAATGGATTAATGAGCTTATCACAAATGAGGTGGACAACTTTTGTTGTTTTTCAGACAAAAATCGGGCTTGACATTTCACATGTATTGTCTGGATCTCAGATGATTCACATGAAAGGCCATCTTATTTTCTCTGAAAAATAGAATGTTGTCAGCTGCAATTTGGCTTAGTGCTTCAAGGGTTAACATTTTAACCTATTAAGCGCCAAGGAAAATTATAGCTGATGATTCTGATTTTTTATTATTAATTTTCAGAGAAAACATGGCTTGATATTTCGTGTGAATCATCTGCTAGACAGATGATTTACATTAAATGTCAAGCATTAATATCTCTGGAAAGGAATCAAAAGGTTTTTCAAAATATGGTATGCTGTAGTAATGATTGGTCTATAATTTCATCTGTTGACATTTAAATTCAGCAGATCAACTTTCAGCCATTAGGAAATTTTGCTCATTTTGTTGTTTGTTGATTTCACCAGAAGCTAAGGACATCATGTTTATATTGAACTTCAGAGCTGCAATTGAGAAACTGTACTTTGGGTATGTTTGCCCAGTGAATACTTAGATCAGCCTGTACACCTGCATAGTTGGATAAGTCTGTGCTGGCTGATCTGAGGATAAGCCATGGGTCCAGATCTGGTACAAATGAATAGCAAATACCGTATTTACCCTGAGTATTGGGACACTTTATCTACTTAGCATATTTGTCCTTGAGTTTAAAATAGTACATTCCACTACCTCTTGAAGTGTCCAAAATATTGCTGTATGTCTGGCAAACAGTGTAGACCCTGATCAGATGCTGCAGAATGCAGCATCTGATCTGGGTCTGCACTGTTTGCAAAGGCTTATCTATCCCAATACTTAGGTCTTTTTGCTCAGACCTGTCTGTCAGAATACTTATGGTACTGATTCTAGCTCCAGATAAGGTGTTGTATTTTTTCAACTGAAAAGTATAGATTTTTTCTTATTTCTCCATGAAAATATATGTTGAGGTACTCAATAGAAGCGCCACACCTAGGCACTTCTAATGAGTACCCACAAACTATGTTTTCATGGAGAAATAAAAAATATTTGTCTAGATACATGTACTCTTTTCTGGAGCTATGCTTTGATCAGATTGTATGGATGCAGAGACTGATCTGAGTCTTCTTTGCAGGGTCCAACATGTCTGAAGTTACAGTGTTTTATGTGGCTCCTATAATGCAGCATGTCGGCTTTTGTATTTAACCTTTTCTGCTCCACAGACCAGAACAAAATTCCACAAACAGTGGAAATCTAGATGATCAATGCATGAAAGGGGTCCTTATGCAATTTGCAGACAACACATTCATGCGGGCTGATCAGGGTCTTTGTTGCCCTCTTACAGAATCAATAGATACCGTAGTATAAATGAACAGAGAATGCTCAGATCAGACTGCACAGATGCACATGCTAATCTGGACCTTTGTTGTTCACATATGACATAAGAGCCCTTTTCCCACATTTTGCATCAGATGAATCTGATCAGGGTTTATTATAGGCATGAACTGCATTTTTGTGGATTTTATCTGTGTGTAAACGCCGGCCAATCACTCACAAACTGAATAAAGCATAGATGGATTTATGTTAATCCTTGTCCTGCTGAATAAATTAAGATGCCATGCCCACTTCTAATTTTCAGCCAATCAGGTTACTTGATTCAGATTGTTGCTATAAATGTGCATACTTGATGGCAAACAGTGCAGATCCAGATCAGTTGGCTTCTTCAGAAGCCAACTGATCTGGATGTACACTGTTTGCAAAACAGGGTATATCTGGGTTCAGCAGGACAAGGGTTAAGTTTGTGAATGGTTTGTCCTCACTCTATGACACTGAGGTTAGAATCTTGTTCAGGTTAAGTTTTTAGTAAATTGTGATGGCTCCATTGACAGATAAGCTGCCATTCTGGAGCTATGCAGTCATTTGACCACTGTTTTTTGTGTGTTTTTTTGTTTTGTTTTTTTAGCCATCAACCTTGTCATGCTGAATAAATTGAGATGCCACACTTACATAATATTCATCAAATCAGATTACTTGATCTACGTTGTGAATACAAATTTACATACTAAATGACAAACATTGCAGATCCAGATTAGCTGGCTTCTGACAAAGCCAACTAATGTGGATCTACACTGTTTGCAAAGGCAAGGCATATCTGAGTTCAGCAGGACCACAAGGTTAATGTGTCAGCTAATAGATTTGCTCAGATTTGAGCATGAAAGAGTCTGTAATGTTCCCTTAAAAAAAACTGGGGCACATCAGACAACTGGGTGTTTAACGTTTAACACATAACATATTTACCCTAAATATTTTGACACCTTAAATCCTTTGTCACATCCTAAATTTAGATCAAATCCATTTTACTACATGTTGATGTATCTAAAAACTGATGGATGAATGGCAAGCAGCATAGAAACTGATCAGATGATATATTCTGTGATATCAGATCTAGGCCTTTTTGCTCAGACCTATCTGTCAGAATACTTAGGGTAATTATGGTATCGGTATGTTAGCAATGAAAGTCCAAATCGCTCTGTGCATCTGTTCAGTTTGATGAGGGCTTTTGATTTCCCTTACAAAATCTGGATATTGTAAAAGCTACTGGCAATGTGCAGTTGCTCAGGTGGGTGATGCGAAAGTGTTGTGTAGCTTTCAACATTGGGGTGTCCTGCTGATTTGGCTTACAGTAGGCCATAGACCTGTTGTACTTGCAGCAGATGTGGGGTAGTGGGCTGTTTTTTTATACATGGTTTCTTTTTATCTGTTCCGTCTTAATTTTCCCTTTCTCTTCTGGCTGGTTTGACTCTAAAAGCACCAATCACAACTACAATATTTTTTTTCTCCATTTTCAGAGACAATAAGGTTGACATTTCATGTGAATCATTTTTTTAAAGAAAATAAATCTTGACATTTCATATGAATTATCTGCTTGGCAGACCATTTATATATAATGTCAATATTTTTTTTCTTTGAAAAAAAAAAAAGTTAAAGATTTCAAAAGGTTGTCTGCTGCAGTTGTGATTGGCACTTTGAGGATTAACCCTTGTCCTGCTGAACCTGGAGATACCCTGCCTTTGCAAACAGTGTAAATCCAGATCAATTGGCTTCTGAAGAAGACAATTGATCTGGGCCCAGTTGTTCAAAGCTAACGACGACGTTAGTTAACGATTCGTTAAAATTTAAATCAAGTGATACACAAATATGCTGAAATTTTTTGCTGAAAAAATGTGAGTAGCTTTTGCAGTGCAAAAGCTACTCACATTTTTTCAGCAAAAAATATCAGAATATTGCATATTGAAGCCGCTAAAACAGTTAACGAAAATACCCTTAACGAGCTCGTTAAGCTAACGATGCTTTGAACAACTGGGCCCTGGATCTGCACTGTTTGCCATAAAGTATGTGAAATGATAGCAACAATCAGTATCAAGTAATCTGATTGGCTGAAAATTAGAAGTGGGTGGCATCTTAATTTTTTCAGCAGGACAAGGGTTAAACACACTTTTTGTGTGATGTGGTAATTGTCCTAAACTTTTGTACTCCAACTTCTCTGAGAAAATGGCATATGCAAACAGTGTTTACCCAGAGTTGACTGCTCCTGAAGAGAGCTGTCTGATCACTGTTGCCATTCTTCTGAGTATTTTGTGAAACAAATGCATGAAAAGAAAACTGGCAAAAGAAACCACAAAGGATTTGAAATTTTAGGACATTTACCATACAAGTCTTTGATTGTTCTTAGTCTGACAGCAGTAGAGGGTCTGCTTTGCATGTGGAACATCGCAGCTTTGATACCCAACCAAGTCATACAAAATGCTTTCAAAGGCTGGTACTGGTTGCTTTTCTGCTTGGTGCTTAACCCTTGAAGCATCATTCAGAATTGAACAGACAGCTTTCTAAAAATATTTTTTTTATTTCTGTGAAAAGAATGTGAAAATACTGGTTGACACTTTAGAGGACTAAGCCTGCCCATAAATGTGTAATTAGGTAAACTTGACTGAGCTTGACATGACCCAGTTGGGTTCACTGGGCCATAAAACCTCAACACAAACAAAACTAAAAAAATATATTCTTAATTTAATATTTCATAGAAAAGAAGGCTTAACATTTCATGTAAATTGTCTTCTTGGCAGATGATTCATATGCAGTGTCAATCCTTATTTTCCTGAAAAAATGTCTACTGCAGAACTGGTTAGTTGGTTTCATAATAATTCGACAAGGTGGAATATCATGTCATGTTTATTGGCTTTTACACAGAATGGAATTTCCATGTTTGGCATTAAAAGTTCAGTACAGTAAATGTCTTAAAATTTCGAACTCCAAAGTTTCTGACAAAATGTCATATGCAAACAGTGCAGACCCAGATCAGACTGCCACTGATCAAGGTCTACACTGTTTACCATTCCACTGAATATTTCAAGAAACAACTGCATAAAATGCAAAATTTAGGCCAAACTAGTGTGAAAAAGTGTTCGAAATTTTAAGACATTTACCGTATTTCCTGTGTGACTCATTAATCTGCTTATACATCCATGAACTGTTTCAGTTTGATACATGTAAATTTGTATTAGCATCCATGAGCTGTTTTTGTTTTATACATGTAAACATATATGAGCACAACATTATGCATGTCATAGCATGTTCATTGCTCCATATGATAAGAGTTAATACCAAAAAATAGCCTAAACTTTCAGACATTATGATTTATTAATTACAAAGCTTAAGCCTTTACAATACTATGGGCTAAATCAGCATCAGGCAGACAGAGAGTAGATTTTTAACCCTACTAGGGAACCGAGTCACATAGACACAGCACCAAGTTTCAGCATACAATTTCAGCATACGACAAATTGATGATATTTTTCTTTTTTCATTTTTTTTTTAGGAAATAGGCTTTGACATTTTATGCAAATTGTGTCCCTAGGATACAATTTGCATGAAATGTCAAGCCTATTTTCTGCAAAAATCAAATATTTCAAATGCAATCTGCTTATTTTTTTTCCGAACATACAAATCGTTAGATAAGAAGGGTAAATATTTATAAATATTTGTCTTATTTTTCCACGAAAAACATACAGTAAAACCTGTGTAAGAGAGCCACCTTCGAGACTGACTTTAAATAGTGGTAGATGTGGAAAAAGTTGTCTGTCTTATAAAGGTACATGTCATGTAATTTTGCTAGCAAAATTACATGACATGTACCTTTATAAGACAACCACCTTTTCACATCAACCACTAAGGTCAATTTCAAAGGTGGCTGTCTTACACAGGTTTTACTGTATGTTGTGGATACTGATTAGAACTGTCTGAGTGAAGCAGTATAAGAAAAATAAGAATATTAATACATTTTGTCTAACCTTTAGTATTGGGACAGACAGGCCTGAGCAAAGAGTGTAGGTTCAGATCAACTGCTGCATTCTGTTGCATCTGATCATCATTATGAAAACATGCCTATTCAAATATATAGAAAATTTCACCCCCAAAAACTGAAAATTTTCAGATGAAAAAAAAACCTGATATTTTTCATATTTCTGCTCAAAACATAAATTGTGGGTAGTCGTTAGAACTGCCTCAGTGAGGCAGTTCTAATGAGTACCCACAATCTATGTTTTTGATCAGAAATGAGAAAAATAATGTATACCTCTGTAAACCCCAGTTTTACTGTATAAAAGTGGGGTTTAAGAGGGTCAAAATTATATAGGTATGTTTTCGTGATGTGATCTACAGTTTGCCACTTGTTCATATTAGCAGGTGTTAAAATGGACTTGTTCAAATTTTTGGCATTTAAAGTTTTGCTATATTTTGGGCAAATATTATCCATGTAATATTAGTTTTTACATTTTTTTGTCTGACTGTTTAGAGTGTTTACTACCATATATGTTAGTTATTCAACATATAACAAACATTTTAACTAAAAACACAAGCTTATTTCCACACATAACATGCATTTTGTACATGAAACATAAAATAATTGCTAAACATAACAGGCATTTAGTACTGAAAACATAAAATTATTTCCACATATAGCAAGAATTATGCATTGTGTTTGTCTTTCAGAAAACAAAACAAAAAAATATCAAAATTATCCATTTTAATTGATGCAGTAATAAATTTTTGTAAAATTGTATGCAATAACAACTTTTTGCTTACATTATATTTTATGTTGGTCAGTTGCAGAAAACAATAACCCTTCAAGCACTAG
The DNA here is from genome assembly GCA_964016985.1 of Anodontia alba. Taxonomy (NCBI): domain Eukaryota; kingdom Metazoa; phylum Mollusca; class Bivalvia; order Lucinida; family Lucinidae; genus Anodontia; species Anodontia alba. The sequence goes on from OZ024822.1 coordinate 43,680,954, forward strand.
TCAAATCTGTAGCAGATGATATATTTAAAAAAAAATTATTTTTTTTTTCCTTTCAATTAAGGCTTGACCTTTTATGTGAATTGTTGAATTGCAAATGACCCTCATGAGTTGATGCATCATCAAACCTTAATTCATCTTCATCCATGTGAATTGTCTGCTAGGGAGACAAGTCATGCAAAGTGTCAAGCCTTATTTACTCTGATAAATCAAAAGAAAATATATTTTAGAATGTCATCTTCTTCAATTTTGAACAGCGCTTCAAGGTTTAGTGTTATCTTTTCCTGTGCTGATACACCATAAAGCCGAATTGCCCACTCAGCCAAGGTATTTACTGGCCAAGTTTTGCTCATATCTACTGGCCAGGTAAATTTACAGACTTTACAATACTGATTAATCATTAAACCTATTGGACATACAGTCAAACCTGTCTTAATTGTGGTTAATTTTATAATAAAAGAAAAAATATGATATTCCAAGAGAAACATGTTAATTTGAATTAAAACAAGTAAAACAAAATGTATAAAGCAAGAAGCTTTTGTAATAAAAGCAAGACTTTTTTTTCTTTTTTTGCATATTTAAAAGTTTGATACAATCTATCAAAATATTGGCATCCATATACATCTGAATATCACATGTGAGTGTGTGCAAGCATGTACATGCATGCACACACACAGACACACATGCATGCACACATTCATACACACACTGAAGTCAACCCTTCTCATGCTGAATAAATTACAAAGCCACATCCACTTCTAATTGTCAGCCATTTAGATTAATTCATCCAGGTTGCTGATATAAATTCAGGTACTGAATTACAAACAGTGCAGTTCAGATCAGTTGGCTTCTTCAGAAGCCTACTGATCTGGATCTACACTGTTTGTAAAGGCAGGTTATATCCAGGTTAAGCAGGACAAGGGTTAAGGCAACTAATTTATTATGACCTATTGCAGGCAAACCTGGTATACTATGTAGCTGGAAACAAGAGGGCACCTGATTACTTTAATGTCAGTTACACCTCAGCAGGAGCTGTTGTTAGAGTCAAGAATGACCTTAGGGGTGACAGAAGGAATTACTTCCAGGTAAGCTGTAACCTAGCTCCAGACGGTGTTTAAAATCATATAGCAACAGATAAGGCACTTTTTTCATCCAAAAAATGCTGATATCTTTTTAAATTCTCAATGAAAACATATGTTGTGGTACTCATTAGAAGTGCCTCAGTGAGGTGCTTCTAATGAGTACCCACAATGTATGTTTTTGTCGAGAGATAAGAAAAATATTATGTGGATACCCCCTCTTATCTGTAGCTATGAAATCAACCAGAATTTCGTATTCAATCATTGTTTTGTAAAACTGACTGATCACCGACTAATAGTTGACTATCAGAAAATATATTTCTTTTTTAGACCTCTTCTGGGTACAGATTCATAGCTCCTGTTGAAGTGTTTGGGTGGCTGAGTTTTGTAGTGTTCTCAGCTTTGGATCATGAGATCAAGGGCTCGAATCCCACTGGAGGAAGAATTGAGCTCATGACTGTATGGCACTTCATTGCACAGAGCCTTTCATTATCATCCTTCCATTGTCTCAGTAAAACTTAGATAATGTTGAAAGGGACATAAAACACTAGGGTCCAGTTGTTCAAAGCATTGTTAGCTTAAGGAGCTCATTAGTGGTCAAAATGTTAACTGTTCTAGTAAGTGAAATGTCTAATTCACAGCTATTTTTACTGGAAAAGCTGTTAACGAGTATACCTGAACATTCTTTCACGGAAACTGACCTTCTTGAAAAGATATTTTGTCAAAGAAAAACTAGACACAGCATCACAATCTGGGCCCAGTTGTTCAAAGCATCATTAGCTTAACAAACTCGTTAGTGGTCAAAATGTTAACTGTTCTAGTAAGTACAATACCATATTCAGTTATTTTTGCTGAAAAAATGTGAGTAGCTTTTGCAAATGCAAAAGCTACTCACATTTTTTTCAGCAAAAATATCAGCATTTATGCCATACTTAATGATCAAAGTTTTAACGATACTTTAACTAATGACATCTTTAGTTTTGAACATCTGGGCCCAAATCATCATCATAGTTCCTAATGAGAGTGATATCCATAGGTCCAGGTAAGAGTGGGTATCAGGTAAATACATAATGGGTACTCATTAGAAGCACCTCTATGATGCACTTCTAATGAGTATGCTTTCATGGAGAAATTAAAAAAGTATCAAAGTTATTTTGTTTGAAAAATAAAAAATAACTAGAAAAAACCTAATCAGGAGTTATGTGGATGTGACATTATACAATTATTGCCCTTGTGCGAGGGTAATATAACAATTCATTCACATGAGACAGGTAATGTTCATTACCCAAAGGCTTGCCAGTGGATAACACTAACTGTTGACTATTGAAGGTGAACAAAATGTCATATAACCTTAATACAAGGGCGGCAATTGTTTGTATTATACCAATCATTCTGTAAAACTGAACTGTACCAAGAAAAAAGAAAATGATAGCTGACATCGCATTAACATTTGTTTATCATAAAATTAATGTAAGAGTAAGAACACTTGGTTTGAAGTCATGTTGAGGGTAATATTACTTAAAATGACATCATCATAGAGTAACATTGCAGAATATTACCCTGCATGTGACATGCTGTCTACCAGTGAGAATTCTTCCACAGCTAATGAATATTAATGAGGTATGATAATAATCATTATTGCTGTTGTTATTTCAGGTGTTGGTCTGCGTGTATGCCAATCTCTTCCAACACAAGGAGGTCTGCCAGATACTTCATGTGTACATAATTCGCAACATCAATGCTCCTCAGGTTGAGTCTAAGACAGCCTTTATACTTGATATTCACCCAGCATGGGAACGTGTCACACCTGTTGTTGCAACTGATGCGGATGGGGTATGTATCAGAGCCATATTACATGAAATTATGTCTTGAAAGCATCTGGGTGGCCAAGATTGTTAGCCCTCCTGATCAGGAGGTCCTGGGTTCAAATCCCACTGGCAGAAAAATTCAGCTCCTGGCCACATGGTGCTTCATTGCACAGAGCCTTTCATTATCACCCATCATCTCAATATGTCTTAAATAATGTTGAAAGGAATGTAAAACACTAAACCATCTTCATCAGCACCAGGGCCAGATCAGCCAGCAGAGCCAGTTACACCACAAGCTCTTTATAACACTATTGTTGGGGTTAGTTAAACAACTGTGTTATATTCAAACAAAAATGTATAGATTATATTGAAAAATGACCATAAATGGTCATTTTTTAATATAATCTATTCATTTTTGGGATCCATCTTTGAACCGTGTTATATCCAAAACCGTGTTATAATGAAGCGTGTTATAAAGAGGTCATAGTGTACTGTGATCTGGGATTTTGCTCCACATTGTTATAATCTGAAATATGGAATTTTTTTTTTTAAGCAGTATGTACAGTCTGCTCTGGTCCTTCATTCATTATCTGTACAGACTGCCCCTCAAAAGCACATTTCCATATGACCCAGCTCAATGTCAGTTAACCTTTGGCACTTGGTGCTCATTAGAATTACCTTGGTGAGGTGTATCTAACCAGTGCCCTCAATATGTGTTTTCATGGAGAAATAAAAAAACAACAACATTAAAACCTTTGGTTGTAAAGGCATCTTATCTACTGATTTGGCTAATTGATATACACTTTACAACGACACAAAATGACCCACAAGGATTGACATGTTGTTAAACCTCAACACAATAAAAAAAATACACTTTACATACCGGTACTTGTAATGTGTGTCAGCCGTTTCATTGTTGTCTATGTTGGTGTCATATAGACAGCATCTGATCAGGCTCTGTGCTGTTTGCCACTCATCCATCATCCAGCCAACTTTAGACACATCAGTAGACTTGTTCATATGAGCACTTTAGTAAGGCATAACTTAACCCTTGTACTGCTGAATAAATTAAGGTGCCACGCCCTTCTCAAATTTTCAGCCAATCAGATTACTTGATCCAGATTTTTTATATAAATTCACATATTGAATGGCAAACAGTGTAGTTCCAGATCAGCTGGCTTCTAATAGATCAGTTGGCTTCTTAGAAGCAGAACAAGAGTTAATTAATAGCAGAACAAGGGTTAATTAATATGACATAAATCATTTCGAAAAAAATACTGTTCATGCTACTGTTTTTGGATTACAAGACTTCAACTTATGACTGAATAGCACTTTATTGCACAGAGCCTTTCATTATCACCCATTCATAATCTCGATATGACTAAATCGTGTTGAAAAGGATGTTAAACTCTAAATCATCAGCATCATCAAATCATCATCAAATCCTCCTCCTCATCACCATCATTGTAAAATCATCAGCATCATCAAATTATCATCATCATCTGCCACCCAGTCTGATCAGGGCCTTTGCAGTTGGATTACAGAATAATTGTATACTGTAGAAATGTCTTGACTGACATAGCTGTGCTGTTTTCAACATCTGATTTTGCTAGCTGATCTGAAGCTTCCTTATTTGCCCTGTAGAACCTTCCCATAGTACATCTCACATGTTATTCCAGATATCGTAAAATTAAAATCTATATTGGACCATTACTGGCCCAACAGGAATCCGATATAGATTTAAGCAGAATGCTACCTAGGATCATTGATAACCCTCTCATCCACAGGCAAGTAATGGTCCGATATAGATTTAAGTAGAATGCTACCTAGGATCGTTGATAACCCTCTCATCTCCAATGGGATTTTTCTATTTCAGGACTCGCTGAGTTTGACTTTAACTGGTACAGAGGAAGCTCTAAGAATATTTCAGTTGGAAGGTTCAGACATCTTTATTCGCAGTCCAGCTGAACTGTTGGCGACTAACACAAGAACATTTGCGGTAAGTGCTTAAACCTTAACGTGCCGTTCAACAGCAGCAGACGACATTTTGAAATATTTTTTATTTATTTTTTCAAAATAAGTCTTGACACTTTCATGTGAAACCGGCACAGTGGCTCAGTGGTAGAGCGTCCGCTTTGTGACCCAGAGGTTGCGGGTTCGATCCCAAGCTGGGTCATACCAAAGACTTTAAAAATGGTACTAGCTGCTCTTTCGCTTGGCGCTCAGCATTAAGAAAGTAGAGCTAGGAATTGGAACTGGTCAGCTCAGTGTCAGTATAATGTGACTGGGTGGAATATCATGTCAAAGTGTCTGGGGCATGATATTTCAGTGAGGCAGCACTCTAAAAGTGAGCATTGAGCTCCCTGTCACATCCAGACACCATCGCGATATGACTGAAAGATTGTTGAAAGCGACGTTAAGCCCAAATCAAACAAACAAATTTTTCATGTGAATCATCTGCCAAACAGACGGTTCACATGAAAAGTCAAGATTATTTCTTTGAAAAATAATAAAAAGAATGAAAATGTCATCTGCTGCATTTGTCAATTGACTCTTTAAGGGTTAACTTAGAAACACATTTTATTTTGAGTAAATTTTCCATCAAGCTAGCAGAATATTGTAGTGATTTTCTTTGACATACAATGTATTAACCCTTTAACCCATTGTAGTCGGGATACTTGTAAAAGAGTAATTGACAAACAGTGCAGACCCAGATCAGACGCCACAGAATGTGGCGTGTGATCAGTGTCTCCACTGTTTGCAAATAGTTTAGCCATTTTTTTCTAGGAATATGTAGACCTCATAGCCGGACGTATCTAAAATTGAAATTGGACTCTTCCAATATATTGTGTGGGAGAGTCTATTCAGTATACAATGGGTTAAGTACTAAGTAAAATTGTAGCAGACAGACTCAATTTTTTTTTTATTATTTTTCAAAGAAAATAAGACTTGTCAAAAATTGGTTTGGCAGTAAATTCACAAGCCTTATTTTCTCTGAAAGATAAAAAAAAGATCAACACTTAAAGGATTAAAATTATAAAAATAGCCCTTTTTGCCTACAATTTGTATACATTTACAGTATAATGTGTCTATGACAGCCACCCTTGGGAGCTAGCCTCAGTGGCTCTGTTGGATGCACATTTAACTGGTGATCAGCAGATCATGGGTTTAATCCCTGCTGGGTCCAGCAATATTCTTTCATGGAGATTGATCATAAAATATTTTTTAAGGTCATTCTCTCCCTTCAGCTGATTCAAGCAGGGCAGTTGTCAGTTTCTGGTGAAAGAATGTGCACAAGTACTGGATAACTGCTAAGAGGAGTACCCCTACCCAAGAAAGTGTGTAGGTTAACTGACTGAATAGTCATGACCTTAATAGTGTTGACTTGGCCATTACGAAAACACGTCTATATTCAAAGATATTGAAAATTTCACCACCAAACATGAACATTTTCTGATAAAAAATTGATATTTTTCATATTTCTGCTCAAAACATAGATTGTGGGTACTCGTTAGAACCCCCTCAGCAAGGCAGTTCTAACGAGTACCCACAATCTATGTTTGAGCAGAAATAAGAAAAATAATGTATACCCCTGTAAACCCCAGTTTTACTGTATAAAAGTGGGGTTTAAGGGGGTCTAAATTATATAGGCATGTTTTCGTGATGCCATTACACTCCTAATCAACCAACCAACCACCCTTGGGAACACATAAAACAGGCATTTGTAGGGAGGGTTGCTGTAAGGAGGTTTAGTATATAGTAAAACAGGGAAATCAGGAAAGTTGCTGTAAAGCTACTCACATTTGTTCAACAAAAATATTAGTGTATATGCTATATTTAATGATCAAAGTTTTAACAATATGTTAACTAACGACATTGTTAGTTTTGAACAACTAGGCCTAGGTGGCTAAGTGGTTAGCTCTCCTGACTTCGGTTCAGGGTTCGTCCCGCTGAAGACAGAATTCATCTCAGCTCCTGATTGCACAGAACCTTTTGTTATCACTTTTTCATTGTCTAGATTTGACATAAATAATATTGATAGGAACATGAAAAACCAAACCATTGTCATTTATGCTCAACAGTCCCCTTTTAGATAGTTGTCTACTCTAAAAGGATAGGATTTGCCCCATGGCATTAAGAAAACACGCCTATTCAAATGTATTGACTATTTTACAACCAAACAAGGAAAATTTTCAGACAAAAAAATCCTGATATTTTTCATATTTCTGCTCAAAACATGAATTGTGTATGCTCCTTAGAACCACCTTACTGAGGTGGTTCTAACCAGTACCCACAATCTATGTTTTTAGCAGAAATAAGAAAAATAATGTATACCCCTGTAATCCGCAGTTTTACTATGTAAAAGTGGAGTTTAAGGGGGTCAAAAGTATATAGGTATGTTTTCATGATGGAGACTTCCGTATTTACCATATATATTCAGACAGACAGGCCTGAGCAAACAGTTTAGACCCAGATGAGACGCCGCAGAATGCGGCGTCTCATCTGGGTCTACACTGTTTGCCACTCATCCAGCAATTTTTAGACACAACTTCAGGTAGTGAATTGTACTGGTTCAAATTTTAGAACATATATGGTAAGGAGTTGAGGTGTCCGAATACTTAGGGTAAATGCAGTAAATTCTTTCCTTTTTGAGTGGGCCTCTTTTCCTTCCATGAAAGTTTATCCATTCCTTTCATAAGAGTGTTCTGTATATTGACTGTAGTTGACCGTGACGGCTAGAGACAACCGGGTTCCACAGAAATTTGGCACAGGCGTAATAACAGTGATTGTGAACAAAGACGACTACATGCCACAGATCACAAATGGCATCCTAAACATTATTGATGCACCAATCTCTGAAAATGCCAACATTGGTTCATCCGTGGCAGTAGTAGGAGCTGCTGATCAGGACATTATAGAGGACCAGGAGGTAAGATTTCTCTCTTCATATGTCCAGATAAATGGAGTATCCAGAAAATTATTTTACCTTTTTCTCCAAAAAAAAACATACCGTATTCAACCTAATTACCACACTGTGCGCTTAGGTTTTTCAAACTTACTTGGAACAATCATTTGTGGTAAAATATTTATCTACCTACTAATGGTTACACAATAAAAAAGATCAGAAGAAATACTTATTCGATAATGATTATGTGATTTTTTTTCTTCTGATTTTCTTTATAAAAGCATGTGTTGTGGGTACTCATTTGAATTGCATCAACAAGTCGATGCAATTCAAATAAGTACCCACAACATATGCCTTTATAAAGACGTAGACAAAAAGTACACTGGCTGTATTCTGAAGACCACGGAATTGCTTGACTTTGTGCTTATAGGGATATGTGCGGTAATTACATCGAATAAGGTTTGTTGTGGGTACTCATTAGATGCACATGGATGATGCACTTCTGCTGAGTACTCACTTCCTGTGTTTTCATAGAGAAATAAGAAAATACCAATATTTCAAGTTGAAAAAACCAACAAACAACATAGTTCCTGGTTACCGGCCATGAAGGAATAGTCCGATGCAAATCCAACTAGTCAGATGCACATTCGACTGCTCAGTCATTTGCACATCCAACTGATGATCCGGAGCTTGCAGGTTTGACACCCGCCTGGTCCGGCAACATGTGGAGATTGATAATAAAATATTTTCTACCGTCTTTCTCTCCCTTCTGCTGATTCAAGAGGGGCAGATGTCAGTTTCTGGCAGAAGAATGTGCACAATACATGTACTTGTTAACTGCTTAGAGGACTAAGCTTGCCAAGGAAAAGTATGGTTAAGTAAACTGACCATGCTTCACATGACCCTAATGGGTTGACTGGGCCATAAAACCTCAACACAAACAAAACATATTTCCTGGAGTTATATGTATTTATCTTAAACCCAGCCTCAATGTGCAGTCAGCAACACTACTGGTTGCAGATCCAGGGGTCGCAAGTTTGAATCCCAGCTCCATTACGAAAACACGCCTATTCAAATACACTGAAAATTTTACCACCAAACAATGGCAATTTTTCAGATAAAACATTCTGATATTTTTCATATTTCTGCTCAAAACATAGATTGTGGGTACTCGTTAGAACTGCCTCATTGAGGCAGTTCTAACGAGTACCCACAATCTATGTTTTTGAGCAGAAATAACAAAAGTAATGTATACCCCTGTAAACCCCAGTTTTACTATATAAAAGTGGGGTTTAAGGGGGTCAAAATTATATAGATATGTTTTCGTGATGAGCGACATAACTCTCGTAGAGATTCATTGTGAAAGAGTTTCTATGGTCATTCTCCTCATTCTGCTGATTCAAATAGGGCAGTTGTCAATTACTGGCAAAAGAATGTGAACAAAGTAGATACTAAGCAGAGGAGTATTCCGACTAAGCCTGCCCAGAAAAAACTGTGAGTAGGTTAAATGACTGGCTTGACATGATCTTAACAGTGTTGAATGAGCTATAAAACTCCCAACTAAAAATAAATAGCTTTTGACCCTGATCCCTCTGAACCAGGATATGCCATGCCTTTACAAACAGTATAGATCCAGATTAGTTGACTTCTGAAAAAGCAATCCAATCTGGATTTATTTATTTATTACAAATTTCATTGATACATACATACATACATACAAAAAAAGTACATATATATGTACCATTGGATTGGACGTAGGCATAGCCTATTTTATCCCTTCCAAATGGTACTGTATAGTATAAATATAGTTGAAACTATTAAGATACAAAAAGAATGGTTACATACATAACTGTAGAATCATAAGGATCCAATCTGGATCTGCACTGTTAGTCATTTAGCATGCAAATTTGAATCAACAACCTGGATTGATTAATCTGATTGGCTGAAAATTAGAAGTGGGCATAGTATCTTAATTTCTTCAGCATAGCAAGGGTTAAGTTTACAAAAATTATCAGGAACTGGCATCATAGGTGGCTACTATGCTTGAATGCTCCTTGAGCACCAGAATGTTTATACTGTGGCATGTGTGGCCTTGCTCTGGTGCTGTATACAGTATAACCTCAATGGCTCGAACACGGATGGCTCATTTACCGTGGATGATTTGAACTCTTTTTTCAGTCCCTACAAAATTCTTCCAATAGCTCAAGAAAACAAATATTTAATGATTTTTTCTTATTTAATCCTGGAATTGTATGTTGTGTGTATTCATTAGAATCGCCTCATTGAGGTGATTCTAATGAGTACACTCAGCATACAATTATTGTGTAGAAAATCAGAAAAAAAAACCCCAAAAAACCCTAAATTATCACCATTTGCTTTCTGACTTTGCACCATAATTAACCTCAGTGGCTCGAACCACCCATGTCTCGAACAATTTTCTGTGGTCCCAAAGATGTTTGAGCCATCGAAGTTTGACTGTACATGTCAAAACATTACTCCTGGTAAGAGAGATATTTACATAAATATATTTTGTTTTTTAATTCTCCATGAAAACATAATGTTGTAGGTACTCATTAGAAGTGCCTCATTGAGGTACTTTTAATGCGAACCACAACATAAGTCTTCTTAAAGAAATAAAAAACAAATGTCAGTGAGTACCATATCTTTTCATGGAGCACTAAGAAAAAACAATGATTTGTTTGAAAAAAGACTTATCCAGATCAATATGGCAGAATGCATTTCATCACGAAAACATACTTATATGATTTTGACCCCCTTAAACCCCACTTTTATATAGTAAAACTGGGGTTTACAGGGGTATACATTATTTTTCTTATTTCTGCTCAAAAACATGAATTATGGGTACTCTTTAGAACTGAGACAATTTGCATGAAATGTCAAAGCCTATTTTGAGGTAAAAATAAGAAAAATATTGTCATATACATTTATTGACTAGCATGCCTGGTAAGCTGTCGGCATACAACATTCTGAAAGTGGAATTCCACATTTCATGCATAAGAGACAATTTGAATGAAATGTCAAGCCTATTGTCTGGGAAAAATAAGAAAAATATTATCAATTTGTTGTCAGCTGAATTTGTCCAGAGTGTGGTAAAGAGTAAACTTCTGATTTTGTTTTCAGGGCAAGATAATATTTGAAGAAGGTGTTGGTAGAGGCTGGGTTTTCTTCCGCCTTGAAGACGATGGCAAAATCTATGTTAAGAATTCTTTGAATGAAACGGACAGATGCACCACGGTGTATGCGGTAAGTTCATGCTGACTTTTAACCTTTAACCTGCTGGATTTACAAAGCAGTATTTTACCTATTACAAACATGTGGCTCAGTTGGATGCGCCGTCCGACTGGAGATCAGGAGGTCGCGGGTATCAACCCCCGCCGAGGTCGGCAACATTCTTTCGTGGAGATTGATCATGAAATATTTTCTCCGGTCATTCTCTCCCTTCCGCTGATTCGAGAAGGGCAGTTGTCAGTTTCTGGCGAAAGAATGTGCACAATACTGGTTAACCGCTTAGAGGACTAAGCCTGCCCAGTAAACGTGTGGTTAGGTAAACTGACCGCGCTCGACATGACCCCATTTGGGTTGACTGGGCCGTAAAACCTCAACACAAACAAACAAACATGTTGAAGACATACATGAAATTGTGTTTTCAAAAACGGAATTATCAAAATTCCACTTTTAAGGCCAATTTGGGATGCTTGCACTCATTGTGTATATACACTTAGCTTCCACTATACAGTATGCCACTAACTGTGGTTTTCTTAACTCTACCCTTAGCTGTAAGCATCCGGGAGGTCATACTGTTAGTGTTCCTGACTGTGGATTACAAGGTCCCAGATTCAAATCTCACAAGGTGCAATTCAGTTTATGACTGTGTGGCATTTTATTGCTTAGAGTCTTTCAGTATCATCCTTCCTTTGTCTCAATATGACTTAGATAATGTTGGAAGGGATGTAAAACACCAAACCATCATTATCAGCCTCCCATTATCTCGATATGACTTACAGTTTATAGAGAAAATGCAAATTCCTCATCTGTCCTTAACTCTAGATAGATAAGATACAGTTGACGCTTGTTATCTTGACTTCGCTTATCTCAAATAACTGCTTATCTCAAAGTGAAAATCTGGTCCCTGCTTTAACAAGAAATCTAACAACAGGTAACAAAATATTGTGGAAAAGAGGAGAAATTGCTCCTAAGGAGCAATTTCTCCTCTTTTCCACAATATTTTCAGTATATCTCTAACTTCAGGGATCAAATTACATATTCATTTGTTAAATGTGGTTCATGGTTCGATTTATTTTTTCTTCAATTCTGCAAATCGGATATGTCGAGGTACTGATATCTTGAAGTATTTTAGAGAATCCCTTGGACTTTGAAATAACGAGAGTTGACTGTATAAGGTAAATATTTCAATTTCTCCCCCCCCCAAAAAAACACGTGGTACTCATTAGAAGTGCCTCATTGAAGCACTTTAAATGAGTATCTACAACGTATATTTTTATATTTTTATGGAGAAACATTTAAATACATCTGGGAAAAAATGTGTACCTATGATGATTTTTTCAAACAAGAAGTGTTGATAATTTTCTTCCATTCTTCATGACAAATACTTTGTGGAAACATAGTGGGTACTCATTAGAAGTGCACTGGCAGGATGCCTCTATTGAATACAGCAAATGTTCTAAAGTTCAAATGATTTATTCCATATGTGTTTTTTGCCTAAATACTTTTTTTGGTTCCTTTTACAATCATGAAAATTCTTATTTCATTGAGAAATAAGAAAAAAGATCTTTTTTAACTACTGCTATGAATTTCATTTTTTCATTCAGTTGGAAGTTTTAGTTTATGATGAAAGATATCCTCTGAGAATTAACACAGCCACAGTGAATGCCATAGTGACTCGTAATGAAAACAGCCCTGAGTTCAATCCAGCTGGTTATGACTTCACTATTGACGAAACTGCACAAGAGTTCAAACGTGTGGGACAGGTGTTTGCCTTTGACAAAGATGATCAGGTAAGTTATGATTAGCTGGCCTTGGTGGCTCAGTCTGGGCCCAGTTGTTTAAAGCTAATGACATCATTAGTGAACGATTTGTTAAAATTTACATCGTGTGATATGCAAATATGCTGAAATATTTAGCTACTAACAATTTTTTAGCAAACAATGTCAGAATATTGTGTATTGACTCTTCTAAAACAGTTAATGAAATGACCCTTAATGAGCTCGTTAAGCTAACGACGCTTTGAACAACTGGGCCCAGATGTGCTCCAACTGGTGATCAGGAGGTCACAAGTTCAATCCCCGCCAGGTCAGGCAACATTCTTTTCTGGAGATTGATCATGAAATGTTTTCTATGGTTATTCTCTCCCATCTGCTGATTCAAGAAGGGCAGTTGTCGGTTTGTGTTGAAAGAATGAGCACATGTACTGGTTTACCACTTAGAGGACTAAACCTGCCCAAGAAAAAAGTATTGTTAGTAAACTGACTGGCTCAACATAACCTTAAAAGTGTTGACTGGCTGTTAAATTTCGGCCCAACCAACCAAATGGTGACTATGTTTGTTTGGTTATGTTAGATTTTTTTTTCAGTAAAAACATCTTACCCTTTCATCCCTGAGTTTCTGAAGTGGACTCTTCCATTCATCAGTTTGGACTTGTCCCTTAATGTAAATAGGGCTTTCAGTCTAAAATCAAAAACTGAAAGGCAAAGGATGTAGATCCTGATAAAGCAGTTTGTTACAATATGTCCATTGATGTAAATAGGAGTTTCAGTCTAAAATCAAAACAGAATGGCAAACAATGTAGATTGTGATGAGAGGGCTTGTTAGATGCCATCTCATTAGGATCTACACTGTTTGTAAAGGTGTCACATTTGGTTTACAGGGTTGAAAGGATTATTCTGTTTTCACTTTCTCCACAAAAGATGGTCACCAAAGACTGATCAGACTGCACAGCTGCTCAGGACCCTACTATCCTTTCAACATCACTTGGAAAGACATGTTTTTGTTTGGCATTTTATTTTAAATGAAAATAGTTTTGTTCTGATTTATCTTAATCTTATCAGAAACCATTTGTCTTTTCTATTTCTGTGTTTTGTTCTCCAATATTTATCCCAAATTTAGACGCCCTTGGTGGCTAAGTTGGATGCGCGTCCAACTGGAGACCAGGAGGTCGCGGGTTCAACCCCTGCCGACGTTGGCAACATTCTTTCCTGGAGATTGATCATGAAATATTTTCTACGGTCATTCTCTCCCTTCCGCTGATTCAAGAAGGGCAGTTGTCAGTTTCTGGCAAAAGAATGTGCACAATACTGGTTAACTGCTTAAAGGACTAAGCCTGCCCAGTAAACATGTGGTTAGGTAAACTGACCACGCTCAACATAACCCTATTGGGTCAACTGGGCTGTAAAACCTCAACACAAAACAAATTTATGGCCAAAATTTAAATTTATGGCCAAAATTTGGTCTTACTTATGCAATTTCTATAGTGAAGTGACGTTTTCATATTTTTATCTACGAAAACATTTTTTACATCTTTTTGCTGATTTTGAATGATTAATATTTAATGACAATATTGTGAAAATTACAGAACATTGTTGCAAGTTTTTCATCTTGTTGAAAGTCTGCCTCAAATTTTTCTACCCTACGGTTTTCTGTATAATTTGCAGCCATTTTTACTATGAGAAAAAATGTAAATATTCGATTTTTTTTTTTAAACCAATGAATAAAAAAACTTCTTGTGCATAATATTATATAGTTATGGCAAAAGGTTTTGCATTAAATCATGATAAATGTTTGCAATTTTACTTCTGTGTAAAGTGCCAGATAAAAAAAATCCAAACAAAAAAAACACAAAAAACAACACTTTCTGAAAGATGTCAAAAGCAGAGTAATTTGTACATTGCAATTTGAGCCAGTACATGACAAAACCTACAAAATTGCATGTGCACCCAGCTGTGGCATCTGCCCACTCTGATCAGAGTATTTGCTGTCAGCATGAAAGCTTGGGTCCTTAGCTGCCCACAGTGCACACAGCAAAGACTCTGAGCAGACTGGGCAAATGAAAATGCATCTGATAACTGCTGGATGGGTGGCAAACATGCTTGATCTCAGTCTTTGCTGTTTTGATCAGACATGGCTGTCCACATACTGAGGGTGAGTATGATACTTTGATCTTTATGATTAAATGGGCAAATTCAACAGATGATGAGAAGGGGTATATTGTATTTTTCTTATTTTTCCTGAAAACAGAGGAGATGATATACATGAAATAATTGTTTTCTAGTAAAATATTTCAAATTGTCCTCTGCTGAAAATTTTGCATAGCAAGCTAAGCGTAAAGGGTTAATCATGACCCCTATCTATGGGGAGAGGGTACATATGTCCCTTGCATATTGGTTTTGGTGTGGATTTAGGATGATGAGTCCATTGGCATTGGCATCTGTATGACACTTTCTTGTCTGCACAATGTCTTGTGAACCAGTAGTTGGATTCTCACCAAATTTTCATGGATATATGATTGGGACATAACAAAGAATTGATTAAATTTTGGTGTCCTTGACCTAATTTTCAAAATCAAAAGCTTTAGAAAGACTTAAAATTTATGGTAGGCGGAGATCCGTTTTTTCTGAAAACACAATTACTAGTTCTTAATGATTCATTTCAGGATATTGTCACCTACTCACTGACTGGAAGTGGAAATACCTATTTCTCCATTGATCCAAAATCGGGTGTTTTACAAACAATTACCAGTTTACTGCCAGAGACTAGAGAAACCTACACGGTATGTGGAATCTTTTTATTTGCATCATATATATTTGAGAAATCATCCCATAATTTTGAAAAAAGACCCAGATTGGTCTATGTATATGCACAGTCCAGTTAGTTTTATTTAGTTTGCTTGCCTGTAATATCATATTATCACTCAAGGTCACCATGTTTTATTCTAGGTCACTGTGACCTAGTTATGTAGGAAGAGTTGGGATACAGAGAATATGCACATAGATAGGATGCTTTTTATGTCCCTCAAGATACGGAGAGGAGGACACATTGATTTTGGTGTGGATCCCATTGGTGTCAGCATCCGCCTGGCACATTTTTGTCTGCACAATATCTTGTAAACCATTGGTTGGATTCTTACCAAATTTTCATGCATGAATAATCAGGACATAACAAAGAACCAGTTAGATTTGGGGACCTTCATTTAAGTTTTAAGGTCATAGCAGTAGAACAACTGAAAATTCACGATCATGGGTCATCTGTTTTCCCAGAAAACACGGTTACTAGTTTCAAACTAAATGTATCGATAATTTTATTGTTTCTCTACCAGAATTTATTGGCTGTAAAACCTCAACACAAACACAAACAAATCTTTTTTGGAGATTGATCATGAAATATTTCTTCTGTCATTCCCTCCCTCCCACTGATTCAAGAAGGGCAGTTATCGGTTTCCGCCAAAAGAATGTGCACAATACTGGTTAACCGCTTAGAGGACTAAGCTGTTCAGGAAAAGTGTGGTTAGGTAAACTGACCACGTTCAGCATGACCCCATTTGGTTGACTAGGCTATAACATTGAAAACAATAAAAAACATACTCTTATTGTGCAGAGCTATGTATTTAGAAGAAATTATTAGTTCTTAGCCTTTTGATCACAGTGTTCTTCAAGCAGTGTTCCAGAATTGAATCTTACTGGAGGTCATAGCTTTAGATTAGGCTCTTTTTACAGCCAAAAAGTTCTTCAGTAAATGTCTTTGGCCCAGTTGTTCAAAACTAACAGTGTCATTAGTTAACGTATCGTTAAATCTTTGATCATTAAATATGGCATATAGGCTGATATTTTTGCTGAAAAAATGTTAGTAGTTTTCCTTTTAACACTTGCCATGCTATGGTCAGATGTATCAGACGACAAATTGATGATATTTTTCTTATTTTTTTCCTAGACAACAGGATCTATCACTTTGTACAAATTGTCTCCTTAAGAGATGATTTGCATGAAGTGTCAAATCTTATTTTCTAGAAAAATAAAAAAAAATATTTCAAATGTTGTCTGCTGGAATTTTTGACCAGCTTGCAAAGTGTTAAAAAAAAAAAAAAAAAAAAATTAGAAGGAAGAAAGGAACAGTTTTTACAGTTGTCTTTCTAGAAATTGTACTTTTTTCCTCATAATTGATTTTTTTTTTTTTTTTTGGTATTTCTCATTGACGGTACTCATTTTTGTTTTCTTCAGGTCAGAGTTTCAGCCTCAGATAACTACTGTGCAAGTCCTAAATTCAGCACTGTGGATGTAATTGTAAGAGTAATCCGTGACAGACGAACCTTTTTCAACAGCCGTGATGAGAGGTTTACTATCAGTGAAAAAGTCCCGATTAATACTACTGTTGGAACTCCAATTAGTGTCACAGACACTGACTTACAGGTAAAGTCATAGCTCCAGATGAGGCACCTCTGCCAAAAAGTACTGGTATTTTTCTTATTTCTATATGAAAACATATGTTGTGGTATTCATTAGAAGCACCTCTCCAGGGGGCTTCTTATAAGTACCACAACATATGTTTTTTTTGTGGAGAAATAAGAAAAATATTTTGTGGATATCCCCGCTTATCTGGAGCTATGCAAAGTGTAGGTTTTCTACATTCTTTGATATGATGAGTATTTAACCCTTGTCCTGCTGAACTCGGATATACCCTGTCTTTGCAAACAGTATAGATCCAAATCAGTTGGGTTCTTCAGAAGCCAACTGATCTAGATCTGCACTGTCTGCCATTCGGTATGTGAATTTATATCAACAACCTGAATCAAGTAATCTGATTGGTTGACAATTAGAGCTGGGTGTCGCATCTTAATTTATTCGGTGTGACAAGGGTTAAACAAACTTTTACTTAAATCTCCATTAAAACGTGCATCATGGGAAAAAGGCCCTTAAGCCATATACAAACAGCAAAGGTCCAGATGGGTGTGAGCTTCCGTGCAGTCAGATCTGGACATTCTCTGTTTTTATGGAGCTATAATGAAAAAATATTTACTTGATACTCCCTCTTATCTAGAGCTATGTTAGTTTTGGAAAATTAGCCTTTCAGTTTTTCATACCTGGAAAAAAAGGCTTTGAAAATAGTGTAGATCCAGATGAGATGGCTCATAATGAGCTGTCTTATCAGGATCTACAAGGTTTGCCTTTTAGTTGTTTTTTACTGTTTATTTACTTAACTTTAGCTGTTTTTGCTTTAAGTTTTGAACTAACATTCCAATGAGACAATGAACTCATCCTAATTCAGTGATGGCATTGTTCATTTTGGAATCTAAGGGATGAAAGAGTTAGTGCTAATTATTTATTATTTTTATCTTCAGAAATAGTTAGATAGGCCACGCCATGCAAAAACTTGTCTTTGGGTATATAAGGACAGCAAAGGCCCAGATTAGAGTGCACATTCATGCAGTCTGTTCAAGACCTTCACAGTCAGCTAATAGAATCCATCAATACTGGAAAATGTATGAATGGAATGGTCAGGATGATACTTTGTGCGAGTGCATGATGATCTGAATCTGTGCATGTTCAATGGCACTTTTTCACTTGATATGACCTGTATATTTGCAGCCCTATTATTTCATCTCTTTACAGGATCCAAGTGGTCGTGTGGCTATTGAAGTGTTGGGAGGTGGTTTGGGCCCACATTACTTCGGAATACGCTATGTGTCAAACTTCTCTGTTGAAGTCTTCGTGAAAAATCACTTGATGTCTGGAAACAGAAATATTTTTGAGTATGAGGTATGTATCATTTGAATCATTTTAAGTTTTTTGTTTTCTTCTTCTTCTTTTTTTCTTTTTTTTTTTTAAAAAAAAAAAAACAAAACTGGGTAATCATGAAAATTTCTCAAGTTCTTTCACTTTACCCATGCTACATTTCAAATGTGCATTGCTCAATCATTATCTCATTTTCTTTCTAACTGTCACTCGCATTAATTATTTAAGTTAAGAAAGACGTAACTGCAGAAATTAATCAAGACCATCCTGGGTCCAGTTGTTCAAAACTAACAATATCGTTAAAATTTTTATCATTTAATATGGCATATATGCTATTATTTTTGCTGTAAAAATGTGAGTAGCTTTTGCATTTGCAAAACCTACTCACATTTTTTAGCAAAAATATCTGTGATTTAGATATTGTACTTACTAGAACAGTTGTCGGCCTCGGTGGCTCAGTTGGATGCGCCGTCCGACTGGAGACCAGGAGGTCGCGGGTTCAACCCCCGCCGAGGTCGGCAACATTCTTTCGTGGAGATTGATCATGAAATATTTTCTACGGTCATTCTCTCCCTTCCGCTGATTCAAGAAGGGCAGTTGTCAGTTTCTGGCGAAAGAATGTGCACAATACTGGTTAACCGCTTAGAGGACTAAGCCTGCCCAGTAAACGTGTGGTTAGGTAAACTGACCGCGCTCGACATGACCCCATTGGGTTGACTGGGCCGTAAAACCTCGACACAAACAATACTAGAACAGTTAACGTTTTGACCACTAACGAGCTCATTAAGCTAACAATGCTTTGAACAACTGGGTCCAGGTCTTCAAAGCAAAGATCTATGTCTGGTATGAGCCTCCTACATGGGTCCTTCAGTTAAATCATTAGAAGTCTTTGTGAAAAATAATTTTGTATTGGGAAACAGAAATGAGCTGGCACTCGAAGAAAGGGACCTTATGGTTTTCCACTTTGTGGTTTTTCAAATGCGCATGCCCAGTTTCCTATTTAGGCTACAGACATGCGTTTTTTGCCTGAAGCTTCCTCATGGTCTCTACTACTTGTTTGCAAACAGCAAAGGCTCTAGCAAGACTGCGCTTATGCGCAGGCTTGCCTGAACCTTTGCTGGTTGCATGTGACATACCCTGTTCTCATGTGCTGGCTCATATTTTGACTTTCACAGCAGTTCCTCACACTACGTCAGTACAGGCATCTCACAATTCCAGGTGATCTCCTACAAAAGTAGGTCACTGTGACCTAATTTTGCCAAAATTGACACGTGGTCAAGTTTACATGGTGGGACTTGTATCTCAGCTTCCACAGGTCTCAGCCTTCTCAAATTTCGTCAGTATATATATTTCACAACGATAGGTGACTTAACACAGAACATCTGAAAATCATTTTTTACTTGACACTTTACACAAAAGAAATAAGTTTACAAAATTTGTCATAACTACTGATACACAAAAAGATTTATTCTAGTCATTGGTTGAAAAAAGAAAAATCAAATATTTTCACTTTTGATGTGTGTCTGACTGGTGATCAGGGGATCGTAGGTTCGATCCCCGCCGGGTCTGGCAACATTCTTTCCTGGAGATCATGAAATATTTTCTCCCTTCTGCTGATTCAAGAAGGGCTGCTGTCAGTTTGTGGTGAAAGAATGTGCACAAATACTGGTTAACCACTTAGAGGAATAAGCCTGCTAGGAAAGGTGTTGTTAGGTAAACTGACTGGCTCGACATGACCCTAATGGATTGACTGATCCGTAAAATCAATCAGTCACTTTTTCCCATAATAAAAATGACTGCAAGATATGAAGTTGTGAAGCATCAATCATTTAAAATCATCTAGATCTATATTGTTTGCAAGGTATTAGTTTTGGTCTACCTGGCTGAAAGGGATAAGGGTTAATATAATAAGAAATTTTAAGGTTTTTATCTAAGACTTTTTTTTCTTGACTATTTCCAGCTTGAGCTAGTAGCCTATGATAGGTTCAGAACAAGAAACAAGGACTACACGAGTGTATTTATCACCGTCATAAGAAACCCTGGCAGACCAATATGGAAACTGTTTGTACCAGATGTTATCATGCGGGAAGATTTACCAATTTACAACAGGGTGGCTGAAGTGCTTGCAGAGGACACAGTTGATGGCGTAAGCTTCAGTTGCAGAACTCATAGTGATAGCTTAATTCCAGATTAGAGGCTTTTTCAGCCAAAATATTTTAACCATTGCCATGCTGAATAAATAGAGATGTCATGCCCACTTCAATTTTTCATCCAATCAGATTACTTGATTCAGGTTGTTGATACAAATTCACAAACAGTGCACATCCAGATCAGTTGGCTTCTTCAGGAGCCAACTGATCTGATCTACACTGTTTGCAAAGGCAGGACATATTTGAGTTTAGCAGTATCAGGCTTATTTTTTTCTTATTTCTACATGAAAATATATGGTGTAGTTCTGTGGAATAACCTCACTTCCTAAGAGTATCCACTACACACATTTTCTTTGAGAAATAAGCCATTTTTCTGGGATTATTCTTATCTAGAGATATATACATGTATTGCATTTACCCTAAGTATTGGGACACCTGAACTTCTTACCATACTTGTCCTAAAATTAAAAAAAAAGTCTATTTTACTATCTGTTACTGGATGAGTTGCAAACAGTGAAGACTCTGATCAGATGCTATGATCTATGGAATCTGATCTGGGTCTACACTGTTTGCTTAGACAAGTCTGTCCCAATATTTAGAGTTATTATGATACATGGTATCTTATGAATTTGCTTTTGTAGCTGAGATTCTTTACAATCAGATTTATCAACCATTTGTTTGAAAAATACTTATCAACATTAACCCAGTTATGACAAGTGGACTCTTCTACCATAATGCTTTGGACTGTCCATTCCCAACAGGGATGTTTGGTCAGGTTTTATTAGCTCGCCTGAACAACATTCACAGAGAGCTATTATACTACCCTTGGCAGCGGCATTGATGTTGGCATCAGCGTTCACAAATGTTAAAGTTTTCATTAAAGTTTTTAAGACCTCATTATTTCCTACTCTTACCATCAGTATGATTCATCTTTGGTATGATGATACATATTGGTCCAAAATTTTGCGCAGTACCATCCCTACTACCCCAGGTCGTCAAGGTTAAGGTCACAGACTTAGAATTTTCATGTTAAAATTTTGATCAAAGTTTTTAGGACCTCAATTTTTTTTATTTCATGTACAAGCTCAAGTTTAGGCGAGCTATCCTGTCAGGCGACAAGTCTTGTTATTACCATATTATAAGAAATTCCTGTATTTAATACTAACAGTGTAGACCCTGATCAGATGCCACTTTCTGCACTATCTGATCTGGGTCTACATTGTTAGCCAATGTCCCTTTTATGGGAGGCTAGGCATAAATGGGTTCAGCAAATCATCTAAATGTCTAGAAATTGAATTAAATGCCTCAGTAACATTGACTTGGGTTACCTCAGAGAGAGACAGCATTAAGTCATTCTTATAACAAACAAATCGAACAACAAAAGGTATACTATAGCCCCAATGGAATGCCAACAGTTTGCTTATATGTTGTACAAAG
Source organism: Anodontia alba (assembly GCA_964016985.1). Taxonomy (NCBI): domain Eukaryota; kingdom Metazoa; phylum Mollusca; class Bivalvia; order Lucinida; family Lucinidae; genus Anodontia; species Anodontia alba. The sequence goes on from OZ024822.1 coordinate 43,703,091, forward strand.
TCTAATATTGTACTCCAGCCTTGTTATAGCATAAAAGACTGAGTCCAAAGACTGGATATAGTAGTTACCCAAACAGTGCTATAATGAGCGTGGCCCAAAGTGAACTGCTCAAGATCCCAATGACTGAATAGAGGTCTCCTGTTGCTTGTATGTGTCAGTTTGGTGTTTCCTGCACATACCTGGTTTCAATGAGAAGTTTTTTGTTGATAGATTAACAACTGATTTCACACAATGTGCATACCAGGAACAAAGAAAAAGAACCATTTTGTGTTGCTTCATCTTAAAACATGCAAAAACTGCATTAAATTCCATGGGATTTCCATGAAGTATTAATAGATTAACTGGTTCCCACATTTTAAATGCTGCACTAGGACAAAGGAAACAGACAATTTATTAAAAAATCAAAAGTAAATGAAACAATGACTGAACTGTCAATAAAACAAGAATAGAAATTAATTTAAAGCCATCTGACTGCATTACAAAAGGCTGCTTATCATTTACAAACTCTGGTGATGATGTACATTTTCCATCGTCTTAAAGGAAGGAGCAAAACAGTTTGCAAGCAGTCATTATTCTGAGCAGGGATGACTGAAAAAAAATAGCAAGTGTCATTGTTTTCTGCAAACAGATGATAGGTTATTATGGTTAAGTGATTGAAGTCTGTGTGACTTAATGCCGATCAGATTTACAGAGAAATATAGGACCATATATATGGAGAAATACAGAACCATGATGAAATTGACTATTGTAATCAGTTTTTGCGACCAGTTATCTTGCCAATTTCAATCCCATATTTTGTTTTCCTGTTGATAATATGTACTGGACTTTTAAAACATTTTTGAATGAAAAAAGTCAGTGTAATGTTCAAGTAAATATGGTAATCTGATAAAATCAGAATCAAACTTTAATTGCATTATTTATGTCCCCCAACCTACGATGAGGGGGACATATTGATTTTGTAGCAGATACCGTTGGCGTTCGCATTGGCCTCTGTGTGACACTTTCTTGTCTGCACAAGATCTTGTGAAACAGTGGTTGGATTCTTACCAAACTCATGTATATATAAGTGGGACATAACAAAGAACTGATTAGATTTTGGTGACCTTGACCTAATTTTCATGCTCACAGCAGTAGAAAAAAAAAAAAAAAAAAAATTCAAGGTTGGGGACATCTGTTTTCTATGAAAATACCATTACTAGTTTTAAGATTATGTTTTGTGTGTGATTATTATGCTGCAATAGGGTAACCCATGATTTAAGACTCCATTCTATTCTATTCCATATATTTTCAGGATGATATTAGGTATAAAATAATAGGGGAAGTACTGGAAAAAGCATTTGACTCTGGTAACTCCGACTATTTTGAGATTGACACCACAACAGGACTTATTCGGCTTGCAAAATCTGTCCTAAACACAGATATCCTCAGATTTGTTGTAAGTATTTTACCACTTTTGCTCTAAGTATTGGGACACCTTAACTCCTTACCATACATGTCCTAAAATTTGAAAAGCTCTATTTTACTACCTGTTGATGTGTCTAAAATTGTGCAAGATGAATGACAAAGTGTAGATCCTGATCAAGGGCCATGCTCTATGGCTTCTGATCGGGGTCTACACTGACTGCTCAGGCCCATCTGTCCCAATACTAAAGAATATTAGTTTTGTTCAGCCTCCTGCAAGCAAAAATTTAGAGCCCAGTTGCTCAGAGCATTTTTGGCTTAACCCTTGTCCTACTGAACCTGGATATATCCTGCCTCTGCAAACAGTGTAGCCAAGTGATCTGGATCTGCACTATTTTCCTTCAAGTATTTGAATTTATAGCAACAATCCAGATTAAGTAATTTGGTTGGCTGAAAATTAGAAGTGGGTGTGACATCTTAATTTATTCAGCATGACAAGGGATAACCCATTTAGGTGAGTGAACTCTTCTATCACAACTCTTGGGACCAGACTTTTCCAAAGCAGGGTCTATTATTAGTTTTTTTGTTTATTGTTGTTATGTGTTTTTATCGCACCTGCTTGTAGCAGGGTGCGATATAGGCGTCCGATTTTCCGTCCGTCCGTCCGTCCGTCCGTCCGTCCGTCCGTCCGTCCGTCCGTCCGTCCGTCCGTCTGTCAACATTTATGTCGACCTTCGACATGTATGTCAAAGTTAGTATTCTAATCAACTACAAGACTAAACAACCATCAAACCTTGCATGAAACATCTCCCGTCCGTCTGTCCGTCTGTTAACAGTTCTGTTATGTCGAAGTTCGACATTTATGTCAAAGTTCATATTCTAATCAACTACAAAACTAAACAACCATCAAACCTTTTATGAAACATCTCCCTGACCTCCCGACTTTGCGACATAGGTGCCCGCTTTTCCATTCGTCTGTCCGTTCATCCGTCCGTCTGTTTGTTAACAGTTCTGTTATGTCGAAGTTCGACATTTACGTCGAAGTTAGTATTCTAATCAACTACAATTCTACAACACCCATCATACCTTGCATGACACATCTCCCTGACCTGCTGACTTGGCAGGTATGTTGACCCAGTGACCTTGACCTATATTTTGCGCTCCATTGACTTTGACACAATTTACGTTGACGTTCCAGATCTTCTCAACTATAAGGCATACAACTACCAAACCTTGCATAGTGCTTCTCCTAGATGTACTGACTTGGCATATACCTTGACCCGGTGACCTTGACCTATATTTTGCGCTCCAGTGACTTTGATATATTTTGCGTCGACGTTCGATATCTCCTTGACTATAAGGCCTACAACCATCAAACCTTGCAAAGTGCTTCTTCTCAATGTACTGACTTGGCAGATACCTTGACCTGGTGACCTTGACCTATATTTTGGCTGCAGTGACTTTGACATAATTTACGTCAATGTTCCAGATCTCCTCAAGTGTAAGATGTCTAGCCACCAAACCTTGCATAGTGCTTCTCCTAGATGTACTGACTTGGCAGGTATCTTGACCGGGTGACCTTGACCTATATTTTGCGCTCCAGTGCCTTTTACACATTTTACGTCAACGTTCAATATCTCCTCAACTGTAAGGCCTACAACCATCAAACCTTGCATAGTGCTTCTCCTCAATGTACGGACTCCGCAGGTACCTTCACTGGGTGACCTTGACCTATATTTCACGCTCCATTAACTTTTACACCTTTTACGTCACCCTTCCATATGTCCTCAACTGTAAGGCCTTCAACCACCAAACCTTATATAGCACTTCTTCTCGATGTACTGACTCGGCAGGTACCTTGACCTGGTGACCTTGACCTATATTGTGCACTCCAGTGACTGACACATTTTATGTTGATGTTCGGTATCTCCTCAAATATAAGACCTACAACCACTAAACCTTGCATAGTGCTTCACCTCATTGCACTGGCTTGGCAGGTACCTTGACCCAGTGACCTTGACCTATATTTGACACATTTTACGTTAATGTTTGATAACTCCTCAACTATAAGGCCTACAACCACCATACCTTGCATTGTGTTTCTGCTTGATGTACTGAATTAGCAGGTACCTTGACCCGTGACCTTGACCTATATTTCATGCTCCAGTGACTTTTACACATTTTACGTCAACGTTCCATTATCATTGGGCTGTATGATACGAAAAGTCAGTGCTGAAGATATAGCCATTAGAGGGAATGGGACTGGCCTGGAATATATGTGCCCCACTAGGCACTTTGTCTACATTTTTTTCAACCCAGTTTTCCAAGTAAGCACTGCTAAGAATGAAATAAACTTATTTAATAACCACGTTCTGATTGTGGCTCCCGCGACTTTTGCCCCAGCAGGTGCGATGACGCCTTCCGCGGAATTCTTGTAGAAGTTCCTACTTTATATGCAAACAGTGTACACTGATCAGATCCCACACATTCTATGGCATCAGATTTTGATCTGCACTGTTTTTCAATTACGCTTTTAGGGGTTTTTCAAGTAAAATGGGTTAAAGGGACCCAGTGATTTTTTTCTACCTGCGGGTCCTTGTTCATATACTCATAATTGTTTTCTGGGACTCACAAATTTTATACATACAAGTCCCTGGATTCACAAAATACAGAAGGAAACTGACATAAAGTAGGTTAGGGATTTTATTATTGAATATCAAGCCCCTTGGACTCATAACATTAAACTGAAAAAAAAAAAAAAATCACTGCTAAGGGAATGAACAAATTGGAAAAGATTTGCTGCCATTTGGCAAAGGTAGAAAACTTTGCAGACAGGGAATTGCTGCTCAAGAATTTGAAACTTACAAAACATAATGAAATAATATTTCAAAATGTCATCTACTTCAGTTGTGATTATTGGGCAATAAAACACTCCTATTCATAATATATAGAAAACTTTACCTCCAAAAACTGAAAATTTTCAGATAAAAAAACTCTGATATTTCTCATATAGCTGCTTAAAACATAGATTCTGGGTACTCGTTAGAACTGCCTTGGTGAGGCAGTTCTAACTAGTACCTACAATTTATGTTTTTGAGCAAAAATACTGTATACCCCTGTAAACCCCAGTTTTACTATCTATACTGGGGTTTAAGGGGGTCAAAATTCTATAGACATGTTTTCATGATGAAATCTCACTTTCCTTACTTCACAACATTTGTTGCCTTGTGACTATGGCCTTTCCTGAGTAATTTCATCCTGAGGTTATAAAACTTTTCGTGCTTAACTTCACTGCTAAAAAATCTCAGATTACTAACAATTGCAAATTCTTTCTTGCCAAACATAGCTGAGCATGAAAATTTTTATGCTAATAAATATGAAATGCCAGTTAGTATTGACATTTTCATATTTATTAGCAGTGAAAATTTCATGCTCAGCTGAGTTTAGGATGAAAAAAAATTTATCTTGGGATCTGATTCTAATTCTTACAAGTGTCTGATGGCCATTTGGTTAGCTCTAAAAGGAAAGAATATGCTCTGCTTAGAAGCAAATTCTTTCCTTCTAGAGTAGACCCCTTTTCAGGACTTGGGATGCAGGAAAGCTAACCAGGGCCCAGTTATTCAAAGCTAACGATGTCGTTAGTTAACGATTCGTTAAAATTTACATCGAGTGATATGCAAATATGCTTAAATTTTTTGCTGAAAAAATGTGAGTAGCTTTTGCAGTGCAAAAGCTACTCACATTTTTTCAGCAAAAAATATCAGAATATTGTCTATTGAATCCACTAAAACAGTTAACGAAATGACCCTTAACGAGCTCGTTAAGCTAACAACGCTGTGAACAACTGGGCCCAGAAGTTTAAAAAAAAAGTCTCACTGGTAAACAAATTGCAGTATAAAAGGGAAAAAAATCTGCTATGAATCCAGTTTCCAAAAAGTAGTCTTTATTGTATGTCATTTTCTGGCTAAATTTGGTGTGTTTATCTACTGAAGATGGTATATCATGTGCCAAAAGCAGGTCACTGTGACATATCTTGGCCTATGACCATCATTACAGAATATTTTGTCTGGCTGTATTGTAAGTCTGCTTTTTGTATACAGACTTCTGGGACACTAAGAATTGCCTGCAGTTCTATGCATTCTTCTTACTTCTACAGTCAAACCTGTGTTAAGCAAGCACCTATGGGAAAGCCCAAAACTGGTTGCTTAAGACTGGTACTTGCTTTAATACAGGTAGATTTCCAATTCTTTGCCTTTAATGGGATCTGAAATAGTGGCCTTTAAAGGCAGGTGATTGCTTAATACAGGTGGCCTTTAGGACAGGTTTGACTGTATATGAGCCACATTACGTGAAAATGGCTCTTAAGACTTTCCGTCCCATTAGCCTACCGCTCACTTATGCCAACAGCATAGGTTCTGGAGACAATTTGTATGAAACAAAGGCATTGTTAAGGAGGGGTGTTTGATGATAATTCTGGTATATATTTTTTCTTATTTCTCCATAAAACCATATGTTGTGGGTACACATTAGAAGTGCCTCACCGAGGCACTTCTGATGAGTACCCACAACATATGGTTTTATGGAGAGCTGGAGAAAATTATCCTGTAATAATCACAAATACTACTTAACAATTCCTCTGATGAAAATGTCAAAACCAGTTTTCTGAGAAAAATATTTCAGATTGATGTTTGCTGAAATGTTTCCCCAGCATGCTAAGCATTAACTACTGGTATTTTTCATTTCAGCTGACAATTCAAGCCTGTGATAACGGCATCCCACAGAGATGTGAACAGGATGAAATGACCATTACAATCAAACGAGATCACTTCCCTCCCTCACCAACGAGCGATCCATTTATAGCAACAATCTACGAAAATCATACCGTAGATGCGAGGGTGCTTATGCTAACTGCTACTGACAACGAAATATTGGTAAGTTTCATAAAGAAGGAGAAGTGTATATATGCCAAGCTGTTAGCACTTCCGACTGCGAATCTTGAGGTCCTGGGTTTGAGTCTTATTTTAAGTGGAATTCAGCTCATGGCTGTATGGTGCTTTTTTGATCAGAGCTTTTCATTATTATCCCGTTATTGTTTCCATATGACTAGAATAATAGTGAAAAAGATGTAAAACACCAAATCATCATCATCATTATCAACAACATTGTCTTTCAATATGAAAACACACCTATTCAAATATATTGAAAATTTCACCACCAAAAACTAAAAGTTTTCAGATAAAAATTCTGATATTTTTCATATTTCTGCTGAAACCATAGATTGTGGGTACACTTCAGAACTGCCTCACTGAGGCAGTTCTAATGAGTACCTACAATCTATGTTTTTGAGAAGAAATAAATAACGTATACCCCTGTAAATCCCAGTTTTGCTATATAAAAGTGGGGTTTAATGGGGTCAAAATTATATAGGTATGTTTTCGTGATGATGATGATCATCATCAAGTCATCATAAAGAATGAGTGCTCTAGATTAGTAGGGTGTCAAGATAAATAGGTTCCCACCAAGCGAAAAGGTGTCTTCGAACATGCACAAAATGCACAGATTCTGATTCATTTCACGCATGCACAAAGTGTCATCAGAGCATTTGCTCACCATTGATACATTACATAGTGTCCAGTGATTCTGGTAGCGGACAGCAAAGGCCCTGATCAGATTGCGTGGATGGGCAGGCTGATCTGGGTCTTTCCTGTGCGAATATGGTGGAAGACAATTTTTTGCATGGCGCAGCCCAGTGTTTCTATTGTTTCTGCACCAAAACATCTTAGCCATAATATGAGAAAATCATCACAAAAACATGCCTATATAATTTTGACCCCCTTAAACCCCACTTTTATATTGTAAAACTGGGGTTTAGAGTGGTATACATTATTTTTCTTATTTCTGCTCAAAAACATAGATTGTGGGTACTCGTTAGAAGTAACATTACGAAAACACGCCTATTTAAATATATAGAAAATTTTGCCTAAAAAAAAACTGAAAGTTTTCAGATAAAAACTCTGATATTTTTCATATTTCTGCTCAAAACATAGGGTGTGGGCAAAATTTTCTATATATTTAAATAGGCGTGTTTTCGTAATGTTACCCTGTGACGAGCACCCAGTGAAGACTCACAAATGACTCCTGTTTGTGGGTACTCACTAGAGGTTCTTTTGTGAGGTCCTTATAATATAATGAGTACCACAACATATGCCGGTCTCATTGGCTCAGTTGGATGCACATCCAGTGGAAGATCGGGAGGTTGTGGGTTTGCCCCACGCTGGGTCGGTAACATTCTTTCATTGAGATTGATCATGAAATATTTTCTATGGTCATTCTCTCCCTTTGGCTGATTCAAGAAGGTCAGTTGTCCGGTTCTGGCGAAAGAATGTGAAGAATACTGGTTAACCGCTTAGAGGACTAAGCCTGCCCAGTAAAAGTTAAACTTACTGTGCTCAACATAACCCCACTGGGTTGCCAGACTGGGCAGTAAAACCTCAACATGAACAAAAAACACAACATACTTTTTTGTGGAGAATAAGAACAAAAGAAGTACTTTTTGTTGGTTGAAAAAGCTTTTATCTAATTAGAGCTTTGTAAAGAATAGAAGCAGCACAAACAAATTGTAAGGGCAAATCATTATATCAACACACCAATGTGAAATGTACATTTCATAATGCTTAGCACTCTGGTAAAATTTTAAGCAGACAACATATTGAAACATTTTTTTTATTTTTCCAAGAGAGTGGTAAAGGTTAAACATAGTTCTAGATATTATGAAAACATGCCTATTCAAATGTACTGAAAATTTTCCCACCAAAAAATGAAAATTTTCAGATAAAAATTTCTGATATTTTTCACATTTCTGCTCAAAACATAGATTGTGGGTACTGGTTAGAACCGCCTCGTTGAGGCAGTTCTAACGAGTACCCACAATCTATGTTTTGAGCAGAAATAAGAAAAATAATGTATACCCCTGTAAACCCCAGTTTTACTATATAAAAGTGGGGTTTAAGGGGGTCAAAACTATATAGGCATGTTTTCGTGATGATTTTCTCATATAATGCCTAAGATGTTTTGGTGCAGAAACAAGAGAAACACTGGGCTGTGCCATTCAAATGTAAGGTGCTTTTTCAGCCAAAAATATTTACACTTTATTTGTCCATGAAAATGTATTGTTGGTACACGTTAGAAGTGTCTCTGATAGTTTTGTGTGGCTTATTTTAGTTCTTTTATTTGTGTCAAATTTTCATTCTGTTGTGTATTGTTTGTTTCCATGGGTAGTGTTTCCAAGGGCAATCTTTGTAGAATTTATTAATGATTGGCTGTTTCCTTATTTCAGGGTACAATTATGTACAGACTAGTCTCACCCTACCCACGCCACTTCCGGCTCAATGAAACATCAGGAGAGATAACTTTGCGCAATTCCATTTTACGCTATCCAGATCAACAGTATACTGTAAGTAAAGCATATTTTAATGCTTAGCATGCTGGGTAATTTCAGCAGACAACATCTGGGAATATTTTACTTATGGTAAATGTCCTAAAATTTCGAACACTTTATTCTCTACTATTCTGGCCTAAATTATGCTTCTTATGCACTTGTTTCTTAAAATACTTAGTGGAATGGCAAACAGTGTAGACCCTGATCAGACTGCTCCTCTTCAGGAGCAGTCTGATCTAGGTCTGCACTGTTTGCATGTGTCATTTTATCAGAAACTTTGGTGTTCGAATTTTTAAGACATTTACCGTAGTTTTCCCAGAAAATTGGTTTCAATTTTTCATGCAGATTGTCTCCATATGACAACTGCATGAAAGCCTATTTTCTAGGAAAAATATTACAAATTTGTGGTTTGTTGAATTAGCTCAGAGGGTGGTATAGGTGAGCTGATATGTACTTCAGATAACTTGTTAAGATAGAGAATTTGGTGATAATGCTTGGATAGTTTTTGTTATTGGATAGTTTTTGTTATTCCTCCAATAAAACATTCATTGTAGGTACTCATTAGAACTGGCTTACCAAACTGATTCTATCATGAACCCAGAATGCATGTTTCAGTGGAGAACAAGATGATTACATAAATTCCTAAAATTTCATGCGCTAAACTTTCTTACAATATGGCAAATGCAAACAGTACAAACCCAGATCAGAATGCTCCTTTCTGATCAGAAGCTACACTGATTGTCATTCCACTATTTAAGAAATTACTGTATTAAAAGCAAAATTTGGGCCAAAAATGTATGGAATGATGTGTTTTCATTAAATGCTCCTCCTTAACAGGTCCTCTTATACTTAACTTCATGCACAATTTTAGCATTATTCTACTTGGCCCAGTTGTTCAAAGCATCATTAGCTTTACAAGCTCATTAAGGGCCATTTCGTTAACTATTTTAGCAGATTCAATATACAATTTTCTGATATTTTTTGCTGATAAAATGTGAGTAGCTTTTGCACTGCAAAAGCTACTCACATTTTCTCAGCAAAAAATTTCAGCATATTTGCGTATCACTCGATGTAAATTTTAACGAATCGTTAACTAACGATGTTGTTAGCTTTGAACAACTGGGCCCTGCTCTTTAGCTAACCATACAGTGTCTTGCCATTATTTTGAAAGCATTGCCAGTCTCGTGATTTGCAGTTCTGGCACTTTTATCAAAAAGTCAAAAAAAAAGGTCATGAAATTAATAAGGAAAATAAGGAACTATAGTCAGTCCTCTTTATACCAACACTCATACTACAACAAAACTTTTTATAATGATAATTTGACTGGCAGAAAACATTTGCTCAAGAGGTGACAGATAATCAGAAATTATGCTAGAGCACTGTATTTAATACTTTAAGAAATATATGTTTTGGATATTTGTTAGAATTCCCTCACTGAGGCAATTCTAACAAATATCCAAAACATATTCTGTGGGAAATAAGAATAAAACAAGGCCTTTTTACATATTATTCTGCTCATTAAAGATTCTTTACAACAACAAATTCATTTTAACAGCAACATCTTGGGAGCAAATGCAGTTGTTGTAACAAGAGTACTCTGTATGTAAGTTACTGGTCATGAGACTTTCTGACATAATATATTACATTATTGCCTGCCCTGGTAATTGTTGCTTGTTCTTTTATTAAAATGTCATGGCTGTGGTGGAGTAAGGGCCTGCTATAGTTGCAGCAGGTGTTGGGACTGGACATTTTTATCCCCTCGCCATTAAAGAATGGTGGAAAGGGCATATAGTGTTACCCTGTCCATCTGTACATCCATCTCCATCTGCGCCCAAGATGGCGTTAGCAGTTTGCGCTTAAGTTTTTCTACTATCTGTATTGTCCCTTCTCTCCCTCTCTCTGGGAGGTGACACTAAATGACCCACAAGGGCTGATGTGTCATTAAATAACAACAAAGCCTTTTAATAAAAGATAATGCTAGTGTAAAAAGATACCCCTGTCTGGGTGACCACTCTGACCTGAAAGCACTTGTCTTCCTTTTCATAATGAGGCTACTCTTAAAAGAAAGAATTTCCTCCACGGGGAGCAAATTCTTTCCTTTAAGAGTAGCCCCATTTTGAGATGGAATTCATATACAAAGGAATAGTAGCCTTTCTTTGTCGGTGGTCTCAGTTTGCATGTATCCATGTATTTTATTTTTATTATTTGTTGTTTTTTCAGTTTGATGTTGAGATATATGATAGTGGTGAGGCAGCTTACATCAGTACTGCACAAGTTATCATCAACGTTATTAAAAATCCATCTGGGCCTCAGTTTGAAAGGGACCCATATGTCCTAGACATTCATGAAGCTGCTAACATGGGAGATATTCTTCAAACTCAAGCCTTTGATTTGGATTTGGTAAGTTCATTAGATTATCTTGGATTTATAAGTGAACTGAAACCTGTGAAAGTACATCTTTGAGGCATCTGGGGACTTTTAGGGTCATTCAGTCTGCATATCATGTCAATTCAGATAAGGCACTTTTTTTTCATAATTAGCGATATTTTCTTATTTCTCCATGAAAACGTGTTGTGGGTACTCATTGTACTCATTAGAAGTGCCTCAATGAGATGCTTCTAATGAGTACCCACAACATATGTTTTTGTAAAGAGATAAGAAAAATATCATTAACAATTGTCATGCTGAATAAATTAAGATGCCACACCCACTTCTAATTTTCAGCCAACCAGATTACTTGATCTAGGCTATTGATACAAATTCACATACTGAATGGCAAACAGTGAAGATCCAGATCAGTTGGCTTCTTCAGAAGCCAACTGATCTGTATCTACACTGTTTGCAAAGGCAGGGTATATCCGGGTTCAGCAGGACAGGGGTTAGCCGGTAATTTTGAAAAAGATAGTGCCTTATCTGAAGCTAAGGGATGTGCAGGCTGACTCTAGATAAGGTGCTTTTTTTAACCAAAAAGTACTGATATTTTTTCTTATTTCTCTATGAAAAGATACATTGTGGGTACTCATTAGATGCACCTCAGTGAGACATGTCTGGTGAGTACCTACAATGTATGTATTCTCCAGAAATCATTAGAAATGTCTTGATGAGGTGCTTCTATTGTGTACCCATATAGTTACATTTTTGTTCATGCATAGTGGGTACTCATTAGAAGTGCATCACCAAGGTGCTTCTAATGAGTACCCACAATATATGTTTTCATGTAGAAATAAGAAAAAATATTTACCTGATACCCTCTTCTATCTGCTTTGACATTAGCACAGTTTGATCACAGCCCTTATTGTCCATTTAAAGAGTTATTGGACTTTGTAGAAAATATCAGTGTGCAGTGAAGTCCCTTATCAGATAATGCAGCATCCCCGGTTGATCCGGATCTTTGCTTTTTAACTGGGCCCAGTTGTTCAAAACTAACAATGTCATTAGTTAAGTTATCGCTAAAACTTTGATCATTAAATATGGCATATATGCTACTATTTTTGCTGAAAAAAATGTGAGTAGCTTTTGCATTTGCAAAAGCTACTCACATTTTTTCAGCAAAAATAACTGAATTTGGTATTGTACTTACTAGAACAGTTAACATTTTGACCACTAATGAGCTTGTTAAGCTAACGATGCTTTGAACAACTGAGCCCAGATTGTGATGCTGTGTCTAGTTTTCTTTTACAAAATATCTTTTCAAGAAGATCAGTTGTCAGTTTCTGGTGAAAGAATGTGCACATATACTCGTTAACAGCTAAGATGACTAAGCCTGCCCAGAAAGAAGTGTGGTTAGATAAAACAACTGCCCTCGACATGATCCTAATGGGTTGACTGGGCCTTAAAACCTCAACACAAAACAAAAATATCTTAAATGGCCTTAAATGTCCTTCCCCCACTACACATTTCATTGTGATTTCCATTGTATACACTTTAAGCTTTAGCTTTTCGCTTAATTGTTAGATGAAAAAAACAACACTTGATGTTTCATTCAAATTGTTTCCAGGAGTTTCATTCAAATTGTCTCTTTGGATGAAATTTCAAGTCTTATTTTCTATGAAAAATAAGAAAAATATTCTAAATGTTGTTTTTATTCATAATTAGCGAGTTAAAGTTTCATGTTTTCAGTGTTGTAATTTCTCTAACATGCTTGTGTAAAGTTAGACTCTGCCCATTTTGAGTGGGTGGTTTAACACTGGTCCTGCTGAACCTGGATATACCCTGCCTTTGAAAACAGTGTAGACTGAGATCATTTGGCTTCTGAAGCCAGCTGATCATGATCTGCACTATGTGTCAGTGTATGTTAATTTATATCAATAGCCTGGATCAAGTAATCTGATCGGCAGAAAATCAGAAGTGGGCATGGCATTTTAATTTATTCAGCATGCCAAGGATTAACAAACAGAAAGGTTTGATAAATTATTTCTTCCCATAGCTTTATTTTACCCTCCTGATTTAGGTCACAAAACTAAATAAGAAAAATAATAATAATAAAAAAAAAGAAAAAAAAAAGCACTTATGAACTTGTACTGACTTTAACCTATACTCTCTGGGCTAATTCTGCATATGACAGATTGATGATATTTTTCTTATTTTCCCCAAAAAACAGGATTGACATTTCATGCAAATTGTGTCAAGACAATTTGCATGAAAAGTCAAAACCTGTTTTCTGGGAAGATGAGAAAAAATATTTCAGTATGTCATCTGTTGAAAATTTTACTCAGAGTACAAAGCGTTAAATGTATATTTCAGGACCCACTGAGATATTATCTCGGAAGTCGGACACCACAGAATAGATATTTCGAAATAGATGCAGACACAGGGATGCTGAAACTTGTGAGAGTTCTTGACAGCCTGCCTACAACTTCTCTACAGGTATAAAAAATGATGTCTTAGTGTGCCTTATAACCTTGCTACAAAAGCAGCCTCTGATGGGGTTTAAACTCTTCATTACGAAAACACGCCTATTCAAACATACTGAAAACTTTTTCACCAAAAAATGAAAAGTTTTCAGATAAAAAATTCTGAGATTTTTCTTATTTCTGCTCAAAACATAGATTGTGGGTACTCATTAGAACCACCTCGCCGAGGCGGTTCTAATGAGTACCCACAATCTATGTTTTAAGCAGAAATAAGAAAAATAATGTATACCCCTGTAAACCCCAGTTTTACTATATAAAGGTGGGGTTTAAGGGGGTCAAAATTATATAGGCGTGTTTTCGTGATGTGAACAAAGCTTTAGATAAGGGGAGTATCCAGATAATATTTTTCTTACTTCAGCAAGGATACTCATTAGAAGCACCTTATTGAGGCATTTCTAATGAGTAACATGTTTTCAGGATGGATTCAGAGGGGGAAGGGGGCTTAAAATTTCACTTTGATGGGAAATTCTGAATAAATTTGGAGGTACTGTATTTACCCTAAATATTCACGTTCATTATTATTCTCTTCAACAAGTCATTTTCTACCTGTGAATGTTTGTAAAATTATTGAGGGGCAAACAGTGTAGACCCTGATCAGATGCCACATATTGCAGTGTCTGATCTGGGTCTACTCTGTTGATCAGGCCTGCCAGTCTGAATACTCATATCTGTTAATTCGATCAAAATAAACCCTTTCAGAAATCATCCTAGTTCTAGTACAAATAAGAAATGTCCCTCATCACTAAAACATGCCTATATAATGTTGACCCCCTTAAACCTCACTTTTATGTAGTAAAACTGGGGTTTACAGGGGTATACATTATTTTTCTTATTTCTGCTCAAAAACATAGATTGAGGGTACTCATTAGAACTGCCTCACTGAGGCAGTTCTAGTGAGTACCCACAATCTATATTTTGAGCAGAACTATGAAAAATATCAGAATGTTTATCAGAAAATTTTCATTTTTTTGGTTGTAAAATTTTCAGTATATTTGAATAGGCGTGTTTTAGTAATGTGTACTTGAAATGTGTGCCTTATCTAAGGCTCTGTAATTAGAACCAAAATTTGGAACATCAAGATGGTGACTTATACATGGAGAAGAATGTTGTTTAGGTAACCAGTCAGAATACGTTTTAAGGATTTAAACCCTTAGCATGCTGGATAATAATTAGAGCAGACAACATTTTTAAACCTTTTTCTTGGTTTTCCCTGAGAGTAGGCTCTGGCATTTCATGCAAATTGTCTCCTTTGAGACAATTTGCATAAAATATCCAAGCCTATTTTCTAGGAAAATTAAGAAAAATATCATCAATTCGTCATCTGATTTTGCTCAGAGAGTGGTAAGGGTTAAATCTTTTATCAACATTTATCGTAATAACCCTAAGTTTTGGGACAGACAGGCTTGAGCAAACAGTGTAGACCCTGATCAGATGCTGCAGAATGCAGCATCTGACCAGGGTCTATACTGTTTTCCATACATACAGCAAAATTTTAAACAATCTACTGGTGGTAGAATGCACTATTTCAAATTTTAGGAGAAGTATGGTAAGTAGATCAGGTGTTTCATTACTTAGGGTAAATATGGTATCTTTTATCCAAATGGCAAAAGATAGAGAAAGGAATGACCCTTGAGAGCAATGAACACATACACAAGTAAAAGTAGCTGTAGTACTCACTAGATACTTTTGGCCAATCAGGCTTCGTCAGTGACATTTAAATTTTCAAAATTCCTGGAATGGGCTCAATGATCACAAAGGATCAGAAATTATTAACTATGCTATAGTGAAGTACTGAGAGATGTTTTACTTCCACCACACTGCACTAACACCAGCTGTAGTGAAGATAAATAGATTCTATAAGCATTACGAAAACACGCCTATTCAAATATACTGAAAATTTTACCAACAAAAAATGACAATTTTTCAGATAAAAATTCTGATATTTTTCATATTTCTGCTCAAAACATAGATTGTGGGTACTCGTTAGAACCGCCTCATCGAGGCAGTTCTAACGAGTACCCATAATCTTTGTTTTTGAGCAGAATAAACAAAAATAATGTATACCCCTGTAAACCCCTGTTTTTCTATATAAAAGTGGGGTTTAAGGGGGTCAAAATTGTATAGGAGTGTTTTCATGATGGAATGACCTTTGAATGCAATGAACACATGCACAGAAGTGAAAATACCTGAAAAGGGGTCTACTCTAAAAAAGAGGGAATTTCCAGTACACTTCTGCTCTAAAAGGAAAGAATTTGCTCCCTGAACCAAATTTTTCCCTTTTTTGAATTATGACCCTTTTTCATAAGGGATCCAAAATAATTTTGAAATGGTTGCCTCCCTTGAAAGTGTAGTCATTCTCCTGAAGGGGAAAATAGGGAAGTTGGTGTATCAGAAATGATCAGGAAGTTTATGAGACATGTTCTGCATTTTTTTTTTTCAGTTCCCAGTCTACGCTCGTGATCAACGAACAGTGAATGAGAGAACTGCAACAACACAAATTCTTATCACAGTTGACCTGGATGAAGCTCCGCGATTTACAAGTGACCTCTCTGTACAACAATTAGCAGAGACAGCAAAGGCTGGTGATCTTGTGAAACAGTTATTGGCATTTGATGCTGATCTTGAGGTAATTTTACAACTGGGAGGACCAGCTTGACATAACCTTAATGGATTGACTGGGCAAGAAAAACTCAACTCCAGAAAACAACAACTAGGGAGACCAATGTTTATGAAATCTTCCTCAGGATATTTTATAATTTGAGCCGCAAAGTTAGAAAGCCAACTATCCGCTGTGTGCCCAGTGAAGATTCAGATCAGCTTGTGCACAGTCTGATCAGAATCTTCACTGGGCACATTTTAGATAGCCAAGAATGCAACATGCTGACATGCTGTGTGGGTGCACATGCTGGTTTGAGTCTTCATTGGACACACTTGTCAGATGGTACATTTTCTTGCTTTGAAACACATTTGTTTTCAAAATAACTGTCGACCTAAGTTTTGCCTTATTTTTATGTAGCTACCCCCTTTTGTCTGGAGCTGTGGTAGATAGTGTGAAATGATAAACCCAGAAATCTACAGCATTTTTGAAATCACTTGGAAAAACATTATTTGCTTGACATTTTTGTTGTGACAGCTTTAGCAAGTAGGAGCAACATAGGGATCACTCACCGGCAGTGGCTTTGGCAGCATCACTGGCATCAACAATGTTAACCCTTCTCATGCTGAACACGACATGCCCTGTCTTAGCAAACAGTGTAGATCCAGATCAGTTGGCTTCTGAAGAAGCCAACTGATCTGGATCTGCACTGTTTGTCATTAAATACGTGAATTCAATGCCAGCCTTGGTGACTCATTTGGATTAGCCGTCCGACTGGAGACCAGGAGGTCGCGGGCTCAACCCCTGCCAAGGTCGGCAACATTCTTTCATGGAGATTGATCATGAAATGTTTTCTACGGTCATTTTCTCCCTTCTGCTGATTCAAGAAGGGCAGTTGTCAGTTTCTGGCGAAAGAATGTACACAATACTGGTTAACCGCTTAGAGGACTAAGCCTGCCCAGTAAACGTGTGGTTAGGTAAATTGACCGGGCTCAACATGACCCCATTGGGTTGACTGGGCCATACAACCTCAACACAAACAATGTGAATTTCTATCAAAAACTCAGATCAAGTAATCTGATTGGCAGGAAATTAGAAGTGGGCATGGCATCTTAATTTATTCAGCATGAGAAGGGTTAAGTTTGCATTAGCTCTGTTTCTCAAACATCAAGGCTTCTAGGTTTATGAAGCTTCATGCACACATTTTTGGCAATACACCCTGCCCACTGCCATCGACCATTACTGTGAGCTACTTTTCACGCTTGGTTGAACAAGTTTAGTCTGTGCATTTAGCTCCATTTCTTGAACACCACCAATGGTTGTGACATAGCCATTCGACTAACTTCTTTTATTTGAAAGAAAAAAATATTAATTCAAATTGATGGTAACTTATTAGAAACCATTTGCAGCAGCGCATAAATAAAACCCTAAAATAAGACTCTTGTGACCAGCAAAGACTCAGATCAGCATCTGCTCAGTCTGATCAGAGACTTTGCTGATCGCAGGTGCCTTCTACAGCCTCCAGGCTATCCAAAGAGGGATAAACAAAAACCCTTGCCATACTGGGTGGATGTACAGGCTGATCTCAGTCTTTGCTGGTTACACAGGTCTTGTTATAGGTTTTGTTGTGTGCTAGCTCATTTGTGGTTTCTGGCCTCGGGGTTATAAAAAAATTTTCATGCTAAACTCAGCTGAGCATGAAATTTTCTCTGCTAATAAATATGAAAATGCCAACAATAGTTGGCATTTTCATAATTATTAGCAGAGAAAATTTCATATTCAGTTATGTTTAGCAAGAAAGAATTTGCAATCGCTAGTAAATTTATTAGCATGAAAAATTTCATGCTTAGCTGAGTTGAGCATGAAAAAAGTTTTATAACCTCAGGGCCTGGTCTTTCTTCTGAAATAGTTACCCTATTAACCCTTTCATCCCTAAGTTCTGAAATGGCTTCTTCCTATTTTGAATCTGGACATGCCCACTGCTGTAAATGGGTGTGCCCATCAAAAAACAAAGCAGGATTGCAGCAAACAGTTTAGATTCTGATGAGCTGTCTCATCAAAATTTACACTGTTTGCACAGGCATCTGGTTTGGTCTGTGGGGCTCAAAACTAAAATTTACAGCAAATAATAGGTGTGATCTATGCTCTTTCTATAGTAAAGTGATTTGGAGCAGATGGGAGGGGTGGGATTATATAACAAAATAATTTTTGCTTTTCACTGATTTTTAATTTTTGATGTTCCACAACAATATTAAGCAAATTTCAGAAAATCACATGTTGCCATACTCATTAGAAGCACCTTACAGGAGTGCTTCCACTGAGTACCACAACATATATTTTCATTACGAAAACACGCCTATTCAAATATATAGAAAATTTTACTACCAAAAAAAATGAGAATTTTTAGATAAAAAAATTCTGATATTTTTCTTATTTCTACTCAAAATATAGATTGTGGGTACTCGTTAGAACCGCCTCGACGAGGCGGTTCTAACGAGTACCCACAAACTATGTTTTGAGCAGAAATAAGAAAAATAATGTATACCCCTGTAAACCCCAGTTTTACTATATAAAAGTGGGGTTTAAGGGGGTCTAAATTATATAGGCCAGTTTTCTTGATGTCAAGGAGAAATAAGAAAAAAATACTTACCAGATGCCCCCTCTTATCTAGAGCAATGAATACCAAAAGAAATAACAGGGCCCAATTGTTCAAATCATTCATCACGAAAACATGCCTATGTAATTTTGACCCCCTTAAACCCCACTTTTATATAGTAAAACTGGGGTTTACAGGGGAATCTATTATTTTTCTTATTTTTGCTCAAAAACATAGATTGTGGGTACTCATTAGAACCGCCTTGCCGAGGCGGTTCTAACGAGTACCCACAATCTATATTTTGAGCAGAAATATGAAAATATCAGGATTTTTTTATCTGATTTTCAATTTTTATGGTGGTAAAATTTTCAATATATTTTCATAATGGTTAGCTTAACAAGCTCGTTAGTGGTCAAAATGTTAACTGTTCTAGTAAATACAATATCTAATTTACAATGTTAGAAGCTTTTGCTACTCACATTTTTTCAGCAAAAATATTAGTGTATATGCCATATTTAATGATCCAAGTTTTAGCGATATGTTAACTAAGGACATGCCGGCCTCGGTGGCTCAGTTGGATGCGCCGTCCGACTGGAGACCAGGAGGTCGCGGGTTCAACCCCCGCCGAGGTCGGCAACATTCTTTCGTGGAGATTGATCATGAAATATTTTCTACGGTCATTCTCTCCCTTCCGCTGATTCAAGAAGGGCAGTTGTCAGTTTCTGGCGAAAGAATGTGCACAATACTGGTTAACCGCTTAGAGGACTAAGCCTGCCCAGTAAACGTGTGGTTAGGTAAACTGACCGCGCTCGACATGACCCCATTGGGTTGACTGGGCCGTAAAACCTCAACACAAACAAACAAAACTAACGACATAGTTAGTTTTGAACAACTGCGCCCAGATAATTGCTACAGTTACTGCCTTGTCTGGAGCTATAAGTTATAGGGGTTGTTATATATTTTATATTCCATCTTGATATGACTTAAAGATTTTTGAAAGTGTACAACCCTAAATAAAGCAAACAAATATATTCTATATTTGCTATAATGCCGTAAATGCCTAAAATTTTGAAGACTTTACTTTGTTTTGTTTTTTTGGCCTGAATTTCTTATCGTGTGTAGTTGTTCACTAATACTTGGTGGAATGGCAAACACTGTAGATCCTGATCAGACTGCTCCCAAATGAGCAGTCTGATCTTGGTCTGCACTGTTTGCATATGCTGCCATTTTTTTTCAGATATATAGGTGTTCAAAAATCAAGGAGATATATCATATCAACTTTTTTTTGAAAAATCTGGGTAAATATTTTCTTATTTGTATTGCAGGGTAACCTGACATTTGTACTCCGTGGTGAGACTCCTGCACCAGCTATGTTTGAAGTTGACCCAAACACAGGAGCAATAACACTGAAACAGGATATTCTTACCAGTCGTTATGATGACTATCGTACTTACACGGTAAGTATCTATAACCTTTAATACTTCATGGGAATGATATTTCATGTGATCTATCATGATTTTCTGTGAAAAACCTGTCCAGGAAAAGAGTGATTAGGAAAATTGACCGCGCTTGACATGACCCTAATGGGTTGACTTAGCCGTAAAACCTCAATCAATCTGTAGGAAGTCAAGTGCTCTGGCTCAGTTGTTTGAGGTTGTTTTTGAGTCCGTAGAATTAGTGTGTCTGTTTGTCAGTTGATAATGTGATGGTAGGTAAGTTGATGACGTTGCCACATCACGTCATTTTGTTTGGTAACTATCAACTAGATAAATCAGTAAAAAGCAGAAGTATTTTAAGAAACCTAATCTTTAAAGTAATTTTAAGATGTATTTCAAGTACTTGATTTCAAATGAATATATATGAACTGGTCTTCTTGAGAATGGCCACTTGATGATGTAAACATCGTTTTCCTTGGCAAATAAAGTGATTTTAATAGAACAAAATTTAAAATGCCATCTACAGGGCTTGAATACACTTGGTCAGTTTACTAATTTTACAAGGAAGACAACAGTTACTGTTGTGACTTTCTGTATGCTTTCCTGCACACCAAGCCCTTGCTGAAAAGGGTCTACTTGAAAAGGAGCAATTAGTCCCTTTTAGAGAAGACCTCTTCTTTAGAAGGGATGCTAAACCAAATTTAACATAGTTGCCTCCCTTGAAAGTGAATCCATTTTCCTTAAGTCCTGCAAGTTTAACACTTAGCACTCTAGGTAAAATTTTTAGTAGACGACATTATGAAATGTTTGTCTTATTTTTCTCAGGAAACAGGATTTGACATTTCATGCAAATTGTCTCCACTGGAGACAATTTGCATGATATGTCAAATCCTGTTTTCTGAGAAAAATATGAAAAATGTCATGAATTTGTTGTTTGCTGAATTAGCCCAGAGAGTGGTAAAGGTTAAAGCTAATGAATGTATTACCAAATAAATTCTAACAGGAATTACCTTTAAGCATACCGAACACATATGCAAAACTGAAAATAGCTGGTGTGTTGAAGTTTTTTGGGCCAGACTAGCTAGTTTTGGTCAGTCTTCAGTGACCCATATTCAAATATACTGAAAATTTTACCACCGAAAAAATGATAATTTTCAGATAAAAATTCTGATATTTTTCATATTTCTGCTCAAAACATAGATTGTGGGTACTCGTTAGAACTGCCTCAGTGTTTTTGAGCAGATGTAAGAAAAATAATGTATGCCCTGTAAACCCCAGTTTTACTATATAAAAGTGGGGTTTAAGGGGGTCAAAATTATATAGGCATGTTTTAGTGATGAATTTCAAAACTCAGTCTCAATGATCACGAAAGATAATAGATTCTAAAAGTGAAAGATAATAGATTCTAAAAATATTACCCTTGAGTGTTCGATATTTTGTACCATTGTTATTCTTGTGGAAGCATTTGGGTGGCCAAGTGGCAATTGCTCCTGACGTGGGATCAGACAGTCCTGGGTTGGACTCTTGCTGGAGGCGGAAGTCAGCTCATGACTATGTGGTACTTCATTGCATAGAGACTTTCATTATTAGCCAACTATTGTCTCCATCAGGAAAACATACCTATATAATTTTGACCCCCTTAAACCCCACTTTTATTCAGTAAAACTGGTGTTTACAGGAGTATACATTATTTTTCTTATTTCTGCTCAAAAACATAGATTGTGGGTACTTGTTAGAACTGCCTTACCGAGGCAGTTCTAACGAGTATTCACAATCTGTGTTTTGAGCAGAAATATGATAAACAGAATTTTTATCTGAAAACTTTCAGTTCTTGGTGGTAAAATTTTCAATATATTTGAATAGGCGTGTTTTCATAATGCAGTATGACTTTACTTATATTGAAAGGGATCATAGCATTAGATAAGAGAGGGTATCCATATATTTTTTTTCTTATTTCTGCTCAAAAACATATGTTTTTGGTATTCATTAGAAGTGTGTTGCTATGGCATTTCTAACGAGTACCCACAACATATGTTTTTGTGCAGAAAAAAGAAAAATATCAATAGTTTTCAGTTGAAAAAAGTGCCTTTTCTGGAGCTATGAGGGACATAAAACATCAAATCATCATCATCATCATCATTATCATTATCATCACCATTTTGTTCTTGTTTCTGCAGCTTGTGGTTGAAGTATATGATAGCAAATATCCAGCCAACAGAGACAGGCAGACTTTGACTGTATCAGTTCGGGTGAATCCTAATGCACCAATCTTTTATGACAATGGTAGACCAACAAGTTTCTATGATGTCACTGTAAATGAAACTGAGAGTATTGGGAAAGTTATTAAAACAATTTTCGCTGAAGATCCAGATAATGTAAGTTTCTTTGTTTATTCTAACAAATGTTATGGTAAATGTCCTAACTTTTCGAACACTTTATTCCATACTGTTTTGGCCTAAATTTTGCTCTTTATGTAGTTGTTTCTTTAAATACTTAGTGGAATGGCAAACAATATAAACCCAGATCAGACTGCTCCTGAAGCATATGACATTTTGTCAGCAACTTTGGTGTACTAAATTTTAGGACATTTGCAGTAACCATCTCTCCTGATATGTACTGCCAATCACTTTTGTCACCAAATGTGAGAAAAATACACCACAGCCTCTTTATAACACGGTTCGTTATAACACGGTTTTGTATATGACAAGGTTCAAAGATGGATCCCAAAAATGTATAGATTATATTGAAAAATGACCATAAATGGTCATTATACATTTTTGTTTGGATATAACACAGTTGTTTAACTAACACAGTTTATGCTATGGACCTCAACAATAGTGTTATAAAGAGATTTTGATGTATTACTGCACATCATTGATAATTTTGCCTGGCTCCACATAAGGTGTTTTTTTAAACAGAGAAGTACTGATATTTTTTCTTATTTTTCGACAAATGCATGTGGTGGTACACATTAGAAGCATCTCAGTGAGGCACCTCTAATGAGTGAGTACCCACAGCATGTGTTTTCATTGAAAAATAAGAAAAAAGTATTACATGAATACCCCCTCTTATCTGGAGCTATGAATAAAACTAGATCAGGGTTCCCACTGGTTGGGAGAATTAAACAGAAAACATAGAGAAATCTTGAGTTTTAAGACAATGGAAAAAGATTTGAAGGTCAAACTTACACATTATCAATAATGGCAATGAGGTCATATTGAAGTAAAAAATAATAACTTTACACTGCAATCTTTTGCCTGAAACTGTTACTAATTTATTCATTTATTATTATGTGAGCCTGTGCTTGACAAAACCTACAATAAGATATGTTTGACCAGCAAAGACTCAGATTTGCCTAAACATCCACCAAGTATAGATAAAATTCTTCTGTATCACTCTTTGGGTATCCTGGATGCTGTAGAAGGCACATGTGATCAGTGAAGACTCTGATCACACCACAGATGTACACATTACAAAAACAAATTCAAATATATGGAAAATTTCACCACCAAAAATACAGAAGTTTTTCAGATAAAACTTCTGATATTTTTTCATATTTCTGCACAAAACAAAGATTGTGGGTACTTGTTAGAACCGCCTCGGCGAGGCGGTTCTAACAAGTACCCACACTCTATATTTTTTAGCAAAATAAGAAAAATAATGTATACCCCTGTAAACCCCAGTTTTACTATATAAAAGTGGGGTTTAAGGGGGTCAAAATTATATAGGTGCTTTTGTGATGGGCTTATCTGAGTCTTCCATGATTGCACAAGTCTTAGTTTAGGTTTTGTCATGCGCTGGCTCATATATAAACAAAAATGCTAGGGCAAAGGCTTGTAAAAGTGCTAGTGTGGAGCCTGATTTTTATTTTACACTTAGCATGGTGGGTAAAAATTACAGTTGATGCCATATTGAAATACCGTATTCGAACTAATTACCACACTTACCCCTATAAGTGCACAGTCGAGAAATTCCGTAGTCTTCAGATTACAGCCAGTGTACTGTTTCTTTACTTCTTTATAAAGGCGTATGTTGTGGGTACTCATTTGAATTGCATCAACTTGTCGATGCAATTCAAATGAGTACCCACAACATATGCCTTTATAAATAAAATTAGAAAAAAAAAACCCGCATAATTATCGTCAAACAAGGCCTTTTCTGACTTTTTTTTAATAGTGTATCCTTAGCAGGTAGATACGTATTTTACCACAGCCGAGTGTTCCCTGTAATTTTGAAAAACCTAAGCGCACAGTGCGGTAATTAAATTAAATATGGTACTTTTATTTTATTTTTCCCAGAAACTGGGCTTTGACTTTTCAAGCAAATTGTCTCCTTAGCCTAAGTCTGTTGTCTAGACAATTTTCATGAAATATTTAAGCCTATGTTTCTGGGGAAAAAATAAGAAAAATATCAACTGTTTGTCATCTGCTGAATTAGCCCAGAGAATAGTAATGGTTGAAATTAAGTTTTTCCTTTAGTATAGAAGATAAAAACTTGCATTTTGTAAAATCAAATTAATTATCTTTTCTTTCAAGTCAAACAAATTATTTGTTGTGGGATATTCGGCATTTATGCATAATATCACACTAAATGGACTTTGGCAAACAGTATAGACCTAGATCAGATGATACAGAATGGGGCAACTGATCTGAATCTGCCATTAAGGAAAAGCACAGTATCTTAAACCATTCCTTTAAATAGTAATTTGATCAGTCTATTCATTGTTGAAAGAATCCACTATGTTGGAAAGGGTTTAAATATAAAATTTAAGTAAAATTCCTAGTTGTGGATATTAGACACTTTTTCAAAAATATTGATATTCTTATTTCTTCTTGAAAAATATGTGTAATTTACTCATTAAAAGTGCCATTCTGAGGTGCTTCTAATGAATATGCAAAACATATGTTTTCAAGAGAGGTGCTTCTAATGAGTACCAACAACAAATGTTTTCAAGGAGAAATAAGCCAATATTATATGTTTTTGAGGAGAAAGAATAAAATATTTATATATTTGCAAGGAGAAATAAGAAAATGTTTGTATATTTTTGAGAAGAAAGAAGAAAATATTTATATGTTTTCAACAAGAAGTAAGAAAGAGAATGTTTTTAGGAGAAATAAAAATGTTTATATGTCTTTGAGGAGAAATAAGAAAATTTTAATATGTTTTCAAGGAGAAATGAGAAAATATTTATATGTTTTCAAGGAGAAATAAGAAGAAATAAGAAAACATATGTTTTTAAGGAGAAATGAGAAAATATATGTTTTTAAGGAAAAATAAGAAAATAGTTATATGTTTTCAAGGAGAAATAAGAAAATATTTATCTGAATACCTCATCTAGAGCTATGCAAACTCGTAGTTCTTCTAAATGGTATTTGTTTTATGTTATTTTCAGGACCCAGTTACGTACCTGTTGGTGTCAGCCTCTGGTGATGGTGACGACTATTTCTACCTTGACAAAGTTAGCGGGGATATTAAGATCAGAAGACCATTAGGTGGGGCATTAAAAGATCCAAATACTTACACAGTAAGTACCTTTTAACCCCAGTAGGTGTCACAAAGATTAAACATTAAAGTGCCAATCAAAACTGCAGCAAATGACATTTTTTTTATTTAGTTTTCTAAGAAAATAAGTCGACCATTCATGTGAATCATCAGTCAAGCAGAAGATTCTCATGAAATGTCAATACTTATTTTCTCTGAAAATAAAAAAATAAAATTTGGACTGTTGCCTGCTACAAATTTTGCTTAGAGCTTTAAGGGGGGCAGACAATGATAAATGTCTTGAAATTTTAAATGCTTTATTCCATATTTATTTATTTATTCATTTATTTTTTTTTATTTTTTTAAGCTGGCATCACAGACCAAGACCAGTCACAACAAGATGTGGCATCTGATCAGGGTCTACACTGTTTACTTTGAACATTAACAATTTTTGTGAAAGAATTTGTATAAATAAACTGAAATAGGCTCTTGTTAAATTGGAAATGTAGCAATAAAACAGATGAGTCTATTTGGCAATTTTTTTTTTATCTAAAATCTTTAGAGTGCTATAAAGCAAAAATATTACAGACGATACTCTAAATTGTGACTTGGTTAATTTCAGAGAAAACAAGGCTTATTATTTGCTGGGCAGATAACTTGTATGAAATGTCAAGCCTTTTTTCTCTGAAAAAACATCACGAAAACATACCTATGTAATTTTGACCCCCTTAAACCCCACTTTTATATAGTAAAACTGGGGTTTACAGGGGTATACATTATTTTTCTTATTTCTGCCCAAAACATAGATTGTGGGTACTCGTTAGAACTGCCTTGATGAGGCGGTTCTAAAGAGTACCCACAATCTATGTTTTGTGCAGAAATATGAAAAATATCTGAGTTTTTTTATCGGAAAATTTTCAGTTTTTGGAGATAAAATTTTCTATTTATTTGAATAGGCATGTTTTCGTAATGTACAGAAAAAAATTCATCTGCTGCAGTTGTGTTTAGTTCTTTAAGGATTATTGGGCTAATTTTGTACCCTGAAACTGGCTATTTTGCTTATATACTGTATTTATGTCACCGGGTATAGATATATGTTACACTTGTACTGCCCTGCTGTACAAGCCGGCTTTTATAGCGACGCGGTAGAGTGTTAGACTGTCATGCAGGCGGCCCGGGTTTGATCCCCAGCCGCGGCATAGGTGATGAGAATTTTTTCACCTGTTATATCTGGCGCCCAACATAAATAACCCCATTTGATGGGCTTGGTGGCCCACTAGGCTTGGTGGCGTGGTATTGAGTGGTTGCTCAAATTGAGATTTGTGGTAGTAGTGATAGGTATATGATACACTTGTACTAGCGGTACAAGCCGGCTTTTATAGCGACGTGGTAGAGTGTAGGACTTTGAGTCCAGTGGACGGTTGGGGAAAAATATTATTTCATATTATTTCAAATTTTTCACCTGTTACATTTGGCACCCACCGTAAATAACCCACATGTGTGCATAAAACTCCTTGAGTCTCATTTCAGGTGATTCTCGGACTCCTAGAAATTTAGGGACAAATTTCAAATTGGAGGAGGAGAATGTCACCGGGTATAGATATATGTTACACTTGTACTGCCTTGCGGTACAAGCTGGCTTTTATAGCGACGCGGTAGAGTGTAAGACTTTGAGTCCAGCGGACCGGATTCAATCCCCGGTCAGGGAAAAATGTTATTTCCATTTTTTCACCTGTTACATTTACCCTAAGTATTCGGACACCTCAACTCCTTACCGTACTTGTTCCAAAATTTGAACAAGCATAATTTACAACCTAATGTTATGTCTAATATTGCTGGATTACGCCACATTCTGTGGCGTTTCTTCTGGGTCTGCACTGTTTGCTTAGGCCTGTCTGTCTGAATAGATATGGTAAATATGATACATGTACATTAGTGTGCTAAAACTTGACATTTTGCAAAGGTGAATATAAAAAAAAAGTAAAAATAAATTACAATAAATTTTAGATACAGTTGATATCTCAAACACTGACAGCTCAAATTACTGCTTAAGTCATACTAAATTTTGGATGATATTGGTTTATTTTTCTAAATGTTCTTTACATTTCAACTCTTTGTTATTAAAACTACTGTTATCTGCTCCATTGAGATATATTGGTCTTAACATGAGTAATGACAAAGTTACAATACTTTCAGCTTCAAATATCAGCAACAGATGGACGTGGAAATGATGCCGATGCCACAGTTCGTATCAGAGTCCTTAGGCTTGCAGATGATCAGAGACCTAAGTTCCTGAACCTTGACACAGACAATCGCTATAGGACCACTATCTTCTTCGACCAAGCGCTTAATACTCCATTCTTTAATGTTCAAGCTGAAGATCCAGATCTGAAGGTAAGTTGATAGGAATCTAAATATTTACAAATATAAGGGCAAATTCAGCAGACAACATTGTGAAATATTTTTTTTCTTATTTTTCACAGAAAATAGGCATTGATATTTAGGCAAATTAACCAATTGTAGTCGGGAGACCCGTAAAAGGGTACTTGGCAAACAGTGCAGACCCAGAGCAGATGCCGCAGAATGTGGTGTCTGATCAGGGTGTCTACTGTTTCCAAATAGTTTAGCCGTTTTTCTTTAGGAATATGTAAATCTCATAGCCTCATCTCCCTAAAATTGAAATCGAATTCTTCCTATAGTGTGGGAAAGTCTATTCAGTCTACAATGGGTTAAGGAGACAATTTACATGAAATGACAGAGCCTATTTTCTGGAAAAAAAAAAGAAAAATATTTTCTAAAAGTTTAACCAAGCATACAGAGCATTAAGAGGAACGGATACACTTTTAAACGGTCTTCTATCCAAAAACATCTTATAATGAACTGTCTTATAAAGGCATTACGAAAACACGCCTATTCAAATATATAGAAAATTTCACCTCCAAAAACTGAAAAATTTCAGATAAAAAACTGATATTTTTCATATTTCTGCTCAAAACATAGATTGTGGGTACTCGTTAGAACTGCCTCAGTGAGGCAGTTCTAACGAGTACCCACAATCTATGTTTTTGAGCAGAAATAAGAAAAATAATGTATACCCCTGTTAACCCCAGTTTTACTATATAAAAGTGGGGTTTAAGGGGGTCAAAATTATATAGGCATGTTTTTGTGATGGGGTCCAGGTGTGGTTGTATTGATGCACAGCATGATTATGAGACTTCACTGTGGACGTGTGCTGAGCAACCTTTGTATTGGGATGTATAGTTATCCTAAGTATGTGGATATTCTAACTCTACCATACGTTTCCAAAAGATTGAATAAGTCAGTTTGACTATGTCATGGTCTGTTGAATCTTTATCACTCTGGACTCATTCAGCAGATGACAAATTGATGACATATTTCTTATTTTTCCTAGAAAACAGAATTTGATATTTGATGCCCAGTAAAAATGTGATTAGGTAAACTGACCGAGCTCGACTTGATCCCACTGGAATGACTGGGCTGTAAAACCTCAACTCAAACAAACAAAGCAGTAGAGCTCTGTTTTCCAAGATTTATAAGAAGGTCAGTCTTAAAGGAAAAACTATCACACTAGAATAGATCTTCCTTTAAGAGTAATCCTCTTTGAGAAGGGATCTATATTCCAGGGAAATACATCTCTTCTACTTTGGTGGTCTCCCTTTGAAAAGGAAGGGAAAACATTCAGCTAAGAGTGTTCTCCCTTTGTGGTGTGTAACATTTCACATTAACTGCTTGATCAAGTTGTTCAAAGCATTGTTAGCTTAACACGCTTGTTGATGAAATCTCATTGACCATTATAGCATTGGTATTTTTGCCGCAAAAATGTGAGTAGCTTTTGCAATGCAAATGCAACTCACATTTTTTTCGGCAAAATATCAATGTATTAGCCATACTTTAAGTTTCAAGGTAGAAATTTTAACATCATGTTAGCTAACAACTGTGTTAAGTTTTGAACAGTTGGTCCCTGGTTGTTCAATGGAGATTTTGTTTTGATTTCAGGGTGAAATAGAGTATATTTCCACAGGTGATATTATAGCGGAGGAGTATTTCAAAATTGAGACTAATCCCGTGACTGGGGTTGGACGTATATCTGTGATTAAAGACCTACGACTGGACACAGATCTTGTTTATAGGGTATGTAATTTCTTAGAGGGGTTGGGGCGTGTTTGTTTTTGTTTTGTTTATTTTTGTTTTTGTTTTTTTCACAGCTGTTGCTTACACTAGTGGCTATTTAAGGAGACTTATTATACATATAGCTTTTCTTTCCATTTTTTTTCTTTCAAGGGAGACAGTATTATGAAAACAATGCCTATTCAAATATACTGAAAATTTTACCAGCAAAATAATTAAAAATTTGAGATAAAAAATTATAATATTTTTCATATTCCTGCACAAAACATAGATTGTGGGTACCCGTTAGAACTGCCTCGATGAGGCGGTTCTAACAAGTACCCACAATCTATGTTTTTGAGCAGAAATAAGAAAAATAAAGAATACCCCTGTAAACCCCAGTTTTACTATATAAAAGTGGGGTTTAAGGGGTTCAAAATTATATAGGTGCGTTTTCGTGATGTTCTGTGATTTTCTGTTTGCTTTCCTGCAAACAAAGTCCTCCTGAAAAAAAAAACAACAAAAAAACGATAATAAAAAAAAATGAGATGAGACGCCCCTTAAATTGTAAATG
Source organism: Anodontia alba (assembly GCA_964016985.1). Taxonomy (NCBI): domain Eukaryota; kingdom Metazoa; phylum Mollusca; class Bivalvia; order Lucinida; family Lucinidae; genus Anodontia; species Anodontia alba. Next base: position 43,733,654 of record OZ024822.1, read on the forward strand.
GACCTGTCCAAGGATTGAGCTGGAAGCTTCTACTGGGCATTTTTTATTATTATTTAATGTCTTGGAATCAGTCTGAGACTAAAACACATCACTTTAAAATTTGGTGTGAGCTTCTATAACTGATCTGTCATAGGTTTGATAAGGTGCTTTTTTCTATTTAAAAGTATTGACATTTTATTTCTCCATGAAAACATATGTTTGTTTTCATGGAGAAATAAGAAAAAATATTTAACCTGATACCGACATCCAAACAGATGTCAGTGGGGTGGTCGGGTGGTGCGAAGGTGCTGTGTATCTTACATCACTGGGGCGTCCAACTGATATTGGCTTACAGTTGGGCAAGGCCTGCTATCCTTGTAGTGGGTAAGGGTAGAGGGGGAATGTTTTTATTTCTTCTGTTTCTTCACTTTCATTCCTGTTCCTCTTTCTTCCCTGTCCCTCTTTCATCTCCTCTACTCTCTCTTCTATCTCTTTTCTCCCTTTCTCTGGGAGACGACACAAAATGACCCTCAAGGGTTGACGTGTCGTTAAACCCCAACACAATCAAAAACAGATGTCAGGGTCTTTTTTTTTTCTGAAATATTTAGACAGCCCAGCCTAAGCAAACAGTAGCATGAGACCAGGTGTCAAGAACAGAGCCATTATAGCTATTTCAGTACCAAATCAAGTTCATATACCATTTTAATGCATTACCCTCATGGGTTGATGCATCTTTAAGCCTGAACTCATCATCATAGAACACAGAATCTGATCAGGGTCAACACTGATTGCCACTCATTCAGCAGTTTTTAATCACATCAAGAAGTACTCACATGGACTTGAATTTTAATACATTTATGGTATGGAGGTAATCATGGCTGAGGCCTCTGTGGCTCAGTTGGATGCGTCGTCTGACTGAAGACCAGGAGGTCACGAGTTCAACCCTGCCGAGGTTGGCAACATTCTTTCGTGGAGATTGATCATGAAATATTTTCTACAGTCATTCTCTCCCTTCCGCTGATTCAAGAAGGGCAGTTGTCAGTTTCTGGCGAAAGAATGTGCACAATACTGGTTAACCACTTAGAGGACTATGCCTGCCCAGTAAAGGTATGGCCAGGTAAACTGACTGCGCTCGACATGACCCCACCATAAAACCTCAACACAAACAAACAATAATCTTGGCTGATTCGGCAGATGATAAATTGATGATATTTTTCTTATTTCTTCCAGAAAATAGGCTTTAAGATTTCATGCAAATTATCTCCTCTTGAGACAATTTGCATGAACTGACAAAGCCTGTTTTGGGGGAAATTAACCCATTGTATACTGAATGGACTCTACCACACTATGTATTGGAAGAGTCCAATTTCAGTTTTAGGTAGGTGAGGCTATTAGATTTAGATATTCCTAGAGAAAAATGGTTGAAGCATGTGCAAACAGTGAGGACCCTGTATAGATGCCGCATTCTGCAGCATCTGATCTGGGTCTGCACTGTTTGCCAAATACCCTTTTAGGTGTCTCCCGACTACAATGGATTAAAGATATTTCTTAATGGTGTCTGCTGATTTTTTAACCAAGCATGCTTAGCAAAATATCAGAAGGCAACATTATGAAATATTTTTTCCAGAAAATAGACTTTTATACTTCATGCAAATTGTCTCAAAAGGAGACAGTTTGCATGATATCTCAAAGCCTATTTTCTGGAAAAAAAAACAAGAAAAATATTTTATAATGTAGCCTGCAGATTTTTTTACCCAGCATGCTAAGCATTGCTGTATCCAATTCTTTAGAGTAAATATGGTATTTCTTTTATTCTTCAGTTATACATACGTGCCTATGATACAGCTAGAGATACGATGTATGCTGAAGCAGAAGTTCTTATCACAGTAATAAGAAACAAAAATGCACCAAGATTCACTGACCCAGATGCGGGATCATTGCAGCTCACTGTGCTAGAGACGAGCCCTGTCGGCTTTGTTCTTTATCATGTGAATGCCTCTGATGTTGATGGGGTAAGTATGGTAAATGTCTAATCGGGCTACATAGGAGTCAATAAGAAAAAAAGCCTATTTTCAGATGCAAGTTTTCTTGGCATTATAAGGGTTAAAATTAATCCATGAGTGTACATGAAGCCATTATTTTAACCCAAGGGAGGGTACCCTTCTTTCCTTTCTGAGATTTATATTAACCTTTCATCTTTAAACTCTTTGTAAAATGAAACATGTATGATTTTCCTTGCCATTTATCTGGAGTTATGCAGAAATAGATTAACACTGAAAACAGTTAAATTGTGCATCAAATATGGCCACTACCATTATCAATAAAACATGATTTGAAAATTTCACATTACTGTTTTAAATGATGTTTGAATTTTAAACAAACTCTTCCTGGATTCATACTTAAAGATTATGAAATAGTATTACCATATATACCCTAAGTATTGGGAGATGTCAACTTCTGACTATACTTGTTTTAAAAGTTGAACAAGTACTATTTACTACCTGATTTGTCTAAAAAGTGCTGAATGAGTGGCAAAAAGTGTAGACCCTGATGAGATGTTGCATTCTGCAACATCTCATCTGAGTCTACACTGTGTGCCCAGCCTTGTCTGTCCGAATACATACGGTAAATACAGTACTTAAAGATTGTGAAATAGTATTATTAGGTACAAAGCCATTTTCATGTTTTAGCATTTCCTAAAAGTGCAAAGTGAAAGGTTTGCCAAGTGTCACTCAAAGTATTTTTTGTCAAACTGATTTTGAGGGAGAACACATCAAAGGACCTCTAGGAGACAGAACCTAATAAATAATAGGTTCTATGAGTATTACATGTCAAGTGAATTCTTCATAGTATATGTGATTTAGGGTAGACACTCATAAGAATTTAAACATATAGTGAGGTTTTAGATTCAGGTGTTAACTGTGTTCGGAGTATTTAATTGTGATATAAGCATGCTCAGTCATGTATATCTACATGTGCCGTAATAATTCGCAATATTGGAACATATGGGCCTGAGCAAACAAGGTAGACCCAGATCAGACACCACAGTATGCAGCGTCTGATCAATTCTACACTGTTTGCTACTCATCCAGCAGTAATTAAGACACATCTTCAGGTTGTAAAATAGACATTTTCAAATTTTAAGACTAGTGTGGTAAAGAGTTATCCCAGTGCTAAGGGTAAGGGTACCTATCATAATACATTTTTACACAACAGTCACAAATGAAAAATTGTTTTATGCAAAATACAACATATTACAGGTGATTTACTGTAATTACCCTAATAGTTGGACACCTTATCTACTTACCACATTTGTCCTAAATTTTGAAACAGTCCTTTCTACTACCTCTTTATGTGTCTGAAATATTTCTGTACGCATGGCAAACAGTGTAGACCCCAATCAGATGCCACATTTGGTGGCATCTGATCTGGGTCTTCACTGTTTGCAAAGGCCTATCTGTCCTTATACTTAGAGTTATTATGGTAACCCTAAATATTGGGACAGACAGGCCTGAACAGATAGTGTAAACCCAGATCAGACACTGCATTTTGCAGCATCTGATCAGAGTCTACACTGTTTGCCACTAATACAGCAGTTTTAAACACATCAACTGGTAGTAAAATGAATGTGATCAAATTTTAGAACAAAGTACCATAATGAGTTAAGGCATAGCTCAGGATGAGATGCTTTTTTCAATCCAAAATTATTGATATCTTTCTTATTTCTCCATGAAAACATATGTTGTGGGTACACATTAGAAGTGCCTCAGCAAAGCGCTTCCAATGAGTACCCACAAAATATGTTTTCATAGAGAAATAAGAAAAACATTTGTTTGTTCCGAGGTGTAGAAATTTATGCTAGTTCAAATAAATTATTCTGACACCATGTTTTATATTTAAGTGTTAATTATGATAATCTCAAATTAGAACATGCATTGGAATAAAAACACAAGTCATAGCTACAGATAAGAGGGGGTATCCACATAATATTTTTCTTATTTCTCAACGAAAACATATGTTGTGGGTACTCATTAGAAGTGCCTCGCCGAGGCACTTCTAATGAGTACTCACAAAATATGTTTTTGTTGAGAAATAAGAAAGATATCAGCATTTTTCGGATGAAAAAAGCGTCTTATCTGTTGCTATGACAAGTGTGTTCCTGAATGCATTGAATCAAAGACTGCCAAAGCATGGTAAAATGCGCATGCACAGTGATACAAGAATAAAGCACATGGTATAGTCTGTATCAATAATAATGGAACAATACCCACTCTTATCTAGACCTATGGTTTAGGTGTCCCAATATTTATGGTAATTATGATAAGTATTTTTTTTTTACTTCAGGATGAACTACGCTTCTTTGTGAAGGAAAATACAGCTAGTACTGGAGCTTTGACGTTCTTTGCTGTACTGCTTGATGGTAAAATAACGGTGAACAACATCCTTGAGAATAGTAGAAGTGTCGGTGATGTATTTTCAGTAAGTTGTTAGCTTTGTAGTCATTATGTGGGCGGTGCCACCTGGGCATATGCGGACAGGGAAGACCCAAATCAGCCTGCCCATCTGCACAATCTGATCAGGGCCTGCATTGTCTGTTAACAGAATTATTGGATACAACAAAATTTATGAATGGAGAGCAAAGACTGGGTGATACTTTGCACATGTGCAGGATGATCTGAATCTGCACATTTAGTGCTTTTTTGAAGGCACCTTTTTCGCTTGATGTGGTCCATGTTTACACACCTTTGTGAAAAATAATGTTCTAATCCATGGCCTTTCTGCTGAATCGCTTGGGGAATACGTCAGGAGGCTCTTGACTTGGAAAGAAGCAATGGAAAAGAAAGGACTGAGAGTAAATGCAGGAAAGACAAAGATCATGATCTGCGGTATGGGACTGGACCAGGAGAGTTCAGGAGAGTTTCCATGCACTGTCTGTCACACTGGAGTGGGCAGCAACAGCATCTTCTGCAATGGCTGCAAGCACTGGGTGCACAAGAAATGCAGTGGGCTCAAGCGCTTGATAAAGGACCCTGACTATAGATGTACACAGTGCCAGGGAACTGCACGCCCCTTGGATGGCAGACCACAGAAGGAAGTCCAGGTTGGACCTGACAAGCTTGAAGTGGTAGCTTCCTTTTGCTACCTAGGAGACATGCTCTCAGCAGCAGGTGGCTGTGAACTTTCAACCACAACACGTGTGAAAACTGCCTGGAAGAAGTTCAAGGATCTGCTACCAGTCCTCTCTTCATGCCACCTGTCTTTCAAAACACGTGGCCGTGTATACAACTCTTGTGTGCGGAGCGCAATGCTCCATGCAAGCGAGACGTGGCCATTGACAAAGCCGAACCTCCAGCGTCTGCAGCGAAATGACAGGGCAATGATCAGACAGATCTGCAATGTCAGACCGCAAGACATTGTCACCACCAGGTCCAATGAGCTACTTGTGCGGCTTGGCATTGAGGATCATGACCTCATTCTGAAGGAGAGAAGACTCTGATGGTATGGACATGTGGAACGCTCCAGTGGTGCAATCAAGACAGCCTTTGACATACAGGTTGATGGAAAGCATGGGCCTGGGAGGCCCAAAATGACATGGAAGCAGCTGACAGAGAGGGATTGCAGAGAGTGGAAGCTCTCGGCTATCAACCCTCATGATAGACGTACCTGGAGATCTGGTGTGAGATCTGCCATGCATGCAGCAAGCCAGCTATCTGGAAGGGGGCCCACTGATGTGGATGTTGTCCCTGTACCTGCACGCTAATCAAAAATCCGATTATGATATGATATGATATTCTGCTCTATAAAAATTGACTAAGTGAATAGTATATGTATGTGATTACCATTTCGAAATGTTATGCATAATATCTGATTACCTTTCACATCTTGAGAGAAGGTTTCATGTCAAGTCAGATTATCATTACAATGAATTTGGTTGTTGTATTAAGTGTTGGTATAAAGAGGTGTTTGACTGTATTTAATCTGATATTTCAAGTGCTTAACCCTTGTCCTGCTGACTTTAGATATACTCTGCCTTTGAAAACAGTGTAGATCCAGATCAGTTGGCTTCTGAAGAAGCCAACTGAGACAGATCTGCACTGTTTTTCACTAAGTATGTGAATTTGTATCAAAATCCAGAATCAATTAATCTGATTGGCTGAAAATGAGAAGTGGGTGCAGCATCCTAATTTATTCAGTAGGACAAGGGTTAAAGTTGTCAGGATTCTTGGTGAAAAAAAAAAGGATGCAGAAGATAATTGTGCTTCACCAAGGCAGAGTATGTAGTTGACATTATTCTTGTCATACAGGCAAACACATTATGTTTTTTCTCCAAAACATAACAAGAACTACTAAAGGGAAATCTGGAACAATGATGAAGAACAGTGAAATGAAACATAAAGCACAGCTCTTAGCCTTTACCACTCTCTGGTCTAATTCAGCACATGACAACTTGGTGATACAGTCGACCCTCGTTATCTCGACCTCGCTTATCTCAAATAACCGCTTATATCTAAGTGAAATTCTGGTCCCTGTTTTAACATGGAAATCTATGAACAGGTAACAAAATATTGTGGAAAAGAGGAGCAATTTCTCCTCTTTTCCACATTATTTTATATATATTTCCAGCTTCAGGAGACATATTACTTATTCATTTGTTAAATGTGGTTGTTCGATTTATTGTTTTCCTCACTTCCACAACTCTGATATGTTGAGGTACGGATATCTCGAAGTGTTCAGAGAGTCCCTTGGAATTTGAGATAACGAGAGTTGACTGTATATTTCTTATGTTTGCGAAGGTGTCATGTATCTTTCATCACTGGGACGTTCAATTGATATTAGCTTACAGTTGGGCAAGGCCTGCTATCCTTGTAGCAGGTAAGGGTAGAGGGGAATGATTTGTTTCTTCACTTTCATTCCTGTTCCTCTTTCTTCCCTGTCCTTCTCTTTCATCTCCTCTAGTGTCTCTTCTGTCTCTTTCCTCCCTTTCTTTGGGAGATGACACAAAATGACCCACTAGGGTTGACGTGTCATTAAACCCCCAACACAATCAGTCAATTTCTGATATTTTACAGAAAATAGGATTTGACATTCGATTGGAGACAATTTGCATGGAATGTCAATTCTTGTTTTCTGTGAAAAATAAGACAGATTTTCAAAATGTCATCTGCTGAAAATTTTACTTAGAGTGCTAAGCATTAAATGTATTTTACACTTTTACAGTTCACAATCCGTGTTGGAGACAAGGGTAACCTGGAGAGATTTGCTGATCTTGAGGTCTCCATTTTTGTAGACAGAGACAAGGCAGACCCGTTGTTTGATCGTAATGATTATTTTGTCACTATACCAGAAACAACAGCTGAAGACTTTGTCATTGAAACTGTTCGTGCTACTGATGGAGATGTGAGACCAGCCCCGGTAAAAATTGTTTTATATTGATTTTAATTTATGTCTGAGCCATTAGAAATAGAAATTGACCGTATGTTATATGAGACCAGCATACCTCCAGATAAGGTGCTTTTTTCAGCTGAAAAGTACTGATATTTTTCTTATTTCTCCACAAAAACATGTTCTGGTACCTCATTGAGGTGCTTCTAATGAGTACCCACAAAGTTTGTTTTCACGGAGAAATATGAAAAATACCATGTGGATGCCCTCTTTTATCTGGAGATATATGACCAGGGTGGATCCAGATTAGCCAACACATTTGTCCGGCCTGTTCATGGTCTACCCTGGCTTCCATAACATAATACTCAGGAACCTCTTTATAATGCAGTTTTGATGTAAATAACCTAATTGGTTGACGCAGCATTAAACCTGAACTCATTATCATCATAACACTGTTTGTTATAGAACGTTTTTAGACATTACAAACAGCATTAAAAGATTGACCCGAAAAATATTGTATCCAACCAAAATGAAAAAAACACAAAGTGAATTTTTATGGATCATTCTTCTATATAATCTGTATGTTTTTGTTTGGATACAACATGATTGTTTTGCTAACAAGCCTTTTGCTTTGGATTCCAGCAACAGTGCCATAAAGTGCTTATTGTGAGGATAGATTTTCATTGCGAAAACATACCTATATAATTTTGACCCCCTTGAACCCCACTTTTATATAGTAAAACTGGGGTTTACAGGGGTATACATTATTTTTCTTATTTCAGCTCAAAAACATAGATTATGGGTACTTGTTAGAACTGCCTCAGTGAGGCAGTTCTGATGAGTACCCACAATCTGTGTTTTGAGCAGAAATATGAAAAATATCAGAATTTTTATCTGAAAACTCAGTTTTTGGTGGTGAAATTTTCAATATATTTGAATAGGCATGTTTTCGTAATGTGAAGATTCTATGGATGAACAGTGTATACCCTCATTTGGCTGAGCTGAAGCCCAGGGTGATCTGGTTCTTTACTGGGGCTTCTTATGTCCAAAATTTGATTTTTATTTATATAGATGCATCTGTTCTTATACATTTGAGTACATATACATACTGGATGAATGGCATACATTTTAGACCATAATCATTTGCAGCAGAATGTGTTCTGCAGTGTCTGATCTGGGTCTACATGGTTTGCTCAGACATGTCCATCCCAATTCTTAATGTAAGTGTGATATCTTGCACAGAAGTGCATTGATGATTTTTTGTTTATTTATAGGGTGGAATCAGATACGAGGCAATAAGCGACTCAAATGCAATGACCTTTTTCAAAGTTGATGCAGTTAGTGGACAAGTCAGTGTGAAGAAAAACTTGACTCTGTCATTTGACCTGCAATACCAGGTATGTTCCTTTTGTTTACTGTCTTTTGGTGTATACAGATTGTCACAGTTTTTCTTGGTATAAATTTTCGCGGATTAATTCATTTGCCTTATGAAAATGACACTATTTAATTTTGTGCTTTTGAATCCACTGTGAGAACTGTGAACCAAAATTCACTGAAAATCTATTTGTATTAGAATACAGGACAAGGTCCACAAATATTACTGATAACACTAAGCATGCTGGGTAAAAATGCCAGTAGACATTTTGAACTATTTTTATTATTTTTGTCCAGAAAATAGGCTTTGACATTTCATGCAGTGACATTTCATGCAAATTGTCTGAAGACAATTTGCATGAAATGACAAAGCCTGTTTCCTGGAAAAAAAATAATATTTCATGCAAATTGTATCCTTTGGAGATAGTAGCATGAAATGTCAAAGCTATTTCCCTAGAAAAACAAAAAAACAAAAACAAAAAACAACAAAAAACACACAAAAAAAAATCATCAATTTAGTGTCTGCTGTCTTTGCCCAGAGAGTAGTAAAGGTTCAAGGTCCTTTTCCTGTAAACGAATCTCATATTATATGTACCTCTAGATAAAGTACTTTTTTTAGTTTTAGAATATCAATATTTTTTCTTATTTCTCCATAAAAACATATATTATGGTACTCAGTAGTAGCACATCTTCAAGACGCTTCTAAGGGGCACACACACACAAAAAAGTACATTTTTCTGGAGATAAAAGAAAAAATTTGCTGGATAACCTTCTTATCTAGAGGTATGGTCGTATCCTGTAAGCAAGAAAAATACCCAGAAAGCTGAAGATATCCAAGATTGTCTAGACTGGTTGTTACTTCACTAGCTCTAGGCCTCTTTATGTGCTTTTGCTATAGACATGCATTCAGTGTTAAAATATGTAACAAGTACAGTAACTGTCCTAAAATTTCATACACCAAACTTTCTGATTAAATGGCATATGCAAACAGTGCAGACCCAGATCAGACTGCTGATTGGCTGATAGTCAGAAATGGGTGTGGCTAATTAAATTATTCAGCAGGATAAGGGTTAAGAAATAACTGCATAAAAGCAAAACGCAAATGTGTTTGAAATTTTAGGACATTTATTGTAGTCCTCTGTTATGATGCTTATAAATGCTCATGTCATTAAATTTAGCTTTATGGTATTATGATGTCATACAGGCCATGCTAGGTGAAAACATGTCTTTGGACACATGCTAACAGCAAAGGCCCAGGCCCCAAGGTTATAAAATTGTTTTTTTTGTGCTCAACTCAGCTGAGCATGAAAATTTCTCTGCTAATAAATATGAAAATGCCAACAATATTTATTAGCAGAGAAATTTTCATGCTCAGCTATGTTTAGCAAGAAAGAATTTGGCATTTTTTGGTAATTTGAAATTTATTAGCATGAAAAATTTCATGCTCAGCTGTGTTGAGCATGAAAAAAGTTTTATAACCTCGGGGCCAGATCAGCCTGCACATCCAGACAGTCTAATCAGGACCTTCTCTGTTCACATACAAAATCATCGAGTACTGTAGAACATAACAAAGTATAGTAAAGTTCCCGATACAACTATATATCTCTGCTGGATCTTTACTGTTTGCATTTACCCTGAAGACACCTTTTGATCAGGGCATACGTGGGCAGCAAAGTCATTACGAAAACACGCCTATTCAAATTTACTGAAAACTTTACAACCAAAAAAGGGAAATTTTCCGATAAAAAATTCTGATATTTTTCATATTTCTGCTCAAAACATAGATTGTGGGTAATCGTTAGAACCGCCTTGCCGAGGCGGTTCTAACGAGTAGCCACAATCTATGTTTTTGAGCAGAAATAAGAAAAATAATGTATACCCCTGTAAACCCCAGTTTTACTATATAAAAGTGGGGTTGAAGGGGGTCAAAGTTATATAGGCATGTTTTCGAGATGTGGGCATCAGCTCAGTCTGATCAGGGCCTTCACTGTCTACTAACAGAACATTTTGCATTTGCCCCAAAGACACGTTTTCTCATGTCATGGCTAAAACAGTAGGAAACTTTGCAATATTGCAACATATCCGCTATTACTGCTGTAATGCTACTTTTGCCTTTAGCCTGCTGATATAATATTAGCAAACCTTGTTTCAAATATTTGCTTATTTTTGCCTGAAAATAGTCATCTTTGAGATGAACGGGATCAAATACCGAGTCCAATTTTCTACAAACAATATTTAAACAAAGAAAGGAAGAAAAAGAACAGTTATTTGTCACATGCTAATTTTGGCCATCGGAAAGGTCATGGTTAAAGATCAGCAGTACATGAGCATCAGAGGACTTGTTAACACTAAGCATGCTGGGTAAAAATTTCAGCAATTTTGAAATATTTTTTCTTATTTTCCCCAGAAAATAGGATTTGACATGTCATGCAAATTGTCTGCCTAGGAGACAGTTCACATGAAATGTCAAATCCTATTTTCTGGAAAAATCAATATATTGTCTGCTGAATCAGCTCATAGCATGGTAAGTTTTAAGGAAGAATGTTTGGTAATAATTCTTGGATGATTTTTCTTATTTCTCCATTTCTCCATAAAAAAAAAAAAAAATGTGGATACTCATTTGAAGCAACTCAACAACAGCAGCATCTGACCCCTTTTTTATTTTGTTCAGAGAAAATAAGGCTTTATATTGCTATTTTTTTATTTCTCCACAAAAACACACGCTGTGGACTCATTAAAAGTACCTTGCTAAGGCACTATTATTAGTACCTGCAACATTTTTTGTTTTATGTTTTTATGGAAAAATAAGAAAAATATTAGTCTTCTAGGTTGAAAAAAAAAGTTTGTTATTTAGAGCTTTGGAAGACTGAATCTTTACTGGCATAAAATCTTGAACACTTTATTTCAAACTAGTTTGGCCTAAAGTGCTTTTTATGCAGTTGTTGTTTGCTGGCAAACAGTATAGACCCTGATCAGACTGTGTTTTTCAGGAGCAGTCTGATCTGGGTCTGCACTGTTTGCATATGCCATTTTTTCCAAAGGTACATTTTTAACCCTTGTCCTGCTGAACTGGATATACTCTGCCTTTGCAAACAGTGTAGATCCGGATCAGTTAGCTTCTGACAAAGCCAACTGATCTGGATCTGCACTGTTTGCCATTCAGTATTTGAATTTATATCAACAACCTGGATCAAGTAATCTGATTGGCTGAAAATTGATCAGACATCTCCTCTTGATCTTGATCAGACATCTCATCTTGATCTACAGTATTTGCAAAGGTATCTGGTTTTGTCTGCAGGACTGAAAGGGTTCAGAAAAAAAAATAATTCAGGAAATAATTGGATCACTAATTTTCATCTATTTTGACCAATATGAAACTGGGTCACCAATTTTCATCTACTGTGATCAGTAAGAAATTGGATCAATAATTTTCATCCATTGTGATCAATAAGAATTATTACTCAGTTTCACTTTTGAAGTGGTAAGCGAATTATGTAAGTGAAATAGCAGATAGCATTCTAAAATTGATATTGTAATTTTTCAGAGAAAATAAGAATTGACATTTCTTGTAAATTGTCTGCTAAGCAGGAAACAAGAATTGACATTTCACATGAATTGTATGCTAAGCAGACATTTCACATGAAATGTCAAAATCTTATTTTCTCTGAAAAAAAATAAATCAAAACTGTATTTGTGATTAGCACTTTAATGTTTCTACATTTATGTATAACATGTTCTCTTAGGTCAGTAATGTAAGTAATAAGCTCAGGTATTTATCTGTTAAGAGGGTAACATTCTTGTGGGTCTTCTATGAAAAGAACCAAGTATTGGTACTTGTTTCTTGTACTGGGTAAACATTTTCAAGGTTTGCATCAGTAGTGGTCAATAAGAATAATCTGTTCATCATGAAAACACGCCTATATAATTTTGACCCCCTTAAACCCCACTTTTATATAGTAAAACTGGGGTTTACAGGGGTAGATATTATTTTTCTTATTTCTGCTCAAAATCATAGATTGTGGGTACTCGTTAGAACTGCCTCGACGAGGCGGTTCTAACGAGTACCACAATCTATGTTTTGAGCAGAAATATAAAAAATATCAGAATTTTTATCTGAAAATTTTCATTTTTTGGGTGGTAAATTTTTCAGTATGTTTGAATAGGCATGTTTTCGTAATGTTAAGTAATGTAAGTAACAAAAAAATGGGTATTTATCTCCTGTGGGTCTCATATGATAAGAACCAAGTATTTCTGCTTGTTTCTTATGATGGGAAAACCTTTTTCAAGTAATCAACAAGAATTGATAATAAATTGTTTACATATACAGTCATGTATTTTTCTTATTTTCTCCTCGAAACCATATGTTGTGTGTACCCATTAGAAGTGCCTCAGTGAGGTGATTCTAATGAGTACCCATAAAGTATCTTTTTTGTGGGGAGATCAGAAAACTGTCATTACTTTTCAGTTGAAAAAAAATTATCTGGAGTTATGCTGTCATGAGGGTAAAATCTGGTAGTTGATTTATGATAGGAACCAAGTATTGGTACTTGTTACTTGTTACATATAAACATTCTCTAGTAATTGCAGCAGATGGGAGAAGGGGTTTTGACATTTCATGTAGATTGAGTCTTAAGGAAATAATTTGCATGAAATGTCAAACTTTACTTTCTGCTGACACATTTTAGTAACTATGATAATGATGGCATACAATTATTTGCATACTGATTGTGAATTTAGCATTTTTTTTTTCAGATTGTGAATTCAGCACTTTTTCAGAAATTAGAGTTTTTTGTTTCATGTGATTGGCTTGTTATTTCCTTAGGAGACAATTCACATGAAAATGCCAAATCCTTTTTCTGGGAAAAATGCTGTTTTTTTTGTTTTTTTTTGTTTTTTTTATTTCATCATGCAGAAAGTTACCTTGATGTTTAAATTTTGTCTTCTACCTGTACATTTTTCTGATGTATTTCACAGCTGTATCAGGTATATGAAATGTAACTTTTAAGCACTGAGGCTTTTTAATACTTGGCATGCTGGGTAAAAATTTCAGCAGATGACAATATGAAATGTGTTTTTTTTTTTTTGTTTTTTTTTTTTATTTTTCATAGGAGACAATTTGCATAATATGTCAATCCTAATTTCTGGGAAAAATAAGAAGAATATCAATTTGTCATCTGCTGAATTTGCTCAGCACTGTAAGTGTTAAACATAAAACAAGCGATAGAGATATAATCACACCCATACAGTACATGAATATACATTTTGCTTTGCAAAGATCATATTGAATTTTAGTATTAGTTGTTTTGTTAACTGAATTATTCATAACTCTAGATAAGATGCCATTTTTGAAGTAAAAGGTATTATTTTCCTTATTTCTCAAAAAACGAAAAAACAACACAAAAAAAACATTTGTCATCATAAAAACACACCTATATAATATTGACCCTTAAACCCACTTTTATATAGTAAAACTGGGGTTTAAAGGGGTATGCATTACTTTTCTTATTTCTGCTCAAAAACATAGATTGTGGGTACTCGTCAGAATCTGTTTTGAGCAGAAATATGAAAAATATCAGAATTTTTTATCTGAAAATTTTCAATTTTTGACGGTAAAATTTTCAATATATTGGAATAGGCACATTTTCATAATGTGGTATTCATTATGAGGTAAAAGACAATTTTAATGTGTACCCATAAAAAATGTTTTCTAATGGAAATGTTTTTCAGGATACTTCGCTTATCTAGACCTTTGTATAATTTAGTTGCATGGGACAGAAACTAAAATATGACTTTTTATTGCAGCATTTATCTTTGTTAAATAATTAACCCATTTATGTCAAGTGGACTCTTTAGACTGGTCCATTTCCAATTGTCTATCTAGTTCTGGGATTACACTATTTGCCAGTGTCCCTTTTATTGGATGTCAGGCATAAATGGGTTAATATAGATAGTCTGGTAGAATAGAATGTAGCAGTCGATCAGTAAATAAAAAATATCAAATCAAATGATTACTTAGGGTTTGCTTCAATGTGCTGTTGTTAATGCTTAGAATGCTGGGTAAAAATTTCTACAGAAGATGTTTTGAAATATTTTTCTTCTTTTTTCCCAGAAAATAGGATTTGCCATTTCATGCAAATTGTCTAGACAGTGAGTATGAAATGTTAAATCCTGTTTTCTTGGAAAAATAGGAAATGATATCCTCAGTTTATTGTTTTGCAGGAGTCTTGATAAGGAGGAGTATTTGATGATAATTCTGAGATAATTTTCTCCAGTTCTCCATAAAAACATATGTTGTGGGTACTCATTAGAAGCACCTCACCGAGGCGCTTCTAATGAGTACCCACAACATATGTTTTTATGGAGAAATAAAAAAAATTATCCCAGAATTATCACCTGATACTCCTCCTTAACAAGTCCTCTGGTTTTGTAAATTTGCCTATAGTGCACTAAGTGTTAAATTTCAGTCCACCAATGGGCTGCCTAGTGCCTCAGTGGCAAAGTTGCTAGTATAGTAATTTTTGGCTGGGCTTGAGTTTGCCATTTGTTTTAGAAGAGGTAAAAGTGGGCAATATGTCGGCATGATTGAAATATTGATGTTAAATCTCAGTTCAACTTATTTCTCCATAGAAACATACGCTGTGAGTCTTCTTTGCCCTAATGGTAAGTTTATCACAAAATTGACAGATGACAGATTTGTGAAAGTCTGAGAAACTTGGGCTTGACATTTTTTGTCATCACAAAAACATGCCTATGTAATTTTGACCCCCTTAAACCCCACTTTTATATAGTAAAACTGGGGTTTATAGGGGTATACATTATTTTCCTTATTTCTGCTTGAAAACATAGATTGTGGGTACTCTTTAGAACCGCCTCACCGAGGCGGTGCTAATGAGTACCCACAATCTATGTTTTAAGCAGATATTTGAAAAATATCAGAATTTTTTACCTGAAAATTTTCAGTTTTTGGAGGTGAAATTTTCTATACATTTGAATAAGCATGTTTTCGTAATGAATGGAATCCAGCCAGATACTTCATGGAGAAATAAGTTATATCAATTTGAACAGCAGCATGCAAAACTGGTTTCGAGGGGCTGAAAAGCATGCATGAGTTTTTAAAGCCGTAGCTGTGCTTGCATGAGTTGCTTATGGATTTTCACTGTATGCTGACGGCAACACCAGCAGATGACATGAACAACATATTTTCTTGACATTTTAGAATTCCAAATTTGTTGCATATTGGAATTGTTTTAATATGTAGAAATCAAACAAACAAATAAGAAGAGAATAAATCTTCCACATACGTAACTATGTTCACCATGTGGACCAGTTTTGTTTATCTTTATACAGTAGGCAGATGCAAACTCCCAGTATTTATCTTACTGAGAAGTGTTTTATATAATAGCCAGTGTAGGGCCAGTTTTAGATTGGCTTGAAGTTTCATCAAATAAATTTCATCTAATTACTGATTGTTAATATTTAGTTACTTAAGACTTTAAGGGGACTGGATACACTTGGAAAAAATTTTAACAGTTTTTGTGATTTCCTGTTTGCTTTCACATGATGCATGCCAAGACCATTCTGAGTAAATTCTTTCCTTTTAGAGTAGAGCTCTTTTCAGATCAGTGGCAAAACCATTTTCAAAGAGTTTCCCCTTAAAAGTGTATTCCATTTCCCTTTATTGTATAGTTTTTTTAACAGTTCAAATCATATGATGCCCACCACTAGAAAAGGTCCCTTATGCAATATGCAAACAGTGACCGCGCAGATCAGGATGTACTGTGAGGTCCCTCTTTGTTTGGCAATATATATATTATATGATATATATGGCAATATATATATACAATGATTTTGTAAGTTGGGAACAAAAGTCCCTGATCTGCAAATATGTGAGCTGACATGGGATTTTGTTGCCAACATATGGTATTTGTGCCCTTTTTCTGGTATTGGACATCATCATATGAATAGGTTAGCAAGAAGAGATAGCACATGACATTTGCAAACAGTTACAAAAATGTCTTTAGTGTTAATATGTAGCATTAAGGCCCTATTTGCATATTAGGTACATGTACTTTGCATATTAGGTACATGTACTTCTAGCATGTAGAGAATTAACACTTACCACGCAATTGGCAGCTGTAGCAGACAACAAACTAATGAATTTTCAAAAAAAAAAACAAAAAAAAACAGGATTTGACATTTCATGCAAATTGTCTCCACTAGAAATGAAATTTGAAATCTACTGGAGACAATTTGCATAAAATGTCAAGTCCTGTTTTCTGGGAAAAATAAGAAAAATATTTTAATTTGTTGTCTGCTGAAAATTTTACCCATTGTAAGCATTATAACTGGCTATAATAGATGGTACCATTACCATATTTACACTTAATAATAGGATAGACAAGCCTGGGCAGATGTTGTAGAGGAGTAGTTTGATCAAAGTCTACACTGTTTACACATTTCTAGGTGTGTAAGATGACATGCTGAATGCTCTGCACTCTGGGTAAAATTTTCAGTAGACCATTATATTTTTCTTACTTTTCACAGAAAATAGGATTTGACATTTCATGCAAACACTCTATTGGATACAATTTGCATGATATGTCAAAGCCTGATTTCTTGGAAAAAAAAAAGAAAAATATCATCAATTTGTCAATAGCTGATTATGGCCAGAGTGGTAAAGGTTAAATTATGGGTAAAGTACAAGGTGGAGTAATGGTATCTGAATATGTCCTGCCTTTGCAAACAGTGTGGATCCAGATCAGTTGGCCTCCAATTAATCTGGATCTGCACTGTTTGCCATTAAGTGTGAATTTATATCAATAATCTAGATCGAGTAATCTGATTGGCTGAAAATTGGGAGTAATTTATTCAGCATGACAAGGGTTAGTGACATTATGTTAACAAATTCATGTAATTGGTACCCCCATGTTCTCCTCTGATATATAGAGAGAACAGTGGTATGTAGGGGTCTATATCATAAGGTGGATTTTCAGAAGTTTGCAGTTTTTAAAATTAACCAGCTTTTCAGCCTATTACTTCTAGGAACTTTTTTTACTGCATAAATCTGTCTCTGTGGGCATTAATAACCAAATTCTACTTCATTTCCCATATCATATGGTGAAAATGTTATGGCTAAGACGGTTATCAAGATAAATATTTTTCTTATTTCTTCCTTCTTATATATTGAGTACTGCAACACATCTCTTTGTTGAGAAATAAGTTTTTTTTTTTGTTTTTGTTTTTTTGTTAAAAAATTTGCTTATTTACTGGCTGGGCATGACCTAATTGTGTTGACTAGACCATGAAACTCCAAACCAGTTGGCTTATCTAGAGCTCTGGCTAAGAATTATACATTTTATGCAGAGTTGTTAACATAATAAAGTTCAGGAAGAGCCTTAACCCTTGTCATGCTGAATAAATTAAGATGCCACACCCACTTCTAATTTCCAGCCAATCAGATTACTTGATCTGGGTTTTTGATAGAAATTCACATATTTAATGACAAACAGTGCAGATCCAGATCAGTTGGCTTCTTCAGAAGCCAACTGATCTGGATCTACACAGTTTGCTAAGACAGGGCATGTCATGTTCAGCAAGAGAAGGAAGGGTTAATTGTCTTCAGAAGCCAACTGATCTGGATCTACACAGTTTGCTAAGACAGGGTATGTCGTGTTCAGCAAGAGAAGGAAGGGTTAATTGTAATTCTTTCTTGTGTCAGGCAACATTTTACATATTGATTTTTCAAATTATCTCAACAACTACGGTAAATGTCCTAAAACTTCATACACCAAAGTTTCCGACAGAATGGCATATGCAAACATTCATTACGAAAACACGCCTATTCAAATATATTGAAAATTTCACCTCCAAAAACTGAAATTTTTTTAGATAAAAACGACGAGGCGGTTCTAATGAGTACCCACAATCTATGTTTTGATCAGAAATAAGAAAAATAATGTATACCCCTGTAAACCCCAGTTTTACTATATAAAAGTGGGGTTTAAGGGGGTCAAAATTACATAGGCGTGTTTTCGTGATGGTTGACCAAGATCAGACTGCTCCTTCAGGGGAGGTCTGAATGGGGTCTACACTTTTTGCAATTCTACTAAATAGTTTAAGAATCAGCTGCATTGAAAGCAAAAATAAAGTGTTCCAAATTTTAGGACATTTACCGTATGAGATGATAGAAATATTGTGTTAGGAAAAATAGGTGTTGTTGATATTTCATTTAACCAAATTTATATATTTTAAGATGTAAAAAAGAAAGAAATTCTCAGTGGACCTAAACTGTATCAGCAGATGGCATTTTAAAATTGTCAAACACTTTTTCTTGAAAATAGGTAGGGCTTGACATTCAATATGAAACAGTCCATAGAAATGTATATCCCTATATTTACAAATGGGATGCAAAAACATCAAAAGAATTCCCTCCTTTGAATGCATTACGAAAACATGCCCGTTCAAATATATTGAACATTTCACCACCTAAAACTAGCGGGCCCCCGTAGCCTGGTGGATAGGAGAGTTGACTCTTAATCCATTAGGTTTCTCACCGCTGTGGTTCGAGCCTTACTCGGGTCATACATGGGAAAGCCAAGTTCTGCTTACAGATGGTCAGGTCACCATTGATGAATGATCGGCTTGATATAAGTGAAAGGGCTATTAAACCCAAATAAAAAAAAAACAAAAACAAACAAAAACTGAAAGTTTTCAGATAAAAATTCTGATATTTTACATATTTCTGCTCAAAACATAGATTGTTGGTACTTGCTGGAACTGCCTCACTAAGGCTGTTCAAATGAGTACCCACAATCTATGTTTTTGAGCAGAAAAGAAAAATAATGTAAACCCCTGTAAACCCCAGTTTTACTATATAAAAGTGGGGTTTACGGGGATCAAAATTATAAAGGTTTGTTTTCGTGATGGAGTATCTAGTTTCCAAACAAAGATTTAATGTCTTAAATACTGTAGCAAAGTATTACAATCTTGAAGATTGCACAAAGTGATTTTTGTCTACGATATTTTAAAGAAAAGCCAGATGACATGGTATTTGGATTTCCATGGTCCATGATGCATAGTTCTGCATCCTCTGACAGTATGTACCATGTTCCCAGATCTCCTCCTATAGTTTTATGCCATTCGTTTTTAAACGGTACAGGGTCTGAAGATTTGCATGTGACTTGGATGTAATCCTTATATTATTTTTTATTTGTTTTTGTTTTTCTTATCTCTCAAATACTATTAAAAGTGTATAGATTGTAGGTACCTTGTTGACCTGGGCCCAGTTGTTCAAAGCTGATGATGTCATTAGTTAACGATTCCTTAAAATTTACAATGAGTGATACGCAAATATGCTGAAGTATTTTGCAGAAAAACTATGAGTAGCTTTTAAAACTACTCACATTTTTTCAGCAAAAAATATCAGAATATTGTATGTTGAATCCGCTAAAACAGTTAACAAAATGACCCTTAACAAGCTGGTTAAGCTAACGACGCTTTGAACAACTGGGCTCTGGTTATTTTTGGAGGATTTTTAAAAGGTGAAAGACATAAATTCTCTGAATTTGCTTGTTTGTTTCTTTTTCAGCTTTATATTGCTGCTTATGACGCTTTCTTCCCCCAAAATAAAGCCTATGCAACTGTATACATTAATGTGACCAGGAACCAGGAAGGACCAACGTTCAGAAACCCTGAATCATTTGTTGCATTCGTCAATGAGTATACCAGCAAGGGCACAGAGTTTTTCCAAGTCCAGGCTATAGACCCAGATGGGGTAAGTCCTACCTTGTACTGGTATGTGTTTGCTTCCATTCTGAAAAGGGGCTAGTCTTAAATGAAAGAATTTGCTCCCTTTGGTGAGCAAATTCTTGCCTTTAAGAGGAGCCCCTTTTCCTAAGGGGAGCAAATTCTTTCCTTTAATGATATAGCTCCAGATGATAGGGAATATCCACATAATCATTACGAAAACACGCCTATGCAAATATATGGAAAATTGCACCTCCAAAAACTGAAAATATTCAGATAAAAAAACTCTGATTTATTTCATATTTCTGCTCAAAACATAGATTGTGGGTACACGTTAGAACCGCCTCAACGAGGCGGTTCTAATGAGTACCCACAATCTATGTTTTTGAGCAGACATAAGAAAAATAATGTACACCCCTGTAAACCCGAGTTTTACTACATAAAAGTGGGGTTTAAGGGGGTCAATATTATATAGGCATGTTTTCGTGATGATTTTTCTTATTTCTCCATGAAAATGTGTTGTACATACTTGTTAGAAGCTCCTCGGCGATTTGCTTCTAATAAGTCCTGCTTATAAGGTACATTTTTGTGGAGAAATAAGAAAAATATCAGTACTTTTCAGTTAAAAAAAGCACCAAATCTGGAGCTTTGATATTTACACTAAATCTTCAGGGCCCAGTTGTTCAAAGCGTCGTTAGCTGAACGAGCTCGTTAAGGGTCATTTCGTTAACTGTTTTAGCAGATTCAATATACAATATTATGAAATTTTTTGCTGAAAAAATGTGAGTAGCTTTTGCACTGCAAAAGCTACTCACATTTTTTCAGCAAAAAATTTCAGCATATTTGCGTATCACTCGATGTAAAATTTAACGAATCGTTAACTAACGATGCCGTTAGCTTTGAACAACTGGGCCCAGACAGACAGACCTGAGCAAACAGTGCACACCCAGATCAGATGCTGCAGAATACCACATCTGATCAGATTCTACATTGTTTGCCAATCATACAGTAGTTTTTAGACTCATCAGCAAGCAGTGGAATGGATTTGTTCAAATTACCGTATTCGACCTAATTACCGCACTGTGCGCTTAAGTTTTTCAAAATTACAAGGAACACTCATTTGTGGTAAAATAAGTATATACCTACTTAGGATACACTATAAAAAAAATCAGAAAAAAACATTTTTGATGATGATTATGCGATTTTTTTTTCTGATTTTCTTTATTAGCTCACCTGAGCCAAAGGCTCAAGGTGAGGTATTGTGATCACTCTACGTCCGTCATCGTCGTCGTCATCGTCGTCGTCCGTCTGTCTGTCCGTCCACAATTTTTAAACAACATCTCCCCCTAAACCACTGATTGGAATTTGACCAAACTTCACAGGAATGATCCTTGTTGGTCCTCTTTCAAAGTTGTTCAAATGGTTCCGGTCCATTGCATATCTAGGTCACAGAAGCTAAAAATAGATTTTTTAACTAAAAACTTCAAAAATCTTCGTCAGAAACCAATGGACCGAATTCAATATAATTTTGCAGAAATGTTCCTTTGGTGATCCTCTACCAAGATTGTTCAAGCCATTTGGATTCGTCAAAAAACACGGCCGCCAGGGGGCGGGGCTTATTTTCCCTAGATATCTATATAGAAAACTTTAAAAATCTTCTTGTCAGAAACCACTGGACCGATTTCAATATAATTTTGCAGAAATGTTCCTTTGGTGATCCTCTACCAAGATTGTTCAAGCCATTTGGATTTGTCAAAAAAACATGGCCGCCAGGGGACGTGGCTTATTTTCGCTATATATCTATATAGAAAACTTTAAAAATCTTCTTGTCAGAAACCACTGGACTGATTTCAATATCATTTTGCAGAAATGTTCCTTTGGTGATCCTCTACCAAGATTGTTCAAGCCATTTGGATTCGTCAAAAAACACTGCCGCCAGGGGGCGGGGCTTATTTTCCCTATATATCTATATAGAAAACTTTAAAAATCTTCTTGTCAGAAACCACTGGACCGATTTCAGTATAATTTTGCAGAAATGTTCCTTTGGTGATCCTCTACCAAGATTATTCAAGCCATTTGGATTCATCAAAAAACATGGCCGCCAGGGGGCGTGGCTTATTTTCGCTATATATCTATATAGAAAACTTTAAAAAATGTTCTTGTCTGAAACCACTGGACCGATTTCAATATAATTTTGCAGAAATGTTCCTTTGGTGATCCTCTACCAAGATTATTAAAGCCATTTGGATTCGTCAAAAAACATGGCCGCCAGGGGGCGGGGCTTATTTTCCCTATATATCTATAAAGAAAACTTTAAAAATCTTCTTGTCAGAAACCACTGGACTGATTTCAATATAATTTTGCAGAAATGTTCCTTAGATGCTCCTTTACGAAGATTGTTCAAGCCGTTTGGATTTGTCAAAAAACACGGCCGCCAGGGGGCAGGGCTTATTTTCCCTATATATCTATATAGAAAACTTTAAAAATCTTCTTGTCAGAAACCAGTGGACCAATTTCAATATAATTTTGCAGAAGTGTACCTTTGGAGATCCTCTACCAAGATTATTCAAGCCGTTTAGATTCGTCAAAAAACGTGGCTGCCAGGGGCTTGGCTTATTTTTCCTATATATCTATATAGAAAACTTTAAAAATCTTCTTGTCAGAAACCACTGGACCGATTTCAGTATAATTTTGCAGAAATATTCCTTTGGTGATCCTCTACTAAGATTGTTCAAGCCATTTGGATTTGTGAAAAAACATGGCTGCCAGGGGGCGGTGCTTATTTTCCCTATATATCTATATAGAAAACTTTAAAAACCTTCTTGTCAGAAACCACTGGATCGATTTCAATATAATTTTGAAGAAATGTTCCTTTGGTGATCCTCTACCAAGATTGTTCAAGCCATTTGGATTTGTCAAAAAAACATGGCCGCCAGGGGGCAGGGCTTATTTTCCCTATATATCTATTTAGAAAACTTTAAAAATCTTCTTGTCAGAAACCACTGGACCGATTTCAATATAATTTTGCAGAAATGTTCCTTTGGTAATTCTCTACCAAGATTGTTCAAGCCATTTGGATTCATCAAAAAACATGGCCGCCAGGGGACGGGGCTTATTTTCCCTATATATCTATATAGAAAACTTAAAAAATCTTCTTGTCAGAAACCACTAGACTGATTTCTATATAACTTGGCAAAAATGTTTCCTTGGTGATCCTCTACCAAGATTGTTCAAGCCGTCATGATTTGTCAAAAAACATGGCCGCTAGGGGGCGGGGCTTATTTTCCCTGTATATCTATATAGAAAATTTTAATGATCTTCTTGTCAGAAACCACTGGACCGATTTCAGTATAACATTGCAGGAATGTTTCTTTTGTAACCCTCTACCAAGATTGTTCAAGTCGTCATGATTCATCAAAAAACGTGGCTGCCAGGGGGCGGGGCTATATTTCCTTATATATATATATATATATATATATATATATATATATATATATATATATATATATATATATATATATATATATATATATATATATATATATATATATATATACTAGGGGAAAAAAGAAACGCAAGTTCAAATTTTTAAATACTGAAAGCTTGTTTGTGAACAAACTGATCTAGTTTTCTGTATTTGGTGACATTAGTGTACTTCCCCGTGTATGGATCACACAAAATCACTGAAGCATGAACACAGGCTACCTGAATTTCGTTATATCCGTGCTGCACAGGTAGTGTCGCGTGGTAGAGACTTTAACACATTCATTCGTATCGGTTGCACAAAACGTTTGTTGTTTGAGTTTGTTGAGAGAAATGGTACGCTTATCGCAACTGGATAGGGGTAGAGCTTTTGCTCTAATTTTGCAGGGTCGGTCGCAACGTGACGTCGCGCAGCAATTTGGGGTGCACGAGTCGATGATATCGCGCTTATTTCAGCATCTTAGAGCTACCGGTAGGTTAACTGACCGTCCTAGGAGCGGACGTCCGTGCGTTACGACGCAATGTCAAGATAGACGTATACGTCTTGTACACCTTCGTAACAGGTTAAGGACGGCGACAGAGACCGCAAGAGAAGTTATCGGAACACATGGCCGTCGTGTGTGTCCGAGGACAGTCAGAAATCGCTTGCGAGAGTTTGATTTACATCCAGGCCGTCCTTACGTGGGCCCGAACCTTACGCCCAGGCGACGTCAACGCCGCATGCAATGGCTGCATGCCAATGCACCAAATCGGTTTCGACTGGCTGACTGGCGGCGTGTAATGTTCAGTGATGAGTCGCGATTTTCGCTTCAGCGGTCAGATAGGCGACAGCGAGTGTATCGACGTCTTGGTGAGCGATACTCTGATGCTTGCGTACGAGAAGTCGACAGATTTGGGGAAAGGGGATCAGTAATTGTTTGAGGTGAGATTTCTCATGGGGTGAAAACGCCCCTATTGGTTATTCAGGGTAATCTTACAGCCGTACGCTATCAGGATCAGGTGCTTATGCCTCACGTCAATGCTCATAATCTCATGTTTCAGCATGACAACGCGAGGCCGCATGTTGCCAGGGTTTGTCGCGACCTCCTCAACCAGAATAATGTCCAAGTGCTCGATTGGCCATACAGTCCAGATTTAAACCCAATCGAGCACCTTTGGGATGCGTTGGACAGGAGGGTCAGGAAGCGCGTCAACGTACCGAACAACGTTGCACAGCTCCAGCTAGCTCTTATTCAAGAGTGGAATAATATCCCTCAAAGGACCATTGACAACTTAGTCAGATCTATGGTTAGAAGAGTGAGAGCCGCGACAGCAGCCCGTGGTGGACACACGCGCTATTGATACCCATTATTCAATAACGTTGGGTGTCTGTGTTAAACGCTATTTATTGCAAACGTCGTCTGCTATACGACACTAAACCAATAGCATTTAACAGATAATGAAATAAAGAATTAAAAAAAACAATCAAATGAAATCTACAATTTTCTTTAAAAATACAACCCCAGAATTAATACTTGCGTTTCTTTTTTCCGCTAGTATATATATATATATAGTAAACTTTAAAAATCTTCTTGTCAGAAACCACTGGACTGATTTCATTATAGCTTAGCAGAACTGTTGCCTTGTTGATCCTCTACCAAGATTGTTCAAGTTATCATGATACGTCAAAAAACGTGTCCGCCAGGGGGGTTAGGCTTATTTTTCCTATATATCTAAAAATCTTCTTGTCAGAAACCACTCGACCGATTTCAATATCACTTGGCAGGAATGTTTCTTTGGTGACCCTCTACCAAGATTGTTCATGCTGTCATGATTTGTCAAAAAACATGGCCACTAGGGGGCGGGGCATATTTTCCCTATATATATATATATATCTATATAGAAAACTTTAAAAATCTTCTTGTAAGAAACCGTTGGATCGAGTTCAATGTAACTTGGCAGGAATGACGCCTTGGTGACCTACCAAGATTGTTCACGCCCTCATGATATGTCAAAAAACATGGCTGCCAGGGGGCGGGGCTTATTTTCCCTATATATCTGTATAGAAAACTTTAAAATTCTTCTTGTCAGAAACCACCTGACTGATTTCAATATTACTTGGCAGGAATGTTTCCTTGGTGACCCTCTACCAAGATTGTTCAAGCAATCATGATTCGTCAAAAAACATGGCTGCTAGGGGTGGGGCTTATTTTCCCTATATATTTGAATAGAAAACTTTAAAAATCTTCTTGTCAGAAACCACTGAACCGATTTTGATATAACTTGGCAGGAGTGTTCCTATGGTGACCCTCTACCAAGTTTGTTGAAGCTGTCATGATTCGTCAAAAAACATGGCCGTTAGGGGGTGGGGCTTATTTTCCCTATATAGCTATATAAAACATTTTAAAAATCTTTTTGTTAGAAACCACTGGACCGATTTCAGTATAACTTGGCAGAATTGTTCCTTTGGTGACCCTCTTTCAAGATTCAGTTCAAACCATCATGATGCTTGAAAACAACATGGCCACTGGGTAGCAGGGCTATAAAATTTATACAAAAATCTTAGAGCAGTGAACTTGGCTGAAACTTCAACAGTAAGTATGCAAAGCTGTTTGCTCAGGTGAGCGATATAGGACCATCATGGTCCTCTTGTAAATGCATATGTTATGGGTACTCATTTGAATTTCTTTATAAAGGCATATGTTGTGGGTACTCATATGAATTGCATCGACAAGTCGATGCAATTCAAATAAGTACCAACAACATATACCTTTATAAAGAAGTAGACAAAAAGTAACTGGCTGTAATCTGATGAAGACTACGGAATTGCTTGACTGTGCGCTTATAGGAGTATGTGCGGTAATTAGATTGAATACGGTAGGAGAAGTGTATAAGAAGTTATACTGTCTGAATATTTAGGTAACTACAATAATAACTTTTGTTTTTAATAAGTACACAAACTTATACACTCCATGACACAAATGAGTCACATTTAAGAAACCATACCTTCTGACATGTGTGCCAAAAGAAGACTCAGATCAGCCTGCCTATCCGCACAGTATGCTCAAAGTCTTTGTTGTCTGCATGAACTTGAGAAACACAGATTGATCTGAATCTTCATTGGAAGCACATATGTCCGAAGATTTGTTTTCTGATGTTGAAGCTCATTTGATGAAATGTTACCCAGGGGTTGACATTTCATGTAAATTGTGTCCTAAAGAGACATTAGCATCAATACGAAAATACACTTATTCAAATTTATTGAAAATTTCACCACCAAAAACTGAAAGTTTTCAGATAAAAACTTCTGATATGTTTTATATTTCTGCTCAAAACATAGATTATTGGTGTTCATTTGAATTGCCTCACTGAAGCAGTTCTAATGAATAACCACAATCTATGTTTCGAGCAGAAAATAGAAAAATAATGTATACCCCTGTAAACCCCAGTTTTACTATATAGAAGTGGGAATACGGGGTCAAATTTATATAATTATGTTTTCGTGATGGAAATGTAAAATCATGCAACTTTGAAGAAAATTACAGTCAAATCTGTCTTAAGCAACCTTTTTTTTTATACTTTCCCTTCAGTGCTTGATTCATACAGATTTGAATATTTTAGAATGTTGTAGGAGAGTCTGGGTGGCCGAGTGGTTAATGCTTCTGACTTTGGATCATGAGGTCCCAGGTTCAAATCCCACTGGAGGCAGAATTCAGCACATGACTGTAACTAAGGTATTTCATTGTACAGAACCTTTCATTATCATCTTTCCATCATCTTGATATGACAACTAATGATGGAGAGGGTGTAAATTGCCAAATCATCATTGTCATCAAAATGTTTTTTGCCAATTTTTTTCCTTGCGTGCGAAGAGATAATATCATTTATGTGTGATTTCAGGATATTGTGCTCTATCGTATTGTGGATTCTGCAGTGGCTCAAGAGTACTTCAAGATAGACATGTTTACTGGTTACCTTTCAATAAGAAGAATGC
Source organism: Anodontia alba (assembly GCA_964016985.1). NCBI lineage: Eukaryota > Metazoa > Mollusca > Bivalvia > Lucinida > Lucinidae > Anodontia > Anodontia alba. The sequence continues at coordinate 43,761,591 of OZ024822.1, forward strand.
TTAGTGAAAACCAGGCTGTTGACAAATACGAGGTACACATCCTAACCTTTACCATTCTCTGGGCTAATTCAGCAGACAACAATTTCATGATATTTTTTCTTATTTTCCCAGAAAACAGGATTTGACATTTCATGCAAATTGTCTCCATGGGAGGCATTTTGCATGAGCTATCAAAATGTGTTTGGGAAAAATATGAAAAAATATGTCCATTTGTCCTGTATGTAATTTTACCCAGAGTGCTAAACAATTAGGGGAACAGATACACTTCCAGGGGAGGTAACTCAAATTTTCTAACCCTTCTGCTCGAAAAGAAAGAATTGCAAGGTGAGTAAATTCTTTTCTTTTAGAGAAGACCTCATTTTAGAAGAAGGGGCTTTGAATGCAAGAATGCAAACAGGAAGTCATAAACTTTTTCTCCATTTACAAAATTTTGGAAAATCTACTCATTGTATTCAGTACTCTTAAGGTATATAAATACATCTATATTTTGAGATTTTTCTGCCATTTGTACAACTTTTGCATAGGAATTTCCTTCTTGTAGTATTTAGATACATGCACTTGCAAAAAAGGGGGCTTCTCTTAATGAAAAGAATTTGCTCTTCAGAGGGAGGAAATTAAGAGTATAGACCCTTTCCCCCAATGGGGAGAGAAGTTTCAGTGTTAAGAGTTATTTCCCTTGAGATGTATCCATTCCCCTAAAAGAAAGGCTTAGCAAAAACAAACTACCTTCCATAAGAGCACGCCTCGGTCCGACCTCGATGTGAGTACTCAGTCAGACTGGTGATCAGGGAGTCCTGGGTTTGATCCCCTCTGTGTCCGGCAACATTCGTTTGTGACATATTTTCTACAGTCTTTCCCTCCCTTTTGCTGATTCAATAAGGGCAGCTGTCAGTTTCCGGCAAAAGAATATGCACAAGTACTGGTGAACCGCTTAGAGGACTAAGCCTGACCAGGAAAAAGTGTGGCTAGGTAAACTAGCCACACTCAGTATGATCCTAATGGGTTGACTGAGCTTAACTCTAACAAACAAACTTTCCATAAGTGAACAATAAAAGATTCTGATGCACTGCACATCTGTGTAGCTTGGCCTGGGTCTTGGCTGTTCATTAATTAGATTCTAGGTTGAAATGTTATATTAATTAAAAAATGAAGACTCAGTCAGATTTTTTTTTGAATGCATAGACTGAAAAATAAGCCTTTATGTGTCCAAAACTAACTCATATATAAGATTAGCATTTATATTTAGAAGATACATGTAATTTTATTATTTTTGCACCAAAACATTCCTTGTGGATACTTGTTATCCCCTGCCAAACAGGGTTTGAGGGAATCTGTACATGGGTAAATGTCCTAAAATTTTGTACACCAAATTTTCCAAGAAAATTGCATATGCAAACAGTGTAGAATCAGATCAGACCGCTCCTGGTCCTAAAATTTTGTACACCAAATTTTCGAAGAAAATTGCATATGCAAACAGTGTAGACCCCGATCAGACTGCTCCTGATCAGTCTGATCAGGGTCTACATTGTTTGACATTCCACTAAGAATTTCAAGAAACAAGTTCACACAAAGCAAAATTTCAGGCAAAAAAAATGTTTGGAACAAAGTGTTTGAAATTTTTGGACATTTACCATAGGTCTGTTTAGTCTTGGTTCTCTGATTTGCCTATATATTCTTATCATTTCATTTGTTTCACTGGTTTTGCCTGATAGTCTAAGAGAGTTTAGGAGTCTTAGCCTAACAGATAGTATTAGCTGGTAATTTACAGGAAAGCTCTTTTCGATGGTTGAGTTTTTTCTTAAAGAACTAATTGTTTCATTTGGTACCTCGTTTCAATGAAACAAAATATGCCATTTTGTAAAACTGCATTCCTTTTGTGACCTGTCTATTTTTTTTTTTTTTTTTTTTTTCTGCAAAATCAGTCTTAACTTTAAAATTTTCTGAGACAAAATATTTTCTTGATAAGGTTTGCTGATTTTGTCTGCTGAACGCTAAAAATTAATTTTATGGGTCTTTTCTTCTTCATTTTTTACAGTTCCAAGTTGAAGCCACCGACAGACGTACATTCTTCCAAAAGTCAACCAGAGCACTCATGACTGTTAATGTTATTAGAAATGTTTACCCAAGATTTACCAACCTTGACAACCGTATAGAATTTTCTGAACTGCAACCAGTCGATAGTGTTGTTTTCACGGTATCAGCTGATGATGATGATCTTCTTCCTGGGGTAAGTTTATTAAATTCTTAGCACTTGGGTAAAATTTTCTGCAAACAACATTTTGAAATACAGTCGAACTTCGTTATCTCGAACTCGCTAATTTTGAACTACCACTTATCTCGATGTGAAAATCTGGTCCCTGTTTTAACATGAAACTATGACAACAGGTAACAAAATAATGTGGAAAAGTGGAGAAATTGCTCCTAAGGAGCAATTTCTCCTGTTTTCCACATTATTTTATATATATATTTCTAACCTGGAGTCAAATTACACATTCATTTGTTAAATGTGATTGTTCAATTTATTATTTTTCTCACTCTCTCAACTCTGATATGTCGAGATACGGATATCTCGAAGTATTTCAGTGAGTCCCTTGGAATTCAAGATAACGAGAGTCGACTGTATTATTCTTATTTTTCCCAGTATACAGGATTTGACATTTCATGGGGGGGGTGGTCGGGTGGTGCAAAGGTGTCATGTATCTTATGTCACCGGGGCGTCCAACTGATATTAGCTTGCAGTTGGGCAAGGCCTGCTATCCTTGTAGCAGGTAAGGGTAGAGGGGGGAATGTTTTTATTTCTTCTGTTTCTTCACTTTCATTCCTGTTCCTCTTTCTTCCCTGTTCCTCTCTTTCATCTCTTCGACTATCTCTTCTATCACTCTTCTCCCTTTCTCTGGGAGACAACACAAAATGACCCTCAAGGGTTGACGTGTCGTTAAACCCCAACACAATCAAAAACATTTCATGCAAATTGTCTCATGTTGTGGGTACTCATTAATACCGATGAAATGGATTCTCATACAGAAATGAGATATATGTATATATATATAAATGCTTTTTTTCAGTTGAGAAAAGCACCTTATCTGGAGGTTTGTCTATTACTAGGCTGCAAAGCATAAAAACCAATTTGACAAAACAAACATGTTATGTCCAAACAGATATGTTGATTATCAGGGCTCTGGAAATTTTGAAATCTGAATCGGTCCAGCCGATGACGATGACGTCATCAATGAACCCATTTCCAAAAAAAAAAAAAATAAAAAAAAAAAAATATGTATATATCACCTGTCACGAAAACTAATAACAATTGGCAGTCCTATAACTCCTTTTAAATAATACACCTCAACTCCGTTATATGACGGAAGTCCGGGTATAACGAGCATGATCAAAGCTGGCGTCATCAATAAATACATTCAGGTATGTAAAAAGAAAGAAAGAAAAAAAAAAAAAATGGTTTTGTTATTTCCATAAAGAACTGATTCCCGTCTTGTATAAGCGCCAAGACGGCGGGAAACAGGATAGACGGAACGAAACGACTTTCATGGACCTAATGAGGTCTAATAAAAAAGGCCTGCGCACGGGCGGTTTTGCAGTTTTCAATGTTTCAAGATTTGATCAGACTGCTTAAATTTTAAGCACTGACCAATCTTGTCTGCATTACTTATTTTTACCATGAAATCTACCTTGGATTATACTCGCGTGTTACGGCAATCAACAACAAAAAAAAAAAAAAAAAAAGAAGCAATCAATAATACCCAGATCAGACGCCGTTGTATGCGACATCTGATCAGGACGTACACGGTTTCATTTATCGAATCTGGGACCGACAAACCGTGTTGATCAAAACAAAAAAGAGGAAGAAAACGGGTGCGTTCAAGCAGTGCATTCTTTTATCACTTCCAGTAAAGCGACCTTTGATCTTTTGGACACGCCGACTGCACCTGGATGTTTTGCAGTCTCAGTGTATTCACACGTGTCACACAAACGGATTAATTATCAGACTACCGTTACTGATGATTCGTTTTAATCGCTTGTTTACCGCACAAAGGTCAGTGAAGTGTTGATTTTTTGACAATGTTTGGATAATGACGTAATTAATTTGTGATGCGGTAGGTTGCCGTTATTCAGTTGTCTCTCCAATATACATGTCAAATGACCGTTTAGAGCCTTTTAACTACCATAATATCGCATTTAAAAGGTGCGCGGACGTTGTCAGTTTGGGAAGACTTGACCGTTTGTGATTTTTTAGACATCATTGATTCGTGAAAATTGGTTGGTTGGGGAAAAATGGGGTTCAAGGCACAAACCTGTTGGACCGATTTATTAGCGTTTGGGGGTGTTTGAAATCAGTCCAGAATTCTTAATTTCGGTCCAGACCGGCTATTTTTCCAGTTTTCCCGAGCCCTGGTTGATTATATAGAAAAAAATGACCATTTATAGTCATTTTTCTATAATCTATACATTTGTGTTTTGGATACAACATTTTACAAATGTATAAAGTTTATATAGAAAAATTGACAATTTATGGAAATGGTCTTTTTTCTATATTATCTATACATTTTTGTTTGGATACAATATTTGTATTCAAAGTAGATAAAATATCATATTTGAAACTGTGTTTTAAGACCTTATAAGGAAATTCCTATGTATTTCAGAGTTCCTTGCGGTACAATATGGTTGGTCTTGGCCGTGGTCCTGGTTTCTTTGAGATTGATAGGAACTCTGGAGCTATTACTGTATCACATGACCTGATGAAAGGATCAGAGTTGGAATACACGGTAAGCATACATGTCATATCAGATTACTTAGAATGAATATGCTGAATAATTTAAGATGCCACACCTACTTCCAGTTTTTAGCCAATCAGATTGCTTGATCTGGGTTGTTGATATAAATTTACATTCTTAATGGCAAACAGTGCAGATCCAGATCAGTTGGCTTCTTCAGAAGCCAACTGATCTGGATTTACACTGTTTTCAAAAGCAGGGCATATCCAGGCTCTGCTGGAGAAGGGTGAAGCTTCAATAACTTTCTTTGTTTTTGTTGGATTTTGATCAAATTTGCATTATGATGCATCGTTTTTCAAAAAGCTTCAGGGAGATAGGCAGTGATATCTGTCTTAGTTCCACAGGTATATTGCTGAAAAGGTAATATTGCTTTTATCAGCTACAGGGGCCTATGAGTTAATATGGATAAATTCTCACTCCATGAAATTGTTTTTCTTTTTACAGTTGACCATTGCTGTATATGACAGCCAGATTGATTCCATGCAAACATATGGTAATTTGACGGTATCAATGCAACGGAACTTCAATGGGCCAATTTTCAAAGAGAGGCCTTACAGACGTAGTCTTGACTGGCGAGATGCTGTTGGCAAGGTTGTTGTCAAGTTGGTGGCCGATGATGCTGATGGGGTATGTTGTTTTTAATTTAACACTCCAAGAAAGAACACATATGGTACATGTCCTGAAAGTATTAACATTTTATTCGATTTTTTTACCAAAATTTTGCTTCTTATGCAGTTGTTTCTTAAAATACAGTCGACTCTCGTTATCTCAAAGTCCAAGGGACTCTCTGAACTACTTCGAGATATCCGTATCTCCACATATCAGATTTACAGAATTGAGGAAAAAAGATAAATTAAACAACCACATTTCACAAATGAATATGTATTTGACTCCTGAAAATAGAGATACAATGTATACTGAAAATATTGTGGAAAAGAGGAGAAATTGCTCCTTAGAAGCAGTTTCTCCTCTATTCCACATTATTTTGTTACCTGTTGTCATAGTTTCATGTTAAAACAGGGAACAGATTTTCACTTCGAGATATGCGGTAATTCGAAATAAGTGAGTTCGAGATAACGAGGTTTGACTGTACTTAGGAAAATGGCAATCAGTACAGAGCCAGATCAGACTGCTCTTGCTTCTGTTTGCATATGCATTTAGTAATTTTGATACATGAAATTTTAGATCATATATCATAGTTAAGAGAGCTTCTCTATGTCATTAACAAGTATCTACTTTCTTAGAATAAATAGCTATAGACAAGCCAGAGCAAACGGAGTAGTCAAATGGATTTGGTTAGATATAATCATATATGGTACAGAGTTAAACTGACCAAAGTTTTACAGCATGTAAGGGGACACATACAGAAGACCTTCCAAGATACTCATAAAGGAGACGTCTGCCATTTCTGATGTTTTACTGTGTAAAGTATAGGAGTGGTGGAGAACATTACACACAGAATTTCCTGCCTGCCTTGGTGGCTCATTGGGATGCACCTGGTGCTGACTGGTGATCAGGAGGTTGTGGGTTCGACCCCGACCGGGTCGGCAACATTCTTTTGTGGTGATTGATCATGAAATATTTTCTACGGTCATTCTCTTCCTTCCTCTGATTCCAGAAGGGCAGTTGTCAGTTTATTGGGAAAGAATGTGGTCAGTTTATTGGGAAAGAATGTGCACAATACTGGTTAACGGCTTAGAGGACTAAGCCTGCCCAGTAAAAGTGTGGTTAGGTAAACTGACCGTGTTTGACATGAGCACACTGGATTGACTGGGCCATAAAACCTCAACACAAACAAACACAGAATTCCCATACTGTAGTTTCGAGAAAACTGTTATTTGAGCCAGAATCTAACACAGTGTACCTTACAACATTTGCGTCCAATGAAAAGTCAGATCAGCCAAAATATCCAAGCAGTCCTCGCTGAACCCTTTGTGGATAACCATGGATCCTAGACTCCTACAGTTGGCAACAAAAACCTCTTAGACTGTCCAAATGCAAAGGCAGAGGCAAACTTTGGGCAAGCACATTAGAAAGGTTCCAAAGTTAAAAGGTTTAACTTGAACTGGCTGATTGTAAATAAAATCAGACAGTCTTTGACCACAGACAATCTTTAAAATATGATAGTCTTTTTACTACCTGTTGATGGGTCTAAAAACTGCTGAATGAGTAGCAAATAGTGTAGGGCCTGTCAGATGCAGTCGCAGTGTCTGATAAAGGTCCACACTGTTTTCTCAAGCCTTTCTGTCTGATTACTTAGAATGAATATCCACTTGATAAAGTACTGTTTCTAACCATTTGTAGCTTAATCTCACAACTGTCCGGGCAAATTCAACAGACAACAACACAAATTGATGATATTTTATTATTTTTCCCAGAAAACATGACTTGACATTTCATGTAAATTGTTTCTATTGGAGATGATTTGCATGAAATGTCAAAACCTGTTTTCTTGAAAAAAGAAGGAAAAAATATTACAAAATGTTGTCTGCTGAATATTTTTACCCAGATTGTTAAGTGTTAAAAAGTTGACTGACTTTTAGTTACTATTGTTTCACAATTTTGTATGTCAATTTTTTTTTTCATTTCTTGAATTTAACCTTTACCACTCTCTGAGCTAATTCAGCAGACAACAGATTGATGGCATTTTTCCCATCCTTCCCAAAAAATAGGGTTTGATATTTCATGCCAATTATCTTTAAAGGAGTAAAGGAGACAGTTTGCATGTAGTGTCAAAACATATTTTTGGCAAAAACTCGGACCTAATAATACCCGGACTTGTCACTAATGGAACTGCCAAAATATGTTGTCGTGGCTTGATTTTAGTGCTATTTAACAGCACTATGGTCATTAAAAATGGTTCTGGATAATTACTGAAGGTGTAATAAATTGATTGTAATAGATTTGGTTGAAAAGTGTTAAGTCACAATTAATAAAATTGAAGTTATACCATCATTTTTGTTGAATTTCTGATGATTTTCTGCAAAAAGTGCCAAAAAATAGCAAAAATGGGTACCTAGGTTTCTTGCTGATGTTTACAAAAACTGTTTGATTTTCCTTAAATATAATGCTGCAGTCTTAAAGGTAATATATTGAACTATTGCTTTTTGAAAACAAATCTCAGATATTTGGAGAAATAAATGAAATATGAGCATTTAAACTTTACCATACAAAATTATGAAAACCCAGCCACGACAACATATTTCCAATAAATACAATACCTGTACCATAGTTACTAGTCCAGTGAAGGCAAAAATAATAAAAATATTTCAAAGTATTGTCTACTGAAATGTTTACCGCCTGTGAAGTGTCATATCTACAAATGAGACATTTATTTAACATATCAGGCTGGAAAGGTTACAAAACTTGCTTGTTTTAGTGCTTACAACTCTGAAAAAAAAAAATTCAGCAGAGGAGATTTTGAAATATTTTTTCCTGAAAATAGACTTCGACATTTCATGACAAAAGGAGACATTTTGCATGAAATGTCAAAGCCTGTTTTCTGAAAAAAAAAAAAAATAATAAGAAAAACCTTGTAGGAGACAATTTCCATGAAATGTCGAAGCCTGTTTTCTCTGAAAATAAAGAAAAATATTATCAATTTGTCATCTGCTGAATATTGCCTAGAGTAGAGTGGTAAAAGTTAAAAATAGTTTTTCTTTTGCTGTATCTTGCAGTTGTATTATTTCAGGATGAAGTAAGATATTACTTTACCAACAATCCACAAGAGATTTACGAATACTTCGCACTCAATGCCCTGACTGGGGATATACTTCTTGTGAAGAGTCTACCTCCAAGGCAGACACGCTTTGAGGTAAATTTATCATCATGAAAACATGCCTATACAATTTTGACCCCCTTTAACCCCACTTTTATACAGTAAAATCGGGGTTTACAGGGGTATTCATTATTTTTCTTATCGAGGCAGTTCTAACGAGTACCCACAATCTATGTTTTGGGCAGAAATATGAAAACTACAGAATTTTTCATCTGAAAGTTTTCATTTTTTGGTGGTAAAATTCTCAATATATTTGAATAGGCGTGTTTTCGTAAAGTAAAGCAGCTACATGTTCTAATTATTATGGCCCCAACTTCAAAGAAGTTGATATTGCTTTGGGCTTTTCATTTGCTCATTCGTTAGTCACTCTTTTTTGGGGATTTTGATATTTAAGGATTATCAGAACAAATACAACAAGAGTAGACGAGTTGATCTGGGCTGTTATAATTTGTCTGTTTGCTCTTTATGTATGCAAACAGTTCAAATGAATTTTGGCTTGAGAAAAGGACCATGCAAAGAGTGAAGGCCAAGATCAGCTAATGCATCCCCACAGTCTGATAAGAGCCATCTCTGTTCTTTGATACATTTGTAATTAGGCAATGAAGATTCTGATCAAACTGCAGAAGTGTGCAGGCTGATCTGGGCTTTTGGCTCGTAAACAGAAACAGCCCCTTTCTAAGATTATGCATTATATTATTATTTGCATACCATATTTGATTGAATTACCACACATACCCCTATAAGCACACAGTCAATCCTTTTCTGTGCCTTCTGATTACTGCTCCTGTATTTTTGTCCAGTTATAAATAAAAGTATATGTTGTGGGTACTCATTGGAATTGCTTTGACCTTTAAGGGCATTCTAATGAATACTTACTAAGGCAGTTCCAATGAGTACCACATTGTATGTTTTTATATAGATGTATAGAAAAATATTGTGTAAGCATCATTAATTAATCTTCTGATGAAGTCCTCAGCTGATCAGTCTTTAACCCTTAAACTGCCAATCACAACAGTTGTCGTCTGCTTGTGATTTTAAAAGTCATTTTTTGCAAACCGTGTGGACCCAGATCAGACTACTCCTCTAGGAGCAGTCTGATCTAGAAGAGCAGTCTGATCAGGGCCCACACTGTTTACCTGTATGCAAAACTAGTTTTGAAAAGTTTGCAAGTATATTCAGCAGACGACAATAAACAGACGATATTTTCAGATGCAGGTTTTCTTGGCATAAATGTACCCTTATTATTAGTTGGATGCCCTACAACTACCTGGAATAAAAAGTTTTATTTTATTGTTAGCGGTGAAATCAATGTATATCTGGTGAAAATAAAAGTGGTATCAATCACTAGTGAAATGATATCGTATCATTTCACTATAGTGACTGATACAATTTATATTTTCACTCCTCGCTTTGGGCGACTTCGGTTTTCTTCATTGTTTCAGATGTGGATCTTACCTCCACTTCAGATTTTTGAACACCTCTAACTTCTTTGTTTCTTAACTAAACTATCAAGTGTTGGTATGCATTTTCTTAGTTAGAATGTAAGGAACATTTTGGTATCAAAATTATTTCGATTTGCCGATTTTTTTTTTTTTTTGTCGTCTCTCCAGCGTTTCACATGTTAAGCACTGAGCGTCGACGCCATGACGTTCATGTTTTGTTTGGTGACATTATTTATGACGTCAGAAACGTGCACTGGCTTGTAAACAAAAAAATAAAAAGAAAATTTACTCTTTTTCAGTGAATACCATAAATTTTTTTTATCTTGGGTAATGAAAACATTCAGATTTTCACTTGTGCTTCGCACTCGTGAAAATACTGATGTTTTCATTACATATATATAATCATATAGTTGGAGTTTTGATTAACGTGCAGGTACAGGGGCAACATCCACATCAGTGGGCCCCCTTCCAGATAGCTGGCTTGCTGCACGCATGGCAGATCTCACACCAGATCTCCAGGTACGTCTATCATGAGGGTTGATAGCCGAGAGCTTCCACTCTCTGCAATCCCTCTCTGTCAGCTGCTTCCATGTCATTTTGGGCCTCCCAGGCCCACGCTTTCCATCAACCTGTATGTCAAAGGCTGTCTTGATTGCACCACTGGAGCGTTTCACATGTCCATACCATCGAAGTCTTCTCTCCTTCAGAATGAGGCCCAGATCCTCAATACACTCGATGAAAATATTTATGGTATTCACAGCAAAAGAGTAAATAGCCTCTATTTATTCTAGTGTTTGGTTTAAAAAAAGTAAAAAAAATTTCATTTTTTTTCCTATAATAGAAATGGCTGCAAATTATGCAGAAATTGGTAGGGTAGGTCAACTAGAGTGAGGGTTTCAACAAGTTCCTCACATTCAAAATATCCGAAATTTTCATAATATTGTCGTGAAATATAAATTATTAAAATTCATGATGGAGAACAAAAAATATTTCCTTAGATAAAAATTCCAAAAAATCACTTTACAATAGAAATTGCATAGGTCAGACCAGTTTTTTATGTTTTATTTTAGGGTAAATATTCGAGAACAAAACACAGAAACAGAAAATACAAATGGTTTCTGATGACTTATGGTCAGTGAGAACAAAACATTTTCATTTAAAGTAAAATGCTAAGCAAAATGTGTCTTTCCAAATGATGTTGAAAGTACAGTAGGTTGAAAACAGCAAACCATTCAGCTTTATATAAAATTAAGGTGTAAATTTAACCCTTGTCCTGCTGAGTAAATTAAGATGCCAAACCATTTCTAATTTTCAGCCAATCAGATAACCTTATCCAGATTGTTGATATAAATTTACATACTTAATGGCAAACAGTGCAGATCCAGATCAGTTGGCTTCTGAAGAAGAAGCCAACTGATCTGGATCTACACTGTTTGCAAAGACAGGACATATCTAGGTTCAGCAGGACTAGGATTCTTTGGAGTAATATATGGAATTTTCTAACAGTAACCAAGGAAAAAGAAAAGAATCATGAGTTCCACCCATTTTATACCAAGCCACAGGATAGCGGCAGGGAATTATGGTTTCACGTGTGTCTGTCTGTCCATCATATGTCTGTTTTTTTGTTTGCGGACAATAACTTTAGTAAATATCAGTGGAGTTTTGCCAAACTTGGTATGTGCAATGATATTGTGGAGATCTGGTTTGGGATTGCTATTGGGCAAATTTTGTCAATTTTTAACAGTTATCTGCCCGAGACATGCCCATTTTTTCCTTTCTCAACAATAACTTCAGTAAATGTTGATAGATTTTCACCAAACTGGAAGGGTATTATGCTTGCAGTGCATTTATTGTTTTTATCGTCCAAAAATGAGGAGTTACCATTTTAGGAAATTTTTGCAGATAAACTGAATTCTTACTGGATCATAATATAACCTCTTCTAATGTAATTGTTTAGATAAATGTAGGAGCAATTGATGACAGGAACCCTCAACGAACAGATCAGACACAGGTGATCTTCACTGTTGCCATCGATGAAGACAGTCCCAAATTTGGCCTTCCCACATATTCTCTTATCATATTTGAGACGGAACCTGTTGGTAATACAATCACAAGAATAACAGCAACAGATGATGATCGTAGGGTGAGTACAATGCTTCAGATAAAAGAGTATTTACCCTCTGACCTTTACCACTCTCCTTGCTAATTCAGCAGATGACAAATTGGTGATATTGTTCTCCTTTTTCCCAGAAAACAGGATTTGATATTTCATGCAAACTGTCTCCATTGGAGACATAGAGACAATTTGCATGAAATGTCAAAAACACTTTTCTGGAAAAAAAAAAAAGAAAATATTTGAAAATGTCATCTCCTGAATGTTTTACCCAGATTGCTAAGCATTAATGTACTGAGCTAAATTTGATGACGATGACATTTTATTGTTTTTAGAGAAATAGATCTTGACATTTCATGTGAATGGTCTGCAAGTAGAAGATACACATGAAATGTCAAAACTTACTTTCTTTTAAAAATTGTAAAAAGGTCATCTCTAATGGAGAAAATTTGCATGAAATGTCAAATCCTGTTGTCTGGGAAAAATAAGAAACATATCACCAGTTTGTCATCTGCTGGATTGGCCAAGAGAGTGGTAAAGGTTAACCCATTTATACCGAATGGACTCTTCTACCTAAACAATTTTGGACAGGTCCATTTCCTATGTATGGAGTGTCTGGTTAGTTTTAAATTGTCATCATGTTTTGAAGAAATGTCTGAACTTAATGCAAACAGTGTTGACCGTGATTAGACGCCGCATTCTGTGGCGTCTGATCTGGGTCTACACTATTTGCCAATGTCCCTTTTATGGGATGCTAGGCTTAAATAGGTTAAAAGAAATTAATATTTTTAGCAAACTATAATTACTAAATCATTTCTTTAAATACAAACCTTATAATTTTTTAAATTTACTTAAACTTTTATAAACCTCTTTTGAATGTATTATTTAATTTTTAACATAAAAATGTTTAGATGCTATATGACCATAATCAGTTAAAGCATCTATAGACAAAATCTCACCAGCCCCCAAAAAGCAGGCCTGAGTCTAGTGAACCTAAAACACAACTGTTATTTTGTTTATTTTTTTTTTGCTTAATTATGTATTTTGTATATTCTTTTTCAGGGTTCCATTAGATATTATGCTGATGGTTTTTATCCGGCAAGTAATTTCTTTGGAATCAATGAAACTACTGGCGATGTATATGTGAAACTGGACTTGAAACAAGACACAGTAGCCAGAGAGTTGTACAGGGTAGGTCATTGTATGATATTAGGTCCTGAGGTTATAAAACTTTTTTCTTGCTCACCTCAGCTGAGATTGAAATTTGTCCTACTAATAAATCTCAAATTATTAACAATTGCAAATTCTGTCTTACTAAACACAGCTGAGCATGAAAATTTCTCTGCTAATAAATATGAAAATGCCAACTATTGTTGGCATTTTCATATTTATTGGCAGAGAAAATTTCATGCTCAGTTTTTTAATCTCAGGGTCATTCCTTTTTTAATCTGTCTTTACTATAGCTGGTGTTAGTGCCATGTGATGGCCATAGAATGGCTCCCTGTACTTCACTATAGTGTAATTTATATTTTCTGTTTCTTTGTGATCATTGAGCAATTCTTGCATTTTTTCAAAATGTTTTGAGGGATACTGATGAAGCCTAATTGGCTAAACTAGAGAGTCTGGCTCAGAAAGCTTGACACCAGCTGTTTTCAATTTTTTGTATGTTTTTTGTGTGTGTTCATTGTTCTCAAAGGTCATTCCATTGAGAATCTATTCATGCCACCATAATTATGTAACAAATGTATTTGGACAGACAGGTTGGAGCAAACAATGTAGACCCAGATGAGATGCCGCAGAGAGTGGCGTCGCATCAGAGTCTACAATGTTTGCTACTCATCCAGCGATTTTTAGACACAACATATCAGATAGTGAATTGTATTTGTTCAAGTTTTAGAACAAGTATGGTAAGGCATTGAGGTGTTTAAATACTTAGTGTAAATATGGTATATTCATGTTCTTGTTAGGGGGTGGTCGGGTGGTGCGAAGGTGCTGTGTATCTTACATCTCTGGGGCGTCCAACTGATATTGGCTTACAGTTGGGCAAGGCCTGCTATCCTTGTAGTGGGTAAGGGTAGAGGGGGTATGTTTTTATTTCTTCTGTTTCTTCACTTTCATTCCTGTTCCTCTTTCTTCCCTGTCCCTCTCTTTCATCTCCTCTACTCTCTCTTCTATCTCTTTTCTCCCTTTCTCTGGGAGACGACACAAAATGACCCTCAAGGGTTGACGTGTCGTTAAACCCCAACACAATCAAAAATCATGTTCTTGTTCTGACTATTAACCCTCCAAACATCAAGCAAAATTTGCAGCAGACGACATTTTATTTATTTTATTTTTCAGAGAAAGTAAATCATGACATTTCATGGGAATCATCTCTGAAGCAGATGATTCACATAAAATGTCATGGCTTATTTTTCTTAGAAAAATTAAAAAAGAAAAAAAAAAAAATAAATAAATAAAATGTTGTCTGCTGTAGTTCTGATTGGAGCTTGAAGGTTGATACAACATCAGTAAATTGCAATATACAGTTGACTCTCATTATTTCGAATTCCAAGGGACTCTCTGAAAAACCTCGAGATATCCGTACCTCGACATATCAGATTTGCAGATTGCAGGAAACTCGCACAACCACAGTTAACAAACATATGTGTAACTGCACTCTTGAAGTTAGAGATATATTGATAAAATTGTGGAAAAGAGGAGAAATTGCTCCTTAGGAGCAATGTCCTCTTTTCCACAATATATTTTCATCTGTTGTTAGATTTTCATGTTTAGGCAGGTACCAGATTTTCACTTCAAGATAAGCGGTTATTCGAGATAAGCGAGGTCGAGGTAACAAGAGTCAGCTGTATATATTACTGTATTTATCCTAAATATTTTGAGACTCTTTTTTAAAGTTTGTGTTAGTATGGAACTTCAGGGGTATAGAACACAAAATCAGGTTTGACATTGACAGCTGGCCTCGGAGGCTCAATTGGATGCGCCGTCCGACTGGAGACCAGGAGGTCGCGGGTTCAACCCCCGCCAAGGTCGGCAACATTCTTTCATGGAGATTGATCATGAAATATTTTCTACGGTCAGTCTCTCCCTTCTGCTGGGGGTGGTCGGGTGGTGCGAAGGTGCTGTGTATCTTACATCACTGGGGCGTCCAACTGATATTGGCTTACAGTTGGGCAAGGCCTGCTATCCTTGTAGTGGGTAAGGGTAGAGGGGGAATGTTTTTATTTCTTCTGTTTCTTCACTTTCATTCCTGTTCCTCTTTCTTCCCTGTCCCTCTCTTTCATCTCCTCTACTCTCTCTTCTATCTCTTTTCTCCCTTTCTCTGGGAGACGACACAAAATGACCCTCAAGGGTTGACATGTCGTTAAACCCCAACACAATCAATCAATCAATCTCCCTTCTGCTGATTCAAGAAGGGCAGTTGTCAGTTTCTGGCGAAAGAATGTGCACAATACTGGTTAACCACTTAGAGGACTAAGCCTGCCCAGTAATGTGTGGTTAGGTAAACTGACCATGCTTGACATGACCCCACTGGGTTGACTGGGCCGTAAAACCTCAACACAAACAAACAGGTTTGACATTGAGGACCGTAACTGAATACATATGGTAGAATGTCATCCATTTTGTAAAAGGGAAAGACTCCCTGTTTACTCTCCTACACATGAATCCCCATTTTGAAAAGGGGTATACTCTAAAAGGAATAAATTTGCCCCCAAAAAGAAGGTAAAAACTATTTTGACAGATTTGTTTTCCTTAAAAGTTTATCAGGACTTCTTAATATTTCATTCATACCCAGCCTTTGTTATTTAAAATAACAGAAGACCAGTTAAGCAGGTATTTTGTGATGATTTTGGGTTAATTTTTCTTATTTCTCCGTAAAAACATGTTGTGGGTACTCATTAGAAGCGTTTCAGTGAGCACTTCAAATATGTATCCACAGCATATGATTTTATGGAGAATTGTATAAAATTATCTCAGAATTATCATCAAATACTCCTCCGTAACAATTAATCTGAAATGATGATGCTAAACTTATCGTAAATGTCTTAAAATTTCATACACAAAAGTTGCTGACAAAATGGCACATGCAAATGTTGCGGACCCAGATCAGATTCTCCTGAAGGATAGGTGACTGTTCTGTTTGCCATATTTCTGGACACTTACTGTTTATTGTAAGGCTGGCACAATTAATCAGATAATCGATTAATTGATCTGTAAATTCCACAAAAATGACTATCATTACAGATTTGCTGACAATCTATCATTTGATTTCTGTGCCTGTTACTTTATTTTAATTACCCTTAGTATTCAGACACATCAACTCCTTACCATACTTTATCTAAAATTTGATCAAGTACAATTTTTTACCCACTGTTGTGTTTAAAATAGCTGGATTAGTGGCAAACAGTGTAGACCCTGATGAGATGCAGCATTTGCAGCATCTCATCTGGGTCTACACTGTTTGCTCAGGCCTGTCTGGCTGGATACATACAATAAAGTATAACATATGGTAAGAGTCATGCTCAGACAGACAGGTGAAATAATGACCAAGTCTTCAGTGATTACTAATCGATTATCAATCACAATGGCAGTACTGATAATCAATCATCTTTTCAGCTCTGATTAGCCAGCCTTAGTTAATTGTGTTTTTGTTTTGCAGCTCCATGTATTTGCCTATGATTCCGAAGTGCCTGACAATATAGCAGAGGCTGTGGTAGAAATAACAGTGAGAAGAAATCCAAATACACCAGTACCAGACAGACCAATTTACTCAGTGGATGTGGATGAATTTTGGTTACAGACTGTACCAGTCTTAGACATGAATGCAACTGATGGTGATAATGTAAGTACAGACATACAGTCGGCTCTTGTTATCTCGAATTCCAAGGGACTCACTGAAACACTTCGAGAGATCCGTACCTCGACATATCAGAGTTGAGAGAGTGAGGAAAACAATAAATTGAACAACCACATTTAACAAATAAATATGTAATTTGACTCCTGAAGTTAGAAATATACATGTATATAAAATAATGTGGAAAAGAGGAGAAATTGCTCCTGAGGAGCAATTTCTCCTCTTTTCCACATTATTTTGCTACCTCTTGTCATAGTTTCATGTTAAACCAGGGACCAGATTTTTACTTCGAGATAAGCGGCAATTCAAAATAAGCGAGTTCGAGATAACGAGGTTCGACTGTATATAATAGAAATGACATGTTTACAAACTCCAGCTGTGTACTTTTTCAACCATTATAACCCTTTATCTTCTTACCATACTTGTCTTAAAAATTGAAGTAGTCCACCCTACTACCTCTGGATGTGTCTATTTATGGTAAACAGTGTAGACCCAGATCAGAGCTGTATTCTGTGGTGTCTGATCTGGATCTACATTGTTTGCAAAGGCCTATCTGTCCCAGTACTTAGCTCAGTAAAGGTTAATTGATTTTAAGGTGGACCCAAAAACCGGCCAAAAGTGTTTGAAGACACCTTTTAATTTGACGCCATCTATATGTAATTCTAAAGTACAATCTGTGTGATTACCGGTATTTATCATTCAACTTTACATTTGTTTTTATTAATCAGAAAATTAATTTGTCTCTCTTAGTTTCCTAGCCCAGCATATAACAATACCATATATTCCTAAAGGTTGGGACAAACAGGGCTGACCAAATATTGAAGACCCAGAGCAGATACCACAGAATGCAACTTTTGATCAGGGTCAACATTGCTTGCCATTCAAGTAGCATTATAACTCCTGCTTTGGAATATTTTTATTAGAATTTAAATTTGGATTTTTAGCTTGCCTTGGATTATGTATTATTTATATTAGTTTGTGAAGCTCAAAAGGCTTCTTGGAGACATTAAAATAGTCTAATGTTTTTAATCATTAAGTGCAAGCTAATAATCTGGGCCCAATTGTTCAAAGCATCATTAGCTTAACGAGCTCATTAGTGGTCAAAATGTTGACTGTTCTAGTAAGTACAATATCTAATTTACAGGTATTTTTGCTGAAAAGCTACTCACATTTTTTCAGCAAAAATATTAGAGTATATGCCATGTTTAATGATCAAAGTTTTAATGATATGTGAACTAACAACATCGTTATTTTTGAAAAACTGGGCCCTGAATTTCAATTATATTTACATATTATATTATTCATGCAATTCTCAGTAGTAATCTACCTACCAGGATTTTTTTTTTCTTTTTAATATCTTGGGTTAAAGTTTGCTTGACATAATAACCCTAAGGTTTGGGACAGAATATGGTATCTGATCAGTGTCTACACTGTTTGACACATGTTCAACAGTATTTTAAACATATTAACAGATAGTAGAACAGACTTATACAATTTATAGAACAAGGAAGGAGTTATGGTATCTCAATACAAGGGATAAATATGGTAACATCAGATCTGAAACAGGAAGAACATAGATTGTGTAGGTTTAGTAAAGGCAATAGTCATGTGTATGACGTTGTTATAATATCAATAAACAAAAACCATTATTGGCTGACGTTCACAAGCAATATTCTTCATCTCACCCTTATGCCATCTTGAAGCCATTGTTTGACATTTTTTTTTCCAAGACATGAAAGGCTTAAGAATGTAATATTTCATTTAGGGAGACAACATTAAACCTTGTTAACACTCTGGCAGTAACATTTTTGAACCAATCATCATGAATCTTACACAAAATATTTATCTTGATGATTTCTAGGTCAATTTTGAAACTGGGTCACATGGGGTCAAAAACTAGGTCACCTGGCCACATCAGTGTAAAACCTTGTTAACACTCTAGCGGTCACATTTATGAAGCAGTCATCATGAATCTTGCTCAAAATGTTTGTCTTGATGATTTCTAGGTCAGGTTTGAAACTGGGTCACTTGAAGTAAAAAACTAGGTCACCAGGCAAAATCAAAGGAAGACCTTGTTAACACTCTAGAGGTCAATTTTTTGAAAAAGTCGTCATGAATCCTGCCCAAAATGTTTGTCGATGAATTCTAGGTCAAGCTTGAAACTTGGTCACATGGGGTCAAAAACTAGGTCATCAGGTCACATTTTTTAAATAATCATCATAAATATTGCTCAAAATGTTTGTCTTGATGATTTCTAGGTCTAGTTTAAAACTGGATCACTTGATATCAGAAACTAGGTCACCAGGCCAAATCAAAGGAAAATCTTGTTGACACTCTAGAGGTCACATTTTTGAAGTGATCATCATGAATCTTGCTCAAAATGTTTGCCTTGATGATTTCTAGGTGATGTATATTTCACTGTCCAGTGACTTTCTTAAGTTTTTCTATTTAGGTCAGTCTCTCAGTAATAATTGATCCTACTGAGTGATATTTGGTATTTGTGAAGTGTTTGCGTTTAGGTCAGTTTCTCAGTAACTATTGCTCCCACAGTACATGCATACATCTTAGCATGGCCTCTTGAGTGCAGTCATCCATATTTGACCTTGGCCTCTATTTCACAGTCCATTAGACACGCTACATTGTCTTACTTATTTTTGTAATCATTTTGAATTTTGGTCAGAATGTTTGCCTTGATCAGTTCTGGGTCAGGTTCTCAAAGTGCTATGATACTCAGGTGCGCGTTACAGGGCTATCATGGCCGTCTTGTTTAAAATGTTGCCTACTGAAATATTTACTCTGATTGCAAAGCATTAAATGAACGATGAGAACAGACCCTTTGTTTAATACTTACCATGCTATCGATAAATTCAGCAAATGACAAATTGATTTTATTTTTCTCTTTATTTTCCCAGAAAATAGGCTTTGACATTTCATGCATATTGTCTCCTGAGGAGACAATTTGCATGAAATATCAAAGTCTATTTTCTTGAAAAAATAAGAAAAACATTTCAAAATGTCATCAGCTGCTATTTTTACCCGGCTTAGCATTATATATAATTTTTTTCAGGATAACATATATTACACATTTAAAGAAGATAGTACTGATCCATTTGCCTCAGCCTTCTTCGCTGTATATAGAGGAACAGGAGAGATCTACTTGAAACAGCCACTGACAGATCGCCCACAAGACTTCTTCAGGGTATGTTACTCTTGAGGTGGAATTCAGCCCTTGACTGTATGGTGCTTCATCACACAGAGCCTTTCATTATCATTTTTCCATCATCTCCATATGATGAATACTATTGAAAGGGACGTACATTACGAAAACACGCCTATTCAAATATATAGAAAATTTCACCTCCAAAACTGAAAATTTTTAGATAAAAAATGCTGATATTTTTCATATTTCTGGTCAAAACATAGATTGTGGGTACTCGTTAGAACCGCCGAGTACCCACAATCTATGTTTTTAGCAGAAATAAGGATAAATAATGTACACCCATGTAAACCCCAGTTTTACTACATTAAAATGGGGTTTAAGGGGGTCAAAATTATATAGGCATGTTTTTGTGATGAAACACCAAATCATCATCACTACCTAATTTGAACTTAACATTTGGAGTACTATTAAGCCAGTAATTTTATGCAGGAAATAATAAAATAATAAAAATATTATTATACAAAACGATATTGTATAGAATATTTCTATTGTGATATTTGTATAAAATATATGCATTATTGGATTGTATTATAAAATTATTATTTTGTTAAAAAAAAAAATAAAATAATAATAACAATAATGAGAATATTTTGAAACAAAATATATGATAAATGTGCATACATGCCATATCTCACACAGTGAGATAAAATCTCACAGAATTTGGCCCATCTGGAAGGCAATTCCCATAAAAAATTCAAATCTCACAGAATTTTCAGACCATTTTACAACAGATTTTATGAAGAAATAAACATAAATTATACACTGTTGTGGTTTTCACAAGCATCTTACATGTAAAAAAAAAACAACTTTAGACAATATTGGGGGAACTCCATTGTGATGTTTAAGAAAAGCTCACAGAATTTTGTTAAATCTTTCTTAAAATTCTGCCTTATCTCACAGATTTTAGTCTACAGCTTATGGCATGTATGAATGTGTGTTATAAGTTGGACATTTTTTTTATGTATGTTGGTATGTATGTTGTAACATTTGTATGTATGTACGTATGTATATAATATTAGGAACTATGTTTATCTGAATGTGTTTGCAGTTCAATGTTGAAATCACCGACTCTGGTATACCTACAAGAACAGCTACAGCCTCTGTTGAAATAAATGTTTTAGCTGTTGGAATACCGACATTTAATCCACCTTTCGTAGCAGACATTGTGGACTATGTTGATATTGGTACAGAGGTTATCAAGATTAATGCTCAACACCCAGTAGCATCAGTAAGTACCCTTTTTATTGCTAAAAGCTCAGAGAATGCTTTACTTTTGTCTCTCCCTCTGTCTGTAACAATGTACTGTCTGTAACTTGAGAACCTAACATAGCACTAGTTAAGGCATTTTTTTCAATTCAAAAGTATTGACAGTTTTCTTATTTCTCCACGAAAACATATGTTATGGTACTCACTAGAAGCGCCTCACCGAGGCGCTTTTAATGAGTACCCACAACACATGTTTTCGTGGAGAAATAAGAAAAATATTTACCGGATAACCTCCCTAAACTAGCCCTATGAGTCCAAACACTTACCATGCTATGGGCAAATTCAGCAGATGACAACGTGATATTTTTATTATTTTTTTTTACTAGAAAATAAGATTTGCTATTTCATGCAAATTGTCTCCTTAGTCCCAGAGGAGACAATTTACATGAAATGTCATCTTATTTTTTAGGAAAAATAAGAAACATATTTCAAAATGGTGTTTGCGGGCCCCCGTAGCCTAGTGGATAAGAGAGTTGACTCTTAATCCATTAGGTTTCTCACCGCTGTGGTTTGAGCCTAGCTCGGGTCATATGTGGGAAAGCCAAGTTCTGCTTACGGATGGTCAGGTGGTTTTTCTCCGGGTACTCCGGTTTTCGCCCACCTTCCGCTGAACGATCGGCTCAATATAAGTGAAATATTCTTGAAAGGGCCATAAAACCCAAATCAAAAAAAAAAAAAAAAAAAAAAAATCAAAATGTTGTCTGCTGAAATTTTTATCCAGCATGCAAAGTATTAAGAGAGTAGATGGTATGGGCTGTCTTTACTTGCTGTTCACTTTTATGCCTAGGGTTGCGAGATGTGAAGGAAAGCAAACAGTTGTCTCTTTTTTTAACCCATTTTTGCCAAGTGCTCTTCTACCTTAGTTCTTTGGACTGGTCCATTCCAATAGAAAGGGTGTCTTGTTGGTTATTTTTACCTTGTTTTATAGAAATTAATATTTATTGTAGAAAGTGTTGACCCTGTCAGATGCTGCATTCTGCAGCATCTGGTCTGGGTCTACACTGTTTGCCAATGTCCTTTTTATGGATACTAAGCATAAATGGGTTAAACATTGGCCTATTGTCTACCAGGTGTATCCACTCTCAATAAGGTTAGAATTCTTAAATTCCACCATGAAAAATCAGTGGACCTGTGTTTCATGCAGACTTAATAACACTATTAGGTTATTTTAGCCGCGCTTTTGCTATTAGGTCTGCAGTTTAG
Source organism: Anodontia alba (assembly GCA_964016985.1). Taxonomy (NCBI): domain Eukaryota; kingdom Metazoa; phylum Mollusca; class Bivalvia; order Lucinida; family Lucinidae; genus Anodontia; species Anodontia alba. The sequence goes on from OZ024822.1 coordinate 43,784,255, forward strand.
GATTTAGGTTGACTTGCAGAATAGATAGGCTGCCCAGTTATCTGGGCACAGTTGTTCAAAAGTAATGATGTCGTTAGTTAGCCTATTGTTAAAACTTTGATCATTAAATATTGCATATACGCTAATATTTTTGCTGAAAAAATGTGAGTAGCCTTTGCGTTTGCAAAAGCTACTCACATTTTTTCAGAAAAATACTTGTGAATTAGATATTATACTTACTAGAACAGTTAACATTTTGACCACTAACGAGCTTGTTAAGCTAATGATGCTTTGAACAACTGGGCCCTGTTTTGGAGAAGCACCTGGGTGACTGAGTGGTTGGTGATCCAAAGCTAGTAGCCAAAAATATGACCTTTAGAGAATGAAAGTGGTAAACCTAGTGTTTCTTATCTCTTGCAGCAGCAGGACAACCTGGTTTATGAAATAGTTAAAGATTCTATCGGAGCACATTACTTCATTATTGACCGTGAAGATGGTGACATTAAAGTGAACAGAAGCATCAAATTTGACAGAACCATGCAATACAGGGTGAGTTGCACTTCCTTTTACAACATAATTCCAAACATTACATGAACTGCCTCATAATTCCTGACCACCCTCATATTACATTTTTTTACTCCACAAACTTGTGAATTTTTATACCCCCTGCAAACTTTGTATGGGGTTTATATTGTTCTCACGGTGTCCATCCAGCCATATGTCCATCTGTCTGTCCATCCTATACTTTCTGGTTTCTGCTTCTTACCTTGCTGAACATTACGAAAACACGCCTATTAAAATATATAGAAAATTTCACCTTCAAAAACTGAAAATTTTCGGATAAAAAACTCTGATATTTTTCATATTTCTGCTCAAAACATAGATTGTGGGTACTCGTTAGAACCACCTTAATGAGTACCCACAATCTATGGTTTTGAGCAGAAATAAGAAAAATAATGTATACCCCTGTAAACCCCAGTTTTACTATATAAAAGTGGGGTTTAAGGGGGTCAAAATTATATAGGCATGTTTTCATCATGATGATTTAAGGAACCTTTTCATATTTTGCATAAATGTTGATATGGATGAAATGTGGCTGTTAGAGAAAGATAAGCACCTTTAGTTATTTCTCTGTAGAATTAGGGGATAACTGCTTTCAAATTTGGCATTTGGGGAGGTAAATCGGCGGTTTTACGGTCGGACATTCCGTTTTACGGCGACGCGTCAGCGGAGCCGTAAAACGTAATTTGCGACCGTAAAACCGCCGATTTACCTCCCCAAATGACAAATTTGATGCAGTTATCCCCATTCTAATGCATTTATTCATTTTTTTCTATTGAAAAAATGTACTATTTGCACAAAACGACAAGTGCTGTGAGCTGCGTAAAACCAAATGCCAGCCAATGAGAAGCGACGTTACGTGATGACGTCGGATTTGCGACAGTATATCGCAGAATATACCGTCGCAAATTTTTGACGTTATCCAATCAGATGTCGCGTTACATACGCGAGTGCATTAGAATGAATCTATATAGTGCATGCACAGTGAATTCAACTCATCTCAAACTATTTGTTGAAGCAATCTGATACTTGGCAGACTCAATATATAAGGACCTTATTGAACATGTGTATGAAAATGCAAACTGTATTTACCATATGTATTAGGACAGAAAGGCCTGAGCAAACAGTGTAGACCCAGATGAGATGTCACAGAATGTGGCATCACATCAGAGCCTACACTGTTTGCCAATCATCCAGCAAGTTTTAGACACAACATGGAGTAGTAAATTGTATTTGTTCAAACATTAAAACAAGTATGGTAAGGAGTTGAGGTGCCATTTGTGTTAAAAACAATATCTTTTTTTTAGCTTAATTAGCCATTTTTTGTTAATTCTTGACAATTGGATTTAGTATGGTCTAAGATAGTGTATGCATGGTGAAATCAACTTGTCTCAAAGTATTTTTTGACTTAATCTGATATATTGCCATTTCATTACAAACATATTGAACATGTGAAAGAGTTTGATGCTGAACAAATTATTTTCATACAACCTGAAGCAAATACCTGTATACACTTTAATATATTGCCCTTCATTACCCATAAGGAAGTCATTACCTTGCAGGGGGTATCTAATAAGCACTGCTTATTGACACTTCCTGTTTCTTTTTGTGTGATTTACCTGAATTAAATTTAACCTGCTGACTATAAATAAACTGATATAAAAGCAGACAACTTTGAAAATATTTTTTTCTTATTTTTCAAAGAAAAGAGGACATTTGCTTTAAGTGAAGGTGACAGTTTTGAATGAAATTCAAGTCTCATTTTCTGAAGAAAATAGGTTTTGCCATGTAATGTCTCGAGGAGACAATTTGCATTAAACTTATTTTTTGGGAAGAATAAGAAAAATATCATAAGTTTGTCATCTGCTGAATTAGCCCAGAATTAGCTGAATGTTAAAAGTTAAAACAAAGTTTAATATGAATAGAATTACTTTTCTTTAGTTACTGGTGAAGGTCTATGATCCAGCTACACCATCACGGGCTGGGTATCAGATAGTGCGTATTAACGTAAACAGGAATGTGAGAGCTCCACGATTTGGACAGGGTATATACTATATCAACATTGCTGATGACTCAGGCAGAGGTTACAAGGTCATACAGTTTAATGCAACAGACGATGATGGGGTAGGTGTATTTTTTTCATCCCTGAGTTTCTGAAGTGGACTCTTCCATTCTTAAATGTGGACTTATCTGCTGATACAAATAGGGGTTTCAGTATAAAATCAAAAACAGAATGGCAAACAGTGTAGATCCTGATGAGATGGCTCATTATGAGCCATCTCATCTGGATCTACACTGTTTGCATAGACACTTGTTTTGGTCTGGTGGACTGTGAGGGTTAGGTAAATGTTTGTAGCTCCAGATAAGCAGGGGTGAGGGTAACCAAATCAACATTCGATTTATTTCTCCAAGAAAACAGGAATACTCATTACAAGCACCTCAGTGACATGCTTCTAGTCAGTACCTGCAAGGTATGTCTTTGTGGAGAAATAATAGAAATATCACTAGCTTTTGGTCGAGAAAAGTGCCTGCAACTTTTGATGTTTGTCATGACACTTGAAAAAGGTCATTTTGTCATGTAGACAACAAACTCCTGATCTGGCCTTGCATCTGCTTGGTCTAATCTGGGCCTTCTTGCATAGGTATAGTCCAAGAATCCAAAGTTTTTGTTAACAGACATTGAAAGCTTTGATCAGTCTGTACAGATCATAATTTCAGATAAGACATTTTTTCAAGCAAAAATTGATAATATTTTTCTGATGTCTTCACAAAAACATATGTTGTGGTACTCATTAGAAGTGCCTTGGCAAGGCACGTCTAATAAGTACCTACAACATATGTTTTCATGGAGAAATAAGAAAAATATTTCCCTCATACATCCTCTTATCTGTAGCTGACAGATGCACAGGCTGATCTGGACCTTTTGTTGTCTCTGTAATGTAATTAGCTTTTTTCTTCTTCATAAAACAGCTTGTCTTATACAAAAAAAAGAAAAAAACTAAAACAAACAAACAAATAAAAAAAACAACAAAAAAAACACTAGAATATGGAATTAAAAAGATCACTTTCAGAAATATAAACGAGCCTCGCTAAGCGACCATGTGCCTTCTGTGCATGCACGGACAATGGAGGCCCAGATCACAGATAAGACTGTGCATAAGCAGTCTGATCAGGGCCTTTGCTGTCCACTGCCAGAATCATTGAATACTATAGAATGTATCAGTGGAGAGCAAATGCCCACCTGAGACCTTGCACATGTGCAGGATGGTATGAATAATACATTTTGGGCATGCTAGAAGGCACTCTTTCATTTGTGGAGTATTTGACATGGCCCAAATGAAATTACCGAGGAAATACCGCAATCATGAAGCACAGCCTCCCGAAGGCACCAGATGAGAAAGAGATGAGAACCAAACTATAAGACGACACAAGGACACAGTTGCAATAACTTACAAAGAAAAAAGAACTGACACAGAAGAACCACCATGGAATAGTCTGTCGAAACAACTATTGTGGGGGAATATGACATCACATCAGGATGCACACTGTTGCCATTCATCCACCAATTTTGTGACACACTACCGTAATAACACAAAATATTGGGACAGATAGGCCTGGGCCAATAGTGTAGACCTAGATGAGATGCCACAGAATATCAGGGTCTACACTTGTCCAGAACTATTTTAAAATAGTTCTTTATTCATAAAGTAGACTTCAAATTTTTGGACAATTATGGTTAGGAGTCAAGGTATACCAATGCTTAGGGTAAATATGGTAATTACAGGTAGAAAAAGGATTTTTTTTTTTTTCAAATTTTAAAACAAATATGATTTGCTGTACATTATAATATCAAGTTATAAAGATAATTCAAGGGAGGCTCATCTTACTTGACCAAAATCATTTAAAGTTTGACAGATATATTGTGTACATTTCTTCAAACTGTGATAGATATGTTCAAGATATGTGAAAGATTGAAGAGTAAAGTAGACAAAGTGGGAACTTCTACCGTATATATAGTTTTCTATGTATTCCTATCTTTTTCAATTGTAGGATACTTTGAGCTACAGGCTTACTGGCAGTGATCAATGTAAACAATACTTCTATCTTAGTATGAGCACAACCACTGGTAATGCAGCTAGTCTGTATGTGGGAAGAAATCTAATCCAGACCATTGGAAACTTTGAGGTCAGTAATTGCTATTAACCCTTGTCCTGCTGAACCCGGATGTACCCTGCCTTTCAACAGTGTAGATCCAGTTCAGTTGGCTTCTTCATTCTATCAACAACCTGGATCAATTAATCTGATTGGCTAAAAAAATAGAAGTGGGCATGGCTTCTTAATTCATTCAGCATGACAAGGGTTAATAGTTTTCTGTAAACATTAATAGATTACGACTTGGCATACTGGGTGAAAATTTCAGAAGACAACATTTGGAAATATTTTTCGTATTTTTTTTTTTTTTATTTTATTTATTTATTATTTTTTTTTTTTGCAGAAAGCATGTTTTAACATTTCTTGCATATTGTCTCCAACTGATACTCTAGATGAAGATGTACTAATGGAGACAATTTGCATGTAATGTCATACACTTCGGCCTCTTTATAACACAGTTTGTTATAACATGATTTTGGATATAACGGGGTTCAAAGATGGATTCCAAAACTGTATAGATTATATTGAAAAATGACCATAAATGGTCATTTTTCAATATAATCTATACATTTTTGTTTGGATATAACACGGTTGTTTAACTAACACGGTTTATGCTATGGACCCCAACAATAGTGTTATAAAGAGATTGTGGTGTGTACTGTTTTCTGGGACAAATAAGAAAAATACCCTCCATTTGTCATCTGCTGGATTAATCCAGAGAATCGTAAAGATGTATAGGGTCATGCTATGCCAAAATGTGTCACTGAGCACATGCGGAAAGCAAAGGCACAGATAAGCCTGTGTGGCCGTCACTCTGTAAACAGAATCATTGGATACTACAGAATGTCTGAATGGAGAGCAAGGGCCCAGTTGTTCAAAGCTAACGATGTCGTTAGTTAACGATTCGTTAAAATATACATCGTGATACACAAATATGCTGAAATTTTTTGCTGAAAAAATGTGAAAAGCTTTTGCACTCCTTAGGAGCAGTCTGATCAGGGTCTACACTGTTTGCCACTCCACTGAGTATAATAACATACATCTGCATAAAAAGCAAAATTTATGCGGTAAAAAAATGGAATAAAGTGTTAAAAATTTTAGGATATTTATCATAACAGACAAAAACAGTATTTTTTTTAGACAAAATATGGCTTGACATTTCACTCAGATTGTCTCCAGACAATCTGAAAGAAATGTGAAGCCTCATCTTCTGTAAAAAATTAAAAGATACCACTAATTTCTCATCTGCAGATTTAAACTATGCAGTAGATGTAAAATTTCGTACACCAAAGTTTCTGACAAAATGACATATGCAAACAGTGTACACCCAGATCAGACTGCATCTGATCAGGGTCTACACTGTTTGCCATTTCACTAAGTAAGTATTTTAAGTAACAGCTTTCTATAAAGCAAATTTTAGGCAAAAAAAGTATGGAATAAAGTGTTTGAAATTTAAGGACATTTACCGTAGCTTTTCTCCAGACCTGTTTAAAAAAAAACAAAAAACAAAAAAAAAAAACAGTTTTCTATCAGAAGGAATATTTCATTTAAGAATTTGAAATATTTAGAGTCTCATTAAATATTCCAAATGACAATGTCCTCGGCAGTACATTTGGAATTTTTATTATTAGTTTTTGTCCGATTTTGATAAGATTTGCATCAAAAAAGTTTAGCAAAATGTTTCATCCCAGATACATTCTTCCCCAATATTGCTTTTCCTTTCGAGGTTTAAATTTATATGGGATAAACCATGTAATAAGAGCACAACTTGTATCTTCTGACATGTGCACCCAGCAAACTCTCAAATCAGCCATGCACCTTTGCAGTTTAATCAGACTCTATGTTGTCCTCAGGAAGAAACTTTGCATCCTTGGCTATCCAAGATGTACCCTGTGAAGATGCTGATCAGAACTGTGTGGATGCATCTGAATCTTCACTGGGCAGGCATATCTGAAGATAAGTTTTCTCACCTTGTTGTTCATAATTTAATCGAACCTTCATAAAAACATACCTATATAATTTTGACCACCTTAAACCTCACTTTTATATAGTAAAAGTGGGGTTTACAGGAGTATGCATTATTTTTCTTATTTCTGCTCAAAAACATAGATTGTGGGTACTCGTTAGAACTGCCTTAGTAAGGCAGTTCTAACGAGTACCCACAATCTATGTTTTGAGCAGAAATTTGAAAAATATTACAATTTTTATCTGAAAACTTTCAGCTGGTGAAATTTTCAGTATATTTGAATAGGTGTGTTTTCATAATGAGATCAACATCATTTGTTATTCTGAGGATTATGACTGTTCATTTCAGTGTGATGTTGAAGTAACAGATAATGGATACCCACAACCCCGCACAGATTCTACAAGAGTGCTTATTACTGTACTACATGGAACTGCCCCTGAATTCCAGCCAGGTTCCGAATATTATGCTACTCTAGATGAGGATGTACCACCGGGAACTTCCGTTCATGATGTCGAAGCTACTAAAGATAATCCAATAGTAAGTACCATAATAACCCGAAGTATTGGAACACCTTATATACTTACCATACTTGTCCTAAAATTTGAAATAGTCTATTCTACTACCTCTTAATGTGTCTAAAATAGTACTGGATGTATGACAAACAGTGTATTATCTGTTTCTTCAACAACACACTGGGTCTACACTGTTTGCATATGCATTCTGCGGCATCTGATCTGCATCTACACTGTTTGTGAAGACCTATCTGCTCCAATACATAGTGTTCTTAGGGTATTGCCTTTAAGGGGACTAGATACTGTTGATAGTACTTCTGCCATTATTTTTTTTGAAAAGAAGACAAAGTCTGTGACTGATTTCTTTCAGGCACACCAAACACCTGGAAAGAGATCTACTCTAAAAGGAAAGAATTTGCTCCCAAGGGGAGCAAATTCCTTCCTTTAGAGTAGATCCCTATTTAAAAGGCCTTTTGTATGCATGAAATCAAATAGGATGTCACAATAGTTGAGACAGTCCTTGTGACTTTCTATTTGCTTCGATTACTTTCATTCCTATTTGCTTGTTAAAAATGGTGGAGATTGATCATGAAATATTTCCTACGGTCATTCTCTCCCTTCCCCTGATTCAAGAAGGGCAGTTGTCAGTTTCTGGTGAAAGAATGTGCACAATATCACTTAGAGGACTAAGCCTGCCCAGTAAAAGTGTGGTTAGGTTAACTGACCGAGCTCGACATGACCCCATTGATTTGACTGGGCCGTAAAACCTCAACACAAACAAAAATGGTGGAATAAGTACCAAATGGGCCATGCCATGCTAAAACCTGTTCTAGCATATGCGGACAGCGAAGGCCCAGATAAGCCTTTGCAGCTGCACGGTCTGATTTGGGCATTTACTGTCCAATAACAGTTTCATTGAATACTCAAGAATTATGGATGGAGAGAGAAGGCCCAGATGATACATTTATTTTGTGCATGCACAGGATGATCTGAATCTGCACATTATGCACACGTTGGAAGGCTCTTTGTCGCATTACATGGCCCAGATGTATCCATTTATCATAAGTTGTCCAAAAAATTATTATAAACATGGTCAAGATTTCAGGCACATGCATACATTTAATGCCTAGATAAGCCTGCATAGTAGCACAGTCAGATCTAGAGTATTTGGTGATTCAAACCACACTGTGAGGAAATATACCTTTGGACATGTGCACTCCACAAAGACTCAGGTCAGTCTCTGCATTCATGCAGTCTGATCAAAGTCTTGCCTTGGTGCTCTTTGGATAGCCAAGAATACCAGGGCCCAATTGTTCAAAACTAATGATATCGTTAGTTAATGTATCGTTAAAACTTTGATCATTAAATATGGCATATATGCTAATATTTTTGCTAAAAGAATGTGAGTAGCTTTTTTGCATTTGCAAAAGCTATTCACATTTTTTCAGCAAAAATACCTGTCAGTTAGATATTGTACTTACTAGAACAGTTAACATTTTGACCACTAACAAGCTTGTTGAGCTAACGATGCATTGAACAACTGGGCCCAAGTTTTTTATGCAGACAGCGAAAGCTGATCAGACTACACAACATGTTTGAAAGCAAATTTTCTCTTGTTGATATATCAGTATAATATCTTCTTTCCTTCCTTGAAGAATCCAGGTGGTAGTGTGGTTAATTCTCCCAACTTTGGATCACAAGGTCCCGGGTTTGAACTCTGCTGGAGGCAGAATTCAGCTCATGAAAGTATGGCCCTTCATACACAGAACCTTTCATTATCACCCTTCTATTGTCCAAATATGACTTAAATAATGTTGAAAGGGATGTAAAACACTAAATTATCGGCATCATCATCTTTTTTTTCAGGGAAACTTAGTTTATGAAATTGTTGGTGATTATCCAGCACCATCCTTCTTCACTATCAACAATGCTACTGGATATATTACAACTAAATCCAGATTGTTCCCAAGACCTGCTGATGGAAGTAACTATGTGGTAAGTATTTGATTGTAAATTTTGATGGATAAGTATTTGATTGAACTTTGCAAGTTTTGATGGAAGTAACTATGCAGTAAGTATTTGACTGAACTTTGCAAGCTTTGATAGAAGTAACAGTGTGGTAAGTATTTGACTGAACTTTGCAAATTTTGATGGAAGTAGCTATGTGGAAAGTATTTGACTGAACTTTGCAAATTTTTATGAAGTTACTGTGTGGTAATTATTTGACTGAACTTTGCAAATTTCAGTGGAAGTAACTGTGTGGTAGTATTTGACTGAACTTTGCAAATTTCAATGGAAGTTTTGATGGAAGTAACAGTGTGGTAAGTATTTGACTGAACTTGGCAAATTTTGATGGAAGTAGCTGTATGGTAAGAATCTGATTGAACCTGGCAAATTTCAATGGAAGTAACTGTGTGGTAAGTATATGACTGCAAATTTTGGTAGAAGTAACTGTGTGGTAAGTATTTGACTGATCTTTGCAAATTTTTATGAAGTTACTGTGTGGTAATTATTTGACTGAACTTTGCAAATTTCAATGCAAGTAACTGTGTGGTAGTATTTGACTGAACTTTGCAAATTTCAATGGAAGTAACTATGCAGAAAGTATTTGACTGAGCTTTGCAATTCCTGTCCTAAGTGTGAAAAGTGTAGAACCTGATCAGATTCTATGTTCTGTGGCATCTGTATTGGGTCTACATTGTTTGCCAGTGTCCATTTTAATTGAAGCTAGGCATAAATGGGTTAAGGGTATGGATACACTTACAAGGGAGGCAATATCGAAGTTGTTTTTGCCTCCCTTCTGAAAAGGGCTGTCTATAAAGGGAAAGAACTTTTTCTGAAGGGGATTGGTGTGCTAGAAAACAAAAACAAATGGAGAGTCACAAAAGATGTTCCCTTTGTTAACCTTTACCACTTTCTGGGCAGATTCAGCAGACGACAAATTGATGATATTTTCTTCTTTTTTTTTCCCCCAGTAGACAGTGTTTGACATTTTATGTAAATTGTCTCCCAAGGAGACAAATTGCATGAAATGCCAAACCCTGTTTTCTGGGAAAAATAAGAAAAATATTTAAAAAAATGTCGTCTGCTGAAAAAGTTGACCTAGCATGCTAAAAAATAAATTGGCAGAATATCTACCATGTGGGTTCAGAGCCCTTAATTCACAAATGGATGTGAATATAAAAGTCTTTTGTGATTCTGAAGCTTTCATGCATATCCACTAAACAAATCAGAAAGTTAATGCATTGTTAGAATGTATCCACATACCCTTATTTAAAACCATAAACATTTCTGTATACTTAGAAAAGAAAATATGTTCTGTTTATGAGATGGTACAGATATACAGGCACCTTTGAACTTTGTAACTTTTAAAAGTACTGTAATTATCATTTATGGAAATTGATATTCACCAAATACACAACTGAAAAATTGCAAATATTAGTCATATGCAACTTTTAAAGATTAGAGTACCCATATGCCCCATTAACACAAAGCATGCTGGGTAAAATTGTCAGCAGACGACATTTTTATTTTTTTTCTGCTTTTTCCCAGAAAAGAGGCTTTGACATTTCATGCAAACTGTCTGCATTGGAGAAGCATGAAATGTCAAACCTGTTTTCTGGGAAAAATAAGAAAAATATTCCAAAACCTTGTCTGCTGAAAATTTTACTTAGCATGCTAAATATTAACCTTTAAAGCACTGTGCAAAATTGCAGCAGATGACATGCTGATATTTTTTCAGAGAAAGTAAGGCTTGCCATTTCATATCAATCATCAGTTAGGCAATTGATTCACTTGAAATGTCACATTAAATCTGAAAAAAAAAAAAATCAGGGCCCAATTGTTCAAAACATTGTTAGCTTAACAAGCTCGTTAGTGGTCAAAATGTTAACTGTTCTAGTAAGTAAAATACCTAATTCACAGGTATTTTTGATGAAAAAATGTGTGTGCGTGAAAAAATGCAAATGCTAGTCACATATTTTCAACAAAAATATTAACATGTATGCCATATTTAATGATCAAAGTTTTAATGATATGTTAAGTAACAGCATCGTTAGTTTTGAACAACTAGGCCCAGAATGTCATCTGCTGCTTCTGTGATTGGTGCTTAAAGGTTAATGCATGTTTGACTGTATGATGTTTTATTTGTTTAGCTGAAAGTGGTTGCCTATGACTCTGGTCGACCAGCCCTGCGAACTACAAGCACGGTATATGTAACTGTCAACCGTAACCTAAATGGACCACGTATAAGTCCACCAAGTGACATCATTGATGTTGAGGAAGATGAAGAGCCACGGAAGTGGCATTATGCAGTCAATGTTTCTGACCCAGATAGTGTAAGTGTTAAACATTTATCACTCTCTTTGCAAATTCAGCAGACAACACTTTGAAATATTTTTCTTCCTTTTTCCCTGAAAATAGACTTTGACATTTCTTGGAGACAATTTACATGAAAAGGACAAAGCCTATTTTCTGGGAAAAAAAATATTTCAAAGTGTCACCATCTAAATATTTTAATGCTTGGCATTAAATAATTCAGCCTTTAATCTAATGAACTGAAAAGGAATAGATATTCTTGCAGAGGATAACTCTTGTCAAAATCATTGTTACCTCCATTCTCAAAAGGGTTTCCCAACTTCAGATCATGAGGTCCCGGGTTCAAATCCCACTAGAGGCAGAATTCAACTCATGACTGTATCACTTTCTGTCATCTCAGTGTGACATATAATGTTGAATTGGATGTAAAACACCATGGCCCAGTTGTTCAAAGCGTTGTTAGCTTAACGACGTCGTAAAGGGTCATTTTGTTAGCTGTTTTAGCTGATCCAATACACAATTTTCTGATATTTTTTGCTGAAAAAATGTGAGTAGCTTTTGCACTGCAAAAGCTACTCACATTTTTTCAGCAAAAAATTTCAGCATATTTGCGTATCACTTGGTGTAAATTTTAAGGAATCGTTAACTAACGACGTCGTTAGCTTTGAACAACTGGGCCCATAATTTTTGTCATTTGTCATCCTAAGGTGATTCTAGGCCAACAGACTATGGAAATAGGTAAGATATTTACAACCTGGTGAAATAAGTAAGATAGTAATGTGAATGTCTTCTTACCTAGAGTTATGTAGTAATGTTAGACTATTCAGTAAACCCTCATTACAATAACAGCATTTGTTCCCAAAGATGCTGCTATTAAAATGAATTTGCTGTTGTAAAGAATCTTAAGTGAGTAAAACGATATGTAAGAAAGGCCTTGTTTTATTCTTATTTCCTCATGACATGTGTTTTGGATATTTGTTAGAATTGACTCACTGAGGCAATTCTAACAAATATCCAAAACATATGTTTCTGAAGCATTAAATTTTTAGTGAATCCTTATCACAATAACAGCATTTGTTCCCAAAGATGCTGCCATTAAAATGAATTTGCTGTTATAAAGAATCCTTAATGATCAAACCAATATGTAAGAATAGCCTTGTTTTATTCTCTTTTCCTTATAGAACATGTGTTTGGGATATTTGTTAGCATTTAGGCAAATCTAACAAATATCTAAAACATATGTTTTTTGAAGCATTATATTCAATATTCTTGCATAATTTCTGAATTTTTACCTCGTGTGAGGGTTTCAAAATTATATTGTTGTATTAAGTGTCAGTTTAAAGAGGCTTGACTATATTCATTATGAAAACACGCCTATTCAAATATATAGAAAATTTTATCTCCAAAAACTGAATATTTTCAGATAGAAAGATATTTTTCATATTTCTGCACAAAACATAGATTGTGGGTACTCGTTAGAACCGCCTCGCCGAGGCAGTTTTAACAAGTACCCACAATCTATGTTTTGAGCAGAAATAAGAAAAATAATGTATACCCCCGTAAACCCCAGTTTTACTATATAAAAGTGGGGTTTAAGGGGGTCAAAATTATATAGGTATGTTTTCGTGATGTCTGTCTCTATTTTTCAGGACACATGGACTTGTTCTATAATTGATAATGCCAAGGCAATGGAGTACTTCAAGATTGATCCAAAAACATGTGTTATCACACTGAGGAAAAACTTGATGGATGATCCAGATGAAACAACAGAATATCCTGTAAGTATAAAGGACACTTGGGCCATGCCAAGCAAAAAGGTGTCTTTGAGCATGCACAAAATGTATGGATTCAGATTCATTCCACATGGGCAAAGTCTCATCAAGGCATTTGCTTTCCATTGATGCATTTTGTAGTGTCCAATAATTCTGTTAGCGGGTAATGTAGGCTCTTATCAGACTGCATGTATGCACAGGCTGATCTGGGCCTCTGCTTTCTGCATATGTCCGAAGACACAGTTTTGCATGGCTTGGCCCAACTGATACACTTTCAGGGGAGGCAACTCTGTCAAAATTTTGTTCCCTCCCTCCTTTGCAGAAAAGTGAACTGAAAGTCATAAATATTTCTCCCCCTGTAAAAATCACAGAATATGTACCAAGTACCTAGTCCCTTAAGATGAATAGTTTTGCCTTCAAGGGAAATGTCTCTGACATGAGAATATTTACCCCTCCCCCCACCCACCCCCTTTGCATGGAGGGAGGGGAGCTACTAATAAAGGAATCCAAAGAAGTAGAGTTCCTGTTGGCAAATATTGTTTCCCCTTAAAAAAAATGGCAGCAGAATGTTCAGGTTTGTTCAGGCTACTTTACACTCCATTCTTATTTAGCCAAGTAAACTTGACAGCCCCCTCTTCAATCTGTTTAAGATGGCTGATGCCTGACTATCAATAGCTGTGGTCAGGCCCACCATGTATTTGTTTATATATATATATATATATATATATATATATATATATATATATATATATATATATATATATATATATATATATTTTTTTTTTTTTTTTTTTTTTTTTTTGTATGTTCTCGAATCAGATTGTCATTGAGCCCTTTGGTTCTTCACAGTGGTTTTGATTATATGTATTTCACTGAGATGTTTCACAGATGAGGTAGAGGGCCTCTATGTGTACAGAACATAACATACACCACAACCTCTTTACAACACTATTGTTTGATCATGAAATATTTTCTACGGTCATTCTCTCCCTTCCGCTGATTCAAGAAGGGCAGTTATCAGTTTCTGGCAAAAGAATGTGCACAGTACTGGTTAACCACTTAGAGGACAAAGCCTGCCCAGTAAACGTGTGGTTAGGTAAACTGACCGCTCTCGACATGACCCCATTGGGTTGACTGGGCCGTAAAACCTCAACACAAAGAAACACTATTGTTGGGTTCCACAGCATGAACCGTGTTAGTTAAACAACCATGTAATATCCAAACAAAAATGTATAGATTATATTGAAAAATGACCATTTATGGTCATTTTTCAATATAAGCTATACATTTTTGGTATCCATCTTTGAATTGTGTTATATCCAAAACTGTGTTATAATGAACCATGTTATAAAGAGGTTTTAGTGTACTTGTAATTTGGAGCTGTCTCAGAATTAAATCTTCTACTGCCACAGGTGATAATAAAAGGCCTTTGCAAACAGAATAGAACCTGATGAGACATCCCACAATGAACGTTTACTTCTGTAACTGCGTATATGGCTTCATTTCTAGACATAGATTGATTTTGCTTGAAAACTGGACTGTTTACTATCATAAAGGAGAATTTCATTTATAATCTGGGCCCAGCTGTTCAAAGCATTGTTAGCTTAACAAGCTTGTTAGTGGTCAAAATGTTAACTGTTCTAGTAAGTACAGTATCTTATACACAGGTGTTTTTGTTGAAAAATGTGCGTAGCTATTTTTTCAACAAAAATTTTAGCCTATCTGTCATATTTAATGATCAAAGTTATAACAGTACGTTAACTTATGACATTGTTAGTCTTGATCATCTGGGGCAAAAATTAATAAGAACCTTATTAAATATTCAAAGGGGTGGCACCTTGACAGCAATTTTGAAATCTTTGAATACCATTCAGTTTCTTAGTTTGTATTTAGTTTTGATCAAACTTACACCAAAATGCATGATTTGTCTAAATCCTTTAGCTCTGACCCACTGTTATCCAACCTTACTTTTACCTTTAACACCTGCTACGCTATGGGTAGGTTCAACAGACGACCATCTGGTGATAATTTACTTATTTTTCCTAGCCAAATAGGATCTGATACATCATGCAATTAATTTGCATGAAGTGTCAGATCCTGTTTTCTAGGAAGAAATAAGAAAAAGAAAAATGCTATGGGCATATTCAGCAGACAACAGATTGGTGATTTTTTTTTCTTATTTTTCCTAGAAAATAGATCTGACACATTATGCAAATTGTCTCCTAAGGTGACCATTTGCATGAAGTGAAGAAAAAAAAATAGATCTTACATTTCGTGCAAATTGTTTCCTAGGAGACAATTTGCATGAAGTATCAGATCCTGTTTCTAGGAAAAATAAGAAAAATATTTCAAGATGTTGTCTGCTGAATTTTTTACCCAGCATGCAAAGGGTAAATATGAGAATTATTGTTGCCATAATAAACTGTTAAGGTGAAAGGATACTCTTGCAGGGGAGATAACTTAAAAGTTGTTTTCCTCCCTTCTGAACAAGGCCCTTCTTTAAAAGTGAAGAATTTTCTTCCTAGAGTAGAACCCTTTTCAGAAGAGATTTGGTGTGCAGGTAAGCAAATAAAAAGCAGTTTAGACTAGACCACTTGGTGATGAAGTGTATTCTCATCTCTTCACTCATTGCCCACTAGTTGCATTTTTTGTCATCTGCTGATAACCTTTGCAAACAGTTTGGACCCAGATCAGGCCCGACAAACTGCTTGTATGTCTGATTGTATTCCTGAAAGATTTTTTTTGAAAAAGTTAGTTTTAAAAACATCCACAGACAACAAAAAAGCATGCAAAATTACTCAGCATACAAAGAGTTAAGGCCCTCCTGATACAAGACAAAGCTATCACAATCTTGTGAAGCACCTGTTACATGATTGTTATGGTTGTTATTTTCAGATCCTTGTACAAGTGGTTGACAATGATGTACCACCACGAACAACAACAGGTCTTATAACAGTACGCGTCGCAAGAGATCGTTTCCCGCCTACCATCAATCTGCCTGCTACTAGACTGATTGAAGAAAATGTTGACGTTGATACATTCATATTTGATGTTGACCTTAATGACCTTGACCAAAGAGTGAGTTTATCATAGTCCCAGATAAGAGGTGGTATCCACATAATATTTTTCTTATTTCTTGATGAAAACATATTTTGTGGGTGCTCACCAGAAGTGCCTCAGTGAGGTGCTTTTAATGAGTACCCACAATATATGGGTTTGTTGAGAAATAAGAAAACTGTCAATACTTTTTGGATTAAATAAGCACCTTATTTGGAGTTATATATATTTACATGTATTTATTTATAATATATATATTATTTTGGTTTTGTCCTTCTGAAATGGACTCTTCAATCTTTGAATTAGGTCTTGTCCATTGTTGAAAATAAGGATGTCAGTCAGAGGATTTAAAAAACATTATTCCATAAGTTTTAATGAAGCAAAGGTGAAAGTTGATTAAAGATTCATCTGTACACAATAAAACAGATAACACAGATGTATGCCATCCTAGGTGGCTCAGTTGGATGCGCCATCCGACTGGAGACCAGGAGGTCGCGGGTTCAACCCCCGCCGAGGTCGGCAACTTTCTTTCGTGGAGATTGATCATGAAATCTTTTCTACGGTCATTCTCTCCCTTCCACTGATTCAAGAAGGGCAGTTGTCAGTTTCTGGCGAAAGAATGTGCACAATACTGGTTAGCCGCTTAGAGGACTAAGCCTGCCCAGTAAACGTGTGGTTAGGTAAACTGACCGCGCTCGACATGACCCCATTGGGTTGACTGGGCCGTAAAACCTCAACACAAACAAACAAACACAGATGTATACCTAAAATTCTCTATCTAGTATAGGAACAGGAAAAATATAACCTTGTCCAATGACCTGAGGCTTCTAGTTCCCAGCTGTATTATATCTAATAGGAAGTTGGTTTCATCAGTGTGATTAGGTAAACTGACCGGTTTGACATGACCCTAGTGGGTTGATTAGGCTGTAAAACCTCAACCCAATCAAATTATATATAAGAGGAGACAAATGATGCAGGCTGGCTGGTCTAGTGGTTAGTGCTCTCAACTTGCAAACTGAAGGTCGTAGGTTTGAATCCTGCTTAGAGCAAGCAAACTTTCAGGTCATTGGTACACCTAGCTCATACTCCTCATGCCCTAGATTGAGTATAAAGTGGACAGGGTGGTGCTTTGTGACAGATGGCATCACTAAGTGTGCATGGTTTAGCCATGAAAGCAGACCTGTACAAGTGCATGTCCACTGCCTCCATGTGCCTGGGGCTTGATAACATTAACCTTAATCACTGTCTGGGCTTATTCATCAGACAACAAATTGACTTTGTATTTTTTTTTTTCTCATTTTCCCAGAAAACTGGATTTGACATTTCATGCATGAAATGTCAAAGCCTGTTTTCTGTGAAAAAAAAGGAAAAAGTTCAATGTGTCATCTGCTGATAATTTTACCCAGCATGCTAAGTGTTAAAAATCTACACAACAGCAACCAGGGCCCAGTTGTTCAAAGCTAACGACGTCGTTAGTTAACGATTCGTTAAAATTTACATCGAGTGATACAAAAATATGCTGAAATTTTTTGCTGAAAAAATGTGAGTAGCTTTTGCAGTGCAAAAGCTACTCACATTTTTTCAGCAAAAAATATCAGAATATTGTATATTGAATCCGCTAAAACAGTTAACGAAATGACCTTAACGAGCTCGTTAAGCTAACAACGCTTTGAACAACTGGGCCCTGTTGATAGTTTTATAATCTTGATTTTCTTTTTTAGGGAGATTTTGTATACCAAATCATAGGGTATGATACTGCCTCATATTTCTTCAAGATAGACGAAAATGGAGTTATAACAGTTCGCTCTCGACCATTATTTGATGTTGATGAGCGTGACACATACACTGTAAGTATGAAACTGGGCTGAAATAAGTAAAATGATGTTGAAACACAATAACTTTCAAGAAGCTTTGAAAAAGTTGGAAATATTCATATATCTGAAAAATTTTATGTTACTGTTACATTAACAAGCTGTGTAGTGTGTACCGCCATGTCCCCACATAATATATAATCTAAATATACAGGCATATACATAAATGTGTAAGTTTTGAGAATTTTTCAGTTTAAAAATCTGGGCCCAGTTGTTCAAAGCGTCGTTAGCTTAACGAGCTCGTTAAGGGTCATTTCGTTAACTGTTTTAGCAGATTCAATATACATTATTCTGATATTTTTTGCTGAAAAAATGTGAGTAGCTTTTGCAAGCTACTCACATTTTTTCAGCAAAAAATTTCAGCATATTTGCGTATCACTCGATGTAAATTTTAACGAATCGTTAACTAACGACGTCGTTAGCTTTGAACAACTGGGCCCTGGTGTCATTCAACCACAACAAAGCCAACCATGGTTCTGAAGGGAGAATTGATACAGTTTACAATAACTGTTCTTGAGTTTCGTAAAAATCTGGTGTCATTAAACCACAACAAAGCCAACCATGGTTCTGAAGGAAGAATTGATACAGTTTATGATAAATGTTCTGAAATTTCGAACACCAAAGTGTCTGACAAAAAGACATATGCAAACAATGCAGACCCAGATCAGTTTGCTCCTGAAGGTGCAGTCTGATCAGGGTCTACACTGTTTGCCACTCCACCAAGTATTTTAAGCAACAGGTGTCTGACAAAGTTTCTGACAAAATGACATATGCAAACAGTGCAGACCCAGATCAGCTGCTCCTGAAGGTGCAGTCTGATCAGGGTCTACAGAGTTTGCCATTCCACTAAGATTTTTTAAGCAACAGATACATAAAAAGCAAATGTTAGGCCAAAATAGTATGGATTAAAGTGTTTGAAATTTTAGGACATTTACAATAATTGGAGGCAACCCCATCAAAATATTTTTGCCTCCTGTCTGAAATTGAGTCTACACTAAAAGGAAAGAATATTAGCTCCCAAGGGAGCAAACTCTTTCCTTTTAGGATAGATCCATTGTTAGAAGGGGCTTGCTTTACTGGGAAGCAAACAGGAAGTCAAAAGTTATCTCTCTTGTACAGAATGACAAAAATCTACCAAGTGTATACCCAGTCCTCTTACCAGTTATAATCTTATTTTTGTTTATTTTAGATTCTTGTGGAAGGGTATGATCGTGCTTATCCAGAAAACAGAGTGACAGGCAATTTAACTCTTACGATTAATAGAAATCCAAGTGGTCCAAGATTTGATCGTGGCTCATACTCTGAGATAATACCTGCTGATTACCCACTGGGTACTGCTGTCATATTCCTTACAGCCTCAGACCCAGACAATGTGAGTTAATTAACATACAGGTGACTCTTGTTATCTCTCTGAAGGGACTCTCTGAAATACTTCAAGATATCCGTACCTTGACATATCAGGTTTGCAGAATTGAAGAAAGAAACGATCTAACAACACAATTCACAAATAAATATGTCATTTTACTCATGAAATTAGAGGTATATTCAAAATATTGTTGAAAAGAGGAGAAATTTAGGACCAATTTCTTCTCTTTTCCACAATATTTTGTTACCATGTTATAACAGGAGAAGCTTTTCACTTCAAGATAAGCGGTTATTCGAGATAAGTGGAGATTATGAGTCGACCGTATTTGCCGAAATATTCTGACACCCTTACTCATTATCATACTGGTCCTAAATATTGAATTTACTACCTATCGATGTGTCTAAAAACTGGTGGATGAGTGGCCAGCTGTACAGACCTTATTATACAGATGCCACATTGGCAGCATCTGATCTGGATCTACATTGTATGCGCAGGCATGTTTGTCCAAATTATTAGAATAAATCCATAATTACATGTATATGTGCTTTAAATTTTGGTTTCATTCTTATTTCTATCTATATGCTTTAGAATTCCTCATACATTGTACTTGCAACATGTGTTTTTGAAGACAAAAATGAAAATAAAAAATGAAAATCCATAATTATATGGGCTTTCAGTTTTAACCCTTGTCTTGCTGAACCCGTATATGCCATGCCTTTGCAAACAGTGCAGATCCAGATCAGTTGGCTTCTAAAGAAGCCAACTGATCTAGATCTGCACAGTTTGCCATTTAGTATGTGAATTTGTATCAACAACCTGCACCAAGTAATCTGATTGGCTGAAAATTGGAAGTGGGAGTGGCATCTTAATTTAATCAGCATGACAAGGGTTAAAACTGATATATGGGCCACATCAAGCAAAAAAGTACAGTCGACTCTCGTTATCTCGAATTCCAAGGGACTCACTGAAACACTTCGAGATATCCGTACCTCGACATATCAGAGTTGAGAGAGTGAGGAAAACAATAAATTGAACAACCACATTTAACAAATGAATATGTAATTTGACTCCTGAAGTTAGAAATATATATATATAATAATGTGGAAAAGAGGAGAAATTGCTCCTTAGGAGCAGTTTCATTTCTCCTCTTCTCCACATTATTTTGTTACCTGTTGTCATAGTTTTATGTTAAAACAGGGACCAGATTTTCACTTCTAGATAAGCGGTAATTCGAAATAAGCGAGTTCGAGATAACGAGGTTCGACTGTATCTTCTAACATAGCAAAATACACAGATTCAGATTCAGCTTTTGCATGCACAAAGTCTCATCTGGGCATTTGCTCTCCATCGATATATTCTATAGTGTCAAATGAATGTGTTAGCGGTAAGTGAAGTCCCTGATCAGACTGCACATTTGCAGTTTATGCCGGCTGTGTAAGCCATAAGATGGTATTGTACCCACAATGCACCACAGATTAAATCATTAACCTGCTTAATTCAAATATTATCAAATGACATTTTAAGATATTTCCCTTATTCTTCTCTAAAAATGGAATATGACATTTCATTCAAACTGTCTCCTTCAGTTTGAATGAAATGCATACCCTATTTTCTGAAGAAAAAAAAAATCCCATATTAATTTTGTTGTCTGCTCATTTTGTCTTGAGAAATGTATTGGTAAATAACCAGTCTACTTTCTTCCACAGGACCAGCTGACATTCGAGAGCTTGGCAACAAATGAACAGAAAGATATCTTCTTCCTTAATTCCCGAGACAGGACTATAGATTTGGTTGGCGATGTCACTGGTATAACACAGCAAGTAACATACACGGTAAGAAAAAGCCTCACAATTTTATTTAACCTTTACCACTTTCTTGGCTAATTCAGCAGACTACAAATTGATGATATTTTCTAATTTTTTTTCCAAGAAAACAGGATGTGACATTTCATGCAAATTGTCTCAACTGGGAGACAGTTTGCATGAAATGACAAATCCTGTTTTCTGGGAAAAATAAGAAAAATATTTCAAAGTGTCATCTGCTAGAAATTTTACGCAGAGTGCTAAGCATTAAAGTTTGATACCTGAGCTGTTTTTGATACTGAAGCCTCCAGGTGGTCAAATAGTTAGGTTTCCTATCACAAGGTCCTATGTTCGAATCATCACAAAACACGCCTATATAATTTTGAACCCCTTCAACCCCACTTTTATATAGTAAAACTGGGGTTTACCGGGGTATACATTATTTTACTTATTTCTGCTCAAAAACATAGATTGTGGGTACTCGTTAGAACCGCCTCGATGAGGCAGTTCTAATGAGTACCCACAATCTATGTTTTGAGCAGAAACATGAAAAATATAAGAATTTTTATCTGAAATCTTGCAGATTTTTTGTGGTGAAAATTTCAATATATTTGAATAGGCGTGTTTTCGTAATGGCCACGTGAAGTGGAATTCAGCTCATGACTGTATAGCCTTTTACTGCTCAGAGTCTTTCAGTATCACACTTCCGTCAACTTAACCCATTGTTTACTGAGTAGATTCTCCCCATTGTATACTGAGTAGATTCTCCCACACTATATATTGGAAGAGTCCAATTTCAATTTTAGGTATGTCCGGCTATGAGATTTACATATTACTAGAGAAAAATGGCTAAACTATTTGCAAATAGTGGAGACCCTGATCAGACGCCATATTCTGCGCGTCTGATCTAGGTCTGCACTATTTGCCACTTACCCTTTTACAGGTCTCCTGACTACAATGGGTTAATAATATATCACTTAAACAATGTTGAAAGGGATGTAAAACACCAAACCATCATCATCATCATTATTTTTGATACTACAAAAATGACAGGAACACCACTGACTAAAGCAGTTTTATTTTTTTTCCTGACTGTTGTTTTAATTAGAAAATATAATTATGTTGGTATACAAAGCTTTGTGAACGAAATACACCAATTACCTTGATGCAAAATGACCCACAAGGGTTTGAGGTGTCATTAAACCTCAGTCAACACCAATTTCCTTAAAACACTATTGTTGGGATCTAAAGCAAAATTCATGTTAGATAAACAGTTATGTTGTATCCAAACAATAAATGCATAGATTGTATAGAGTTTATGGTGTTTTCTGTATAATCTGTACAGTGGATACAACATTTTTAGGATTCATCTTTAAACCTCGTTATATCCAAAACCTTGCTATAATGAACCATATTATAAAGAGGTTTCTGCCTCTGATTCCCCCTTTAAACTATACAAAGTGGTATATTGGGGAGTTTGCCTTATTTATGAATAAAAGTAGGATTTCTTTTTGTGCTGTGTTTAAAATCTCATAAATACTTTATGAAGGAACTTTTTTTGTTTATTCAACCATCCACTGCAAAGGGGCAGAGCCTAATTTTGTGCATGCATTTTAGAGAGCTCCAAAGTTGAAAGCGTAAACTTTATCTGGCTGGCTATAAACAAAAGCCCATCCAAAAATATTTTTCATTATTCTTCACAGAAAATGAGCCAACATTTCATTCGAAGTGTCTCCATTTTATGCATAGATATTTTCAATGAACTCTTCCACAGTGAACATAAGAAGTTTCCATTACATACACATAGCAATGGTATATGGAAATTGCTATAATAACTGCTCTTACTGAAACTTTTTAACGTTACACCAAACATTGTAGACCCTTGTCAGATGCCGCATTTTGTGGCATCTGATTTAGATCTACACTATCTTCATAAATCCTTTTTTGGGATACAAGGCATTAATGGGTTAATGGTAATATATCATATTTCTTCCTTTCAGTTTGATGTAGTCGTCCGGGATAACAGGATCACCAATCCAAAATCAGCTACTGCATCTGTGTCCATTACTGTTCAACCACTGGCTGGAGCGCCCATATTCACATTAAACAGATATGAGGTCTACATTCCTATCATAACACCAGTGAATACTGTTATTTATAATCAGATCTCAGCCACTGATGCTAATACTCAGGTATGAATGAATGATAATGTAAACCCTTGTGGGTAGAGTTATGGGGTGGGGGGGGGGGGGGGGTGGGGCGGTGTTGAGTGGGTGGGGGCATGGGGCACCAGGCCTCATAGCACAGTTGGTAGTACATCTGACTGTTGCAAGTTCGAATTCCAGCTCAGCCACATAATTCTTGTGGTAACTATCATGAAATTATTTCTATGGTCATTTTCCCCCTTCCACTGATTCAAGAAGGGCACTTGTCAGTTATTGGCAAAAGTGTGTGCAAAAGTACTGGTTAACTGCTCAAAGGACTAATCCTGCCAAGGAAAAGTGTAGGTAGGTAAACTGTCTGGCTCAACATGATCTTAACAGCGTTGACTGGGCCATAAGATATTAAATCAAGCTAATACACCTTTTAGCTTTTCTGCTATTTTTACAAGGTAGATAACTCCTGAGATGCCCGATTTTCTTCCATGCACCCCAAGTACCTTCCGACAAGGGTTCTACTCTAAAATGAAAGAATTTGCTCTCAAGGGGAGCAAAGTCTTTCCTTTCAGAGCACTCCTGTTCTGAAGGGAGGAAAATACAATTTTGACAGAGTTGTCACCCTTGAAAGTGTATCAGTTCCTCTTAAGATGAAAGGATACACCTTAAAGGAGCTCATATCTGACTCCCTTCTCAAAGGGAGCTACTCAAAAAGGAAGTTTTAAGAATGGCTTCATTTGAGAAGGGACTAGGGATAAGATTCTTAACTTCAACAGTATCCTTTATTAAGAAAGTATTACTATTTCAGGGAAGCAAAGCCTTATCTACTGGAGTGATCTCCATTTGAAAAAGGAGACAAACACTTTTAATATAGAGTGTGATCCCTTTGATGTGTACATCTGTTCCCCATAATGCCCCTTTTCCATTACCCATGATGCATCCTGTGTGTTGTCAGTAAATTTTCATGCTACTCACTGTGTATAGTTTCTGTTTTATTAAAGGGTGAGCTGAGATATGCTGTTGAAGGATATTTGCCTGGTACCAATTTCTTTGAGGTAGATGAACGCACTGCTAAAGTTAAGACTACTGCTAATCTTAACAATGATAACAGACAGTATACGGTAAGTTCTGTAAAATTACCTCTGAGCCCTTCCATCACAGCTTAATCCATTTATACTGAGTGAACTATTCTACCTCAGCTCTTTGGATAGATTCTTTTTCAATAGTAGGGGTGTCTGGTTATTTTCTATTTTTACCATAATTTATAGAAATTCCTGTATCTTATAATTAAATTAAACACTTAGCATGCTATGGACAAAGCCATTAGAATACAATTTGATGGTATTTTTCTTATTTTTCCCAGAAAATAGCCTTTGTCATTTCATGCAAGTTGTCTCCCCAGGAGACAATTTGTATGAAATGCCAAAGCCTATTTTCTGGGAAAAATATATCAAAAAGTTGTCTGCTGATATTTTTACCCAGCATACTGATAATATAGAAATTCAGGAAGTGCCAGAATTACAGATCACAGTCTGCTGCTGATATTAAGAGGAGGAAGGAATGAACAGGAACATCACAGCCAGAACACACCAAGCAGGCACACAATGTTGAAACAAGGTCAATGCACCATTGATTCAAAGTCCAGACATTGAATCAACATTATTGCATAAAAACCAGTGCCGCAAGTTATTAACATTAACCAGCAAAAAGCCATGTATTAACAAGGCAATTCATGCAACTTTCAGTATGCTCCTACTGGGGCTACAGAATTGCTGCCATTACGAGATGTGTACTGCCCTGCCCTAGAACGAGCATAGTCCTTGGAAATAGCGTTTGCGCAACATTGGTGAAAAGGCAAAACAAAATAGCGCTAGAAATAATGCAAAATGTAGCAAATTTTTTTTTTTCAGTTTTTATGCAATAATAGCGATCGAACATGGTTTTTCAGTGCATTAACATTCACCAGGTCCCTTGGGAGGTGTTGGAAACCTCGGCCTCGGTTTTCAACACCTCCCACAGGACCTGGCAAAAGTTAATGCATGAAAAATCGTGTTTGATCCCTATATTGTTACAATGTTGTGTGTTCGCTGGGCATTCATAGCTCCAGACAGAAGGAGTAATAAAAAGATTTTATTTTTTATTTTTGCAGAAAATGATTATCTTATGAATACTCGTTAGCATTGCCTCTGGAGTACCAGCTGGGTTTCTTTTACGGAAATGAAAACAAATAATTAATTTAAAATAATATATAGGTTATAATTTTATTTTGACCTATGACATATTTATTTTCATTACCAGATTTATGCTAAGTATTTGGACAGACAGACAGGCCTAAGCAAACAGAGTAGCCTCAGATCAGATGCCTGAGAATGAGCATCAGATCAGGGTCTACACTGCTTCCCAGTTCTTTAGCATTTCTTAGGCACATCAACATGTGGTAAAATAACTTGTTCAACTCTTAGGACAATTATGGTAAGGAATTAAGATGTCCAAATAGGATAAATATGGTTTGTATTCTACATTATGTTTATTTTGTGTTTTAGCTGTCTGTGAGTGCCTACAACACGCTAGCAGAAAAGAAGAGTTACTCTGTGTTGATTATCTACATTCAACGTAACCTTCATCCACCAGTATTCCAGCCAAGTGGTCAGAATGTCTTCTTTGCCAATATTATAGATCATCAATCTAAAGGAACAGAGCTTATCAACATGACTGCTCTTGACAACGACATTACTGTAAGTTCTTTTATTTATTCCCTCTGAAAAAAAAAAAAAAAAATCTAAAGTAGTCTGCTGCAGTTGAGAATGGCCGTTTTCAAGGTTAAAACAAATTGTAGCAGATGACATTCTTTTCTTTTTTTTTTTTCTTTTCTTTTCAGAGAAAAAAGGCTTGGGATTTCATTCAGCTTGTCAGCTACACAGACAGTTTACATGAAATATCAAGGCTTCTTTTCTCTGAAAAAAAGGAAAAAAAAAAATACAGCAAAAAATAAAAAGTCTTAAAAACATTAAATTGAAAGGATCAGACCCAGCGGGCACATGACGTAAATATAACGTCGCCTCAACGTCGATGCAACGTCATGACGTTGCATCGATGTTGAGGCGACGTTATATTTACGTCATGTGCCTGCCGGGAGAGGTTATCAGTATGACCGCTGTTGACAATGACATTACAGGAAATGCCAATCCTTATTTTCTTTAAATAGTACCAAAAAATGAATAAAAAAATCAATAAAGATAAGTATGTGTAAACAAAAATGATAGACTAGTTGTGATGCGTGCTTTAAGGGTTATATCAAATTTATACTATCACATATTTCAGAGCCCCAAAAAAACAAAGTGCTTTATAGATTATTTATTTTCTTCTTTCAATGATTTTCAGACCCCAGAAAACAAGGTCTTATATAGTTTGGTTAAAGATGATGATAGTACTTGGTTCAACATAGATGCCGCCTCTGGTATAGTCACGATTAAGCGGAGAGTTTCTTTGGATCAAGATAGACCAGACCAGTATCGGGTGAGATATTATGTGGTAGTCTACAGGTGCAGGCAGTCATAAAGTTTCCTTAACCTTTAAGACTGTCTGGGCAAGTTTAAAAGATGACAAATTGATGATATTTTTCTTCAGGATTTGACATTTCATGCAAATTTGAAATCTCAAATGCTGTTTACTGGGAAAAAATAAGAAAAATATGTCAATATATGAAATGCATCTTAAGATTTTGCTGAGCGTGCTTGGGGATTTTGTTGTCACCTGGTAGACTTCAGGTTCAGTAAATATTCTATTTTGAACACTTTATTCTGTACTTTTCAGCTTAAATTCTGCTTTTAATGCAGTTATTTCTTAAAATACTTAGTGGAATGGCAAACCAGACCCTGATCAGAGCAGTCTGATCTGGGTCTGCACTGTTTGCATATGTCATTTTGCCGGAAGCTTTGGTGTACGAAATGAATCACCATTACGAAAACATGCCTATTCAAATATATTGAAAATTTTACCACCAAAAAAATTAAAATTTTCAGATAAAAATTTTTGATATTTTTCATATTTGTACTCAAAACATAGATTGTGGGTACTCATTAGAACCACTTTTCTGAGGTGGTTCTAATGAGTTCCTAGAACCACATTTCTGAGGTGGTTCTAAGGAGTACCCACAATCTATGTTTTGAGCAGAAATAAGAAATAATGTATACCCCTGTAAACCCCAGTTTTACTATATAAAAGTAGGATTTAAGGGGGTCAAAATTATAAGGCATGTTTTCGTGATGCTGCATAGTATTAACACTTAGCATATTTGGTAAATATATCATCAAATGACGTTTTGAAATATTTATCTTATTTTTCCTAGAAAATAGTCTTTAACATTTTATGTCAAATTATCAGCCAGGAGGACAATTTACATGAAATTCAAAGTCTGTTTTCTGGGAAAAATATCAATTTTTCATCCGCTGAATTTACCCGTAGCACTGTAAGTATTATATTTTCCATCTACTGGCTGGTATTTGGTGTGGACACTGAAACTCAAGGGCAAATGAAAGTACAAAGCTAATTCCCTGTTATACAGTCCAGCCCTGTCTTCAAGGAGACTGGATAGGCTTAGTAAATTTTTCTACCATTTTTTACAAGGGAGACAACTTTTATAACTTCTTGTTTGCATTCCTGCACACAAAACAAGTGGTTTATTTCAAAAGAAAAGAGTTTGCCCTGACCTGATCAGATGAGTTTTGACAAAAAAAAGAAAACAAACAAAAAATACTCCACAAAGTGTCAAAACTATCTGTTATGGGTCCTCTTTAGACTTGCCTCAGCAAGGCAATTTTAAGGCATCATGAGCTGGCCTCGGTGGCTCAGTTGGATGCGCATTCAACTAGAGACCAAGAGGTCGCAGGTTCAACCGCTGCCGAGGTCAGCAACATTCTTTCATAGAGATTGATAATGAAATATTTTCTGTGGTCATTCTCCCCCTTCCACTGATTCAATAAGGGCAAATGTCAGTTTCTGGCAAAAGAATGTGCACAATACTGGGTATCCGCTTAGAGGACTAAGCCTGCCCAGTAAAAGTGTGGTTAGGTAAACTGACCTCGCTCGACATGACCCTATTAGGTTGACTGGGCCATAAAACCTCAACACAAATAAGGCATCATGAAAGATGCCTATATAATATAATGTTGGACCACCTAAAGCCCCACTTTTATATAGTAAAACTGGGGTTTACAGGGTATACATTATTTTTCTTATTTCTGCTCAAATACATAGATTGTGGGTACTCATTAGAACCACTTTGCCATGGCAGTTCTAACAAGTACTGACAGTCTATGTTTAGAGCAGAAATATGAAAAATATCTGAATTTTTATCAGAAAATTTTCATTTTGTGGCGGTAAATTTTCAGTATATTTGAATAGACTTGTTTTCATAAGGAGTGCTCACAACATATTTTTACATGCAAAGTAAGAAAAATATTTTGTCTGGATAACATTCTTGTTTGGGACTATATATTTGTTCAAACCAAATTCCATGCATTGCTAACCTTTAACATCTATGGGCTAGTTCAGCACAAGATAAATTGATGATGTTTTTCTTATTATTTCCAGAAAACAGGATTTGATATTCCATGCAAATTGTCTCCAGTGGAGACAATTTGCTTGAAATGTCAAAGCCTATTTTTCAGGAAAGATAAAAAAAAATTGACAATGTTGTCTATTGACATTTTTACCTATCATGCAGAATGTTAACAAAGTGTTTTTTTACTTTAAATTTATTTACAGCTGTTTGTTGTTGCTACTGACAGTTCAAGCCGGGATGATCCACGCTCTGCAACTGCCACAGTAACAGTTCTGGTGGAAAGAAATGTTGCCCCAGTAATCCAGAACCGCAACTCCTATATTAAAACAATATCAGAAGGTATTGACCTAGATGAGCCCATTCTGACTATTGTCGCAGTTGATAGGAACCCAGCGGTAAGAATTTTATCATTTGACTCCTAATTTACGACTCCCAGCCCTTCTTTTGACTATATAAAGTGGTGAATTAGTGGGGTCACTTAAATTCTAAATAAATGAAGCATTTCTTTTTATGCTTGTATTTAAACCTCGAAAATAATTTATTAAACCTTTTTGTTTATTAACCCATTGATGACTGGAGACCCCCAAAGAGGTAGCAGGCAAACAGTGCAGACCTAGATCAGACATGGCAGAATGCTGTG
The DNA here is from genome assembly GCA_964016985.1 of Anodontia alba. Lineage (NCBI taxonomy): Eukaryota > Metazoa > Mollusca > Bivalvia > Lucinida > Lucinidae > Anodontia > Anodontia alba. The sequence goes on from OZ024822.1 coordinate 43,813,969, forward strand.
TCTAATCAGGGGCCACACTGTTTGCAAATAGATCAACCATTTTTCTTTATGAATATGTACAATATATATCCAGACATACCTAAAATAAAAAAATGACTCTTACAATATATTATGTTGGAGAGTTTATTCATTTAAACAGCCCACTGAAATTAGGCAGAGCCTAACTGTACTAGCACATTAGAGAGGTTCTTAAGCTGAAAGCCTAAAGTTTTACCTGCTAACTACATGTATGCATAACAGTAAGCAGGATTTAAAAAAAAAATATTTTTAACAGAAAATATGACTCCAAATTTCATTCAGATTGTCTCTAGAGATAAATATAAGTATGGAAATGAGCCCTATCATGAAAAGAAATGTCTTATGACATACCCAGTCAGCATTCTACGTAAATCTATATCGGGCCGTCATCGGCCCGTCAGGGTAGCTGACGGGCCGATGACGGCCCGATGTAGATTTACGTAGAATGCTAGCTGGGTATACAGAGCAAAAGCTGAGGTAAGCTTGCACATCCACAAACTCTGATCAGGGCTGTTTGCTATCCTCTTACAGAATGGTTCCATATTGCAGAATATATCATTATGAAAATACGCCTATTCAAATATATAGAAAATTTTGCCTCCAAAAGCTGAAAATTTTCAGTTACAAAATATTTCTCTGATATTTCTCATATTTCAGGCTGCTTAAAACATAAACTGTGGGCACTTGTTAAAACCACATTGGCAAGGCAGTTCTAACACGTACCCGCAATCTACGTTTTTGAGCAGAAATAAGAAAAATAATGTATACCTCTATAAACCCCGGTTTTACTATATAAAAGTGGATTTTATGGGGGTCAACATTATATAGGCAAGTTTTCCTGATGTCCAGATCCAAATCTGGGCCTTTATTATTTGGATAGTGACATAATAACCTTGGTGTTGAAAATTAATTCTTGAATACAGTATGTGTGTATTCTGTCAATTCTTTTTGTACAGGATGACTTAAATGGCATGTTGGAGTATTCAATTGTTGAAAGTGCAGCGAGACAAGTGTTCTACATCAACCCAGATACAGGAGTAATAACTGCAAGAAAAAGTTTGAAGGGAATCTCTGTGAAGGATTGGACAGTATGTTCTACTATTTTTCTGTTCAGATATGTCAATGTTCAGCATTAACCCTTCTCTTGCTGAGCATGACATGCCCTGTCTTACGAAACAGTGAAGATCCAGATCAGTTGGCTTCTGAAGAAGCCAACTGATCTGGATCTGCACTGTTTGTCATTAAATATGTAAATATTTATCAAAAACCCAGATCAAGTAATCTGATAGGCTGGAAATTAGAAATGGGCGTGGCATCTTAATTTATTAGCATAACAAGGGTTACGTGAAATATTCTTGAAAGGGCCATAAAACTCAAATCAAATCAATGTTCAGCGTTACACATTATTTTTTTCCTGTTAAATCATGTGAAGCATCTGTATGGCTGAGTGGATAGTGCTACCAACTGTAGATCACAAGAAACTAGATTCAAAATCACACTGGAGGCTGAATTCAGCCAATGACTGGTTGGCACTTCATTGCATAGAGCATTTTATTATCACCCATCCATCATTTCTATATGACTTGAATATATGCAACATTGAAAGGGCTGTAAAAAACTAAATCTTTATCATCAGCATCATTATTATCATCATTTTAATCCAGTGTAGCAATGTAAACATGGTCAGTTGTTAAAGTGCCAACTACAACAGCAAAGACAACTTCTGATTTTTTTTTTTCTCAAAAAAAAAAAAAAATAAATAAATAAATAAATAAATGTCTTTTGCACTTTCATGTCAACTGTCTGCTAGTTCATATGAAATTTCAAGCATTTTCTTATGGAAAAAATAGAATGCTGTTCACCTTAATTTTGAATGGTGCCTCAAAAATTAACTGAAATGACATACAGATTATTTTTCAACTACTGATACTTGCAGTTGTCCAGTTGGTGGGTTTGTCAAAAGAAAAGTTTTCTTCACAAGCTATATTGTGGGGTACTCATTAAAATTGCCATCATGAAGTAGTTCTAACAAGTTTGGAAAAAAAAAAAAAAGAGAGAGAGAGAGAAAAAAAAATGCCAAAAATTTTGCAGTTAAAAAAAGAAATGACTATGTGTCAGTTTTGTATTGAAAACAAAACAGAATGTACACGATTACATATTTTTATGTTATCTTGTCGATATTCGGATTAATAAAAGAATTGATATGATATTTGTTTCCCCTATTGTTAATGCTTTGCATGCTGAGTACAAAGGAAACAATTTGCAGGAAATGTCATAGATACTGAAAGGAGGAATCCTTTGGAAGGAAAGAACACATAAAAGAATCATTACAAAATTTCCTAAGAATTTCCAGCTCAGGTTTCAGTGGTCTGTCAAATTTAGTTACATAATTATTGTAATAAAATAAATTTTATTACAGTTTACTGCACGAGTGGAAGACAAAGGTATACCAGCACTGGGTGATCAGACAGGTGTCAGCATCAGGATACAAGAAGTTGGTGGACCAACATTCACGCCAACAGTCTATAATTTGAACAGAGAAGAGGACCTTCCAGTGGATACGGTTATAATAACAGTGAGGGCCAATGATCCTACACCTGATGTAAGTTTCATAGCAGGGCCCAGTTGTTCAAAGCTAACGATGTCGTTAGTTAACGATTCGTTAAAATTTAAATCAAGTGATATGCAAATATGCTGAAATTTTTTGCTGAAAAAATGTGAGTAGCTTTTGCAATGCAAAAGCTACTCACATTTTTTCAGCAAAAAATTTCAGAATATTGTATATTGAATCCGCTAAAACAGTTAACGAAATGACCCTTAACGAGCTCGTTAAGCTAACGACGCTTTGAACAACTGGGCCCTGATTAATAAGTTTATCCTTTTTTTTTTTTTTTTTTTTTAAAATCAAATGTTTGTAGGGAAACCTTTTGGATCTCAAACCTAATTGACTTTTGAACTTTGTATAAAGCCTTATAGGGAGTAACTCTTACCATTCTCTGGGCAAATTCAGCAGATGACGAATTGATGATATTTTTCCTATTTTTCCCTGAAAATAGGCTTTGGCATTTCATGCAAATTGTCTCATTACAAAGTATGTTTGACATTTCTTGCAAATTGTCTTCCTATGAGACAATTTGCATGAAATGTCAAAGCATATTTTCTGGAAAAAAAAAAAATGAAAAAAATATTACAAAATGTTATCAGCTGAAATATTTACCTGATCAGGGTCTTTGCTATCTGCTGCTATATCACTCTAGACAAGAGGTTATCCAGAGACACATTTATTTTATATCTCCACAAAAATATATTGTGGGTACTCATTAGAAGCACCCTGTTGAGGCACTTCTAATGAGTACCCTCAACATATGTTTTTTGCAGATATAAGAAAACAGCCAATATTTTTTTGTTGTAAAAAGTGCCTTAAATATGTGTTTGTGTGTGTGTGTGTGTGTGTGTGTGTGGTGTGTGTGTGTGTGTGTGTGTGTGTTTTCGTAATCATTTTCATGCTAGCCTTGGCGGCTCAGTCGGATGCACATCTGATGTGATCAGGAGGTCACGAGTTGGACCCCTTCTGGGTCAGGCAACATTTTGTCATGGAGATTGATCATGAAATATTTTTTACTGTCATTCTCTCCCTTCAGCTGAGTCAAGAAGGACAGTTGTCAGTTTCTGGCAAAAGAATGCTCACAGATACTGGTAAACCACTAAGAGATGAAGCCAGCCCAGAAAAAAGTGTAGTTAGGTAAACTGACTGGTTTGACATGATCCTAATGTGTTGGCTCGGCTGTAAAACCTCATCCAATCAACTACCATTATCTTATAAGTACTAATCTGTGCTTGTTTTTCAGGGTGTTCTTAAATATGAGCTCAGAGGTGATGGCCTGGCATTCCAATACTTCAGAGTTGATCCCAACGATGGAACTATTTACCTCAACAAATCCTTCATTGAGGACAACCGTCAGACACCATCATACAAGGTTAATGAGTTCTCTTAATACTTAGCATGCATAGTAAAAATTTCAGCAGATGACACCTTGAAAAAAGAAATGATATTTTTTCCAGAAAATAGGCTTTTACATTTCATGCAGATTGTCTCCAAAGGAAGAAGACAGTATGCATGAAATGTCAAAGCCTATTTTCTGTGAAAAGTAAGAAAAATATCTTCAGTTTGTCTATTGCTGAATTTGCCTAGGAGGGCGGTTTATGTTAACAAGAAAAAAAAAAAACACCAATCTTTAAATAAGATTTTCTTAAAAATTGGATATTTTTTTTCCCTTTTCTACACATAAGTGGTATTGTAGTCTGCAGTATTCAGTGGAGTCACCCTGTTTGCACAGACTACTTAAATTTAAAACCACTAACCTTTAGCACTCTCTGGGGATTAGACAGCAAAAACATCCCTGCCCTCCTGAATTTGACAGGCCACTACAAAACCGTGGGATTTTAGATACCTGAGCTGGAAGTTCTTCGGAAATTAAGTGAAAAATCTGAAGCCCACCCACATGGGATTTTTGACACAACATTAGAATTAGATGTTGTTTTCAAAATTGTCTAATTTCATGCTTTATTGACCAGCATTTTGCTTTTTATGCAGTTTTTGTCTTAAATATTTAATAGAATGACAGTATAGATCCTGATCAAACTGCTCCAGGAGCAGTCTGATCTAGGTCAGCACAGTTTTCATATGCAGTTTTGTCAGAAAACTTTGTTACAAAATTCTAGGATATTTACTATATGTATATATGTTACAGCTACGAATACATGCGGTAAGAGAAAGAGATCCAAACATCTATGCCGAAGTGATCGTGAATGTGGCAGTGAACAGGAATCCAAACAGACCGACATTCTTGCATGGTGACAAAGTATTCAACATCAGTGAGACTTATACACCAGGTGTCATCTTTGCCAACATTAATGCTACGGATGAAGATGCTGTAAGTCTTACATTCTTATTAACTGAAATACTTTTTAAAGGGCCATAAATCCCAGTACATAACTATAGCATACATGTGATATCTCCCTCATCAGGAGGGAAACTCCCTCATTTTGATGCTAATTTTTGCCCAAATTATGCCAAAATTTTGGAGTCTCCCTCATTTGAACAGAGAATTTCCCTATATATTCTTTACATTTGTTAAGAATCTCCCTCATCACAATGGCAAATCTCCCTCACACAGTTAAAAAAATTATCACATGTATGCTATAGATGGAAGGGGTATCCAGATCCATTATAGAACAAGTTTTGGATATTTGTTAGTATTTCCACAGTGAGGCTGTTATACATTTTCATGGTGAAATAAGAAAAAAATCCTTAAACTATCCTTAAATATTTGTTTTCTTGAACTATTGGAAAAATTTCCTAGGAACTCAGAAAGAAAATTGAATTAGCCATAGTAAACAAGCCATCTGGGCCCATTTGTTGAAAAAGTTGTTAGCTTAACAAGCTGCTTTGATGTCAAAATGTTAACTGTTCTAGGAAATACAATATCTAATTCACAGATATGTTTGCTGAAAAATCTGAGTAGCTTTTGCAAATGCAAAAGCTACTCACATTTTTTCAGCAAAAATATTACCATATATACCATATTTAATGATTGAAGTTTTAATGGTACCTTAACTAAGGACATCCTTAGTTTCAAACAACTGGGCCTTGGTTTCAAGTCATTGAAATTTTATTGTATGATTTTAGGGCACCAATGGTGAAGTGTCATACTCTATCAGTGAGCCATCACCGCGATACACACGGCAGTACTTCTTCATTAACATGTACACTGGTGAATTAATGGTAATTAGAGACCTTCGCCTTGACAGAAACCAAGATGTATATGTGGTAAGTTCTACTAGTTTATCTTCGTCTCTTCTAATTGGCAGGCAAAGGTCCTAGCCTTTTAACCCTTGTCCTGCTGAACCCGGATATACCCTGCCTTTGCAAACAGTGTAGATCCAGATCAGTTGGCTTCTGAAGAAGCCAACTGATCTGGATCTGCACTGTTTGTCATTAAGTGTGTGAATTTATATCAACAATCTGGATCAAGTTATCTGATTGGCTGAAAATTAGAAGTGGGCATGGTATCTTAATTTATTCAGCAGGACAAGGGTTAATTGCCAATTACAACTGCAGCTAAAGTGTCCAGGTGGCTGAGTAGTTAGCACACCGGACATCAAGGTCCTGGGTTAAAATCCCTCTGAATTCAGCTCATTTTTACAGTGCTTTATTGCACAGAGCCTTTTGTTATTGGGAGGCCTTAGTGGCTCAGATGGATGTGAGTCCAACTAGTGATCAGGAGGTTGTGGGTTTGACCCACTCTGGGTCAGCAACGTTCTTTCATGGACTTTAATCATGAACCATTTTCTATGGTCATTCTCTCCCTTTGGCTGATTCAAGAAGGGCAGTTATCAGTTTCCTGAAAAAGAATGTGCGCAATACTGATTAAGGGCTTAGAGGAATAAGCCTGCTCAGTAAACATGTAGTTTGATAAACTGACCACTCTCTACATGACCGTATTGGGTTGATTAGGCCAAAAAACCTCAACACAAACAAACATTCATTTTCATCATTCTCTCACCTTAATATAATGTAAAACACTAAATCATCATGGATGTAAAACATAAAATGGTCGTCATCAATGGAGAGCATTTTTTTTTCAGAAAAAAATTAAATTTAACATTTCATATGAATTGTTTGCCTATCTGCTTCTTTATAAAAACATATGTCATGGATACTCATTTGAATAGGCTCAACAAGTTGAGGCATTTCAAATGAGTACCAACAACATAAGTTTTTTTTATAGAAATTACAGAAAAATAAGCCCTTCTACCTATGCTGATCTTCTTTTAAAGTGTCCTTCTTGTGTGGATATTTTACTACAATTTTTTCCATTAACCCTTGTCATGCTGAATAAATTAAGATGTCACACCCATTTCTAATTTTCAGCCAATCAAATTACTTGATCCAGATTGTTGATATTAACTCACATACATAATGGCAAACAGTGCAGATCCAGATCATTTGGCTGCTTCAGAAGCCAACTGATCTGGATCTACACTGTTTGCAAAGGCAGGACATATCCGGGTTCAGCAGGACTAGGGTTAACAGTGAAAAACCTAAGCACACAGTATGGCAATTAGGTTGAATACAGTAGGCTGGATTCTAAATGTTGTGGTTTATTTTCTAGTTCCGTGTTATCGCCAAGGATCAAGCAGCCGAACCAAAGCAGGCGACCATCAAAGTGACAGTGTACGTTACTCGTAACCCAAGTGCTCCTCGGTTCACACAATCCCCCTACTTTGCTGTGGTTAATGAAACAGTACCAGAAGGGTCCTCAGTTGTCCAAGTCCAGGCTTTAGATGAAGATGGGGTAAGATTGTGTTATTTATTAGATTTAGTAGGTAATAACCCAAATAACAACAAATAATTAATTTAATTATAGCTTTCCTCAAACAAAACTCTGTCTTTGAGCATCAGAGCTTCAGAATACAAGACTCTCCAGATATTTTTTTTTATTTGTCTATAAATATATACGCCATTACGAAAACATGCCTATATAATGTTGACCCTCTTAAACACCACCATTATATAGTAAAACTCAGGTTTACAGGGATATACATTATTTTTCTTATTTCTGCTCAAAAACATTGATTGTGGGTACTTGTTAGAACTGCCTAAGCAAAGCGGTTCTAACGATTACCCACAATCTATGTTTTTGAGCAGAAATATGAAATAATATCAGATCTTTTATCTGAAAATTTTCATTTTTGGTAGTAAAATTTTTAGTGTATTTGGATAAGCCTGTTTCGTAGTGCTGTGGGTACTTATTAGAAGTTCCTCTATGAGGAGCTTCTAATGAATACCACAGCATATGTTTTTGATGAGATCGCTAACAAGTATACACAACATTTGATTTTATGGAGAAATGAGAAAAATATCAAGTTTTTATGCCCCTGCCGTGTTTAGTTTTACCCTTCATTATATATCTGTCCATCCTTCAGTCCCTAAGTCCATCTGTCACACTTTATAGTGTTGCTAGAGTCTCCACAAATCCTCCTACAGTTTTTAAGGTTATGGTTTGAAACTTGCACCATAGTAAGTACATGTATATACATTTGTAGCATGTGGCACAAAGCTCGCAGACCACTAGGTCACAGAACACTTATCATATTATTACTTGTAGAATTACATAGCCTGGATTTATTTTGAAAAAAATTTGGCTGAAAAAACTGCCTTATTTGGATCTATTGCCAAATGAATATTATATTGAGTTTAGTGGTTAGAATCAAAGCAATCATTATGAAAACAAGCCTACTCAAATATACTGAAAATTTTACCAAAAAAAAAAAAAAAAGAAAATTTCAGATAAAAATTCTGATATTTTTTGTATTTCTGCTCAAAACATTGATTGTGGGTACTCATTAGAACTGCCTTGCCAAGGCAGTTCTAATGAGTAAACACACTCTATGTTTTTGAGCAGAAATAAGAGAAATAATGTATACCCCTGTAAAACCCAGTTATACTATATACAAGTGGGGTTTAAGGGTGTCAACATTATATAGGTATGTTTTCGTGATGTCTGAGCAGTCACATGATTTTTTTCAGTGGGAAAAAAATGAACTATTCCTGAACTTCCATAGCTCTAGATAAGAGGAGTATTCGGAGAAATATTTTATTTACCGGTATATCTCCCTGAAAAACATACATTATGGCTAAGTATTAGTAGCACCTTGGTTAAGTGAATGCTGACAAGAAAAAAAATCAGGGCCCAGTTGTTCAAAGCATCGTTAGCTTAACGAGCTCGTTAAGGGTCATTTCGTTAACTGTTTTAGCGGATTCAATATACAATATTCTGATATTTTTTGCTGAAAAAATGTGAGTAGCTTTTGCACTGCAAAAGCTACTCACATTTTTTCAGCAAAACATTTCAGCATATTTGCGTATCACTCAATGTAAATTTTAACAAAGCGTTAACTAACAACATTGTTAGCTTTGAACAACTGGGCCCAGTACTTCACAATCATTTTTTTAACACAATTACTGAGGTCCAAAGTAAAAACTGTGTGAGCTAAACAACCCTGTTGTATCCAAACAAAAGTGTATAGATTATATAAATAAAAATGTTCATAAATGGTCATTTTTTTTATATTTATACCTTTTGGTTTGTATACTACAAACAAAAATGTATAGACCATAAATGGTCATTTTTCCCTATAATCTATATATTTTAACAAAACAATGTATAGAATATATAGAAAGATGATTTTCTAATATAATCTATACATTTTTGTTTGGATAAAATGACCGTATGACCTGACCATAAATGGTCATTTATCTATATAATCTATACATTTTTGCTTTGATACAACTCTTTTAGGGTCCACCTTTAAAACGTCTTATATCCAAAACCATCTTATAAAGAGGTTAAAGTGTAGTTTTAGTAAAAAAAAAAATGGTTTATCTGGAGCTATGAAATTTGTTGCCAATTAGTCACCATATCTGTTGCTACGTTAACCCTTAAAGCAACAAGCAAAATTTGTAGTAGACATTGTTCTAATCTTTTATTTTTTATTCTTCTCTTAAATCTTGACTTTTTATGTGAATCATCTGCTAGGCAGACTATTTGCATGAAATTTAAAGACATTTTCTTTGAAAAAGTAAAAAAAAAAATCAAACTGTTGTCTGCTGCAGTCCTGATTGGCATTTTAAGGGTTAATTTTTTTATATGTTGCTATGTTAAGGACATAGCTTTAAGATGTGCATATATTATTTTGGAAGTTTTAGATGATTATATCCCAGCTAGCATTCTTTACAAATCTACAGCGGGCCGTTATCGGCCCGTCAGCTACCCTGACGGGCCGATAACGGCCCGTTATTGATTTATAAAGAATGCTTACTGGGATTATCCTTGCATGAAGGGTCTTCTTAACAATACTTTCCATCTCTTATTCTTACAGGACCGAGTGAAATATGACATTATTCCGAATGAGCCCGCGTCTTTACTGTTTGGTATTGAACCCTACTCTGGTTTGATAACTACAGTTGCACAGCTGTATAGGGCAGATCAGGCCAGGCAGTATGAGGTAAGTTTAATTAAGATTAAAGACATGAAATAGAATACGTTTTAATAAAAAAAATGACATTGTCTCTTATTTCTCTGGAAAACTGTTTGACTGTGCAACAAGATGGATACCTGACAAAATATGTTTTCTGAGAAATACATATTTTTTTTCTTTTTTTTTTTTTTTTTTTTTTTTTTTTTTTTTTTTTTTTTTCATGTTCAGCTTGCATTAAAGGGCCTAAACTTTTGTACGCCAACTTTTCTGACAAAATGGCATATGCAGACAGTGCTGACCAAGTTCAGGCTGCAACTGCTCTTTCAGAAGCAGTCTAATCTCTGTCTTCAATGTTTGGCATTTCACTGGATATTTTGTGAAACAAACATATAGGAAACAAAATTTAGGCAGGAAAAGTATGGAATAAAGTATTCAAAATTTGGGAAATTTGAGTCAGCGCATGGCAAAATCAACACAATGGCATGTGCGCCCAGCATAGACTCAGTTCAGCCTGAGCATCCACCCAGTCCGATCAGTCTTTGCTGTGCGCTCAATGGGTAGCTAAGGACCAAAGCTATCTTCATGTGGAGACAGCGAAGACTGATCAGACTGAATGTGCTCAGAACTGTGCTTTGGGATCAGTAAACTCTGTTAGGGGCTCTTTGCTTTCTTTTGGAATATGTAGTATTCAGTGAGTCGGAGAGGGACATCCATAGGTGGTAGGATGGTGCCCCTTACCGCTGAAACTTACCAAGGGTTTAACCAGCCATCATTGGCTTTTGTCAAGAAAATAAGACTAAGCATTTTTTGTGAAGCTGACCTAGGCTTAGTTGGATGCACGTCTGACTGATGATCAGGAGGTTGTGAGTTAGACCATGCTGGGTCGGCAATGTTCTTACATGGAGATTTGATCATGAAATATTATCTACGATATTTCTCTTTCTTCTGCTGATTCAAGAAGGGCAGTTGTCAGTTTTTCGCAAAAGAATGTGCACAATACTGGTTAAGCACTTAGAGGAGTATGCCTGCCCAGTAAAAGTGTGGTTAGGTAAACTGACAGGCTCGACATGACCCCATTGAGTTGACTGGGCCATAAAATCTCAACACAAACAATTTTTTGTGACTCATCAGCTAGGCAGATAATTTACAGAAAATGACCACCTTTATTTCCTCACACAAACAAATATTAATTAATTAGTCTGCTCTCTGTCGCTTTTGTGACTCTTGTATAAGTATTAAGCATAACAGCAACCTTTAATATGCCTTGGGTAAATTCAGCAGATAACAAATTGATATATATCCCCAAAAATAGGTTTTTGACATTTCATAAAATTATCTAAATGTCAACCCTATTTTCTGGGAAAAATAAGAATAAAATATTTCAAAATGTCCTCTGCTGTAATTTTTATCCAGGGCTCAGTTGTTCAAAGCATTGTTAGCTTAACAAGCTCATTAGTGGTCAAAATGTTAACTGTTCTAGTAAGTACAATATCTAATTCACAGGTATTTTTGCTGAAAAAATGTGAGTAGCTTTTGCAAATGCAAAAGCTACTCACATTTTTTCAGCAAAAATATTAGCATATATTCCATATTTAATGATCAAAGTTTTAACGATACATTAGCTAAGGACATCGTTAGTTTTGAACAACTGGGCCCAGGATGCTAAGCATTAATTAATTCTTCACTACATTTCAGTTCCAAGTCACTGCTCATGATGAGACAGATGCAGCTCGTACGGCCACTGTATCAGTTACAGTTTCTGTAATACGGAATCCAAGCTATCCATACTACGTCACTGACAATTATCATATCAGAATATCAGAGTATGAGAAGCTTGACACGATGATTCAGCAGGTTATTGCCTCCGATAATGATCCACTTGAAAGTATTGGTGGAATACTGTACTACCGCTTTGGGGATGTGGACCCATCAACCGGCAAGAATTTTTTCAATGTTTTACGTAAGACAGGAGAAATATTTGTTGCAAAACAACTCACTACTGATGCTATTGCGGATACTGTCAAGGTAAATGTACAGACAACATAGGCATAGTACTCACTACACATATGTATGTAATACAGTCGACCATCTTTATTTGACCTCGCTTATCTCGAATAACCACTTATATCGAAGTGAAATTCTGGTCCCTGTTTTAACATGGAAATCTAAGAACAAGTAACAAAATATTGTGGAAAAGAGGAGGAGCAATTTCTCCTCTTTTCCACATTATTTTCTATTCTAACTTCAGGAGTCAAATTACATATTCATTTGTTAAATGTGGTTGTTGGATTTATTGTTTTCCTCACTTCCGCAACTCTGCTATGTCGAGGTACGGATATCTCGAAGTGTTTCAGAGAGTCCCTTGGAATTTGAAGTAACAAGCGTCGACTGTATTTGCAATAAAGTGAGATACACAACAAAATATTTTCCTTTTATATCATAGAGGCTTCATTTACGGCACAAAATTCACTTATTTATGGATTGTCTGTCTTCCTAAAAATTGGTCCTCTGAAATGCATTGGATATTCAGACACTTTGGCAATCTGTGTTTATATTTAGTAACACACAGTTTAAGGATAACTGGTTGAAATATCTAAAATAATTAGAATGTGTATGGAGATTGCATTCATGGTGAAAGATAGTACTAAACTGGACATGTCTTTTGCACAAAGTGAGTTTTTGATGTATTTTGCTCTGTATATATTTTGAGCCAGCGCACAACAAAACCTACAATAAGACCTTTGTGACCAGCAAAGACTCAGATCAGCTTGTACATCAACCAAGTATGGCAAAGGTTCTCATTTATCCCTCTTCGGACAGCCTGGATGCTATAGAAGGCACATGAGATCAGCAAGGACTCTGATCAGACTGCACAGATGCACAGGCTGATCTGTCTTCAGACTGGCTGCTATGTAGGTTTTGTCCTTGGGTAAAGACCCACATGATGGTGTGCAAATGTGCAGGATCTGTGCTATTTTTTATCTAATCGGAAACAACTTAAATGTTTTCCTGGCTCATTTGTTATTCCCTTTACCACTCTCTGGGCTTATTCAACAGATGACTGATGATTTTTTTTAATTTTGTTTTTTAAGAAAACAGGATTTGACATTCATGCAAATTGTCTTTATCAATATGAGACAATTTGTGTGAAATGTCGAAGCCTATTTTTTGTAAAAAAAGAGAGAATTAATATTCATCAATTTGTCTTCTGCTGAATTAGCCCAGAGAGAGGTATAAAAGTGGAACAGATATGGGTACACTTAGTAGATACATGAATTCTGCTGTTTTCTTTACAACTTATATAGTTCCCTTTTTGCTTGTTTGGACCCCAAGCTCCTTCTGAAAAGGGGTCTACTCTAAAAGGAAAGAATTTGCTCCTAAAATTCTTTCCTTTCAAAGTAGACTCCTTTTCAAAACGAAGACAAAAGGAATTTAAGTTGCCTGCCCTGAAACTGTGGCCATTCACCTTACCATTATATACGAGGTTGAAGGTTTGACCCCTGCTGGGTTGCCAACATTCTTTCATGGAGATTTTATCATGAAATATTTTCTATGATCATTCTTTCCCTTCTGCTGATTCAACAGGGGCAGTTGTCAGTTCTGGCAAAAGAATGTGCACAATACAGGCTAATGATTTAGAGTTCTAAGCCTGCCAAGTAAATGTTTGGTTAGGTAAACTGACCATGCTCGACATGACCCTTTGGTTTGACTGGGCAGTAAACCTTAACACAAACAATACCGTTATATACTTGTATTTACAGCTTCCCGTGATTGCTTATGATCAGTCAATAAGCCCGAAAGAAGGCACAGCTACAGTAACAGTAGATATCATTCGTAACCAGTTTGAGCCTGTGTTTGAACACCCAACTTTTGTTCGTGTGTCAATAAGTGAATATATACAGATTGGAACTGTCATATACGATGTAAATGCTACAGATCCAGATTCGGCAGTTCCAGAGAGCAGAAATGTAAGTTTCTATGTGTAGATCATGTTCACCATCAAACCTGAAAGTACAAAGTAAAACATTTGTAGCTGACAACATTCAAAAATTTATTCTGTTATTTGCAGAGAATAGAAAACTTGATATTCCATGTAAATTGGCTGCTAGGCAGGCAATTCACATGAAATGTCAAGTAAAAGTTTTTTCTCTGAAAAAAATAACAGAATACAAAATTCAAAGTGTCAACTGCTGTACAGATTGGCACTACCACATACGATGTTAACCCGTTTAAGCCTAGGGTCCCATAAAAAGGATATGGCAAACAGTGTAGACTCAGATCAGATGCCTCAGAATGCGGTGTCTGATCAGAGGCTAAACAATTTGCATTAAGTTCAAGAATTTTTACAAAACATGATAATAATAATAACTAACCAGACAGCCCTTATATAGCAAATGGACCTGTCCAAAGAGTTAAGGTAAAATATTCCACTAGGCATAAATGGATTTATGCAACAGGCCCAGATTCAGCTGTTCTAGACAGCAGAGATGTAAGTTTCATCATTAACTTTTAAAGCACTAACTTTAAAGGAAATATGTCGCAGACGACATTCAAAAATTGATTGTTTGATTTATGGAGAAAATAAAACTTGACATATGATGTAAATTGTTCTAACGCGTACCCACAATCTATGTTTTTGAGCAGAAATAAGAAAAATAATGTATACCCCTGTAAACCCCAGTTTTACTATATAAAAGTTGGGTTTAAGGGGTCAAAATTATATAGCCATGTTTTCGTGATGATCATTGTCGTCATTTGATTTTGTTCTTTTACAGACTCCTAATGCTCAGGTGACCTACAGGCTTGCCGACAGCACTGACGACAGGTATACACGGTTCTTTGATGTAGATGCCAATGGACATGTTGTCACTAAACAACAGCTTGCCTCCCAAACAGATGTTACAGGAGGACCATTTAATGTAAGTACAGCTTAGTTTTTGTCTACTCTGTAAGGGGAAGTATTAACTTTTAAAGCGCCAATCACAACAGCAGCAGACAGCATTCCAAACTCTTTTTTTTTTTTTTTTTTTTCAAAGAAAACAAGGTTTGAGCCAGCCTCAGTGGCTCAGCTGGATGTTCATCTGACTGGTGATCAGGAGTTTGTGGGTTGGACCCCCATGCAGGGTGGGCAACATTCTTTCATAGAGGTTAATTTCCTACAGTTTCTACAGTCATTCTCTCCCTTCTGCTGATTCAAAAAGGATAGTTGTCAGTTTCTGGTGAAAGAATGTGCACAATGCTGGTTAACCGCTTAGAGGAGTAAGCATGCCCAGTAAAAGTGTGGTTAGGTAAACTGACCATGCTAAACATGACCTCATTGGGTTGACGGAGCCGTAAAACCTCAACACAAAGAAACAAAAATTAGGTTTCACATTGTATGTGAATCATCTGCACAGCAGACAATTCACATGCACTGTTGAACATTAGTTCCTCTGAAAAAACAAAACAGAAAAAAATGGTTTAGAATGTCATCTGCTACAGTTTATAGCTAGCCTGGACAAATTCCAGGAAGCGCTATTGCACTGCCTCCAGCATTGGCATCAGCATTGCCTCGGCACCCACATTTAGGTGAAAGTTTTTTAAGAGCTTATATTTTCCAGACCATTTGATAGATTTGGTTCATATTTGGTAAGATGATAGGTATAGTTCCAAAGTTTATTCAGCAATACCCCAGCCTCAAGGTCATGGACTTCGAAATTTGTAATGTTAAAGATTTTAAGAGCTCATATTTTCCAAGCTATACGATGAATTTTGCTCATATTTGGTATGATGATAGATACAGCTCCAAAGTTTTATTCAGCAATACCACCTGCCCCTGCCCATGGACTCAGGGTCAAAGGTCAAAGTTAAGAACTTAGAAATTTTATATTAAAGTGTTTTAAGGCCTCATATTTTCCAAACCATATGATAGATTTGGTTCATATTTTGAATGATATTAGATACAGGTCCAAAGTTTTATTCATCATCACCCCCACCCATGCCTGTGATCTGCAGGTCAAGGTCACAGACTTAGAAATTTTATATTTGATCCCTGATAATGCCAAATTCATGACAACAAATGACCAAACCATATAAGGAAATATGTTAGTATTTTGGGCTGAATAAATCAGCCAATTTTTTAGCCCAAAATACTACCATATTTCCTTATTTCTCTACTCATTAGAAATGCCTCACAGAGGTACTTCAAATGAGTACCCACTACATATAAGTTATGACTATAAAGTTTACATTTTGTGTAGATGCTTTAACATAATGTGTTTTATTTTGCAGATTACTGTTCAAGCAAGTGATCTAAGCTGGAAACCACGTCACAATTTCACGATTATTGAAATTAACGTAAGGAAAGTGAATGTATCAAAAGGCTCACTTGGATTTATTCAGCCTTTGTGGATGTAAGCATATCATTTTAACCCTTTTCACTATGAGTTTAGGAAATAGATTTTCCATCATGCACTGTGGACATGTTCATTGTTGTAGGTAAGGATGTCAGTCAAAAACTAAAACAGAATGGCAAACAGTGTAGATCCTGATGAGATGGCTCTTATAAGCTATCTCATCAGGATCTATACTGTTTGTACAGGTATCTGGTTTGGTCTACAGAATACTGAAAGTGTTAACCTAGCTGTAGAGAATATGCTGTTTTTGTCAGACCAGAACATATTTATGTTCTCAGGCCGGGATCCATAGCACAGTCGGTAGTGGGTCTGACTGCAGATCCAGGGATTGCAAGTTCAAATCCCACACAACTTGTAGATTGATCATGAAATCATTTATACAGATATTCTTTCCCCTTCCTCTGATTCAAGAAAGGCAGTTGGCAGTTACTGGCTAAATCAGTTCTTATTTTTTTTCCCCATGAGCTGCTAGATGTAAATGGCAGATGTTGACATTTTGAAACACTTTCTTTTGTTACTTTCCCCAGAAATTTGGGGAAAAGAATGAGAAAAATTGTTTTCTGCCAATATTGCCCAGTGAGAGCTATAAAACTATAAATATATAAAAAATATTGAGGGTTATGGATTACCTTTCCAGGGCCCAGTTGTTCAAAACATTGTTGGCTTAATGAGCTCATTAGTGGTCAAAATGTTAACTGTTCCAGTAAGTACAATATCTAATTCACAGATATTTTTGCTGAAAAAAATGTGAGTAGGCTACTCACATTTTTTTTTCAGCAAAACTATCAGCCTATATGCCATATTTAATGATCAAAGTTTTAATGATACGCTAACTTACAACATCGTTAGTTTTGAACAACTGGGCCCTGGGCAGTAACTGTCTTGTTTCTGTTCCCTCTGAAAACGAGTCTCCTCTAAAAAGAAAGAATTTACTCCAAAGAGCAAATTCTTTCTGGTTGTCACTCTTTTAAAAATGGCAGCAAACCACCAAGTATATCCAGTACCCTTTAGATATTAAACTTGGAAGCTTCTGTGTGGCCGAGTAGTTAGTGTTCCGGACTTTGGATGACAAGGTCCCAGCTTTGAATCCAATTACAGAAATCATATCAATTTAAGGCTGTATGGTGCTTCATTGCTCAGAGCCATTCATAATCACCCATTCATCATCTCAATATGACTTAAATAATGTTGAAAAAGCCATAAAATACCAAATCATCATCAAGTTAAACTTTGTTTTCAGAGAAAGCATTCCGGAGAACACTGAAGCTGGCACGATAATTAAAGAATTAAAGGTGGCTAACCAGGAAGGTGATGTTGACTGTACTATTGATTTGGAAGGGAACAAACAAGGGTCACAAGGGGGCACCATCTTCACTATTGTAAGGGATAGATATAAGAAGAACTGTTTACTAAAACTTTCGGAGAATGTACAGTTAGACTATGAGAAAGAACAGCGCTATAGGCTGCATGTGCATGTTCGACACCAAAGAGTGAAACGTCAAGGTTTGTATAATAACATTACCATATTTACCATAAGTATTCAGACATCTGAACTCATTACCATACTTGTTCTAAAATTTGAACAAGTACAAATTACCACCTGATGTTGTGTCTAAAAAATGCTTGATGACTGGCAAAAAGTGTAGACCCTGATGAGATGCTGCATTCTGCGGCATTTCATCTCGGGCTACCCTGTTTGCTCAGGCTTGTCTGTCAAAATACATAAGGTAAATACGGTACCCCTTAATGAGCCAAGCATATTTGTAGCAGTAGACACTCTAAAATTGATTTTGTTATTTTTTTAGAAATATAAGATTAGACATTTTATGTGAATCATTTACTAGGCAGATGATTCACACAAAAAGGTCTCATGACCCTAAAAAATAACAAAATCAAATGTCAAGCATTAGTTTCCCTAAAAAAATCAAAATGCTGTCTGCTGTAGTTGTGCTTAGCACTCTAAACCATTGAAGACTGGAGCTCCTAAATGGGTAACTGGCAAACAGTGCAGACTTGGATCAGATGCTGCCTGCAGAATGCTGTTTCTGATCAGGGTCTCCACTGTTTGCAAATAGTTCCACCATTTTCTTCACGAATATCTACAGCATATAGCCTGACATACCTTAAATTGAAAATGGACTCTTCCATTATAAAATGTTATTCAGTTTTTAATGGGCTAAGGGTTAAATCTGCTGGACTGAAGGGGAATTAATACACTTTTATTGCAAACATATTTTTCAAAACTGTTTTCCCTTCTAAACAATTTGCTCCCCCATCCCCACCCTAGAAGCATATTCTTTCCATTTAGAGAAGACACTCTAAAAGGAAAGAATTTGCTCCCCCACCCTTATCCCAGAAACGAATTCTTTCCTTTTAGATGAGCATTTTTTAGAAGGGAGACAAAACCAATTTTTCCGGTGTCTCTACCCTTTGAAGATGGCAAGTGGAGTAATATTACAACATAAGCTTTTATTCAGCCTATGAACTAATTATTAGAACAAAATTATTAATACAGCCAACCCTCTTTATATATTGACACTGAATACAATGACAATTTGACTGGCATGAAATTATGGGCCGTCCTCCGTGGCTTAGTTAGATGCGCATCCGACTGATGATTGGGGGGTTGTGGGTTCGACCCCAGCTGAGTTGGCAACATTCTTTCGTGGAGATTTGATCATGAAGTAATTTCTAGGGTCATTCTCTCCCTTCTGCTGATTCAAGAAGGGCAGTTGTCAGTTTCTGGCAAAAGACTGCACAATGCTGGTTAACCGCTTAGACGACTAAGCGTGTCCAGTAAAAATGTGGTTAGATAAATTGACTATGCTCGACGTGACCCATTAGGTTGACTGGAAAACCTCAGTACAAACAAACAAACAAATGAAACTTTGGTTCAGGAGTTAGTTATTCTGAAATTACTGAAAATTTAATGAAATTATTTAATGCTTCAAGAAGCAAATGTTTTGAATATTTGTTAGAATTGCCTCACTGAGGCAATTCTAACAAATATCAAAAACATACGCTCCTTGAGAAAAATTAATATAAGTCAAGGCTTTTCCTACATATCATTCTGCTGATTAAGGATTCTTTACAACAGCAAATTGATTTTAATGGCAAAGTCCTTGGGAAAAAATGCTGTCATTGTAAAGAGGGTTCACTGTACATGTATATAAACTACATAGCCTGAGATAAATCACTTTTTTCAACTGAAAAGTACTAACATTTTCATCATGAAAACATACCTATATAATTTTGACCCCCTTAAACCCCATTTTTATATAGTAAAACTGGGGTTTACAGGGGTATCCATTATTTTTCTTATTTCTGCTCAAAACATAGATTATTGGTACTCGTTAGAACTGCCTCGATGAGGCAGTTCTAAGGAGTACCCACAATCTATGTTTTGAGCAGAAATATGAAAAATATGAGTTTTTATCTGAAAATTTTCAGTTTTTAGAGGTGAAATGTTTTATACATTTGAATAGGCGTGTTTTCGTAATGTCTTATTTCTCCACAAAAACATGTTGTGGTACTCATTAGAAGCACCTTGCAAAAGCACTTCAAATGGGTACCCAGAACATATATTTTCATGCAGAAATAAGATAACTATTATGTGGATACTCCCTCTTATCTGGAGCTTTGAAATCTACACATATGTAGTCAGTTATAAAAAGATAAACAGGGTAATATTATAGGGGTATTACACTGATGTTGTTGAATATTGCCCTGAGTTGGTGTATCAAAGGAAGCGAGCTTAGGAGACAATTTGCATGAAAAATCAAAGTCTCTTTTCTGGGAAAGGTTGTAAAATATCACTAATTTGTTTTCTGTGAATTAGCAGAGAGAGTGATAATGGTTAACCCTTTCACCCCTGAGTGTCTGAAGTGGACTTTTCCTTCCTTGTATTTGATGTATTCATTGATGCAAATAGGGGTATCAGTCTAAAATCCAAAATGGAATGGCAAACAGTGTCCATCTGGATTAGATGGCTTGTTACGAACCATCTCATCTGGATCTATACTGTTTGGACAGGTATCTGTTTTGGTCTATAGGACTAAAAGGGTAAATAGAATTTTCTTTGTTTTTCAGTTTATGAAGGGCAGAGGTACCAATATCAGACATGGCCTGATGGAACAGTGTACATTGAAGTAATAGACATAAATGACAACAAGCCTCAATGGGTTAGACCAGTTTACCCACGGAGTAAGGATATTACTAAAAACAAGTACTTCAAGGCAATTGGCATTGACACAAAACCAGGCAGAAATGTTATCACAATTTTGGTAGGTTTTAGCATTATATTGCCTTTTTTTTATTTAGAGTTTTGCGACCCAGTCAACACTGTAAAGATTATGTTGAGCTAGTCAGTTTAACTACATGTTTTCCTGGCTTAGTCTTCTAAGCATTCAACTAGTACTGTGTACACATATGTTTTACCATTAACTGAAAAGCACCCTCTTGAATCTGCAGAAGGGGGAGAATGACTTCAGAAATTATTTCATGATCAGTCTCCACAAAAAGTTATGTGGCTGAGGTGCATCACGAAAACATGCCTATATAGTTTTGACCCCCTGAAACCCTCTTTTATATAGTAAAACTGGGTTTACAGGGGTATACATTAGTTTTTTTTTATTTCTACTCAAAAACATAGATTGTGGGTACTCGTTAGAACTGCCTCGCTGAGGTGGTTCTAACAAGTACCAACAATCTATGTTTTGAGCAGAAATATGAAAAAATATCAAAATTTTTATCTGAAAATTTTCAGTTTTTGGTGGTGAAATTTTCAATATATTTGAATAGGCATGTTTTTGTAATGGGGATTAAAATTTGTGACCCCTGGATCTGCAGTCAGATACATTACTGTCTGTACCATCACCAAAATATGCCTATATAATTTTGACCCCCTTAAACCCCACTTTTATATAGTAAAACTGGGGTTTACAGGGGTATACATTATTTTTCTTATTTCTGATCAAAAACATAGATTATAGGCACTTGTTAGAACCACCTCAGCAAGGCAGTTCTAACGAGTACCCATAATCTATGTTTTGAGCAGAAACACGAAAAATATCAGAATTTTTTATCTGAAAATTCTCATTTGTTTTGGTGGTAAAATTTTCAGTATATTTGAATAGGCGCGTTTTCGTAATGTATGGAGCTTGGCCGTTAGCATACATGCCATACCTCACACTGTGAGACAAAATCTCACAGAATTTTGGCCCTTCTGGACCCCATTTCCCATAAGATTTTCAAATCTCACAGAATTTTCATACCATTTAATAAGCTACTTTTTGACAAACTAGAAATAAATCACACATTAGCATGGCTATCCCAAGCTTAATTCATTAAAATAATGGCTTTTAACTTACTTATGTAAGCTTGAAAGTGATTTTCATAAAAATCTCACAGAATTTCATCAAATCTCCCCTAAAAATTTGCAAAATCTCACAGATTTCTGTCAACAGCTAATGGCATGTATGCGTTAGATTACTTTGTGGCAAGCAGTTACCGCTCCTATCTTTAGAGCACAGTGTCCTATGTATGAATCCCACTGGAGATGCAATTCAGCTCATGATTGTATGGCACCTCATTGCACTGAGCCTCATTACGAAAACACGCCTATTCAAATATACAGAAAATTTCACCTCCAAAAACTGAAAATTTTCAGATAAAAAAATCTGATATGTTTCATATTTCTGCTCAAAACATAGATTGTTGGTACTCATTAGAACTGCCTCAGCGAGGCAGTTCTAACAAGTACCCACAATCTATGTTTTTTTGCAGAAATAAGAAAAATAATGTTTACCCCTGTAAACCCCAGTTTTACTATATAAAAGTGGGGTTTAAGGGGGTCAAAATATTATAGGTATGTTTTTTGTGATGTTTTATTATCATCACTTCATTATCTTGGTACGACTTAAATAATATTGAAAGAGGCATAAAACAGCAAATCATCATCATCATCATCATCATCAAACAAAAATCATGTGTGGCTTATTGACCAATAAACACAGGTTCAATACAAAAATGATGTTTATGTGCCAATTCTGACATGAGATATGGCCCTTAATAAATGTTATTAAATAGCGGGGCATCATGCTTTGTGGCACTTTTGATTTTTCTCTAAAATTTGAAATAATATATGTTCTGTATGTCTGCCAGTGGCTATAATTTTCATTCTTTTACTTCATAAACCTTTTTATAACACCACAAATTGTTTATAAAACTATTGCTTGGATGCAAAGCAAAAACCATGTCATCTAAATATCTGTATTGTATCTAAACAAAAATGTACAGGTTATATAGAGAAAACTACTGTTCATCGTCACTTTTTCTATATAATCTATTATTTTTTTGTTTGGATACTTTATGGTCATTTTATTTCTGTATACATGTAATCTATATATTTTTGTTTGGATAGTATCCAAACAAAACAAAAATGTATAGATTATACAGAAAAATGACCATTTATGATAATTTTTCTATTAATCTATACCTTTTTGTTTGGCTACAACTCTTTTAGGGTTCACCTTTTAACTGTCATAGATCTAAAAACTGTCATAAGAAACCATCTTCTAAAGAGGCTCCATTGTATTTAAGAAAATATCATTGTATTTTGTAGGCCACGGATAAAGATTCTGGAGAACTGGGACGTGTGACATACAATCGCGGCTCTGACGAGCAAGAATTCCCAAAGAACCCACCATTCCAACTTAACGAAACCACTGGCATAATCATGTCCACTTTAGAATTTGATCCAGAAGGAGATAAGACTTTCCGTATTCCTGTACAAGCCCATGACCAGGAGACACTTACCAGTCCTGTTATGAATATCATTGACGGTGAAGTTGTGGTAAGTTCTAGTCATTACACAACCTTAATCCATCAAGCACGAATCGCAGCAGCAGCAGACAACATGATACAATATATTTTCTTTTTTTTTTTATTCTTTGGAGAAAATAAGGCCTGGCATTTCATGTGAACTATTAATTTTTTATTTTTTTTTTTTTTTCAGAAAATAGGGTTTGACATTCTATGCAAACTATCTCCTTGGGAGACAGTTTGCATGAAAGGTCAAACACTGTTTTCTGGGAGAAGTAAGTAAATATTTTACCAGTTTATATTCTGATGAATTGCCTAGTGAGTGCTAGTATTAAACCATTAGTTTGCCAGTCACAACTCAGCAAATAACATTTTTTATTTATTTATTTTTTTTTTCAAAGAAAAATAAGTCTTGAAATTTCATATGAATCGTCTGCTTGGAAGACGATTCACATGAAATATCAAGACTTATTTTCTCAAAAAAAAAAAAAAAAAAGATAGAGTGCCGTCTGATAAAACTTTTGCTTGGCCTTCTAAAGATTAAAAATAATAGCTTGGCAACATGAGAAAAGGGTCTTGGTGCCATATGGGCTATGCCACATGAAAATGTCTTCCGGCATATGTAGACACCAGACCCAGATTGTCTGCACATCCACAGTCAGATCGTGGCCATCGCTGTACCCTGTAACTTGAACCATAATGTGAGCAAACATTTTTTTTAACTTGTGCACTCAGAGAAGATGTAGAAAAAAGAGGTTTGACACTTCATACAAATTGTCCCTTTAAGAGACAATTTTCATGAAATGTCAAACCCTATTTTTGGAAAAAAATTAAGCAAAGTATCATCAGTTTGTCATCTAGTGATGCTTAAGGTTAAGATGAGCAACCTGATTATTATGCAAACTGTTCATTACAAAAACATGCCTATTCAAGTATACTGAAAAGTTTACCACCAAAAGATGAAAATTTTCTGATAAAAAATTCTGATATTTCTCATATTTGGCGGTTCTAATGAGTACCCACAATCTATATTTTGAGCAGAAATAAGAAAAATAATGTGCACCCCTGTAAATCCCAGTTTTACTATATAAAAGTGGGGTTTAAGTGGGTCAAAATTACATAGGCATGTTTTCCTGATGTTTTTTTTTTTTTATTTTTTTGTTTTATTTTTTGAAAAAATAAAAAAAATAATCCCAAAATTTGTAGGTACTCATTACAGTTGCTTATGAAGGAAATTCTTACAAGTACACTTGTCTGATTTGGGTCTGCACTGTTTGCTCAGGTTTTTACATCCGAATTCTTAGGGTAAATAAGGTATATTCATTTACCTACATTTATTTCTTTTTAAGTTTTACCATCCTGGACTAATTCAGCAGACAACAAATTGGTGATATTTTTCTTATTTTTCCCAGAGAAAGGGATTTGACATTTCATGCAAATTAATTTGCATGAAATGTCAAATCCTGATTTCTGGGAAATCTTGCAAATTAATTTGCATGAACTGTCAAATCCTGATTTCTGGGAAAATTGAGAAAAATGTTGCCATGCTGTCTGCTGAAAATTTTACCCAGAGTGCTAAGTGTTAAATTATTTTTTCAGATTCACTTGGTTGAGCCAAAACATCGTTTTGTACTGGAGATTACAGGAAAACTTCCAGAAGATATCCTTAATGAGATTGAACAATTCAGGCTGTAAGTAGTTCAGAAACTTTTTCTACAAAAGAAACAAACATGCTTTTTAGCTCACCTGTACGAAGTACAAGGAGAGCTATTGTAGTCACCCCGGTCGTCTGCGTTTGCGTTTGCGTTCCCATTCCCGTCACACTGCGTTAAAGTTTTTCAAATGCTTATATCTCAACAGTCACTCCTCACAGAGGCATCAAATTTGGAACTTAGGTACCTTGGAGGGTCTTCTGAGATTCCAAGAGAATAAACCCCTGGGTTCATGCCCCTGGGTGGGGCTAGGGGTCAGAATCTAGGACACCTTTGTAATACTGTGTTAAAGTTTTTCAAATTCTTATATCTTGACTTTCACTCCTCATAGAGCATTCATATTTAGAATTTGGGTACCTGGAGGAGTCTTCTGAGATTCCAAAAGAACATACCCCTGGGTTCATACCTCAGGGTGGGCCTTGGAGTGGGGCTAGGGGTCAAAATCTAGGACACATTTGTAAAATCTTATATGCCTACAGGTTATAGACACAACTGGTTATACATCAGCTAACTATGTGACATCGGGTTTAAGTGTAAGAGAGTGAAGGTCATGGTGACCTACATTTTACGGTCCAGGTCACCTAGATTTCACGGTCCAGTGATTTTGCCTTATATCTTGAATACTATTTGTTGGATAAATGTCACACCTGGGATATTACTTTTTGTGACCCAATGAATGACCACTTACTATATCTAGGTCATTGTGACCTATATTTCATGGTTCAGTGATTTTGCCTTATATCTTGAATACTATTTGTTGGATAAATGTCACACCTGGGATATTAGTTCCATGTGACCCAATGAATGACCACTTACTATATCTAGGTCATTGTGACCTATATTTCATGGTTCAGTGATTTTGCCTTATATCTTGAATACTATTTGTTGGATAAATGTCACACCTGGGATATTAGTTCCATGTGACCCAATGAATGACCACTTACTATATCTAGGTCATTGTGACCTATATTTCATGCTTCAGTGATTTTGCCTTTTATTTTTATTACTATTTCATGGAGAATTGTCATACCTGGATTATTATATCTGTGTGACACAATGATTTACATACAAATACATCTAGGTCAGTGTGACCTATATTATATGGCTTAATGATAAAAATGTTACAATATAAAATGTACCCAGCAGGCGAGCTACGCTGTCCTACGACAGCTCTTGTTTTAATAGGGCACATAAAGCAAAAAATTCATTCTATCATTCTGTGCATGTACAAAGTATCATCCAGACTTTTGCTCTCCATTCATATATTTTGTCATCACGAAAATATGCCTATATAAATTTGACCCCCTTGAACCCCACTTTTATATAGTAAAACTGGGGTTTACGGGGGGTATACATTATTTTTCTTATTTCTGCTCAAAAACATAGATTGTGGGTACTTGTTAGAATTGCCTTGTTGAGGAGGTTCTAATGAGAACCCACAATCTACGTTTTAAGCAGAAAATTGAAAAATATCAGAATTTTTTTATCTGAAAATTTTCATTTTTTGGTGGTAAAATTTTCAGTATACTTTTGTATTTGAATAGGCATATTTTCATAATGGGTGTCCAAAGATTCTGTTAGTGGACAGTGAAGGCCATGCACAGTGTGATCTGGGCCTTTGATGTCTGCATATGACTGAAGGCACATTTTTGCATGGGGCAGCCCAGATAGTAATTAACCCTAGTCCTAGAACCCGGATATGTCCAGCCTTTGCAAACAGTGTAGATCCAGATCAGTTGGCTTCTGAAGAAGCCAACTGATCTGGATCTGCACTGTTTGCCATTAAGTATGTGAATTTGTATCAACAATCTCGATCAAGTAATCCGATTGGCTGAAAATAAGAAATGGGCAGGGCATCTTAATTTATTCAGTGGGACAAGGGTTAAATATAAAGCTATGATTGGCTATGATAGTATACATTATCTGAAAAGTGCATGTTGATATCAATTATGGACTTAGAAAATCTGCAGAATATAATTTGTTTTGAAACGCTCCATTTAGTATACAGCAGAATTAATCAATGCTATGATTATGGACCGTTATGGATAAACTGGCACCTATCTACCTCTAAGACTTTTATCTTGAATAGTTTTTGTGAAAATTAACGTTTAAAAAAAAAGTTGTTGCAAAAATTAAATTTGAAAAAGATAAAAAGTCTGTTAGTACTTGAGTACTTGAGCTGTGTAGGATGCATGTTTATAGGAGGGGACATGAAAATCTGCCTCCCTTTCTTTTTACGTAGTATCCTAAATATAGTCAAACCTCAATAGCTCGATCACTGATGGCATGTTTACCATGGTTAATTCGAACTCGTTTTTGAGTCCCTACGAAATTCTTCCTTTTAAGTCAAGCAAATAAATATTTGAGGAAACTTTCTTATTTGTAATGAAGTATGTGGTGTGTACTCATTAGGATTGGCTCATTGAGGCAATTCTAATGAGTACACTCAACATACAATTATTGCGTAGAAAATAAAAACAAATCCCTAAATTATCACTATTTGCTGCCTGACCTGGTGCTATGATTAATCATCAGTGGCTCGAACTACCCATGCCTCGAACAAATTTCCATGGTCCCAAAGATGTTCAAGCCATTGAGGTTCAACTGTAGGGGCTACTCTTAAAGGAAAGAATTTGCTCCCTCTGGGAGCAAATTCTTTCCTTTAAACGTAGCCCCAAATTTTGGAAGGGATACAATGAAGGATTTTTCTAGATTTTTCCTGATTTGCGTAAAAGTAGTTCTGTTTTATCTACTCCACTGATGAATGACTTTACTTGTATCCTTTAGAGCTTTACAAAATGCCACTGGACATATTGCATTGATTGAGAGAACAGAATTCAGACGGTACAAGAGAGGAGGGGAAACGGCTGTGGATAAATTTGGGTAAGTCCAACAACGTCACAAAGAAAAATGTAATTTTTCATAGGAAGCATCCACTTGGCCAAACAGTTAGCACTCCCGACTTCAGATCATCATCACAAAAACATGCCTATATAATTTTGACCCCCTTAAACCCCACTTTTATATAGTAAAACTGGGGTTTACGGGGGTATACATTTTTTCTTATTTCTGCTCAAAAACGTAGATTGTGGGTACTTGTTAGAACCGCCTCGGTGAGGCGGTTCTAACGTGTACCCACAATCTATGGTTTGAGCAGAAATATAAAAAAATATCAGAGTTTTTTATCTGAAAATTTTCAGTTTTTGGAGGTGAAATTTTCTATATATTTGAATAGGCTTGTTTTCGTAATGATGAGGTCCCATTTGTGAATCCTGCTAGAAGTGGAATTCAGTTCACAGCCGTACATGGCTGTACGGCACTTCATTACACAGAGCCTTTATTATCATACCTTCATTATCTTGATATGACATAACCTTTACAACTAGCTGGGCTAATTCAGCAGATGAAAAATTGACAATATTTTTCTTATGTTTCCCAGAAAACAGAATTTGACATTTCATGCAAATTGTCTCCAGCAGAGACAATTTGCATGAAATGTCAAATTCTGTTTCCAGTGGAGACAGTTTGCATGAAATGTCAAATTCTGTTTTCTGGGAAAAATAAGAAAAAACATTTCAAAATGTTGTCTGCTGAAAGTTTTACCCAGAGTGCTAAGCGTTAGATAATGTTGAAAGAGATATAAAACACCAAGTCAGCTTTTGCTCCAGAAACGATGGCTGCCCAAAATGTATTTGTGGAGAATAGGAAAATATCTGCACAGTTGTTTGATAAAAAAAAACAAAAAAAACTTACTCAGAGATGTTTCCTTAAGATTTCTGATGTTTCTTTGAACTAAACAGATGACTATTTTTACTTGTGTCTCCAAGAAAATATATGTTTTGGAAGTCATTAGAATTTTGTGTTCACATGGAGCAATAAAGAAAATTTATTTAGATATGACTTTCATACAGTGAAATTTTTTTTTTTGATACACTGTGTAAACATCTGTCCTGGAGACCAGGAGGTCGCGGGTTCATCCCTCGCCGAGGTCGGTAACATTCTTTCGTGGAGATTGATCATGAAATATTTTCTACGGTCATTCTCTCCCTTCCGCTGATTCTAGAAGGGCAGTTGTCAGTTTCTGGCGAGAGAATGTGCACAATACTGGTTAACCGCTTAAGAGAACTAAGCCTGCCCACTAAACGTGTGGTTAGGTAAACTGACCGCATTCGACATGACCCCATTGGGTTGACTGGGCCGTAAAACCTCAACACAAACAGATCATCATGAAAACCAATCTATATAGTTTTGACCCCCTTAAATCCCACTTTTATATAGTGAAACTGGGGTTTACAGGGGTATACATTATTTTTCTTATTTCTGCTCAAAAACATAGATTGTGGAAACTTGTTAGAACTGCCTCATCAAGGCGGTTCTAACAAGTACCCACAATGTATGTTTTGAGCAGAAATATGAAAAATATCAGAATTTTTAATCTGAAAATTTTCATTTTTTGTGGTGAAATTTTCAGTATATTTGAATAGGCGTGTTTTCTTAATGTGTGTGAGAAAATATATCTTCTGATGTGCCCCCACCAAAGGTTGAAATCAGCCTACACATCCACGCAGTCTGATCAGTCTTCATTGTCTGCACTAAGAAACCTTGATTATCCAGAATGTGCCCAGTGAAGATTCTGATCAGACTGCACCAATGTGCAGGCTGATCTGAATCTTTGCTGGGCATACTTGTCTGATGGTACATTTTCTGATATTCTCATTTGATTGTCAGAATATTTAGTTAACACTGTTAGGTGTACTCCTAATTCAATTTACGATAAATGTCCTAAAATTTTGAATGCCAAAGTTTCTGACAAAATGGCATTTGCAATAAATGCAGACCCAGATCAGTCTGATCAGGTCTACACTGTTTGCCATTCCACTAAGAATGTTAAGAAACAACTGCATAAGAAGCAAACTTTAAGGCAAACTAGTTTAAAATAAATGGTTTGGAATTTCAGAATATTTACCGTAATTCTTAGCATGCTGGGTAAAAATTCCAGCAAATGACATTTAGAAATATTTTTATTACTTTACCAGAAAATAGACTTTGACATTTGATGCAGATTGAATTCTAAGGGGACAATTTTCACAAAATGTCAGTCTATTTTCTGGGTAGGCTTTGACATTTCATGCAAGTTGTCTCCTAAGGAAACAATTTTTGTGAAATGTCAGTCTATTTTCTGGGAAAAGTAAGAAAAAGATCATGTCATCTGCTGAATTTGCTAAGAGAATGATAAAAAAAAAATTATAAACAGATTCTACAAAACAATTTGTACTGATAAAATTATTCTAAATTTTCACAATACTCCTCGCCTTATTTGTAACTTTATTGTTCAATCTTTGTTTTTCTTTTTCATTATAGGACAGACGTCATCTTTGTTCTTGCAAGAGTTCAAAGCCCATGGTTCCCACTCATTGAACGTAATGATGCCAGTGTCAGAGAGTAAGTGAAAATTATATTAAGGCAGCTTGATACAAAGCAGGAGTCATAATTGTTTTGACCTCCCTTATGATAAGGGGTCTACTTTAAAAGGAAAGAATTTGCTCCCTTGGGGAGCAAATTCTTTCCTTTTAAAGTAGATCCCTTATCAGAAGGGGCTTGGTGTGCATTAAAATGAATGGAAGTCATAAAAGGTTGTCTTCCATATAAAAAATGGTAGAAAGTTTACCAAGTGTATCCAGTTCTCAAAAGGTAATGAGCAGGATGTACTCTGATTGTGAATTATTTTGACTGTATACACATAATAAATTTTTGCCACTTTTACAAGGAAGGCATTAACTTGCTTCCCTTCTGAAAATCACTATTTCAAATGCTAAGTCATCTGATAACAAATTGTTACTTTTTTCCCAGAAAATTGAAATGTCAACTATTTTCCAGAAAAAAAAACAAAAAAAAAAACAAAAAAAAAAAACATTTTTTCTGGGAAAAATACCTTATTTGCTGAATAAAAAAAAAAAAAGAAAGATGTCTGCTGCAGTTTAAATTTGATCAGATTAAAGGGTAATGTTCTGCCTTAACAACATATGGATACTAAGTTAATAGTTTTGAAGAGAGACAAATAAATGACAGTGCAACCTCTCTACAATAGGCACTATCAGAAAAGATGACTGACTGTTATACAGAGGTAGCCCTTGTAGAGAGGTTAAATATAAAGTTAAACAGCACTTTGGAAATTAAAAAAGGGCTATTATTGTGAGGTGTCTGTCATTGAGAAGTGTCCATTAGTGAAGGTCCTCTGTACATTCCTTTTGCAAAGTTTTATTTACTTTTTTTTTTACTTATGTAGGCAAAGTTAGGAAATTAAACTGCAAAGCTCTATTTGAAATTGAAGCAGACAACACTCCAACTTTTTTTCCATTTTAAGAGAAAGTAACACTACTAGGTAGATGATTCACATGAAACGTTTTCTTATTTTCTTGGCAGACAATTCACATAAAATATGTATCCTTACATTAGAGTGTTATCTGTTGCTGGTGTGACTGATACTTTAAGGGTAATTCAATCTCATTACTTTGTTATCTCAACTGCATGGGGTGGTCGGGTGTTGTGAAGGTGTTGCAGTGGGTGGTCTGGTGGTGCAAAGGTGTCGTATATCTTGCATCACCTGGGCGTCCAACTGATACTGGCTTGCAGTTGGGCAGTGCCTGCTATCCTTGTAGCAGGTAAGGGTAGAGGGAGAATTTTTTTTATTTCTTCTGTTTCTTCAGTTTTATTCCTGCTCCTCTTTCTTCCCTGTTCCTCTCTCTCATCTCCTCTGCTATCTCTTCTGTCTCTTTTCTCCCTTTCTCTTGGAGACGACACAAAATGACCCACAAGGGTTGACATGTTGTTAAACCCCAACACAACCAAATCTCAACTGCAAGATACACCACATTCTCTTTATAACACTATTGCTCGGATCGAAAGCAGAAACCTTGTTAGCTGAACAAACATGTTGTATCCAAACTAAAATATATAGATATAATATAGAAAAAAATGACCACAAATGGTTATTTTTCTATATAATCTTTACATTTTTGTTTTGATACAGCCAAACTAAAATATATAGATTCTAATTTATAGAAAAAATGACCATAAATGGTCATTTTACTATAAAGTTTATACATTTTTGTTTGAAACAACACATTTTAGGTCCACTTATAAACCATCATATATCCAAAGTCATCTTATAATGAACCATCTTACAAGTGGGTCCAGTGTATTGATGATACAGTGAAACCTGTGTAAGAGAGCCACCTCTGAGACATACTTTAAACAGGGAGAGTTGCTGTGGAAAGGTGGTTGTCTTATAAAGATACATGTCATGTAATTTTGCTAGCAAAATTACATGACATGTACCTTTATAAGACACCACCTTTCCACATCAACCACTAAAGTCAGTCTCAAAGGTGGCTTTCTTACACAGGTTTCACTGTATTATAATGTCCTATTACAGCTACTTGGAAAATGCTGACCCAATATTGAGGCAAGTGAAGGCAGCCACAAACATAGATGCAGTCCAGGTCCATGCCCCATATGATGATGCAGCAGTTGTCACAGTGAAACTGGCTAAATCTTACATCTGGTGGACAGACGATCCTTGGGCAGCACTTGTTGCTCTTGTTGGCATCTCCATCCTGCTCTGTATAGCTGGAATCATCGTTATTATCTTCACTCATTCTAGGTGAGTCATACATTTTTTCTTATATTATTGACAGCTGAAATAGAGCCTCAGGACCCCCAGCCCTTGCAGTAGTTTTTGACACTTGCACTTCTTCATGTATAAAATGGGAGAAAATGCCAAAATTCTGATGATGGTAACCCTAAGTATTGGGACAGATAGGTCTTTTCAAACAGTGTAAACCAGATCAAATGCTGCAGAATGCAGCATCTGATCAGGGCTACACTGTTTGCCATACATTCAGCAAAATTTTAGGTAGTAGAATGGACTATTTCAAAGTTTAAAACAAGTATACAAAGTAGAAAAGGTGTTCCAATACTTAGGAAAAATATGTTGTGCCAAGTAATATTTATGCCTAGCGTCCCATGAAAGGGACATTGGCAAACAGTGTAGACTCAGATCAGATGCCGTAGAATGCGGCATCTGATCAGGGTCTACACCATTTGCATTAAGTACAGGAATTTCTGTAAACCATGGTAATAATAAAAACTAACTAGACACCCCTTTTACTGGTAATTGACTGGTGCAAAGAGTTCAGGTAGACAAATCCACTCAGCATATATGGGTTAAAGGAATGACTTTAACTTTTGTGCATTTTATTGCAAATCACTCACAAACTGAATAAAATAAAAATCTAAAAGTTTGCCTTTGGAAACAAAGAATACATTACAGACAGAAAATAGGACTCTCCGTTTTATTGAGACTCTTCATTAACAATAATTAAGTTTGCAACACTGCTTATGCCCTCTAGCGTATACATGAGCAGAACTCCATTTTCAAAGGTACCACAATGGGCTTACTGAATCCAAAGGAAATAAAAAATGTAATCTGCACTTTGGTGAAGTACAGTGAGAAGTTCTACTACTGCCACACAGCACTTTATACCAGCTGAAAGCATAACCTTGAAGGGCTTATGTTATTATTGTGTCTAATTTGTTTGCATTTAAACACAGATAAAATCTACAAAAGTGGAATTTATTCTTATAATTCCATTTCAATTGTTTACATTGAAACAATAAGTTTAATAGCTTATTTTAGAAATGCATGCAAAGAAAATAGTTCCAAGATCCCTACTTAGTGGATCTCTGGAAGTATATAAACCATTTCAAATTTGCTCTCGACCAAACAAATTGTGCTATATTTGTTGAATTGGAATTATTGCAGTGCTAAGGGCTAATAAAGATAGTAAACTGAATATAAGCTTTAAAAACAGAATGATTGTGAAACTTAGCCTAATAATGTATATCACTGCATACACCCGGATTTTTTATATATTGTGCGGGAACAGCGGGTCAAGATTACATTGACTTGTTAGTTTAATTGTGGGCAGATCCAGAATTATTTAATATGGGGGTTCAAAATTTCTGAAGGGGGTTTAATTGATCCAGTTACCCTAAGTACTAGAAGGGAAAGGTCTGAGCAAACAATATAAACACATCCCAGAA
Source organism: Anodontia alba (assembly GCA_964016985.1). Classification (NCBI taxonomy): domain Eukaryota; kingdom Metazoa; phylum Mollusca; class Bivalvia; order Lucinida; family Lucinidae; genus Anodontia; species Anodontia alba. The sequence continues at coordinate 43,848,065 of OZ024822.1, forward strand.
TGTGGTGTCTGATCAGGGTCTTTACTGATTGCCACTCATCCAGCAATTTTAGACACATTCTTAGCTAGTAAAATGATCCTGCTGAAATTTTAGAGTTATAAGGCAAAGAGTGAGGTGGGTGACTATTTACTAGGATGAATATGGTATTAAGGTGGGTGACTATTTACTAGGATTAATATGGTATCAAAACTTTTTTAAATTCAAAATTTCTGAAAATGAAATTTTGAGTCACTTCACGAAAACATGCCTATATAATGTTGACCCCTTAAACCCCACTTTTATATAGTAAAACTGGGGTTTACAGGGGTATACATTTTTGTTTTTATTTCTGCTCAAAAACATAGATTGTGAGTACTTGTTAGAACTGCCTCGCTGAGGCAGTTCTAATGAATACCCACAATCTATGTTTTGAGCAGAAATATGAAAAATATTCAAATTTTTATCTGAAAATTTTCATTTTTTGGTGGTGAAATTTTCAGTATATTTTAATTGGAATGTTTTTTTAATGAAATGGGGGCTCAAGCAAACTCTTAGAACCCCTTCTGGATCTGCCCCAGTTGATGTCAATTGGTAGAGCTAGGAAATAATTGCATTGGTTTTATGCTTTCAGGTACTTGAAGTACATTAACAGCTACAGAATTTACCAACAAAGCTTTGAACAACCAGAGTTCATAGAGCCTCCAAGTTTCCTCAAAGAATATGAAGTTCAGGTAATTTTACTAAAACTGAACACTTACCATGCTGTGGACAAGTTCAACAGATGATAAATTGATGATATTTATTCTATTTTTCTGAGAAAAAAACGATCCGACCCTTCGTGCAATTAGGAGACAATTTGCTTGAAGTGTCAAATCCCATTTTGTAGAAAATTAGCCGTCTTGAAAATCTATTTTGCACTTCTTTGCCTGAACCAAAAGGCCAGTAGATCTGAAACTTGGTAGGAAGTATTGGGGTAACTCGTAGATTAAAAAGATAGCTAAAATTGTTCCAATCAGAAATCCCACCATCTTGAAAATCTATTTTGTGCTTCTTCTCCTGAACCCAAAGGCCAATTGACTCTCAACTTGATAGGAAGTTATGGGGCAGCTTGTAGATCAAAAGTAGCTAAAATTATTTTGATTGGAAATCCAAGATGGCCACCACAGTTGCCATCTCAAAAATCTATTTGAACGTCTTCTCCTGAACGGAAAGGCCATTTGACTCGAAACTTGATAGGAAGTATCAGGTGACTTGTTGCTCAAAAATAGTTAAAATCATTCTGTTCAGAAATCCAAGATGGTCCCCATAACCATGTTGAGAATCTGTTTTGAACTTTTTCTCCTGAACTGAAACGCTAATTGACTCAAAATTTCATTGGAAGTATCAAGGTGACTTGTAGGTCAAAAGTAGCTAGAATTTTCTGGTTGGAAATCGAAGATGGCTGCCATGGGTGCCATGTTGAAAGTCCATATTGAACTTCTTCTCTTGATCCGAAATTCCTACTATTACCAAACTTGTCTGGTAATCAGGTGAGTGATATAGGGCTCTCTTTGCCCTCATGTTCTAGAAACTATGAGAAATTTGTTGTCAGATGTACCCAACTATTATCTAAATTCAACTAGTTAGAAGTGAACAATAGATAAAAGTGATTTTCAGAAAGTATTTGTTCTTTGGGCTTGATTTGACCAAAACTGGCTCTGTAGCACAGTCAGTAGTGCATCTGTGGCCACAAGTACTGGTTAACTGACAAAAGGACTACGGTAAATTTCCTAAAATTTCAAACACTTTATTCCATGCTCTTTTGGCTTAAATTTTGCTTTTTATGCAGCAGTTTCTTTAAATATTTAGTGGAATGGCAAACAGTTTAGACCCTGATCAGACTGCTCCTTCAGGAGCAGTCTGATCAGGGTCTACACTGTTTGTATATGTCATTTTGTCAGACGCTTTAGTGTTCGAATTTTTAGGACATTTACCGTAAGCCTGCCCAAGAAAAAGTGTGAGAAGGTTAACTGACCAGCACAATATGACTTCAATAGTATACTGGCCATAAAATCCCAACTAAAAAAACAAAAACAAAAAAAAAAAAACTCAAAATACCATATTTATGGACAGGCTTGAACAAACCATGTAGACCTAGATCAGACACCACAGAATGTGGCATCCAATCCATTAATTCCAAAGCACAATTAAAAAAATAATAAGGTTGACATTTCTTTTGAATCATCTGCATTTGTGGACAGTTCACATGAACTGTCAAGCCATATTTTTTTTTCAGAATAAACAAAAAGAAAAGAATATTTTAAAATGCTGTCTGCTGCTTTTGTGATTGGCTTTTTAATGATTATGGTAAATGTCCTAAAATTTTGCACAACAAAGTTGTCAATAAAATGACATACCCAAACAGTGCAGACCCAGATTAGACTCCGCCTGAAGGAGCAGTCAGATCAGGGTCTACAATGTTTGCCTTTCTACTAAGTATTTTAAGAAATACCGGTAACTATAAAAAGCAAAATTTGGGCAAAAAAGGTATGGAGTAAAGTGTTTGAAATTTGAAGACATTTACTGTAACAGTTTCCATTGTATTCCAGAGTCTTGCAATGGTGTTGCCCCCAGATGAAGCTGATCAGCAAGCAGGTGAAATCCAGATGAGTTTGTCAGCAGAGGAGGGAATAACCAATGTCCATGTTGATAGTGGTGCAGCAATAAATCCAGTCTATCAGGCGTAAGTAGTCCTCTAGAGATTTAAGGTGTACGGATACATGGGTCGTGCCATGCGAAAACATGTTTCCGGGCATAAACAGGCAGCAAAGGCCCAGTTCAGCCTACACATCCACACAGTCTGATCATGCTAACTGAATCATTGGATACTACAGAATGTATGAATGTAAAGCATCACGAAAACGTGCCTATGTAATTTTGACCCCCTTAAACCCCACTTTTATATAGTAAAACTGGGGTTTACAGGGGTATACAATTTTCTTATTTCTGCTCAAAATCATAGATTGTGGGTACTTGTTAGAACTGCCTCGTTGAGGCAGTTCTAACGAGTACCCACAATCTATATTTTGAGCAGGAATATGAAAAACATTAGATTTTTTTTATCTGAAACTTTTCCTTTTTTGGTTGTAAAATTTTCAATATATTTGAATAGGCGTATTTTCATAATGCTGATGATACTTTGCACACACGCACATTGTGCACATGTTCGATTGATTTTTTTGTCTTGGGGCTTAACGACACGTCAACCCTTGTGGGTCATTTTGTGTCATCTCCCAGAGAAAGGGAGAAAAGAGATTATTAATAGAGGAGATGAAAGAGAGGGACAGGAAAGAAAGAGGAACAGGAATGAAAGCGAAGAAACAGAAGAAATCAAAACATTCCCCCTCTACCCTTACCTGCTTCAAGGATAGCAGGCCTTGCCCAACTGGAAGCCAGTATCAGATGGACGCCCCGGTGATGTAAGATACCCGACACCTTCATCACACCCAGCCACCCCAGCACATGCTCGAAGGTTTTTTTTCGCTTGGCTTGGCCTACATCTCAGATTTTGGCACTACTTTGCAAAGGGAGACAACTTTTAGACAGGAAGTTGCTTTTTTAGCACTGGATATATTTTATAGGTTTTCTGCCATTTTAACAAGGGGGTGGTGGGGGGCAACTTTTGTAACTTTCTTTTTGCTTTTGAAGTGTCTTGATGGCCAGATGGATAGCAATCCCAACTTAAGATCATGAGGTCCTGGGTTCAAATCCTTGGAGGCGGAATTCAGCTCATGACTGTACAAGGCATTTCTTTATCACCCTTCCATCACCTCTATATGACTTAAATAATGTTGAAAGAGATGTAAAACATCAAACCATTATCATCATCATCCCGTTTGCTTTCTTGCACACCAAGCCCATTTGAAAAGGGGTTTGATCTTAAAGGAAAGAAGTTGAACCCAAGAGGGACTATTCTAAGAGGAAGGAATTTGCTCCCATTCTTTTCTTTTAGAATTGATCCCTTCTCAGAAAGGAGGCAAAACAATCTGTATAGAGTTGCCTCCCCTGAAAATGGATTCATTCTCTGTTCGATTAGCCTCTGTTTTTTGAAAGGTTTCGGATACCAAGGAGGAGGTAACTTCCTGTCTGCTAAACTTGTCTCCCATTGCAAACTGGTGGCAAAATCCTTCTGGTCTATCCATTTATCTTATTAAAGTTAGGCTGCATAGCCTGACCAGTGTCATTACCTTGTAGAAATTTCTATCCTGTTTTTTCTTTTTGATTATGATTTGAAAATCTTATGCTAACTGCTAAAATGTAGTCCCCTGATTTTCCCCCCAGTTCAGCTTGTTATTTAATACTCTCTCTACCCTAAATATCGGAACAGTTTAACTTCTTACAATAGTTGTCCTAATATTTGATCAAGCCAATTATACCGTAATAACCTTAAGTATTGGGACAGATATGTCTTTGCAAACAGTGAAGACCCAGATCAGATGCCACAGAACGTGGCATCTGATCAGGGTCTACACTGTTTGCCATACAAACAGCAATATTTTAAACACATCAACTGGTGATAGAATGGACTATTTCAAATTTTAGGACAAGTATGGTAAGGAGATAAGAGGTCGGGTGGTGCGAAGGTGCTGTGTATCTTACATCACTGGGGCGTCCAACTGATATTGGCTTGCAGTTGGGCAAGGCCTGCTATCCTTGTAGTGGGTAAGGGTAGAGGGGGAATGAATTTATTTCTTCTGTTTCTTCACTTTCATTCCTGTTCCTCTTTCTTCCCTGTCCCTCTCTTTCATCTCCTCTACTCTCTCTTCTATCTCTTTTCTCCCTTTCTCTGGGAGACGACACAAAATGACCCTCAAGGGTTGACGTGTCGTTAAACCCCAACACAATCAAAAGTCCCAATACTTAGGGTAAATAATATAATACCTATTGATATGTCTACAAATCTGTTGGCTGAGTGGCAAAAACTGTTGACTGATCAGATGTTGGGTTCTGATGCATCTAAACTGGTTGGGAGCCAGCCTCGGTGGCTCAGCTGGATGCGCCGTCTGACTGTAGACCAGGAGGTCCTCGGTTCAACCCCCGCCGAGGTCGGCAACATTCTTTCGTGGAGATTGATCATGAAATATTTTCTACGGTCATTCTCTCCCTTCCGCTGATTCAAAAAGGGCAGTTGTCAGTTTCTGGCGAAAGAATGTGCACAATACTGGTTAACCGCTTAGAGGACTAAGCCTGCCCAGTAAATGTGTGGTTAGGTAAACTGACTGCGCTCGACATGACCCCATTGGGTTGACTGGACCGTAAAAGCTCAACACAAACAAACAAACAATAAACTGGTTGGCCGATCATCACAAAACCATGCCTATATATTTTGATCCCCTTAAACCACACTTTAATATAGTAAAACTGGGATTTACAGGAGTATGTATTATTTTTTTTATTTCTGCTCAAAAACAGATTGTGAGTATTTGTTAGAACTGCCTCATTGAGGCAGTTCTAACAAGTACCCACAATCTATGTTTTGAGCAGAAATATGAAAAGTATCAGAATTTTTTATCTGAAAATTTTTATTGTTTAGTCATAAAATTTTCAGTATATTTGAATAGGCATATTCTCGTAATGTGCTCAGCTCAGTCTGTCTCAATACCTAGAGTTAATATAGCATATAATATAATGTTTCTTTGAGAAAACATTTCTTTTTTCATTTTTGGTAGCATCCGCCTGGCCGAGCAATTAGGGTTTGAATCCTGGTAGAAGCGGCATTCCTCTCATGACTGTACAGAGCTTCATTGCACAGAGCCTTTCATTATCATTCCTTCATTGTCTCGACAGGACATAAAAAATGTTGAAAGAAATGTAAAACACTAAACTATCATAATCAAAATAATTTATTTCATTTTTGTTTCAGTGATGATGCAACAATGATCACAACGTACACTCAAGAAACCCGTGCAACCATGCTCTAATTATCTCCTTTCTGCGAAACTCTTGCCAAGAATTCCTGTAGTTAATCTTAGCAACACAACATATCAACTAGAGAGAACCACTAAAACAGAGATGCTTTATGCTACAAAGACATTATCAACTGCACTGCTTAACAATATTCAAACTATTCTTAAACATTAAGTGCTTTTAGAAGAGATTATGGTGCTACAAAACATGATCCAGTCAAAGTTTGTAACTGCTTGACTTAACACTCTGAGAAAAATTTTCAGCAGATGACATACTGAAATATTTTTCTTATTTTTCCCAGAAAACAGGATGGAAACAATTCGCATGAAATGTCGTAGCTAGTTTCCTGGGGAAAATATCAATTTGTCATCTGCTGAACATGCCCATAGAGTAATAAAGGCTGTTCCCCAGTCAGCATTCTACGTTAATCTATATCGGGCCGTCATCGGCCCGTCAGGGTAGCTGACGGGCCGATGACGGCCCGATGCAGATTTACGTAGAATGCTAGCTGGGTCTTGTTTAACCTTTAGCCTGCTGGGTTTAAATAGCAGCGGATGGTGGTTTTAAATATTTTTTTTTTTTTTTTTTTTTCCTAAAAAATAAGGCTTGCCATTTCATGCAAATCAAATTGTCTTAGGAGACAATTTGCATGAAATGTCAGCCTTATTTTCTGGAAAAAAGAAAGAAAGAAAAATATCAGTTTGTTATCTGCTGATTGTTGTCTAGAGAGTCTAAAGGTTAACACCGTGTCATTAAAGAAGCAGTGCACGGGCCCCCGTAGCCTAGTGGATAAGAGAGTTGACTCTTAATCCATTAGGTTTCTCACCGCTGTGGTTCGAGCCTCGCTCGGGTCATATGTGGGAAAGCCAAGTTCTGCTTACGGATGGTCAGGTGGTTTTTCTCCGGGTTCTCCGGTTTTCGCCCACCTTCGATGAACGATCGGCTCGATATAAGTGAAATATTCTTGAAAGGGCCGTAAAACCCAAATCAAAAAAAAAAAAAAAAAAAAAAAAAAAGAAGCAGTGCTTAAATGTTTGCTAGTTCCTGTATTTTTCCTTGAGACTCAAGAAAGTGTACCGTGTGTTCTAAATAGATTGTCAGTCCAAAAATGACTTCTTGCAATAAGTTATCAAATGAATCTCATTATTTTCAACATTTCAGTGATTTGTGGACAGGGACATGAAACCTCAGTTCAAATGAAACATTCAGTAAGAACGAACATTCCTGTAATTTGTTCAAACAAATCATTCCTATACAAATACTTCTGTCAACATAGCTCAAATTTTTTGTTGCCTTTAATACATTGAAAGAACATTTTGTGATATTGGGATCTTCTTCCACTTGTTATACTATTTTGATTTTGAAAATTATTATGAATTATTCAAGAAAGAAGTGTTTGTTATGCAATGTTAATCAAAATTTGGTACATTTTTGTTGCATTTATAAATATATATGACAGAAAGTTAATATTGCATGCTTTGTTAAGAGTTTATTTACAAAAAGTTAATAGTTATATGTTGATGTTCAGCCACATATCATAGTTGATGTCTGTTGCTAAGCAAATCTAGTAGTTATTTTATAGTGACACTGCTGAATTTTGTACGGCTTATACTTATTATAATATACACATACATAATTGCTTTGTTACAACTATTTTCTCTCAATATATAAAAGAGGAGTCCATCTTGCCTTGCCAAGGTCTGAATAAGCTTCACATAGGAAAATAGAATAGCTATTTGAGCCTTGATGAGTGGAGATGAAAGGAGTCAGGGTGTGGAAATAGGGGTCTATGGGTATAAGCCAACATGATCTGTGCAATCAGATCAGTGCCTATACTGTCTGTTAATGGTATTATTAGCAGCATATCTCTTGATAAGGCACATTTTACAATTAAAAAAAAGGAATGATAGTTTTCTTATTTCTCCACAAGAAATAAGAAAAAAACATGTCTCTTGATACTTTCTTATCTAGAGTGATATAGCAGCGGACAGCTAAGACCCTGACCAGGCTGTGCATCAGGTTTGTCCTGTAGACCCATTATTTCATAGCAAGGCTTTATAAATTTGGAATCATCTTAATATCAGATATATGTGGTAACTGAGCCACACCAATGAAAAAGGAGTTTTTAATGAAGAAGAACAGAAAATACCCTGATAAGATTGCAATGATGATTGCTATACTGATTAGGGCTGTACTGTTTGTTGCCAGAACCTGCCACCTTTTGTGTTGATTCTTTGTAAGTAAACTAATGACCTTAACCTGCAAATTGGCTCGTATCTTCATTATGATACAGATACCAAAAACCTTTAAGATACGGTCAGCCAATCACAACTGACATTTTGATTTTTTTTTTGTGTGTGTTATTTTTTTTTTTTTTTTTTTTCGGAGAATATAGCTGATTCACATGACATGACAAACCTATTTTCTACGAGAAACAATAAAACAGAATGACACTGTTGTCTGCTTCAGTTTTGCTTAGTACTTTTAAGGTTAAACTCCTTTTGATTTGGTGTGTCTCCAATAGGCTTTATACAAGTTTTTTTTCTTCTGCATAACTTCAAAAGTTTATTCAGTTTTGAGATTTTAAAATATTCCTACAAAAGATTTGTATTTTTATAGAAAGTGAATAAAACTATTTTTTAAGTTATGTTTCTGTTTTTTTGTTGTTTCCTTTCTCTTTAGCAATACTTTATAACTTTAGTGAAAATCCATTGATATTTACTAAAGTTATCATCCTGGAATGAAAATACAGACGTACTGTGGGCAGATAACCCTGTCAAAAATTGATGAAATTTGCCCATTAACAATCCCAAACCAGATCTCCACAATATCAATGCATACACCGTTTGGTGAAAATCCATTTACTCGTTATCGTCCGGAAACGAAAATACGGACAGACAGGATGTACGACAGACGGATGGACAGACACACGGACAGCCAAAATGATACCATAATACTCCGCCACTATCCTGTGGTGGGGTTTAAAAATCAGTTATCTCTTATTTATCCATTTTCCCATTTCAAGTGTGTGGGACCCACCTCAACCAGTCAAATCACCTTAACAACATCAAAAAGCATAAACTTGGTAGAGAACCACCAAGGATAATTAATGCTGTGTTTGGTGTGAATTGATTCAGTGGTTACAGTGACTGTCTTTATCAATGGATTTTCACCAAAGTTGGTGTGTGCATTGATATTGTGGACAAATGGTTTGGGATTGCTGATGGGCAAATCTTGTCAATCTTGACAGAGTTATCTGCCCATGACACGTCCGTGTTTTCATTTCTGGACGATAACTTTAGTAAATATCAATGGATTTTCACCAAACTTGGTATGTGCAGTGATATTGTGGAGATCTGCTCTCGAATTGCTAATGGGCAAATTTCGTCTATTTTTGACAGTTATCTGCCTGCAATACATCCGTATTTTACTTTCAGAACAATAACTTTAGTAAATCTCAATGGATTTTCACCAAATTTGATATGTGCATTTATATTGTGGAGATCTGCTTTGTGATTGCTCATTGGAATTTCGTCAATTTTTGACAGAGTTATCTGCCCACGACATGATCATGGCGGATAATTATCGTTTCACTTTTTATTTTTTTACTGATCAGATGACTTGGTTGACTTGGTAATGGAAAGGTTCTTTACACTTATAATGATAAAATGGGTAAATGACTTCTACTCGTAAACGTGGCACAAATGATTGCTGTTTTGATAGACTGCAATAGTACTTGTTACTTTTAAAATATGTAGTATTTAAATTTAAAAAAAAATGTTTAAAACTGATGGAGTTTTTTAATTGTAAGTCGGCTATCCACCCTTTTAAGCAAATACTTCTATGTCATAGTTTAGTTAATATTTCCCATAGAGGTGTATCCTTTTCCGGTAGAGAAGCATTTTGATAGAAATAGCTACCGAATCTACACTAAGGAGTCACTAACTATAGGGACAGACACATAGGCGTAGCGCTGATTAAGCATGTGCGTAATATGTGTAAGAAAAATATTATTTGCAATAAAAAAGTTAAGTTATAATATCCCACCATTATCGTGTCGTGGGCAGATAACTCTGTCAAACATTGATGAAATTTGCCCATTAGCAATCCCAAACCAGATCTCCTTAATATCAGGGCATGTACCAAGTTTGGTTAAGATCCCTTGACATTTACATAAGTTATTGTCCGGAAACGAAAATATGATCGTGTCCTGGGCAGATAACGCCGTCGAAATTTGACGAAATTGGCCCATTAGCAATCCCAAACCAGATCTCCACAATATCAATGCACATACCAAGTTTGGTGAAAATCCATTGATGATTACTCAAGTTATCATCTGGAAACGAAATACGGATGGACGTACGACTGACGGACAGACGGACAGACACACACACGTGAAACCATAATAAAGAGACATCAATATAATAAAGAGATATCAACTGAAAAAACGTTTTGTTTTGTTTTTTTACCACAGGGACAGCTATTAAGAGAAAGAATTTATCGCTTCCAAAGTAGGGGCTACTCTTAAGGGAAACAATTTGCTCCCAGGTTCAAAATAGGGCTACTCTTAAAGGAAAGAATTTGCTCCCAGAGCATATTCTTTCCTTTAAGTGTAGCCCCTATTTAGGATACTAGGGAGAATGAAATTTTCCTGGGTGTGCGTAAAAAGTAATTAAGTTCTGGCTAAGCCACTATAGACAGGTCTGAGCAAAGTATTGACCCAAATCAGACACCGCAAATCGCGGCGTCTGATCAGAGTTGACTCTGTCACTCAAGGTCTACACTAAAACTCAGCAGATTAGACACATTCATAGGTGGTCGGAAGTGCAACTTTTCATATACAGGACAATTATGGTAAGGAGTTGTCAGAATATTTAGGGAAAATACGGTAATATCCCAGATAACGTTTGCATGCACACCAAAAAATAAATAATGGATATCGCCATCAATATCTTTGCAATATCTCTGATAAGAGAGGAAAGGCAAACGAAAAGGAACAGATTAACACTTTGCATGCTGGGTAAAAAATCCAGCAGACGACATTTTGAAATATTTTTTCTCATATTTCCCAGAAAATAGGCTTTGACAGTGCATGCAAATTGTCTCCCTAGGAGATAATAATAAGAAATAAGAATAATATATCATCTGCTGAATTTTCCCATTGCATGGCAAGTGTTAAAAGACTAGCATAGTCATCAGCTCCATCTTCCCTAGTAGTCAGGTGATCACAATCCTGGACAGAACAACAAGGCACCAAACAGTTTTAAAATTACACAGTCAAGAGCTACAAATTTATACAAAGAACGAACAATATTAGAACCACCGCCTTAGGACGGTCAGCAGTTGAGAAATAATAATAATGATAATAAAACGCCGTGGGGTTAACACCAGTTTTACAGGATCCTTAGCGTCATTGTAAGTTCCGATATTATTCGAAATATAGAAGCGGAAATAAAAAAAAAAAAAAAAAAAAGCAAGTTCAGTTTTGGTGTCATTACTTTTTATTAAACTGTCTACGCTGGGACATGCTAACTCATATAGGATTAAAGTTTTCATTAAAAATCGGTCAAAATTGTTCCAAGCACACATTCGTTTGATCGAAATCCACCCCCCCCCCCCCCCCCCCCCCTCTAGTATACATAAAATATCAGTATAGGGGGAAAAAAAGACATTCATTACGAAAACACGCCTATTCAAATACACTGAAAATTTTACCACCAAAAAATGGCAATCTTTCAGATAAAAATTTCTGATATTTTTCATATTTCTGCTCAAAACATAGATTTGTGGATACTCGTTAGAACCGCCTCGTCGAGGCGGTTCTAACGAGTACCTACAACCTATGTTTTGAGCAGAAATAACAAAAATAATATATACCCCTGTAAACCCCAGTTTTACTATATAAAAGTGGGGTTTAAGGGGGTCAAAATTATATAGGTATGTTTTCGTGATGGACTCTCTCTAGCCGCCAAAGTTTTAAATCGTGATGCTCCGCTCACAACTGCGACAGACTGCATTTTTTTCTTTTTGTTATATATAGAGAAAATAATGCTTCACATTTCATTGTCTGAAATGTCAAGCCTTATTTTCTCTGTAAAGTGTGGAACATAAACGGTTGTCTGCAACAATTTTGCTTGACACTTTCAGGGTCAAACATTTAAAACCTCCTACAAACTGTGTGACCGCAGAAAAACAGTGCCAGAGTCAGTGGTGCAAATATTTGTGAATGGGATTCAGCAAACAGCAGATGTACGATTTTGTAATAATAACGTAAATCAATGATCAATATTCTATAGAACGTTGCTATGTTTTATTGATGAGCTGTATCTCAAGTAAGGATCGAGTCTTTCCCAATCAGGGCAATTGTGTCAATAATCATGGCTCCAGAATAAAGGGGGAAATCAAAAGACATTTTTTTTTTATTTTTGTACCAAAAGATACCTTAAGATGCTTCCAGGAATCGTCTCGTCTCCACTGAGTATTAAGACTATATCTTTTAGTGTAAAAATTCATAACTGTCCCGAATTATCATGATTTCAATTATCAATTTATCTGTAGCTTTGCAATAGCATGCTTGTTTATATAGTAACAAGATTTAATAATAACGAGCCTTGTAACTAAATATGTATTGTTTTCTATGGATTCTATCGATACGCCTTTTGTTGTGTGTGCTTGTGTGTGTTTTTTAGTGACGATGTAATTTTATATTCACTTATATTTTTTTCTTGCCCGCATGTTTAAAAAGGTTTGTTTGAATACAGTTTCATGGATTACCAGCTAAATTACTATCTGGGCTATTCTTCTCACAGGTATGTAACGACCTAGTAGTAAGGAATATACCGTGAACCCTCGTTACAATGGAACATTTGCTCCCGAAGACGTTGCCAGTAAAATGAATTTGCTGTTGTACAGAATACTTAATGAGCAGATTGATATGTAAACAAGGTCTTGTTTTGTTCTTATTTCCTCACAGAACATATATTTTGGATATTTGTTAGAATCGCCTCGCTGAGGCGATTCTAACAAATATCCAAAACATATGTTTATTTAAATTATTAGATACAATATTCTTGCATAATTTGTGATTAATTGTTACCTCTTACCTTCGTGACAATCAAATTGTCATTATAACAAAATCTTGTCGTTGTATCGAGTATCGGCATAAAGAGGGTTGTCTGTACCGTATATGTCTAATACATTTGGACACCTTAACTTCTTACCGTACTTGTTCTAAAATTTGAACAAGTTTTTTTTTACTACGTGTTGATGTGTCAAAAACCTGCTAACCTGATCGGACGTTGCGTTTTGTGGCGTCTGATCTGGATCTACACTGTTTGCTGAGGCATTTCTGTCCGAAATGCTTATAGGGATAATACAGGTACATGTATAAGTTTTATTACGATTCACTTTGGTTTAGGATATATATATTTCCTTTCATCGATCATGGTGGTCGGAAATTTACGTTACAACAAGTATGATAAACGTAAAGAAGCGATATATGTACTTTTATGAAGATGTCAATTCTGTCTTTTATGTCTCTTTCAATAATAGTCTGCTTAGTAATATCGACAGAGACAAATGATAAAATGCTGAATGTACAACGGAGCGACGTGCAATCATGAACTGGATTCGAACCCGTGACCTCGAGATCCGTAATTGGGTGCGCTAATCACTCGACCACAAGAACGTTTCTGCGTATGTATGTATTTATATAGTGTTGCTTTAATGGAACTACTGGACACATCAGTGCTGCTGCCCATGCTCTCCGCTTAAATTATTATCAACTTCAGGTATGTTGAGTATGTCTTGTACTAATAGTCTGTGATCTGATTTATTTTCCTGGCTGGAACAGTGATTCCAGCTTGCAATCTCCACATTCCCGGGTCAGGCACATCAATTAAGCCACGAACATGATAGGAAGACTTACAAGGGAACTATGAAGTTAGAGTATACTACTCATATAAACGTTGGGTGGTTGGGTGGTGTTCCCTACTGCTGAAGATTTCGGAGATCATTGGCTGTTTACAATGTAACCGTCACGTTGTTACTTTGATTATATTAACTTTTTTTAAGTAAGGCGAGCATGTACAAAAAAAAAGACAGTAGTTTTGTGTGCGTGCGCGCGCGGTTGTGTGCGTGCTTGTGTGTGTGTGTGTGTGTGTTTCAAACATGACAGATCTTTCTTATGTTTGTTTTTAAAACCTCTGAAATAATTTATGAAATATTTTTGTTTATGAAACATCCTACTGAGAACGGGCGGAGCCTAACCTTGCGAAAACATATAGGTTCCGGGTTAAAAGCTTAAACTCCTGCTGACAATAAAACAGAAGCAGGCAATATTTAAAACTATCTTTTCTTATTTTGCATAGAAAATAAAACAGACTTCAAATATCGTTCAAGTTGTCTAGGATTAATGTCAAGTCTTATTTTCTGTGAAAAATAAGAAAAATATCGCTACTTGTCCTTTGCTGACTGCGCCTAATACGAGTAATACAGGCTACTAAAACTTAAAAGATACAATCGAGTCTCGTTTTCTCGACTTCGCTTATCTCGAATAACTGCTTATCTCGAAGTGAAAATCTGGTCCCTGTTTTAACATGGAAATTTAACAACGTCTTCGGTGACTTCTTCGGTGATGATTCTGGTGGGTCTTTACATTCAGATTTAGGCCTTTACGGGGACTAATTTGCTTGTTGGAGTCGCAGCGCCCGGGCCCATTCTACAGGATGATAATTTATGTGACACATACGCCGACATAAATACAAAGCTGACTACGTAGCAGACCATGTGAATTCTGATTCGTAACGACTTTTTCTCCTTTGTCATTAGACATATTTATCTTGTATTTAAAGTGACATCCCCCATCCCCACCCCAACAGCTATCTACCTATCATTCCTGCGGGCACACGGTGCTAGGGCGGTGCTGTATCAAGGCCAATTCGACATTGCAACATGGAATTGATATTATATCGGTGGTACTTATTTAAGTTTTGTGTACCCGCCGAAGTTTCTCTAGTTAATTCAATATTCCCCATGTATCCAATTTTCAACAGTACCTAGCTCTATGCCCCATATGTATTCTATTTTAAAATATATTACCATGTTTTGATGTTTCTGTTGTAATTCAGCTCGATGTCATGTATATGACCGGAGTTTTCACAATAAAGTATATTGTATCGTAACAAAATATCGTGGAGCAATTTCTCCTCTTTTCCACAATATTTTCAATATATCACTAACTTCAGGAGTCAAATTACATATTCATTTGTTAAATGTGGTTGTTCGATTTATTTTTCCTTAATTCTGCTTATCTGATTTATCTCGGAGTATTTCAGAGAGTCTCTTGGACTTCGAGATAACGACAGTCGATCGTATATGAGACGAACTTGGTGATCATTGACTTGAGATAATTCTGGTGCAATTTTCAGTTCTCCATCCATATTTCGGACGGTGTCCAAGAAAAAAAAAACTTATTGTATTCAATATTAACGTGAATAGTTGGACAAACAGGTCTGATCAAACCAGTGTGGACCCAGATCAAACTGCACCCCTCATCATAACATTTCGACACCGCATCAAGTACAATAGACTCTCGTTATCTCGAAGTCCAACTCTGAAATACTTTGAGATATCCGTACCTCGACATTTCAGATTTGCAGAACTGAGGAAAAAATAAATCGACCAACCACATTTAATAAATGAATATGTAATTTGACTCCTGAAGTTAGAGATAATATTGAAAATATAGTCGACTCTCGTTATCTCGAATTCTAAGGGACTCTCTGAAACACTTCCAGATATCCGTACCTCGAAATGTCAGGATTGCGGAAGTAAGGAAACCAATAACTCGAACAACCACATTTAACAAATGAATATGTAATTTGACTCCTGAAGTTAGAGATATATTGAAAATATTGTGGAAAAGAGGAGAAATTTCTCCTGTTTTCCACAATATTTTTCACCAGTTGTTAGATTTTCATGTTTAGGCAGGGACAGGATTTTCACTTCAAGATAAACGGTTATTCGAGATAAGCGAGATCGAGATAACGGGAGTCAACTGTATTGTGGAAAAGAGGAGAAATGACTCCTCCTCTTTCCACAATATTTTGTTACCTGTTGTAAGATTTCCATATTAAGGCAGGGATCAGATTTTTACTTCGAGATAAGCGGTTATTCGAGTTTAGCGGTTATTTGAGATAAGCAAAGTCGAAATAACGAGAGACGACTGAAGTCAAGGGTACTGGATACCCTTGGTAGATTTCCGCCATTGTTTATAAAGGAGAACCTGTTTGTTTTTCTATACACCAAGGGGTCTATTCGAAAAGAATTTGCTCCCATACCCTTGTTCAAAGATATTTAAAGAGCCTAATCTTTTGGGTAAATAAAATTACAGACCAGCAAAGACTCATACGACGCTGCGAGCAGTCTCGACAGGGTCTTCTCTTGGCCAACACAATCTGTTCGCCTAACCGTATTTACCCAAAATGTGCGAACACCTTAAGTTGTAACCATACGTGTCGTTAAATTTGAACAGGCCCATTTTGCTACCTGTTGAAATGTCTAAAATACAGCCGGATGGGTGTCAAACTATGTAGACCCTGATAAGAAGCCGCGTTCTGTTTGCTCTGGCGTGTCTGTCCGAATACTTAGGGTAGAGCCGAAATAAAGTTCACAATGCATTTTGTGGCAGCGAAGAGCATAGTTAGACAATTCAAATGCGCATGCTGCAGCTCAGCTGTTTGATTATCTCAGAACATTATGAAAACACGTCTATTCAAATATATTGAAATTTTACAACCAAAAAAAGAAAATTATCAGATAAAAATTTCAGATATTTTTCATATTTCTGCTCAAAACATAGATTGTGGGTACTCGTTAGAACCGCCTCGCCGAGGCGGTTCTAACGAGTACCCACAATCTATGTTTTGAGCAGAAATAAGAAAAATAATGTATACCCCTGTAAACCCCAGTTTTACTATATAAAAGTGGGGTTTAAGGGGGTCAATATTATATGGGCGTGTTTTCGTGATGAGGTACATTTTCTTGAAATTGTCAGTCGGCGTACAACGACGTAATTGCTTTTAACGGGTTCATAATTTGTGTACTCATGGGGGGGGGGGGGGTGGGGGGGGACACAAGAAAAGGGTCCTTATTGTATATTACACCAGTGAATGCTCCGATTTGGTTATCTGTATCTTAATTTATTCCATTATGTTAATACGCCTGTTCAAGCAGCGTTCTTCCATGCCACAGCATTTTCATCGTATACATTACGAAAACACGCCTATTCAAATATGCTGAAAATTTTACCACCAGAAAAATTAAAATTTTCAGATAAAAAATTCAGATATTCTTCATTTTTCTGATCAAAACATAGATTGTGGAGGCGGTTCTAACGAGTACCCACAATCTATGTTTTTGAGCAGAACTAAGAAAATTAATGTAAACCCCTGTAAACCCCAGTTTTTCTGTATAAAAGTGGGGTTTAAAGGGGTCAAAATTATATAGGCGTGTTCTCGTGATGAAAAATGGGGGAACTGCAAATAAATAAATAAATGAGAATAAAAAAAAGCTTAATGAATAAACAATAAATAGAAATAAAATAAAAACAAACATATTGAGCCCATATGTAGATTTATGCATCCCATACGACTGACAAAATAATCAACAGAATGAATTAAGCTTTAAAAGTATAGAATCATAGAATTTTGCTAAATAATGTATACCCCGTATCCCCTGGGTTTCACTATATATTATAGAGAAATATAGGGCTTTAGATTACATAGGCTTATTAAAGTAATGCTTCGATTCTGTAAGCGGGCAACTAAGGCCCTGATCAGACTGCGCATTGGCGCAGTCTGATCAGGGCCTAAGTTGCCCGCATAAGGGCCGTTTTCACAAGTTGAAACGCAAATATTTTGAAACATAATCCACCCTATTCTTATTACTCATACGGTAAAATGATTTCAAATCGATGACCGATTGAAAAATATTGCAACCTTATCCTGTTATCGTATATGGACCCTTTCAGGAGAAAAGGTGTCTTTAGGCGTGCCCGAATTGCTTATGTTCAGCTCATCCTGCGCATTCTTAGTTTTGTCGATGCCTTTGTTATCTGTTGAAGCGTATTATAGTCTAAAAAGATTGCTTCAAGTGGATAGCGAAGTCCCATATCAGACCGTGCGGTTGGGCAGGCTAATATAGACCTCCATTGTCCGCGTATGCCTTGAGACACTGTTTTGCATGAAGCGGAATTATTGGTGTCTTATTCAAACTGTATTTGTGGGCCAGTTTAGCGTTAGGTAGGTGGGACAAATAACTGGGTGAAAACTAATATTTTCGTTTGAGTTTGGATATAGTTTTAGAGTTTTTCGTGAGGTTGGTCAGAGCAGGAGGACCTGCCCTATTTGTGCTGTTTTAGAACCCGGAAGTCATATAGCTTTCATTAGGGAGAGTAAGGTAAGACGTCTAGGCCCAGACTCACAACCATTCCTTAGGTTAAGGCCGACCTTAACCGATTTACATCGAATAGACTATTCTATCACAACTCTTTGGAACGGTCTATTACCAATAACAGCGTGTCTGGTTAGTTTTTATTATTACTGTGTTTTATGGGAATTCCTGTTGTCCATGGGCTAAACTTGTAGGATTGAGATTTGAAAAGCACACATTGCACGTAAGAGCATTTTTTCAACGATTGATCCAATAAATACATTTTAATATCGTTCACTGATCAAACATTAATATATTCGTTTAATATACCTCCTTTCATATGTTAAATTTTCGGAGTTTAAGGTACACCTAGTCTAAGGAATGATTGTGAACCTTGATCCTGCCGTATTTTTAGTGATTTTTTTTTATGTGCGTTCTCAGTACAGTTCTAAACTGCACGCTCGTTTTCAGTACCAACCTTATGAGGTGAAATGTGAAAAAAAAACACACCTTCTGACATGAGCGTTAAAAGAAGATTCGAAACAATCTGCGCATCCATGCAGTCGGATTAGATTCTACATATAAAGATGAAGTAATTGTTCATCGGTAATGACTGTCCATGATCATTGCAATCAATCCACTTGCAGTGCTAGTATTTTGTGCGTTTGTAGATGGCTGTCACATACTGAACTGTTGAAATACCATGTATGTGAGTACCTAAGACCATACTCAGACTGCACAGAAGTTGTTGAACAGATATATTGTCTGATCTGATACCATTATTTATCTCTGACATTTCTGAAGTCTGGTAATTTTTGTTAAGTCATTAACCTTTACCGCTCTCTGGGCAAAATTAGCAGATACCAAATTGGCAGTAGTTTCCTTTTTTTTCTCAGAAAATAAGGGATGAGACCATTTTCATGAAATGTCAAAGCCTGTTTTCTGGGGAAAATAAGAAAATATTTTAAGTTGTTCGCTGCTAAAAATTTTTACCCACCACGCTAAGCGTTAAGAAATGGGAATTATTTTTAGCCATCAAATTAGTTAAAAATACCTACTGCGAAAACTTTCCTGATGACAATAACTTATTTTAGATCAGCACCCCATTTTTGCCTTGAATCAATGTCCTAACTGCTAGCATAATTCTCTTCTTGTCAAATAAATCACTTTTAACCACAACACAAGTATACCTGCAGACATCAAGTAAATAAACAAATAAAATGCATGTTAAATAAGCATTATATACTTGTAGTTTGAGGCATTGCAAACATATGTATAAAATTTACCCTTATGGGTAAAAAAAATTATGTTTTAATACATGACGAAATATACCTCTAGGAGTCAAATACCCCTCGGGCAAATATATTTGCCCCTACCCTTGAGCAAGGTATTTTACGAGGGTAAATTTTATCCCCAGGAGCAAATGCGTTTACATGACATGTTTGCTCATAGGGGTAAATTTGCCCTTGGGGGCAAATACGCGTATAAACGGGGCTTGTTATCTTTTCTTTGTTATGACATTATGGGATCGTTGTAATATTGATTACAGTTCTCCCACCACCTTAAATAGTAAAACCTTGTGTTAGCAGGGTATACATTACTAGTGGGGTTTCGTGTTTTGATTGTTTTATCGCCCACATGATCAGATGAGGTTAGCTACAGTGATACTGGTCACAGAAACGTACATAGTCTGGTCTGGTCATGCACAGAGCGTACGTTGCCCAAGATGAGCCACGTTTAGTATAAATCCATCCAATTATTTTTGTGATAAAGTATGTTCGCTTCTATATGAGGTTGTTTACCTGTAATGATAAGTTTACTTTACCATTCTCCAAGCTGATGCAGCAGATGACATCTGATGGTATTTTTCCCCCCAGAAAATAGGCTTTAACAATACATGCAAATTGTCTCCTTAGGAGACAATTTGCATGAAATGTCAAAGCCTATTTTCTGGGAAAAATAAGACTAATACTTCAATAAATGTCGTCTGCTGAATTCTTTACCCAGCATACTAAGCGTTAAAGCCTTTTGTTTGTTCTAAATCAAAATATTAATCCATTTACATTGGTAACCGTTAGTCACAAAATACCATTTAAGTATTTGAGAACCGACAAATACTGCTCTATGCTATTTTAGAACAGGGCAAGCAAATATCATCCTGTGCACCTGATCAGGGTTTACACTGGTCGGCAACATAATTTACCGAACTTACAGATTTTCTGCGACACCAGCGTATATCCTTACTGGACTGCGGCACTAGCTAAAATCTGATTGTACAAGTCCGATTACTCTTGATGGGACTCGCTTGTTTTAACACTTACCACGCTCTGGTCAGTCCGCAGACGACAAATTGATGATATATTTTGTACTTTTCCCATAAAATAGGATTTGACATTTCATGCAATTTGCATGAAATGTCGAATCCTATTTTTGGGGAAAAATAAGATACATATTTGAGAATGTCGGCTGCTGATTTTTTTTTTACCCAGCATGCTTAACGTTAAGTACTTCGGGTCATTGATATCAACGAGCCCTAGAGACAGAGCACACTTCTGGGCCTATCTTCTATTATACAAGCCCAGGGCATTACCACACAAAACTTTACTCCAGCTGGGCGAGGCTTGAACGGAATATTCTTATTATTCTTCTTTTTTTTCTTCTTCTTATTATTATCATTATCCCGCGCACAGTACCCACTGTGTCCGGGATATTTTTTAGGTAGCCGTGGTTTAACGCTTTCTGCGCCAGATTTCAGATGACAATTGTTTTACCAAATTAGCTACATGTATAAGAAGTAAGTTTTATCTAGAACACAAAACCTTCAGCCAATGTCAAAGAGCATGGACTCATCTGGGTCTACGCTGTTTGCCAAAAGCCCCTTCTGATCAAGAGTGCCTAATATCCACTCTCCATTACGAAAACAAGCCTATTCAAATATATAGAAAATTTCACCTCCAAAAACTGAAAAATTTCAGAAAAAAAAAAACAAAACAAAAAAAAAACTGATATTTTTCATATTTCTGCTCAAAACATAGATTGTAGGTCCTCGTTAGAACCGCCTCGCCGAGGCGGTTCTAACGAGTACTAACAATCGCTGTTTTTGAGCATAAATAAGAAAAAATAATGTATACTCCTGTAAACCCCAGTTTTACTATATAAAAGTGGGGTTTAAGGGGGTCAAAACTATATAGGCGTGTTTTCGTGATGTTATATGCCTTGGAAATGAACACAATCAAGGACTAACAAACTAGGGCCTGCTATAATTGCAGCAGATTGAGGGGTGCATATTACTACAGGTATTTCTTCTGTTTCTGCACTGCCATTCGCTTTCTCCTTCCTCCTCTTCTGTTTCTCTCCTTCCTCTCCTGTACTAGGTCATCTGTCCATTTTCTCCATTTCTATGGGAGATGACCCTAAATTACCAGCATTAGTTGACATGTCGTTACAAACAAACTATAAGCATACAGGAAGGCCAGCGTTTCTTCTGTAATTTGAAATCAATGAATGATATCGTTCTGGGCCACTTGATTTTTGCAATTATGTCATTGTTATGAACACATTCAGGAAGTTGTTAATTCAACAAGGTGCAGAAATAGTCAATGACAAATTGATTTTAAAAATAGGGGAATTATTGTTCCATAATAGTACCATAATTATCCAAAGTATTCCGACAGACAGGGCTGAGCAAACAATGTAGACCCAGATCAGACGCCGCGTTCGCGGCGTCTGATCTGGGTCTACACTGTTTACCTATTATTCACCAGTCAACAAACTCATCAACAGGTAATCAAATGGTAATGATAGGACAAGTATGCCTAGGCTCAAGGTCTACGAATACTTAGGGTAAATACGTTATAAGAGCATTTATGAATAAGCAGCGTCCTGACAAAAAAAAAAAGGTCTTTGTCATATGTGGGGACACGAACACCCAGAATAGCTTTTCATGTCCGCTTACAAAAACGTTGGATACCGTAGAGTATACATGGCGGGACTGCGGAAGCGATAGTAGATCTGAATACCGCATCTATCCTTGGTACTGAGAGCGGAGAACGCGGCGTCTGATCAGTCTACACTGCTTGGCATTAATTCGGAAGTTTTTAGACACATCAACATATAGCAAAATTAACGGAGTATATTCAACTTGGGAGACAAATGCACAAAAACAACAGCACAAAAACCATATATCAACCTTTGATATTGTGTGTGTGTGTGTGTGTGTGTGTGTGTGTGTGTGTGTTTGGGGCTCGGGGATGAGTGGAGCGGGGAAGAAGACATAAGCAACAAAAGCATCACTTATTTGTTATTTTGATAATTTTGTCTGGATCGTGCTAGGAAATCTTTGGGGTTCAACTACTGTCAGACCGTCGGCAACTTCTAAAGGTTTAATCAGTGTAATACAATTAAAACTACGCTTTCATATCTATGTATAGGCCTACGACATCGTTCCGTAATTACCATATGTATCCAAACAATTATGTCTGAACGGATAGAGTTCTACATAGAAAGCAGCGCCTAATCAGGGTCTACACTATTTGCCTTCCATCCACTGGGTATATTTGTGGACACGTCACCAGTTAGTCATATCTTTAGGACAAATATGGTAAAGAGGCGACGTTAGCAGAATATTTAGGGTAATTTCGGTTATTTACCGGTATAAACTTGGTTATAGTCGCAAGTTCTGTTTCCAGGCTGGTCAAACGCCTACAATGATAAATTATAACATCTGTGTCATTTCACAAAATATCATGGATTAACCCTTAACGCACCCACAAAACTGACACTGAAATATCTCATTATTTTTTTTTCAGAGAGAGAGAGAGAGAGAGAAAGAGAGAGAGAGAGAAGGAGAAAAGGAAAAAATCACACAGACGATTCACATGAAACATCAAGTCTTATTTTCCCTGAAAAAAAAAAAAAAAAAAAGCAAAATCATTTTAGAATGTGTTCTGATACAAATTTGCTAAGCACTTTAACCATTATCGCTTTTTGGGATGATTCGCCAGACGACAACATGATATCATTTTCAAGAAAATAGGTTTTGGCATTTTATGCAAACTGTCCCCTAAGGAGAAGAATTTCATGAAATACTAAAGCCTATTTTCTAGGAAAAATAAGAAAGATATTTCAGAATGTCGTCTGCTAAAATCACTACCCAGCATGCTAAGCGTTAAGGATTAAAGTAGGATTGTAGAGATAGGAGAGGCTGCTACATGGTTAAGTTTCTAAACCTCAGGATAATTTCACTTGTACATGATTTCATAAAATCATACCATTAGTACTGATAAGTACCGTATTTTACCCAAAAATATTCGGACCCCTTCGATCCTCACCATACGTCAAATTTTTGAACCAGTACATTTTACTGCCTGTTAATGTGTCTCCAAACTGCTGGATGAGTGGTAAACGATGTAGACCCTGATCAGACGCCGCAGAATGCGGCGTCTGATCTGGGTCTACATTGTTTGCTCAGACATGTCTCTCCGAATACTTAGATTAAAGAGGGTAATGTTAAACGGGTCTTTATTTTTATAAACAGATAAAACCATTCTGGAAGGCGTGTCTTAATGGCCCTTTTCACTCCTCGTCCTACGTAGTACGTGTCTTACCAAAAAAAACAAGGTCTTAAAGTGTCTTAAACGTGTTGGCAAATTGGCAAGCCTGGGCCATTCCATTTCATGCTTTGATTTCTCAAATAAATGAGATGCAAACAATAAACATACATGCATATATAAATCAATATCAATTTCTATCCAAATGTTGGAAGTAGAGGACGAAAAACAATATGCAATGAAACCGTTTTTTTTCTTTTTTTTTTTTTTTTTTTAAAGAAGCATGTTACATAGAAATACATATCAAAACACAAAACGGTAAAACATTAGCATAATTACACGAACTGTCCATTAACACTTCCAATTAATTCAACAGATTCTGTCACATTGATGGTTTATCAAATCATGATCAAGGACTTCAATATTCCGTTATAGAGCTTCCTACAAAGTTATATATTTTATAAAAGCCAGCTCTTGTATCACCATATGTTGTGTGCGCGTCGTTTCACTAAAATTTCATGGTATGATAAGAAAACCGAAAAAAAAAAAAAAAAAAAAATGAAAGAAAGCCAAAGAAGCCCTAAGCCAAATGCTAACAACGAAAGCCCAGCTCAGCCTGTGTAGTCTGATAGAACCATTTTTATTCGTCGATATATTTTACGATATGCATTGTAAGTAGGAGACAAAGGCACTGATCAGACTACGCGAATACACAGGTTGAGTTGGGCCTTCTTGTCCGCATGTACAATAAAGGCATTTTTATTTACGTTGCTTCACATATGTATTAATATCGTTTTTAGCTCCTACGCAGGTCGCATATCTCAGTCACTTCTAACGCTAAGAATGCCGGGTAAAAAATTCAGCAGACGCCATTTTGAAATTTTTTCTTATTTTCCCCAGAAAAGAGGCCTTGACATTCCATGCAAATTTTAATTCCCATGGCATATCAATGCCTATGTTTTCAGAAAAATAAGAAATGTGTCATGAATTTGTCATCCGCTGAATGTGACCGGAGAGTGGTAAAGGTTAATACTGAATGGTTCATTATTATAATGTGGCATCTGACAGCCTGTAAAATTTCAGTCTCTGATTTTTGATCTGGATCAAAAATGAAATGGTTTTTTATCGTGTCTCTAAATTAGTGTTGGCAACATTAATTCAGAGACACGATAAAAAAAAATCATTTCCTTTCAAGAACGAGAGACTAACTGAAATTTTACAGGCTGTCAGGTGCCAGGCTGTCTGGGACACTGGCAAACAGAGTAGACCCAGATCAAACGCCGCAAAACGCGGCATCTGATCAGGGTCAACACTGTTTGCATTAAATACATGAATTTCTATAAAACATGGTAATAATAAACAAACAGACACCCCTTATACTGGAAATGGGCCAGTCCAAAGACTTAAGGTAGAAAAATCCATTCGGCATAAATGGGTTAATATGCTGATACATGTAATAGGCATGATATGAGCATCTTCAGGGGAAATAAGCAGATTCAGACCATGTTTGAGCTATTCGTATGCAGTTGATAGTTGATAATACTTTAACCCATTTATGTCTGAATATTTTCAATAAACTCTCCCATCATGAACTTTGGAAGGGTCCATATAGGGGTGTTATATAGAAATCGTCATAGTTGCTTTTATTATTGAAACTTTCTAATCTTATTGCAAACAGTGTAGACCCAGATCAGACGCCGCGTTCTGCAGCGTCTGATCTGGGTCTACACTGTTTGCCAATGCCCCATTTATGGGACGCTAGGCATAAATGGGTTAAACCGAAAGCGAAGACTGTGCGGGCTGATCACGATAATTTCATCCTCATATATGTATGCCTCGAAGCAACTCTTTGTGTTCTTTTCGCTTAACAGCATGTCAGTCCTCGTCTGCTCTAAAAAGCAAAGAATATACTTATGTGGTCAGAATGTGAAGCAAATTTTTCGTGTTAGAGTTGATTCCTACTGTCTTTTTAGAGTCCTTTTTCCTTTGGAGAAAATCATTTGTTTTTAAAGACCCTTTTTCAGAAGGGAGGCAAACCGGGTTTGAAAGCAGTAGCTCCCTTGAAAGTGTATCTATTCCCCATAAGTTTTTTTTTCACTGTTCTCAATTAATTTTAGAGAGAGAACTCTCTTCACGGTATCATATCATATTCATCACAAATATCTAGGCCCAGTTGTTCAAAACTAACGATGTCGTTCAATATGGCATATACGCTAATATTTTTGCTGAAAAAAATGTGAGTAGCTTTTGCAGTTCTATGAATTAGATATTGTACTTACTAGAACAATTAACATTTTGACCACTAACGAACTCGTTAAGCTAACGACGCATTGAACAACTGGGCCCTGGACATCATCATACTTACCCTGAAATTGGAACAGGTCCATTTTACATGTTCTACCTATTAATAAGTCTAAATTGTTGGGTCATTGGCAAACAGTATAGATCCTGATCAGCGTCTGATCAGGGTCTACATTATTTGCTCGGGATCGTCAGTTTGTCCGAATATTTAGGGTATATATGTTAGTCATTTAAAAATCCAATATATATCAGCCACGACCTCAGGCCATACAACATTCAAGTAAATAAAGATGAAAGGCCGAAAACACCTATTCGACTGTTTATTTCATTTCGAAATCAATTTTCGAGCTAATAAAACTCAACAAGGGGGATATTTTTTGTTTACATTTCAAAATTTATCAATATTTTCTCATACTTTTCTTATGTTATCAAAGTCAAGATTTACAATTTTGGCAAGTTTGGCGTCGGCACCAAACAATAACTTCGAGAAAGAATCACGCAGAGTACATACTTGCACGTAACTGCCCCAAGAGAATTTCTGAGCAAGCTTAACAGTGTAGATCTAGATCAGAAAGAGCAATATGGTCGGCAGTTCCATTGTTCACTATTCCATCACGAAAACATGCCTATATAATTTTGACCCCCATAAACCCCACTTTTATATAATAAAACTGGGGTTTACAGTGGTATACATTATTTTTCTTATTTCTGCTCAAAACAAAGATTGAGGGTACTCGTTAGAACCGCCTCGTCGAGGCGGTTCTAACGAGTACCCACAATCTATGTTTTGGGCAGAAATAAGAAAAATATTAGCGTTTTTTTAACTGCAAATTTCCCTTTTTTGGGTTGTAAAATTTTCAATATATTTGAATAGGCGTGTTTTCGTAATGTCCGCTAGCTATTTCATGCCCCGACCCATGTGCGTTTTAAGATTTTACGCATTTTAGACTAATTCATGAGCCGAACTTTTCAAGGCAGTTTAATAATTAAAGCAGTATTTCTGAGGAATTGTTTGCTGGGAAAAATAAGACGATAAGATAATTACAATGCCGATGCTCACCGGCTTCCGAAAATCAAAAGGCTTTTTTAATAAAACTTCAGATGATTATCGAGTACTGATATACAATGATTTATGCCCCAGTATATCAAGTTAATGGACTTTTTTTCTCTACTGTTCCCTTGTAGGCTACTGGCCTGGTCATTGGCCGTGGGGCGTTGTTCGTTTTTTGTTTTGTTTTTTTCAAAAAGGATAATAATAATAATAATAATAATAATAATAATAATAATAATAATAATAATAATAATAATAATATCTACTAATAGCATGTCACTTAGCTAGAACTAGTCAAATAATAATAATAAAAAAAAATGACGTTGGGTTAAAACAAATGGAGTGTATGTCTGTTAACTGGGACTGAAACAAATGTTGGAAGACAGTCTATATCTAGTTGCTTACATGTATATTTCAGTTTTCCTGTCATGTTATTTTGGGCGCTTCTCGTTTTCGATGTTTACCATTTATTGTTCTGCTTAAACTGACTGTCCCATCACGAAAACATGCCTGTATAATTTTGACCCCCTTTAAACCCCACTTTGTTGTAGTAAAACTGGGGTTTACAGGGGTATACATTACTTTTCTTATTTCTGCTCAAAAACATAGATTGTGGGTCCTCGTTAGAACCGCCTCGCCGAGTTTTTCATCCGATAATCTTCTGTTTTTGGAGGTGATTTTTTCTATATATTTGAATAGGCATGTTTTCGTAATGTACATTAAAAATACATTTTTTTTCCCTAACGAGTTCTTGCATCCAGAATTTATACAATATACGCAAGCATCTGCCCAATGGGTGACATAAATGTTAACATTCAGAAAGGGATCTTTTAACCTTTTCTTTCTTCCGTGTTGTCTGATCAGTATTTCCTTGTCCGTAAAATATGGCTTGTAATAAAAGTATCACAGAGATCCTGATAAGACTGCTAATTATTATAATTAACGTTTACACGTTTGTTACTCAATAATCCAACAAACAGTAAATTTGACCTGTTAAAATTTTAAGACGTTTGGTAGGGAGCTAAGTTGTCCAATTATTTAGGGTTAATACGGTTTTTAAAATTTTAAAACATTAAATGAAATTATTTGTTATGGATGCTTGTTAAATCCTTAAAGCGCTAATTACAACACATGACATTTTGATTTCTTTTAATTATTTTTGATAAATAAGGCTTGACATTTCATGTGAATCGTCTGTTGACGATTCACATGAACTTTCAAGCCTTATTTATATCTGAAAAAAAAAAAAAAAAAAAAAATAGACAGTTGTTATCTGCTGCAATGTTTGTTAGGTGTACAAAGAGTAAAACACCTGGGTCGTTCTATTGGTGTTCTAACCGGCGAACTGATAAGCAAAATGAGGAAGTAGGTGTGGTGTATTCGACAGTTTTAAAACTTCTAGATTACATATACCTTGTGATCACACATAATAGGCAAAATAAAATCTCGTTTATATTGGTTCGGGCTGTTTTATGACATGTAATTTTAACCATGAAATGTGAAACAAGTTCGCTTATAGTCACCGTAAGTGTATGTACTGTGGTCACAAATTTCAGTAATATCTTCACAAACGTCCCCTGGCTATGAACGTTCATCTTCGAGGTGACAGTCAACCAAACATAAAACATGGAGGCCTCTTAGTTAGATTACGTTAGCTTGAACAGGCGGGTCCTAAATATGAACAAATGACATTGCATATTACTGTCAAAATGACATTTATTCATAAATTCGGTTAGATAGCGTCTCCATTAATCCATAACTGACCTTACCCATATATTTTTTACAAAACTACAAAAAAAAAAAAAAAAAAAAAAAAACAAACAAAAAAAAAAAAACAAGCAAAAAAAACCACAACAAAACAACAACAACAACAACAACAAGAAAGATAATTTTTTTAGATAAGATAATTTTTTTTTATTTCAGAAACATAAGCCTACTGGCCCTTGAGTTCTACAGGTATACATATAACTAAGTGTGTACATAAAGTACAGAAATGGCGAACAATATTGCATTTTCCATTTTGTGAACAGTGATTTTAGGCTGTTCAACATATTTAAGATTTCAATATACTATTATCACTATTATGCACTGTACGGAGAGATTGTAAGCACCGACACACTTCCAAATATCTTTCTATATGGTTTCTCATCATCAATAATAACTTACTTTGTTACATAGCTATATATGATGTGCGTGGGGCCAGTTAGGAATCTTGACAGGGGAGACAATTATCTCCACTCCCAAAACTCCCCCTGTTTACCCACTTCCATCACGTAAGTAAACACGGATATCCCTCATTTACATGGTTGACAAAAGCATATAATATAAGGAAACAGATATGTAAGGCGTGAAGTCTCAGATCAGCCTATGCAACCACATGGCCCAATTGCACAGGCTGATCCGAGATCAGCTCTATCACAGGTAACTATACGTTAAATTCCCAAATTTGCAAAACAAATCAAAAAATCCGTTTACACATTCGCGCAGTCTGAATCCTAGGCTTACCTGGTCATCAAACAACTTCAAACGTTTTATTAATATTATGTGGGAACCAGTAAGGAATTCTGCCAGGGGAGATGGCCATCTCCTCTCCCAAAATTCCCTGTTTACCCATACTAATCATGCTGAATAGCAAAGAATACCCCGCCTTCCCTAAGAAACAACTACTTCTATGTTCGATAAGACAGAGTGCAAACAAATACCGAAATCTGAGGTTTTGGTATCCATGATCAGCCCCAGATCAGCCTATGCCATCTCATAATCAGATCGCATAGGTCGATCCCTGACCTCCTCGATCATCGGGTAACTACAAATAAATTGGATAAACTCAAATTGAATAAATGAAATCTCAATTCAGTCTACGTATTCACTCAGCCTGGTCCCAGACTAACTTGTTTATCAAACAACTTTAACATTTAATTTCTATTATGTGGGAACCAGAAGGGAATTTGCCAGGAAACAACAACAAAACAAAACAAAAAAACAACAACAATAACAAAACAAACAAACAAATGATATCCCAGCTAGCATTCTTTCTAAATCTACAGCGGGCCGTTAACTTACCTTTACGGGCCGATAACGGCCCCTATAGATTTTTGTAGAATGCTTACTGGTATGGTGAAGAATGTATGTAATATACTAAAGCTTGACAAATCGTACAGTTTAATGCTTTGATCAAAATCGGATGAAAATTAAGTAAGTTATCTAGTTTGATGATTTCAAAACTGTTTCATGGGCGCTGCCATTTTTAAATATTTAATGGGGCTTTATGACGTCATAAAGCCTGAATTAAACATGCAAAACCTAAATAAATAAGATTTGCGAAATATACAACTTCCATTTTGTGTATATACATGTAGTTTCTTCAAACAGCGTTTATGGCTTGTACTTGAAAACAGCATTTTCTATCAGAAGGAAGATTTTATTTAATATTTTGAAATGTTTAGAACCGCGTTAAATACTTATTTAAAATGGCGGCGCCATTGATAGTGGTTTTGAAATCTTTAAACGTCTGTAACTTCCGTACTTTTTATCCGATTTTGATCAAATTTACATGAAAATATGATTTGTCAAAGTATTTCGTCTCAGATACAGTCTTCACCAACCTTGCGTTAGGTTACCTTTTTTTGTCGTTGTGATCATCCGGTATAGCAAAGTTTTGATCAGACATTAAGACAACACGCCTATTCAAATATATAGAAAATTTCACCTCCAAAAACTGGAAATTTTCAGATAAAAAACTCTGATATTTTTCATATTTCTGCTCAAAACATAGCTTGTGGGTACTCGTTAGAACCGCCTCGGCGAGGCGGTTCTAACGAGTACCCACAATCTATGTTTTTGAGCAGAAATAAGAAAAAATAATGTATACCCCTGTAAACCCCAGTTTACTGTATAAAAGTGGGGTTTAAGGGGTCAAAATTATATAGGCGTGTTTTCGTGATATAATATATCTCTGCTGGCTGATCTGGATCTTAACTGTTTTTCATTTACCCTGAATACACATTTTCTCATGTCACGGCTCCAGTGATCTTTCCACCATTTCTGCGATATCCAAAGTAGCTCAGGTATCAACCTTATTGACCCTTTCACCCCCTAGTTTCAGATATGGATCACATGGACTCGCCTATCTCTGAATTTGGACACATTCATTGTTGCAAATAGGGGATTCAGTCAAAAATCAAGAACAGAATGGCAAACAGTGTAAAACCTGATGAGACATCAGGATCTGCACTGTTTGCAAATATATCTGTATTGGTTCGAAAGGAGGGAACTGTTAATTTAAGTGTCTTTTAGAGTATTTTGGGCATAATTGCTTAGGATAATAGCTGCGTCGCATACAAGAAAAATAAAAGTCTGTCTTACTGATATATTTATTTACCGGCGCTTGCGCATGGTATTGACTCTAATTTTGTACTTTTTCTTTTGCGTGATATGCGTGCTTGCTTGTTATTGTACGCAGGTATATAACTGAACGTAAAAATATAAGAAAAGTAACTGTACAATTTATTGAAATATAATGTAGACAGGACATACGGCTGTTGCGTTCAATGTAAATACTCCATACTTTTTCTATGGAATATTTAGTTATAAA
This sequence comes from Anodontia alba, assembly GCA_964016985.1. Taxonomy (NCBI): domain Eukaryota; kingdom Metazoa; phylum Mollusca; class Bivalvia; order Lucinida; family Lucinidae; genus Anodontia; species Anodontia alba. Next base: position 43,879,917 of record OZ024822.1, read on the forward strand.
AAAGCATGCTTGAGACGGATAAAAGTTCTGAAACTCTGGATCCAATTATGTAAAGGAAAAAGTAGCATAGACATAATTTTTAAGTTTTATTTTAAATAACTAAGGAAATATTCAACAAATACCTTTTTATATATCCAGCAAGTGGACTTTAATAGAAAGGTCAAGTTAATATATCGCGTACAAGAATGGTACCTCGGCCTATCCCAGTGAGCATTCTTTATAAATCTATAGCGGGCCGTTACCGGCCCGTCAGGGTAGCTGACGGGCCGATAACGGCCCGCTATAGATTTATAAAGAATGCTAGCTGGGATCTTTCTTTTCCTTTATTAACCTTTACCATTCTCTGGGCAAATTCAGCAGATGACAAATTGTTAAAACTAAGATTTGACATTTCATGCAAATTGTCTCCATTTTGCATGAAATGTCAAAATCTGTTTCTAGGAAAATTATTTCAAAATGTCGTGTGCTGAAACTTTTTACCCAGAGTGCTAAGCGTTAAGGACAACACCCAACAGAAACGAAGATAAACGTAATATGGTGCACCGTAACCTTTTTTACTATAAGTATGTAATTTCATACAGGTATGTCATTCATAAGCTGTCATCAAATCATTTATGCTCATGACAGCCTAACCCATCTCCAAACCTTGACTAATTTCAAAGCGTGCTTAACACTTGGCATGCTGGGTAAAATTTTCTGCAGACGTCATTTTGAAATAATTTTCTTATTTTTCCCATAAAATAGACTTTGACATTTCATTCAAAGGGAGACAATTTGCTAGAAACGTCAAATCCTATTTTCTGTAAAAAAAAAAAAAAAAAAATAATAATAAAAAAAGGTGCCATAAATTTGTCGTCTGCTGAATCTGCACAGAGAGTGGTTAAGGTTTAGAATAGTTGAAATCGTGACAGTATTTTTTGTAGACATTTTACATGAGCTTCATATGTGTACAAAATAAATAAATACAAAATAGATAAATAAATTACACTGAGAATGACATGTACATATATAACGGTATATTCACAAACCCCGATAAACGTTACACCTATAAAACCAAGTGCGCCTAGTGTATTGGACATAAAGTGTCTTTCTATTGAAGATCTATATATCGGAATTATCGCAGATTACTACATGTATATTGTGGTTTTATTTCTTGTTGGACAACAATAGGTGCGGGACTTCACAATGTAACGAACGACTATACATAGACGAATAATTCATTATATTCATCTGAATGGATTTAATTTCCGAAAATGGTTAGCTAAACAAAAACTTGGATTAACTTTTCGGTGGAGATTTTATGCAAAAACGACTGAACGGTAAATATATATTTTATATTTTCATTACGAAAACACGCCTATACAAATATACTGAAAATTTTACTACCAAAAAATGAATATTTTCAGAAAAAATTCCGATATTTTTCATATTTCTGCTCAAAACAGATTGTGGGTACACGTTAGAACCGCCTCGACGAGGCAGTTCTAACGAGTACCACAATCTATGTTTTTGAGTAGAAATAAGAAAAATAATGTATACTCCTGTAAACCCCAGTTTTACTATATAAAAGTGGGGTTTATGGGGGTCAAAATTATATAGGCATGTTTTCATGATGCATGAAATTAAGGACTTTCGATGTGCAGTTCGCGAAAAGTCTTCTGTGCTATATTCATTCCTGCATTCTATCGTTGCCCATTCTTAAACATTACATTAACACACTCATGTAAAACGTATGCTTCTTGGCCATGGCTTCACATAAGAGATGCTTTTGTTTGTTTGTTTTTGAACCAGAAATTTTGATATTTTTTCTTATTTTTCCTCGAAAGAAAAAACAAAAAACAACAACAAAAAAACAAAACAAAAACAAAAACAAAAAAAAAACAACAACAACAAACAAACAAAAAACAACAACAAAAAAACCCAAAACAAACAAACAATCAAAAAACAAGAACAACAAGCAAACAAAAAATAAACAAAAAAACAAACAAACAAACAAACAAAAAAAAAAAAAACACACACAACAACATGATGTGGGTGTCCATTAGTAGCTCCTCTGTGGGGTGCTTCTAATCGGTACCCACATCATAAGTTGTTGTTTTTTTTTCATGAAAAAATAAGAAAAAAACTTAACATGATAACCCCTTTATCTAGAGTTATTAGAGCGTTATGGCATTTTCATCATAGAATATGGAAAATGAGGATTTAGCACATTTATAGGACATTAATGCAGGAAAATGTAGCTATAAATAAATGTAAAAAACAAATTGTAAAGCATGCTTAACCAATTGAAGACTGAAGACCTCTAAACGGGTAACTGGCAACAGTGCAGATCCAGATCAGACGGCGCAGAGCAGGGGCTCCACTGTTTGCAAACAGCTCAACCATTTTCCTTTAGGAATATCTACATAATATAGCCTGACATACTTACAATCAGAAATGGACTCTTCCAATATATAATGTGGGAGAGTTTATTTAGTCTTTAATAGGTTAAAGACAGCAAAAACACGAAAAACACCCCTAATAATGTAGACCCCTGTATACGCAGACAGACATATGTCTCTCCGCTCAGCTCTGTTAATACCTAGTGGATTTCGCCCATTCTTCAAACGGTTAATCTTTTTAACGTTGAGTACTCTTTGGGCAAAAGTAACAGACGACAAATAAATAATATTTATTCATTTTCTCCTGAAAACAAGTGTTGATACGTTATTAAAATAGTCTCCGATGGAATGAATGAAATGCGAAATCTTGTTTTCTGTGAAAAAAAAAAAAAAAAATGAAATCTTATTTTCTGTAAAAAAAAAAATAATAGAATAGTCTATTATTTTCATTCAGCAGGTTAAAGGCTAGATTTCATGACTCAGGAACGTACATTTCAAAACTAATATACCATTCTTTTGTAAATGACCATGCCAAAAATAGCAGTAATATTGGAATGTTTTGTTCCTTTGACTTAGATATATAAGATACCGGATTTGTTTAACGTATTTACCCTAAGTATACGGACAGACATGCCTGAGCAAACAGTGCAGACCCAGATCAGACGCCGCTGAACACGGCGTCTGATCAGGATCTACACGGTTTGTCTGTCATTCCTACAGCAATTTTAGACTCACCTTCAGCTTGTAAAATTGACTTATTCATGTCTAAGACTGCTACGGTAAAGTGCCCAAATACTTAGTGGAAATAAGGTATAACGTCAAAGATTTGAAACTGATAGAAAATTTGTTTTTGATGACACAGTAAAATAGCATTCTATTCATCCAAATTTGTAGATTACTTTAATTACCCTAAATACTAGCCAAGTAAGAATACTTTATAAATCTAAAGCGGGCCGTTATCGGCCCGTCAGCGTAGCTGACGGGCCGATAACGGCCCGCTGTAGATTTATAAAGAACGCTAGCTGGGAGGACAAATTAACTCCTTAAAAAAGGAGCGTACAATGTCCGAAAACTTGAACAAATCTTGATGTGTCTGAAAGCTACTTGATGAGTGACAAACAGTGTAGACCCTGATCAGATGCTACAGAACGCGGCGTCTGATCTGGGTCTTCACTGTTTCATCAGGCCTGTCTGTCCGAATACTTACTGCAAATACAGTAGATATGGATTGATCTAGGCTGTATGTTGTGATATATGGTCGAAAAGAGTCTCTTGGCCAAATTTTGATCGCTACCATTCTGTGCATCACGAAAACAAACCTATATAATTTTGACCCCTTTAAACCCCACTTTTATATAGTAAAACTGGGGTTTACAGGGGTATACTTTATTTTTCTTATTTCTTCTCAAAAACATAGATTGTGGGTACTCGTTAGAACCGCCTCGCCGAGGCGGTTCTAACGAGTACCCACAATCTATGTTTTGAGCAGAAATAAGAAAAATATTAGAGATTTGTTATCTGAAAATTTTCAGTTTCTGGAGGTGAAATTTTGTACATACTTGACTAGGCATGTTTTCGTAATGTAGGTCCGAACCTTAGGTATTCAAACGAGACAAACTGTGTAGGTTCGAATTAAAGCGCCCCGAAAAGGGGTCTACATGGTTTGTTATTGAGCCAGCAGTCTCAGATACATTACCAAATATAGTCAGATTAATTTTGTCAAATGAATTTGGAGATTTGTTGAAAATTTTGGTTTGAATAATGATTTTAAGGTTTCAGTTCATAATCCATTGAAGACTGGAGACCCCTAAACAGGTAACTGGCAAACAGTGCAGAACCAGATCAGACGCCACAGGACGCGGCATCTGTTTGTAAATAGTTCAACCATTTTTATTAAGGAATATCTACATCATATAGCCTGACATGCCTAAAATAAAAAATGGACTTTTCCAAAATATAGTGTGGGAGAGTTTATTCAGTCTTTAATGGGTTAAAATTTTTGGATAAGTATTGTAAAGAGTTATTGTGTTTTCTGAAATGTTCGTGTTATTACAGTGTTGGTATATATACATGTACTTGTTTTTATATATAATGTAAGGGGCGGGTGGGGGGGAGGGGGGGGGGAAGAGGGGAGGGGATGGGATAGCTTTTGTGACACATTCCCAGCAAACACACAACGTCTCGACAACGTCATTACAACGTCGCTGCAATGTCGTGACGTTGCAGTGACGTTGTAACAACGTTCCTGCGATGCTGAGTGTTTGCTGGTCGTTTGCTTCCCTGTACACCAAGCTCATTTCTTAACCCTAGTCCTGCGGAACCCGGATATACCGTCCTTTGCAAACAGTGGAGATCCAGACCAGTTGGCTTCTGAAGATCTGGATCTGCACTGTTAAGTGTTTGTCGTTTAGTATGTGAATTTGTATCAACAATCTGGATCAAGTAATCTGATTGGCTGAAAATTAGAAGTGGGCGTGGCATCTAAATTTATTTAACACAAAAGTGACAAGGGTTAAAAAAGTTCTATTCCTAGAGGAAACAATTTTGCTCTTTTTTTGGTCGCTTTAGAATGAAACACTTTTTAGAAGAGAGGCAACACATTTGACAGAGTTGCCTCCCTTGAAAGTCTATTCACTCCCCTTAACCCATTTATGCCGAGTGGAATCTTCTACCACAGCTCTTTGGAAAGGTCTATTTCCTATATATAACGGGTGTCTGGTTAGTTTTTATCATTATCATGTTTTTCAGAAATTTCTGAATTTAATGCAAACAGTGTAGACCCTGATTAGACGCCGCTTTCTGCGGCGTCTGATCAGGATCTACACTGTTTGCCTATATCCTTTTATTGGACGCTACGCTTAAATTGATTAAGAAGTGACGGATCAGAGTGGTCTCCCTTGGTGGTGCATCAATTCACCTAGTCACCCTGTCAGTGTACTGCCCTGTCCACAAGTTAAGACGTACCGCCAAGAATGATTGATTGGTGTCATAATATGACTTCATTGTTTAATAATTTCCATTTTATCACTTTATCTTTCTATTGTGATTATTTGCAAAGAAACCAAATGCCCACAAGGTCTGATGAAGACGCGTTTAACACTTTGCATGCTGGGTAGAAAATTCAGCAGACGATAGTTTGAATTATTTTTCCCAGAAAAAAGGAATTGGCATTTCATGAAAATTGTCTCCCGAGGAGAAGACAATTTGCATGAAATGCCAAAGCCTATTTTCTGGGAATAATAAGAAAATCAGCTGCTGAATTTGCCCATAGAATGGTAAGTGTTAATAGTATTGAGGCCTGACAGATATAGGCCTGGGGCAAGGTACCACATATCTGAACAGGGTTGACGTCTTCTGATCAGTATTACGTTTTAACGCCTTATAAAGAGGAAGTAAATCTTTCAAAATTGTTTACCTCCATTCTGAAAAGGGTCTACTCTCCGATGGGAGCAAAATTCTTTCTTTTTAGGGTAGATCCCTTTCCAGAAGGGCTTCGTGTGCAGGAAAGCAAACATGACTTCACTAAAGTTGCCTCCCTTGTGAAAAATGACAGAAAATCTACCCGGTATATCCAGTCTCATTACTTTTATTGAAAGTCCATTTGACCGGATAGGTTCCAATAGTTAGTTAACCTAGGTCTACATTTTGATCTAGAATGTCTGTCCGAATATTTACAGTAACTAATGCTCTATGGTAATACAGGACAAATACCGGTGGGCAATTTCTTCCCTTATAGAGTAGACCCCTTTTCAGAAGGGCCAGTGTGCAGGGAAGCAAACATGATGTCACAGAAGTTGTCTCCCTTGTAAACAGCCACGGAAAATCTACTTAATGTATCCAGCCCTCTTAATTTTGCATATGTTTTGGCATGGGATATATAACTTGGTCAGTTGCTTTTCGAACTTGTCTTCTTTATTCACTTATGTGGCATCACATGAGAAAAAGGTACCTATCACATAGGCGACCAGCAAAGGCTCAGGCGGGCCTGCACATAAGTGCAGTCTTGCCAGAGCCTTTGCTGTTTGAAGACATGTAGTAGAGACCTTCACGAAGCTTCAGGCAAAACCGCATGTCTGTAGCCCAAATAGGGGACTGCGCATGCGTATTTGAAGAACCACCAACCGGAAAACCATAAGGTCTCTTTTTATTGTGCAGGCTCATCTACGATATTTTCATCACGAAAACATACCTATATAAGTTTGACCCCCTTAAACCCAACTTTTATATAGTAAAACTGGGGTTTACAGGGGTATACATTATTTTTCTTATTTCCGCGAAAAAACATAGATTATGGGTACTCGTTAGAACCGCCTCGGCAGGGCGGTTCTAACGGGTACCCACAATTTATGTTTTGAGCAGAAATATGAAAAATATCAGACTTTTTATCTGAAAATTTTCCTTTGTTTGGTTGTGAATAGGCGTGTTTTCGTAATAATAGCCGGGCCCTGAAAAACTATACAGCGCTTTATGGGCATATCAAGCGAAAAAGGTGTCTTCGACCATACGCTAAATATGCATATTTACGGTACTGGGTACACTTTCAGGGGATTTTACTCTGTCAAAATTGTTTCGCCTGCTTTCTGAAAAAGGGTCTATTCTTAAAGTGAGATCGTTGTCTGTTCAAATTTATATCCAGAGTACATAATTTACGGCCTTCAAACAATGCAGCAGTTGGATCAGGTGTTCAGTAGCTTGAAACTGAACAACGGATGCCTTGATCAGATTGCTCACTGGTCCGAACCTTCACTGTTCACTTCCCAGTAAGCATTCTACATAAATCTACAGCGGGCCGTTATCGGCCCGTCAGGGTAGCTGACGGGCCGATAACGGCCCGCTATAGATTTATGTAGAATGCTAGCTGGGTTATATCCATTTGCAGTGTTTGTTCTATACCGGTTCAGATGACCACAGCTAATCGTCAAGATGCGGACAGCGCAGTCCCATATCAAACTGCGCATTTGATCAACCCAGATAGCATTCTGCTTAAATTTATATCGGACCGTCATCGGCCCGACAAGAATCCTGTCGAGACTATAGTATACAGACTTTTTCTATGTATGCCCGGAAGCAACAAAAAGTCTGGCATATCTATTATAGGCCGACAGGCTGACATGGACATTGGGTTCTCATGTATACGCTAAAGCCCCTTTTTACGTGGCAGGGGTCAATTTGGTTAAGTCTTTATCACAACACGAGTAAAGAAATCCTCTCTATTGTGTTTTAACCTTCTTAATGTTGGCTTTCTTTGTGTGACTAAATAATACACCGCTAGTTTGTAACATAAAGGGACGAGCTTGGCGAAAACTACCCACCTTCAATGTATACCCAGCCAACACCCAGAACCGCCTGTGCACCCACGCAGCCTGACGTAGTAAGTCTCTGTTTCATTTTTTAAAGAATTTTTGCACATTTGTATGGAATATTCTACGGGTCTTGTTTTAATTCATTTATGCCAAGTGGACTCTTCTACTCTTTGGACCGGTTCATTTCATTATAAGGAGTGTCTGGTTAGTTTTATTGTTTTATAGCAATTCCTGTCCTAAATGCAAACCGTATAAGTCCAGATCAGACGCTGCGTTCTGCGTTTAGGAGTTATGGCCCGGACACGACCGGTGGATACACGGACGGACAGACTCACACACGGACAGCCCTGGGTAAAACTTAATGCCCTTTCCGCCATTCGAAGAAAGGAACATAAATATCAATTTTAACGGATATACCCCTAAATAGGACAGAAAATAGCCCTTTGCCTCCGAAAGTTTGCGCGGGCAAACAGATAGACGGACAGTCGGACGTAAGGGCGGACGAACATTTAGGGTTAGGGGGTCATTTCATAATCGCATTAGGCTTTATTCCGTTAAGAATACATTGTTAACCCCTAATACGGTCAGGGTTAGCACCTAATCAGGCATGTATTTTCCCATTCAAGGAAGCGAACACTTTAGCGTCTGGGTTAAGCGATCGCGCAGACGGTCGGACAGGCGCGCAGACGGTCGGACAGGCGAATGAGCGCACACACAGTTGTCCAACGTAAAATTATAATACACTGCCATCTTTCTGTTTAGGTATGAAAAATGATCAGCTAGGGAGGATTTTAAGAAGGTACCATACATACCCTACGCAAAATGCTACAATGCGGATGGTAAATATAGCAGTGTGGTCTTTAGGGTAATCAAAATGTTACCACGGACTACCAGCATTTAGTGTAGGGAGCACGATGTGGCTCTATAGTGCCGGCTGAATGGCAAACAATGTAGACCCAGATCAAACTGCTCCTTAACGAGCTGTTTGATCTGGGTCAGCACTGTTTGCTCAGGCATGTTTCTCCGAATATTTAGGGAAACACGGTAGCCTCGAATGCACAAACGTGTCAGGATGTTCGTTTTTCATATTTGGGTTCAGGCAGGATTTCCCTAAAAGCGCTTTTATCTGTTCAGAAATCAAATTTCTCTATTTTAGTGAAAACCAGGCGTATTAAGTAACACCGGAAGGCAAAGTTACTTATTTAACTTGTATGTACAAGAATAGTAATAAAGCATACTCTATTTTTTATGCAAAGTAATATGCATAACAGTAGCTTTTGGGCCAGTTAAAATAGCGTGATTAACATATTCCGGGACATAAAACACCATCTTAACAGTGTCAGCGAAAATGAGACTTAAACATAAGAGCCACGATTTGAGAAAAGCGCCTACATCCTCATAGTCTGAGCAGATTCACTGACATGGTCGTTGAAACATGACTTAAGAGCCCAATATTAAATCAACAGATAAGACCTTGATATGACTACGCGGGTGCGCAGGGTTATCCTTGCCTTCACTTTTCGTATATGACAATAGAGCCATTTTTTTTCGTGTTATGGCTCGTGTACGAACAACGAAGTCCCATTTCAGTCTGCCACTTGGGTGCCACTTGGCTGCTGCATGATTAAAAAATTCAGGTTATATAGAATGAACCAGTAACCTCAAGCACCAAGTCAGAATGCGGATCAGGAATGCTACATTTACCTCAAGTATTTGGATAGGCATGCCTTGGGAAACTGTGCAGACCCTGAACAGACGCCGCGGAATGCGTCGTCTGATCTGTGTCTACACTGTTTGTCACTCATCCAGACGCACCAAAAGGTAGTGAAATAGGCTTGTTCGTATTTTAGGAGAGTTGTAGTATGGCGATGGTGTTCGAATATTTAGGGAATATATGGTATGGTATTCAAAGCTTTGTTCCGTTTTCCCCTGTATGTATATTTGTGGGTTTTGTGCCTTATCTCCGCAACATTTGTCATCCATGTGATTCTTTAACTGGCGGGTGACTTTACCTTATATACCCTAAATGTCCGGACACTTTTACTTCATATCATACTTGTCCTAAAATTTGAACATGCCATTTTCGCTACCATTTGAGGTCTAAAAATTGGATGAGTGGCAAACAGTTCAGACCCAGATCAGAAGGCGCATCATGCGGCGTCTGATCTGGGTCTGAACTGCTTGCTCAAGCCTCTGTCCTAATACTAAGGGTAGATATGGTACATTGCATGTACTAAAGAGTGCATCTAAGTTGTTGCACGAGAATCTGGAAGGAATAACTAGATGTAACTGTATTTGAGAATGTAACTTCTCAGAGTGTTACTTATACCTTATACTTTGGATGAGAAAATGAAATTCTTGCAATGGAGAGGGATATCTAAAGAAAGGTAACTATATTAAGTGGTTAGTAGGAAAATATGAGAAATTAGCTGCAGTTAGCTCTAGAGGAGGAACTAAGTTACCCGAACTTGGACGTTGCTTTACTGGTTCATACGCTTGACTTGGAATCCGACCAGAATTTTTCAGGACATGCCCTGTGCAGACATTTTTTTTTTACTTTCTGTTTGCCTTCCTGCACACCAGATCACTTCTGGAAAAGGGTCTTCTATAAAAGGAAAGAATTTGCTCCCTTTTACAGTAGACCCCTTTATAAAAAGGAGGCAAATAGTTGGTCAAGTTACCTACCCTGAAAGAAGTGTATTCACCCCCTCACCTCAAAAAGAAAAAAAAAAAAAAATGATCTAGCACTGAAATATTTATATCAGAGAGAAATTGCAAATAATGGTACTGAATACACTTAATGGGTTATCCGCCCTTTGTTTACAAGATAGCCAACGTTTGTGACTTACTGTTAGCTTGGTTATCCTATACCCCATGTAAGCACATTCTTCCCTATTAGGAAAGACACCTTTTCAGAGGGAGGCAATGTAGTTTTGACAGAGTTACCTTTCCTAAAAAGTATCAAGACCACTTGAATTCTGGTAGAAATTCTTGGTAGTACTTTGGAGTTCGGTGTAATATACTAAAGCGCCATGCACTATCCACCCAGCAAACACATAACGTCATTACAACGTCGCTGCAACGTCACGACGTTGCAGCGACGTTATAACGACGTTGTCGTGACGTATCGCAACGTCGTTACAACGTCGTTGCAACGTCACGACATTGCAGCGACATTGTTGGGACGTTGTGTGTTTGCTGGGCACCCACCAACAGGAACATGCGTATTGTATATATAGCATCAAGTACTCGTACATTGCACATAGCCAAGTTAATTTGTAAACGGGCCAGTTAAGGTCGAGTCGAGCCGAAAAGCAGTTAACCAGTGCTTTGTGCACATACGTACCGACAACTGTTCGTTTTGAATCATCAGAAAGGGGAGAATGACCGTAGAAATGATTACATGATTACTCTCCGAGCTAGGATTCGAACTTGCGATCCCTAGATCTGCAGTCATACGCGCTACCGACTGCGCTGTCGAGCCCGGCTCTAGCCATGTTGAACTAGGGTATCTGTACCGGTCAAGCACACGTGACAGTATTTTTTTCGGACGTCGTCTCGACAGACAGTTATAAAATGATCGAATGAATGATTGCCTAATTAAGACACACATATTAGTTAAAAAAGAAACCAATGTGCAGAAATGATTGAAGTCTTTGGTCGATTGCATACATGTATTATAAAGTTGGCCGAGCCATGCGAAAAAGTGTCCTCGGGCATAATCGGACAGCGAAGGCCAAGATCAGACTAGAGGCCGTCACTATCCGCTTACAGAATCATTGGATAGGACAGAATATTATGAATGGATAGCAAATGACCGTATGATACTTTGTGCATGCGCAGGATGATCTGAATCCACACATTTTGTGCATTCTCGAAGACACTTTTTCGTTTGGCGCGGCCCGGTCTTGAAGGCATGTATAAATCGCAATATAGTTGCATAAACCACTGACAGTATGGTGCGAATGGATAGAAATAATTATTGCAGTTTAACCAGTCAAATCCTCATAATTTCTAGCTAAGGGGAATGTTTATACTTACGTGGTGGAGGTACGCCTAAATTGATTTAGTCCCCATCTGAAAATGGGTATTCCCTAAAAGGAAAGAATTTGCTGTCCTTGGGAGCAAATTCTTTTCTTTTGGAGAAAACCCCTTTTCAGAAGGGGATTGATGTATAAGAGTGCAAACAGGAAGTCGCAAAGCCACCTTATAAGTAAATAATAATGGATATCTGTAAAGTTATCTCAGAAGAAGATAATGGCTATCCGTACCAAAACAAATAACTTTTCACTTACAAAGCTTTGAATAATCAAACCCCAGCATATATCAGCAACATATTGAAACCGATTTCAACCACCCATACATAATCGCATGCTTGGGTCATCTGAAAATGGCCTCCTATCGATTCAAAGGTCACGAACTGCGCTATACAATCGTTCTTTCTCCGGTTCAAGTCATTACCCTAAGTCCATAAGAACAACACCTTCATTAAATGAGTTTAAATTATATTTAAATTTTATTCTTTATAACCTTTTAATTCAATTGTTTTAGTCATGTTATTCGGTATATGCCTTGTTTTAGACATCACGCGTCCACATTTCTCTTACTATCTTAAGGCTTCCGAAATGATCTTAAAACTATCCTTCTATTGCAATTTTAATAAAAACTATATGAGCTTTTAGGGTTTTAGATGATCCTTATATATTGCATTTTATTGAATAACTAAGCCGTTGCAGTTTGTTTGTTTATTGCATCCTTTATAGAAAAATGTTATATGTGTGTATAGTTGTGAATAATTGCATGTTATGTTTCTTTATATTATCATGTTTTTACAGAGGGCCGTTTGGTAGAATGGCTATGATAGCTAAAAGTGTCACCCTCTCAAAATATTGTATAAATAAATAAAAATAAAATAAATAAAAAAAGTCTCTCGTGTAGAAATGGCGAAACCATTACGAAAACACGCCTATTGAAATATATTGAAAATTTTACAACCAAAAAGAAAAAAAATTCAGATGAAAAATTCTGATATTTTTCATATTTCTGCTCAAAACATGTATTGTGGGCACTCGTTAGAACCGCCTCGCCGAGGTGGTTCTAACGAGTGCTCACAATCTATGCTTTTTAGCAAAATAAGAAAAACAATATAGACCCCTGTAAACCCAAATTTTACTATATAAAAGTGGGGTTTAAGGGGGTCAAAACTATATAGGCGTGTTGTCGTGATGTCCACAAAGTGTACCAAGTCCCCTGAAGTCTTAATAGTGCCCAGATTTTGTTTATTCGATTGATATTAAGCAACAAGTGTTAAATATCTCATATACATTTAAAGCTTAAGCACTTTCTCATTTTTCACAGAAAAATCAGACGACCTTTCATGCAGATTGACAATTTGAATGAAATATCAAGTCTTATTTTCTGTGGAAATAGGCAAACTATTTTAATGTCTGCTTTTCTTTATAGTAAGCAGGTTAAAGCTTTATGATTTCAACTTCGGAACCTTTCTTATATGCTTGCGCAAAGTTAGGCTCCGACCCTTTCATTTGGGAGATTGGATAAAAAAATCCATAAATTATTTTTGAAGTTTTAAACACAACCACAGAAAGAAGCGCTGCGTTTATTTAGAATTTATCACCCGTACCCTCAATTCACCACTCATGCAGTGAAAGGGGAGATCGGGGCATTGGGAAGGTGAGTTGTGGAATCAGAAGTTACGGGGAAGTCCATGTGATGATATAAGTGAAAGTCTGAACAATATGATCGGGTGAACGTAACATTTTTTGGTCATTCTTCCCTATTTAAAAATCAAAGGAGTGAGAGAGTTTCTATCAGCTTTATTTCTTACAGAACGCTGTTTGTACATGCCCTAAATCGGGGCACTAATGGCCTTGTAATACATTTAACCATAGCTCTTGATAAGGCGCTTTTTTCAACCAAAAAGTATCTATACAGTCAAACCTTGTTAGTGGTCACCTCTACTAAGCAGCCAACCTGTATTAAGCAGCCAGAGGAAAGTTGCCCCAAAATTCATAGACATATATTTGAACTGGATTAAGCAGCCACCTGCCTTCAGCAGCCACATTTTAAGCTTCCCATGGGTGGCTGCTTTAAGACAGGTTTGACTGTGTTTTTCTTCTCAACGAAAACATATGTTGTGGGTACTCATTAGAAGCGCCTCGCCGAGGCGAGAAATAAGAAACTATTTACCTGATACCCACCCCTATCTAGACCTATGATTTAACTTGATTTGATGTCCCTTTGTTCATACCTCAAAGTTTATATCTAGACCCAGTATGAAGTAAAATTAATATTCACTGATATCTTTGGAAATCTATTTTTCATAATAATTAATTTTAAAATAATAATAATAAAAAAAGACATAAAAGTCATATCTTTATGATCAATTTTCATGGAAGCTTATAATTAAAGTCACTTACATACTGTCAGATTACCCACTTAGCCCTAATAAAAATGTTGTACCGATTTACCCTAAGTACTTGGACGGGCAGACATGCCTTGGCAAACAGTGTAGATCCAGATCAGACGCCGCAGAATGCGGCGTCTGATCAGGGTCTACACTGTTTGCCACGCGTCCAGCAGTTTATTTAGATACATCAGAAGATAGTGAAATTGATTTGTTCAAGTGTTAGGATAAGTATGGTAAGGTGATAGGTGTCCGAATTATTAGGGTAAATATAATATGCTCACCGACAGGGTCCGCAATGTGAGAAAAAGACTGTTGTGACATGCGAACGATGAAGACCACACTCAGTATTAGCATCTGCGCAATCTGTTAGGACTTTCTCAGTTCAAAAGTGTAGTCCACAGTGTGCAGTGATTCTGTAAAAGGCCATTGAAGGTCCTGATCACCCTGTGGGAATGCATGTGTGAGCATGGGCCTTACATATTTTGCTTAAGGGAACTGGATATTCCTGGTCGATTTCCATTATTTTAACAAGGGAAACAACGTTTTATATTTCTCAGGGGTAACAAATTCTTTTCTTTTAAACTATACATACTAATCAAGACAATTTCTTTTAGAGTTGGCGACCCCGCCTGAAAGTGTATCATTTCCCTATGACGTCGTTATATCTATCAGAAAACCTGACCGGTCTCCATAGCGCAGTCGGTAGGGCGTCTCATAGGCGTAGCGCCCATTACGCACGTGCGTAATATGCGTACGACCAATAAATATTTGCAATAAAGAGATACCAATTTACATAAAATATTTTTTTTTACCATAGGGGCTGCACATAAAGAAAAAATAAGTAATCACTGTCAAAACTGGGGCTTTTCTTAAAGGAAAGAATTTGCTCACTCCCCCCCTCCCCCCCCCCCCCCACACACACACACACACTCCGCTTATTCATGAATACTGGCGAAAATATGTGCACAAATATTGGTTAACCGCTTGAACGACTAAGCATGCCCAGGAAAAAAAAAAAAAAAAAAGAAGTGTGAAAAGATTAACTTAAATGGCTCAACATGACCTGAACAATGTTGTCTGGGCCATAAAACTCAACTCGAACAAATATATCATAAACCTGATATTATCACCCCAACATTGAAAATAAACACATTATCTTGATATTGATGCTATCTGTGTTACGGCCTGGTAAACACATGTATACTTGCTGTAGGTTACGTTGTCCAACTTCCGTTAAGGAGTAACGTTAAGGAGTAAATGTGACGTTGATTGATAGCATGCCAAAATTAATATTCTGTGGCATGTTCTATTATCTGGTCTGGCCTGGTTTGCTTCAGTCCCAGTATACATATCTTTTGTGAAATTGTCATATAAACATGATACAGGTAGGCTGAAAATTCTACAGAAATATCAGAAATGTTTGACGCTATACCACTCTTTGGGCAAATTAAGCTGGAAACAAACTGACGGGGTTGTTTGTTTTTATTTGTACCATAAACTAGCTTTTACATTTCATGCTAATTGTCTCCCAAGAAGATAATTTGCATGAAATGTTAAACCCTGACTTTGGTAAAAAATAAGAGAAATATTTTAAAATGTCGTCTGCTGAAAATTTTATCCAACATGCTAAGCGTTAAGTAGATATAAATTCCTTAAGACTAAACTTTCTGAGTTAGTAGTATAGCTATAAGTACATAATCATCATCATAACAACATTTTAACATGTCGTCTGCTGCAGTTGTAATTGGCATTTTGAGGGCTACTTCACACTGACGTGACTTTCCTATCTTAATTTATTTTCCAACCTTGTTTCATGAGTACATTAATAACTTTTGTGGCAGAAGAGAGTGTTGTTTAATTCCCTGACAGACAGTGTTACTTACAGACAAGACCAAGCCATGCCAGGACAAGAAATGGAACATGCCACATTCATGTATACAATAATGGTGTGTATTTTACATTGGACCATAACACGGGCCACAAAAATATAAGTGTACCTTACCACACAAACTTACAGCATAGCATGACCAGTTGGGCCTGTGTCTCTGTGAGGGGGTGGGTATTATCCTTATATAGAGGGGGTATTTATCCTTATACAGAGTACATGTTAACTTGAGTGCACCTTCCCACATTTAATTTGGACGCAACTTATGTATTATACGAGTAGATATGGAATGCAAGTCATATTCAAGAACAGAATCGCAAACAGTGCAGATCCTGATGTGACCGCCTCATCTGGATCTACACTGTTTGCATAATTGTCTGTCTTAATCTTCAGGGCTAAACATAATATAAATGCAGATTGTGTATACATGCTGAACTGGACGCGAAAATGTGAAGGCTGACCCATCTTTCATGGTAATCTTTTTTTTTTTTTTTTTTTTTTTTGCTTGTCGTTGTACAATAATGCAGCGCTGATTTTTTGTACTGATGTAGTGCACTAATACATACTGTATATGAGCTTGGGGAGTTGTAGCTTTTTTTTTGTTTTGTGTTGAGGTTTTACGGCCCAGTCAACCCAATGGGGTCATGTCGAGCGCGGTCAGTTTACCTAACGACATTTTAAATGGGCATCTTAGTCCACTAAGCGGTTAACCAGCATTGTGCACATTCTTTCGACAGAAACTAACAACTGCTCTTCTTGAATCAGCGGGAGGGAGAGAATGACCGTAGAACATATTTCATGATCAATCTCCACGAAAGAATGCTGCCAAACCTGCGGCGGTCGAACCCGAAACCTCCTGATCTTCAGTCGGACGCGATGAGTGTGCGGTACTTAGGGTGTTGTGTATTGCACTGTATGGGGGAGTTGTTTTACACTGTATGGGAAATTGTAGTGTATGAGGGATAGCGAATATCCTGTCAAGGGAAGGAGATAAAGTTAGAATGCAGCCTTGTATAGATGTTTATGGTAAATGTACGTCTTAAATAGTTTTGCTAGACTCAGGACTGTAGGAAGAGGCCCGCTTATGAACGATGTAAACATCGAATACTCTTTAGATCTTTCTGATTAGTTTTTACTTTTTGCTCTGTGAATTCCTCTTGAATCTGTTGATTGTTCATACAAACATTGCTTATTTAACTGATATAAATGCCACTTGGCAGTATGTCTAATGTGCCGGATTCGTGGCAAATGGTACAGTACAGACCTTGATCAGATGCCACATTCTGTTTTTCTCAGGCTTGTCTGTTCCAATACTTACGATAATTAAGACTATCATTGACCGGCGCGCGCCGGTCTCTTAATATAGCTTTGGATTTTTACATAAGGGAGTGTGTTCGATTGGCTCACTAAGGACTTTTTTATATTTGCCGGGATCGTCACAAGCCGACGATCCCGGCAAATATAAAAAAAAATCTTATTACAAACTGTATTATAAACAGATAAATATTTGCCTATTTTATTTTCATTTCAATCAAGAAATTTCATAAAGCTTAATAAAAGCAAACATTAACTCTTTCGGTGCCAAATTTCAGACGACATTGTCGTCTGTTTTTCTTTTTAACAGACTATCGCTTGAAAAGAAGTTTATACGTGAAGTTGAAAGACGGAATGTCAAACAGCGTAGATTCAGATGAGACGGCTCATAGCCGTCTCATCTAGATCTATGCTGTTTGCAAAAGCCTATTATTATCGCCTGTGGCATATTACTGTTCGATTTTACCTGTTACATTGAAAATTTATTAAACTTTAGTATACCCTTGTCCCACATCTCTATGTAAACACGAACAAAATTTGCGCCGGTACTTAGACGTTTACGTCTAAATATTTTATCTTGTCATTATTGTCATGGCATCAAAGTATCATATCTACTAAAAATGTGAATTACCTATGGTAAATGGCTACACCTTCACGGACAATAACTCTGACATAAAAAAGTTTTCCCCCTTCTCACAGGTGGCTACTCTTAACAGAAAGAATTCACATCATGGTATCTCTGCATTCGTTTCGCCGGTGAATGTCCTCAGTTGTCTATTTTCGCCTTGTGCTTACGTTGTACCTGTCGCACATTCTATGCTGGTATTGTTTTATTCCGTGATGCGTTGGGGATCCATAGGGTATTTCCTTAACCCAAATTCAGAGAACGACCGTCCGTCAGTCGGCTTACTTGCGTATATGTTATCTTTACCCTATATTACAAAACTACTGGGCTGCAACAGCTGGAATTGACACGTATTTACCCTAAATATTTGGACAGTAATATCTATGCAAACATTGTAGACTGAAATCTAACTGCTGAGGAAGAAGTTTCATCAGGGTTTACACTATTTGCTTTTCAGCTAGAATATTTCAGACACATAACTGGGTTGTCAAAATGACTGAATGCAAGTGGAATACCGTATTTACCTAAATATTTAGACAGATTGCTTAAAGAGAAAATCTGTTCATACATAGGCTAATTGTCATAGTGGCGACCTGAAGACTTACGGAGACGTCAGGATGTCACAATATTGTCGTGTTGAAACCAACATTTATTCTAAATATAGACGGGACCACAGTGACTAGATAGGCGAGGCCTGACAGTGTGGACAAACAGGACCACCATAGTTTGCTAACTTATTTTGGAGTACTAGTTATGGCAATGTATGCTGATCTGAATTTGGGCTATTCTCGTATAAGAAGTTGGAAAAGTTTAGTTTTCCGACAACAGCTTCGTAGTTTATTATTGACTTTATTGCACAGGTGTTACATATTTTCATTTAAATCAACCTTTACCACTCACTGGACTAATTCAGCAGATGACAAATTTATAGTTTTCTTATTTTTCTCAGAAAACAGGATTTAACATTTCATGCAAATTGTCTCCATTGGAGACAATTTGCATGAAATGTCAAAACCTGTTTTCTGGGAAAAATAAGAAAAATATTTCAATATGTCGTCTGCTGAAAATTTTACCAATCATGCTAAGTGTTAATTTACGTAATAATATTTTTACCGTAAATACCCTAACTGGATACTTTTACTCCTTATCGCTTCATAATCTATCCTAAAATTTGACCATCTAAACGTTTGGCGGAATGGCAGATAATGCAAGCCCCGATCAGTCCGTTAGAGACCCTGATCAGACTGCTCCTCAGTGTCTACATTTGTGTATGCTTATTCGAATATTTATGATAAATACAGAAAATAACAGATTGTAAACCAGTCTTCAGTTTCAGTGACATGTTTTAATCAGATGTATCTATTAACAAGGAAAGTGGTGAATTATATGGAAAATAATATTTCTGTATATAGTTGTCTCAGGATTTATCTGAAACTGGTGTCTCAGTGTGCCTCCTTACATCCAAGTAAGTCCATGAATGTCTTTTTTTTTGTTCGATCATGTTATATTTTTTAGCACATGTCGGCCTTCTTATCTAATAATAAAACTAATAATAATGATAATAATAATAATAATAATAATAATAATAATAATAATAATAATGATGATGATGATAACCTGCCCATCCCCATCCCCAATCCACGCTCCTTGGACAGTTTTAGACAAAGATACATGTTGTCGAGTGTTAAGACGAAAAAAAAAAATGACGAACAGGATTCTCATTCATACCAATACGGAGTCCTGCACTCCTCTTTTGGCTGTGTGGACTCCAAATTTTCATAAAATTTAGCAAAATTACTTATCAGGACTCCAATGTTTTGAAGAAAATAGCTTTATGACTCCTATTTTCAAAATCCAAATGAAAACCCTCACGGAAACACACTGTAAACCCGTAGATTTTATGGTAAATACTGGCACTTGGCTGCCAGCGCCTTTGCCGTAATTTTTTACGGGGGCCCATAGAATACTACCCCGTAGGATGATGTAAGGATGTGTGTAAGCTTAAGATACGGTGCATTAGCTCACATTCCTATTCACATTCACTATGTTTTTATACGCTACCTACGTTGTCCTACACTGCCCTACCATGCATAATTATTACTGTTAATTATCTACAGGCGCCCTAAAAATTTACAGTACATGTACTGGCAGCCAGTTACAAGTATTTACCGCAAAATCTACGGGATTTTTCTTTTCTACAGGGCATGACGCAAAATATTATGCCATATAGACAAAATCGTTGCTTCTTTGTGTGTGGGATAGCTGAGCCAAGAATCCCTCTCCTCCATTTCTTTGTACAAAAGCTGGCCCACATCGAGACAAGGAAAGCGTTTTCTTTTACTCGCGATATATTCGGCATTACTGATTAATCAATGCTCAATTGTTTTTTTTTTTTTTTGTTAAAATGTTGCATCTGTGTAGGTGCGCACTAACCTGTCAGGCGACATCTGTTAATTTTTAATGCGCCAATCACAACTGCAGCAAACGAAGTTTTGATTTTTTCCATGTTTTTTTTTTCTTTCAGAGAAAATAAGACGGGTTTTTATGAAATCTCAAGCCTTATTTTCTCTGAAAATGAGCTTAGCAGACGATGTACATGAACATTTAAGCCTTATTTTCTCTGCAGAGAAGCCTAGCAGGCGATTCACATGAAATATCAAGCCTTATTTTCTCTGAACATAAACCTAGCAGGCGATTCAGATGAAACCGCAAGCCTTATTTTCATTGAAAAAAATTAGAATGTCGTCTGCTACAATTTTGCTTGTCGCTTTTAAGGGTACTATTTTATTGTAAGTTGTACAGGCTGTAATGTTTTGATTTCATACGTATCATTACGGTAAAGCATCATAACAAAGTTTATGAAGTTGGCTTGGTTTGAAGTATGGATTTTGATATTCGATTTATTCCGTAGTAGTAAAGTATACTAAAGTACTGGTTATGGTTGGGCAAAATCTATAATCCAAGTTGCGAATCCTAAGCCAACATTACACACTCATCATAACATGCATTGTCCCCATTTTCATTATGAATCACCGACTACAATTTCAGTGAATTTTGTTCTGCAACGGTTAAGATATCACAGTCTCAGTCACTCTATAGGTTTCAAACGGTGTCTCTGTCACTTTATCGCCTTAATCTAGGTTACTATGTCACTGTGACCCACATGCTTTACAGAACATCTATGTTATGCTTTAAGGCTTATAAAGTTCCGCTTAAACCGGTGCTATCGGGGCTTATGCAGCCCTACAAAATACATTGTCATATAAAGGAAGTCTAAGGACAATGGAGACTTGATTTTCGTTCTTTTGTTTTTCTTTATTTACAAGGGCGAACTTTATAAATTTTAGCAAATTAGGTTTGTCATTATCAGCATGTTCTGCGACTGTCACCTACTATACCGTATTAACCGTAAGTATTCTGACAGAGATGCCGGAGCAAACAGTGTAGACCCAGATGAGACGCCGCAGAACGCGGCGTCTCATCAGGGTCTACACTGTTTGCCACTCATCAAGCAATTTTGACACAACATCGGGTAGTAAATTGTACTTGTTCAAATATTAGAACAAGTATGGTAAGGAGTTGAGGTGTTTGAGTACTTAGGGTAAATACGGTAAACATATAGTAAATATTCGGACGTCGTTACGCTTTTGTCAACTGTCGACAGAATGACAAACGGAAACAGTGCGGACAACGATCTAGAATTTTGATCTGTGTCTACACTGCTTAGGCCAGTCAGTCCCTGCATTAGGGTGAATACGGTACATGTACTTCAAACTGTGTCAAACATAATTAAGCTGTGTTGGTCTGCAATAACATGGGTGATTTATTGGGTTATGCTAAGCGGTTCTCATGAACTTATTTGTCGAATTTATCCTGAGACGACGTTTATGCCTCGTCTGCCCGCTTGGTGGTGTATATTTTTTTTATTTATACATTATATTGAGAAGGTTGCCACTATAAGCGGAAATAATGGTCCATTATATCAAGTTCACAGCTGCGTTTTCAGCCAAGTCTTAGCACAAAAATACGTACCATCACGAAAACATGCCTATATAATTTTGACCCCCTTAAACCCCACTTTTATATAGTAAAACTGGGGTTTACAGGGGTATACATTATTTTTCTTATTTCTGCTCAAAAATATAGCTTGTGGGTACTCGTTAGAACCGCCTCGCCGAGGCGATTCTAACGAGTATCCACAGTCTATGTTTTTGAGCAGAATTATGAAAAATATCAGAGATTTTTATCTGAATATTTTCCGTTTTTAGAGGTGAAATTTTCTATATATTTGAATAGGCGTGTTTTCGTAATGGTTTAAAATACGTTTACGAACAAATCACCCCGGTTATATCAACTTTAAATAATTAGGCAGACATGCTTAAGCAAACAGTGTAGACCTAGATTAAGGAGCAATTTGGAAATATTTGCCATTCCAAAACCGAAATTTATACTCCTTGTTTCCTGGGATATGAAAAGAGTGGAAGGGGAGTCGATTTGACGTAAATGATCCCCATGGACTAAAGCGGTATCATCTTCATTATCACCGATAGAAAATGGTTTAAAAAATACATATGCCAAGATTTTTATTATTAATGACACTCTGTATAAGGAAGTTAAGGTTTTACACCGTATAATCTCTAAACATTCGAGTACCTTAACTCCTTATCATACTTGTCTTAACATTTTAACACGTGCATTCAACTACATGTTGGTGTAGTTAAAACCTGCATGCAGGGTGAATGACAGACAGTTAAGACCCAGATTAGACGCCGCATTCTGATCTCTCTCTATTCTGTCTGCTCAGGTCTGTCTGGCCGAACATTAAGGGTAAATGCAGTATTGATCTTGTAACCTGGCGTACTTGACGGTTGAATGGTTAGTTATTTAAAAAAATGAATTTGAAATTAACATTCAAAATTTGAATAAAAGGCGGAAAAGCGCTCATGCTAGTGTAAACCCGATAATATAGCAATTCACAGACATATTGTCTGGGGATATTCGAGTCATTTAATGAGAAAAAGGAACGTATAATATAGGCCTTAATGAACCTGCGCAGCTTTTACTGTCCGTTTACAGAGTTATTGGGTATAAGAGTACCGCAGTTACGTCTTATGGCATCTGTTTGAGTCTACACCCTTTGTTCAGACCCCGAATACTGAGGGTTTACAGGGCATATCAACGACCATCGATGTCCTTATCATACAAGGCTAATGTGCAGGCAGACCCGGACCAGCGCTGCCCATGACTGGGATTCGCATTGCAGGCAACCATTGTCCTTTGTTAAATATGAGCCCAGGCCAAGCTAAACGTCACCATTAACCCTAGTCCTGCTGAACCCGGATATGCCCTGTCTTTGCAAACGGTTTAGATCTAGATCAGTTGGCTTCTTCAGAAGCCAACTGACATGGATCTGCACTGTTTGATATAAACTATGTGAATTTGTATTAACAAACTGGATCAAGCAATCTAATTGGCTAAAGTTACAAGTGGGCGCGGTATCTTCATTTATTCAGCACGACAAGGGTTAACTCGAAATAACCTCCCTTGATATTCAGATACCTTTATGCCTTGCTTACTGATCTAAACTTTGAGCAAGACTATTTTCTGTATTGTCAATACAAAAATCCTGATTTGACGAAATGCTGTACCGCGCCAAGCGAAAATGTGTCATCGAGCATGCGCAAAATGCACCGATTCGGATTCATCTCACGCATGCGCAAAGTCCCCGGCATTTGCTTTCCATTGGTATATTCTATAGTGTCCAATGATTCTGTTTGCGGACAGCGAAGGCCCTGATTAGACTGCGCAGACGAGACTTTGATAAGTGTGAGGTTTCTCGCGAGTAAAACTGGTTTAAGCCCCCAGTAGTTTTCCTACTGACAGTTCCAAGGCGGTTCCTCCGTTGCAGTGCTTTGTTTGTGCGTCTGTTGTTTTATATGTGGCATTTGTTTTGTCCCTCTTTTGTTGCCTCGTGAGAGCAGTACTTCGTGATTGTGGCATTTTCTGAATAGCTTCAATGATATTTTTGAAGTACTCTCTGTGACGCTTGCGTGTCGACAAATTACACACTCTGGCCGATTCTCTAACAGCCGCGATTGTGTAAAGTTCTGGAACAGATTGTTAAATTACTTGACAAAGAATGTCAGTGTGCTCTGTGACAGCCGTGCCTGTATCTGTTCTTTCACGAGCACGTCAAGCAGTATTATGAATAGTTTTAACAGGAATGTTGCAAACATCCATTGATCATACTGGGAATTTATCATCACATATGGGGCGAAAACATTCTGCCATTGTTCAGGTGTACCAATTTCAAGACTAGACTGTTGTCACAATTCTGATTTTTGTTCCTGTAAGTAAGTAACCCGGCAGACACATGATGTAAATATAACGTCGCCTCAACGTCGATGCAATGACGTTGCATCGACGTTGAGGCGACGTTATATTTACGTCATGTGCCCGCTGGGAAGTAAGTAAGTAAGTAAGTAAGTAAGTAAGTAAGTAAGTAAAAACTTAATTAACGTGAGAAATAACATTTAGCAAATAATATAGCTTCTTTTCCATGAGGTCCTCAAATAGAAGGAACTTTATAGCTATACAAAATGTTTTGAAGCAATCCAGGTATACAGAAAGTTCTTATTCCCAAAGCAATAGAAACACCAGCTTCAATAAAACCTTAATAATTCAGTTGATTGCCATTGGCACCTAAACTGACAGAGAAAAACTTAAGTCTTTTTAATACTGTAATAGGGATAGGGAGTCATGGAATCGTAAAATGATTCTTAAATGGAGCGAGTGTCTATTCAACCTAAATCTTAACCCTTGTCCTGCTGAATAAATTAAGATACCATGCTCTAATTTCCAGCCAATCAGGTTACTCGATACAAATTGTTGTTATAAATTTGCATACTTGATGGCAAACATTGCAGATCCAGATCAGAAGCCAACTGATCTGGATCTACACTGTTTGCAAAACAGGGTATATCCGGGTTCAGCAGGACAAGGGTTAAGGGTTGGTCGATATTACGCCTTTTACACCAAGGGAGACAACGTTTTTGAATCCCCGTTTGCTTTACTACACGCCAAGACCCTTCTGAAAAAATAATTGCTTTATTTGCCTTGAAAGGGCCTGTTTACAAAGGGAAATGAAAATACCCAGGAAAGACTACAATCCTGAAGCACAATCCTCTCGAGGCATCGAACAAAAGAAGAGATAATGAATAAACAATGTCAAGACATTGCGGCACAACTGCAATAACCGTCATACGAAGAAGTGGCGTGGCCAGAACGGAATTATTTTTCGCACACCCAGGAAAATATCTTGAAAAAATATGCCTAGAATCGCTTCGAAAATAGGGGCTACTCTTAAGGGATAGAATTTGCTCCCAGAGGTACAAATTCTTTCCCTTAAGAGCAGCGCCTGTGGTTGAGAAGCAAAATATTTATGTTACTGTCACTTGTAAATATCTTTCTTATGCATGTTACGTTACGCACATGCGCAGTGTGCGTAATGAGCATTACGTATATGATCCGTACATAATAGTGGATATGGATCTCTTTTGAAAACCACTATAAACGATTGCATTAATATTTCGCCCATGTTACACAGAGTATGAAGTTGAGGATCAATTTTCGCATGTGGTATTATGTAGAGTTTTGTGTGTTGTTGTGCTTATGTTCCGGGATTTACGACCCTTTGAATTGAATTTCGGTTATATTCAACAGGATATAGACGTCTTCGTCTCAAATCGCATTTTTGTGATACCTTTGCAGTGCACATACAAACAGCAAAGCTATCTTGATGTAAATCTAAGAGTAATTGTAGTTGTAAGTAATTTCCCTCGGCAAACTTGAACTTTAATTTGAACACGAAATATTAAAATTACACGTACAGATTGTCATTGACGATTGCTATATAGGGTTAACGATGGCTTCAGATTTCAACTAAAAGCTGTTGCAGCATGTATACGCTAATTATCTCAGTTGCTCAGTACAGCATATCATGAAACAGATGTTTAATATACTCCACAAAATAAATTAGGATTTCTCTGACCCTTAAAAGTGTATTTAGACTGGTGATAGAAAGGGGACGAGACTGTTTAAATATTGTATTGTTATCTACGCTTGTATCAATTGTATGCAGTTATTTGAGCTTTCTGATCAAAGCCAGACCCGTCGCATGTATCCGACGGTTATACAGTACCAGGCGAAAAGTGAGGGCCCTGATTAGCCGTCTTGGTGGTATGGACTGACCATGCCTTTCACTGTAAAAGGCTCTGTTTTGCGTGAGCTAATTATTCAGATTTACATGCTTTTTGGTAAGGTAAAGCACATTGCAGATTGCACTTTGTAAACTAATAAAATCTATATTCCCAATAATGTTGTTATAAAACGTTAAAATGTGCTTAACGTTGATATTTACGCACCGATTAAACTTGTTGGAAAACTCAGTATTATCCTGTTTGATCATTTACTATGATTTGCGCCCCGCCTTCGGGGCATATGCGATAGCGATGGCCCAGATCAGCCCGCGCTGTTGCGCGGGCTGATCAAGGCCTTCGCTGTCTGTTTAGAGAATTATTGGATACTTTAGAGAATATCAACGAGCAGAAAAAGTCCTGAGCTTTTTGACAGTATGGTTTGGACATTCTTTGATCGCATATGGCATAATACCCCTTTTGTCGTGTACCGGTTATGATTATTTGTGTGGTACATTATTACTTCTTCCTAAATAAGCTAATGCTATAAGCCTTTGCTTATCAATAGGATTTATTAGTAGAAATAAACATACATTTGGGTCTCATATGAATACATGTTAAATGTCAATTTTTAAAATCAATATAGGTAAATACCACCGTCCACAAAATGGGGCTCAGTCAATCCATATGTTCTCGCAAAAGTTGTAGTGTTGTTGTCAGCACGATCATTTAACTGCTACATGTATGTATAGGACTGGTTTTGACAAATTCAAATTATTCTGTTATATCAATATACACCATACATAAATGAAAATAGTGGCGATAGATGTGAATTACACAGCTTACTATCTAACCATCTTTAAGTTAGGATTTTAAACTTGTTTAACTGAATGAAAATTGATTTAGGATAATAATACGATATTCATGGATATATTATGGATAATATCTAAAAAACAGTTTTTTTTTATACCCAAAATTGATTATCAGATTGTACAAAATAATTAAGAATATATATTATTATTTTGAAATATCACAGTATAAATTCTTGGATATCCAGCAATCGAATTTATGACATCGCTTTGTAGTGTTATTGGGTCGCAAATTGGTTGGCACATTGGATTGATTATTATAATATTTCATGAAATGCTTGGAAAAAAGAAAAGAAAGTAGCGGACTAACGACTCTCACCTGAACACTAGCCTGGATTGTGTTTTCATGTTGATGGAGGTTTATTTGTTTTTCTGTATACTTTCAGACGATAGAAAGGATGAATCCTACAGACCGACTAGTGGCTATAGTTGCAGGGTCTCTGGCCGGCCTCATAGTTATTCTGGCAGTAGTTGCAATCGTTCTCTACTTCTGTATAGGGTAGGTTGTTTGTATCTTTTGTACTTCTTTTGTTGTCTTTGTATTCGGTCCCACGCAGCTGCAATGACCTTGAGGGCTCTCCAGATAAGCACACAATGCCGTACATGTAACAACGTCGTTTTGACATCGCAGCAACATTGCAGCGACGTTGAAACGACGTTGTTGCGACTTAGTTTTACTAGGTTGGTTTGTGACAGTCTGGGCTCCGTCGTTCAAAATTTAACGAAGCTGTTAGCAAACGTGACGTTAAAATTTCTATCTTGAAATATAGCAAAGACATTGGTATTTTTTTGCTGAAAAAATGTGAGTAGCTTTTACATTGCAAAAGGTAATCAGATTTTTGTATAAAAAATATCAATGTATGTGAAAATACCTTCGCTACAACAGTTAACGAGCTTGTCATTAACCAACCCGTTATCCGGCCTCGGTGGCTCAGTTGGATGCGCCGTCCGACTGGAGACCAGGAGGTCGCGGGTTCAACCCCCGCCGAGGTAGGCAACATTCTTTCGTGGAGATTGATTATGAAATATTTTCTACGGTCATTCTCTCCCTTCCGCTGATTCAAGAAGGGCAGTTGTCAGTTTCTGGCGAAAGAATGTGCACAATACTGGTTAACCGCTTAGAGGACTAAGCCTGCCCAGTAAACGTGTGGTTAGGTAAACTGACCGCGCTCGACATGACCCCATTGGGTTGACTGGGCCGTAAAACCTCAACACAAACAAAATAACCAACCCGTTAAGCTAACGATGCTTTGAACAACTAAGCCAAGTAGGAATTTGATCCGCCATATTACGAGGCTGCCGTAAGAAAAATTGAAGACAGAATACAATGTATCTACAATGGACAATTGTGAGCGAGTCCAGCTGTTCAGATTAGATTTATGTGTCCTTTAGGCAAGAATTTCAGGAGAGTGGACACAGTTGTCTCAACTGCCTTAAAATCTTTCTCATAAACCGTTCAGCCTTAGCACTGATTTAGCCGTACTTGGTATAGGGGCGATGACAGCACTCATTCCAAGTTTATTTCCTTTGTTTCGAAACATTTCTCAATATGGCTATCAGCTATTAAAATGAACTACGCAGGAAGTTTTATTAACCATAAGGTTGTTTTGTCACTATACTTGATATCATATAGGGCAGTCCAAAAGCACATATACCCGTATATATACTCGCAGCTTTGAAACAAAAACTCATGATCAAGTATTGTATAATGTTCCGTTATTATTAACCCATTGTAGTGGGGTGACCCGTAAAAGGGTAATTGGCAATCAGTGCAGACCCAGATCAGACGCCGCAGAACGCGGCGTCTGATCAGGGTCTCCACTGTTTGCAAATAGTTTAGCCATTTTTCTATAGGAATATGTAAATCTCATAGCCGGACGTACCTAAAATTGAAATTGGACTCTTCTAATGTATAGTGTGGGGGAGTCTATTCAGCATACAATGGGTTAAAACAAATTATTGCACACATTTTCGAACAGTTTCTTCTGTTGGAAGCCAAATTAGGTCGTATTTCATAGGCGAATCTAAGAGTGGTAGGGAAGAGAATTGACCACATTTTGGGCGAAATAGATGCATTTAGCAGCCTGAATTCTTCCTCTTTGAGAAAAACAAATACACCGCCATGGGAAATAACTTTTAATAACATATTTACTTCCCTTTGCATGACAGACTATTCTTGGAGGAAAAAAAAAAAAAATAAACAAAACAAAACAAGAACAAATCGCTCTGAAAGCAATTCTTTTCTTTCCGAGTAGCTCCCAATTTTGGAGGGATTCAGGTACTGGGGCGGCACATTTCTGTCTGCAAAAGTTCTTCTGCAAAATCTTCTGCAAAATTGTGGCAAAAATATTCGGGTGAATCCATTTATCTTAAGCAAAACATCATATTCGACTTTTCGAAGTTATTGATAGTCAAGCTTGCTTATTTGTGCCAATCCTCCTCCTATGTTCAAACTTACTTCAAACACGCACACATACACGTCAGTAGCAGTAACAACAAGCAAACGAAGCACCCAGCAGAACAGAACAGAACAGAACAAAACACAGTAAACAGAAAAGTGCATTTGTCATTTGCAGACGACGTAAAAAGAGAAGAAGAAAAGATCCCAGACATTTCGCCCATCACCAGCTTTCACCCCACTCAGACTCCAGTTTGAGTAAACATTCCACCCTATCTCAGCCCGACCCCCGGATGATGGATCCCCGTCTACCTAAGGTGGGCAGCAGCAGCCTCTGGTTTGGGACACCGTCTCTGTATTCTGGTGGACCGTCAGAGGTATACCAGGGTATGAGAAAAACAAGCAGCAGCAGACCGCCTCCAACTAACCAGCCAGCATTACAAGGTTAGTATACCCTTTCTTCTTAGAATTTGTAGACGACAAGTTGAGGCGCAACGTTGGAAAACGTGCCTTTCCTCATGTGCGCACAGCGAAGATTCAGATCAGACTGCGCATTCGCGCAGTCTGATCTGAATCTTCTCTGGCGCATTTTGGATATGTAAGAATCCTTAGTTTCATCATGCGGACAACGATGATTCTGATAAGACTGCGCGGATGCACAGCCTGATTTGAGTCTTCTTAGGGCATACATGTCCGAATGTACATTTTCTGAAGCTGAGGCTCATTACATACTTTTTTTTTAGCAAGCTTATCTGCTCAAGTTACTTTACTATTTGAAAGCCATGCTATGAAATTACCTTATAGATCTTCTTTAATTAAACAAATAAGACAAAAAAGCGACCTCATGACAAAACCAACAAAATGGCATGTGCGCCCAGCTAAGACTCACATCAGCCAGGGCTTCCGCCCAATCGGATCAGTCTTTGTTGTGCGCTCATTGACTAGCTAAGGGCCCAATCTTTCTTCAAACGGACGCATGCCATTTTGTTGGTCTTGTCATGAGGTGGTTCAACTTTAATTTAAATATTTTAAAATGTCCTCTGATAATATTTAAAACTGACATTTTTGGGGCCTTCCAAGTCAAAATTGGACTGATGGCATGCATCTAATGTAGAACATATCAGGCTGCATAACCAGGCAACTTACACTGTTCACATGTGTGTTAAGTTATCTTTTGATTAAATAATTTGAACAACAAAACAAAAGGGCCCTTATGCCAGATAGGGATAGCAAAAGCCCAGATCAGCCTTCGTATTAGCGCATGCTGATCAGGGCTTTCACTGTCCGCTTACAGACTCATTAGCTACTGTGGAATATATTACTGAACAAAAAAAGGCTGCAAATTAGTCTGTGGGAATGGGCAGGTCTGTGGGCTTTTTATTGTCTCCATATGTAATAAGGGCTGTGGGCTTTTTATTGTCTCCATATGTAATAAGGGCACATTTCCCACGTTGACTTTCAAATATTTTTTCACTGCCTTTTTGTCATGTATCTTTTTAAAAGCAATTATAAACACCTTGTAATTAAAATAACCTTCAAGAAATTTTCTTTTTGTTTGCGTATTCTTGATCGTATTTACCCAAAGTATCAGCACAAGATTGGGCCACGCAAACAGGACATATCAAGATCAGACGCCGCTGAACGCGACTCATACAGTCTTTGCTACTCATGCAGCGTTTTTTTTTTGTTTTTTTTTTGATTTTCAGATACACCAACAGGAAGTTAAACTGACTTGTTCAAATGGACTAGTGTGGCAAGGAGTTAAACAATACTTAGTCTTTAAAGCGCCAAGCAAAATTGGTAGCAGACGACATTTTATTTTTTTATTTTCCAAAGAAAATGTCTTGACATTTCATGTGAATCATCGCAGATGATTCACATGAAATCTCAAGACTTATTTCCTTTGAAAAAAAAAATGATATATATATTTTTTTAAAATGTCGTCTGCTGCAGTTGTGATCGGCGCTTTAAATGTTAGGATAACTACGGTATTTACTTTGAAAGAATTTCTTCTTTGTTTGCCTTTTTACCGCCACACCCTCTTAAGAGTGTTATTGTGTTATGAGCAGTGGGCCAGTTTTCTTTCAACCACCCTTTTGAATTGTGCCATTTTCGAAAACACCTAGGTGTTGGTTGTACTTCAAGAACTTCAAACAAAACAGCAAAGAAAACACTGTATCCAGCGTTCCTTTGTCACACTATTTCTGTTATTCATTACCTTCTGCATATGGGAAACACGGCAACATGTCACATACATGTAGGGTAAGAAATGCAAGAAATCGACAGCCTTATGCTCATATACAAGTAAACACACAACATAGTAACGACGTCGATTCAACATCCCGGAAACGACGGTATTACAACGCTGTGCGTTTTCTGTAATTTCACCAACGAAGGTCCAAATCAATATGTGCAGTCTGATCTGGGCCTTTGTTGCCTGCTTTCAGAAAGGGTGGCTGCGTTACAATACAATTAATTCTCAACGACTCGAACACCGATGCCTCGTTTACTGTGGCTAATTCGAACCCGTTTTCGAGTCCCTAGGTAATTCCCAAGAAAGAATTTTTTTTTTGTTGTATCATAAAAATATGTCGTGTGTACTCATTATAATCGTCTCATCGAGGCGATTCTATTGAATACACCCCAACATACCATTATTCTATAGAAGCTCGGAACGACATCCTTAAACCATTGTCATTTGTCTCCTGATTTTGCGCGATGACTAACCCTCAGGGGATCGAACTACCAATGTCTAAAACAAATTTCCATGATCCCAAAGATGTTCGAGCTACTAAGTTAGACTGTATATCAATGAACACACCAGAGTCTAGACCAGATTGTGCAGATACACCGACTCATCTGGGTATTCGTTGGCTGCATATGGCAAAAGGGTTCTTTTCCTGAACTGCATATCAAGTAACAAAGCCCAGATAGGCAGACACCTTTGCGCAGTCTGGATTGTGCTTTCGTTGTTCGCCACTTGGAATGTACAAATTTAAATTTAAACAGCGAATGCCTTAGACTGGGCATTTGGACCTCGGGGGTGGGGGAGGGGGGGGGGTGGGGGGGGGCGAGGTGTAGGGGGATGTAGGAGGGGGAGGTTAACTTTCTATATATGGCATAGTGCGGATGTGCGTGCCGAATGGCCCCCTTTTTCAGTGCTGCCAGGTATATGATTAGCCCTCTTTTTTCAACAAAAAGTACATGACTGACCCATTTTTTGTTGATTGGTATACATGTATGAAAGGCCCCACTTTTTCTGACATCCCGGTATATGCACATATTTTTCATTCAGAGATATTTGAGGCTGCTTGTTCTCTTGTATTCAAATAATTGACTGCAATATTTGTCTAACAACCAGCAATAAATGGGTATAAAAATCAACGAGTAGTATATGAATGGGTCAACATTTCAGATAATCTAGTATATGAATGGGTCCATTATTTCAAAGGCTAGGTATATGAATGGGGGAGGTTTCGAAATACTGGCTCGCACACCCGTATCAAAATTATCTCCAAGTTACCCGCCCCCCCAAAAGCCAGGTATATGAATGGGGTAGGTTTCGAAATACTGGCTCGCACACCCGTACCAAAATTATCCCCAAGTTACCTGCCCCCCCGAGCCCCCGAGATTTCGACCAGCTTGTCTGGGCATTCGCTGTTCACATGTTTCGTGATGCGGGTTTCCCGTACCATGACTCATATTTCTATCCTATTTCTACCCTAGCTCCTGTGTACAAAGGTCTCCAACCTATGTACGTTAGCCGAGGTCGACCGAGTGAGCTGAAACAGCTCAATAATGTATATGGTAGGTTGCTGGTTGAGGCTTGCACGCTTATATTTTGGACTGCAAGTGAAAAGTACATTACCCGAATCCATGGGACATGCATAGAATAACGTGTATTTTGGGCATATGCGGACAGCGAAGGCCCAGATCAGACTGCGCATATGCGCAGTCTGATCTGGCCCTTCGCTGTCCCTTTATAGAATAATGGGATACTCTAAGTATATATACTGACCCCAAAAAAGAAATGCAACTCTTCAAAAGTAAGAGGTTAGTAGAATTATAAGCCTCTGGTAAGATTAATTCCTTATTTTTCTCTTGCAAAAAATATCTTAACCTGTTCCTCTTGGGTTTTTGCATGCATTCTTTATACTGAGGAAAGCAATTCAAATATATTCTCACTTGTTGATTTATATGCTTGTTTTAACACACCAGATTAGTTCTACAATGATAGTTGGTATATAAATCGTCTCCTCTTTTGTCACTTAGTAGAGTTGCGTTTCTTTTTTGGGTCAGTATATAACGACGCATAGAAAAGGTCCCGGTTAGCCTCAGCAGCTTCACAGGCTGATCTAGATCTTTACTGTTCACATATGTCTCGGAGAGGGTTTTTTCCCATGACACTCTCATGGTTATTCACATTTCTGAATTACAAATTGTGTGTATGATATGCTTGATCACGGATAGACTGGCTCCAGTCTCCAGTGACTAAATATTTTTTCCTCATAATCCTGTTTGATAATCCACTAAGATAAAACCAAAAAAATATCATGACTATAAAGGCTGGTCTAGTGACCAGCCTTTATAGTCATGATATTACTTTGGTTTTATTTTAGCGGATTATTAAACAGATTATAAAAAAAAATATTTTGTCACTAGAGACTGGAGCCAGTCTAGATCAGGGAACGCAGCTGTTCTCGCCAATCAGCATTTCCGCTGTCTCAAATCCGAATAATGTACTTTTGCGCTTAGCGATACTCAAGTTTTGCTTGCTGGATTTTATCACTTGAATGTGGTTGTTGAGGCTTGCATTCTTTTTTATCATTTATTTACATTTATTTATGTTGACAAAGCAGATAATTTTTTGCATGCTCAGACTGTGTGCATAGTGTGGTCAGGATTTGCACAGTTCATACAGGCAATATTTTATTTTATATATCTTTAAAGCCGACGTTGATTGACCTTACCAGACTGAAAAATGCGCATACAGTTTGCGCATTTGAGCTGTCTGATTAGTGCATGCAAAGCTCTCGTGTGCCTTGTGGAATGGATACATTTTCAAGGGAGACATCGGGAGCAAATTCTTTCCTTTTAGAGTAGACCCCTTTCTAGAAGGGGCTTTATGCGCAAGTAAACAGACAGAAAGTCACAAAAATGTCTCCTTTGCAAAAATTGCAGAAAGAGTATCAAGTGTT
The DNA here is from genome assembly GCA_964016985.1 of Anodontia alba. NCBI lineage: Eukaryota > Metazoa > Mollusca > Bivalvia > Lucinida > Lucinidae > Anodontia > Anodontia alba. The sequence goes on from OZ024822.1 coordinate 43,914,512, forward strand.
ATAAAGTCCTCGTAAGACAGTTCTCATAGTGCGGTTTCCGTTACGAAAACCAGCCTATTCAAATATATAGAAAATTTCACCTCCAAAAACTGAAAATTTTCAGATAAAATACTCCCATATTTTTCATATTTCTGCTCAAAACATAGATTGTGGGCACTCGTTAGAACCGCCTCGCAGAGGTGGTTCTAACGAATATCCACAATCTATATCTTTGAGCGGAAATAAGAAAAATAATGTATACCCCTTACTATATAAAAGTGGGGTTTAAGGGGTCAATATTATATAGGCAGGTTTTTGTGATGCCACTCAGGTTTAATTGATACAGTGGAACTATTTATCATGCGCTTCTTAATGTTCGAAATCTATTAAAAGCGAACAGCAACAGCACTGAGCCTGTGAAATATGCTACAGCATGTAAAATATGCCTTCGGGGCATATGCGGACAGCAAATGCCCAGACAACCGCTGATCCGGGTCTTTGCTGTTAGTCGAAAGCATTTTTTACTTATGGTTCACACGTTTCACGAAAGGTTTATCATTCTGATACTAGTTTGCAATCAGTTTAGGTACAAAGACATTGGAAGTGAATTTAGAGTGCTCCCCCTTCTCGAGATGTATCCATTCACCTAACATGTCTGCATTTTTTTTTTTTTTTTTTTTTTGTGATGCGTAGACCATTTGGTGTAATTTTAACTGTTTTATTTTTTATAGCGAGAACAAGGTTTTTTTTTTTGAGGTTTTGGATATATTTAAGGCCATTAACGGGACCAGGTGCATGTAGTCATTACTGTAATTTTACTGTGTATTTTCTCGAACCATTACGAAAACACTCCTATTCAAATACATTGCAAATTTTACAACCAAAAAAGGAAAATTTTCAGATAAAAATTTCTGATATTTTTCATATTTTTTCTCAAAACATAGATTGTGGGTACTCGTTAGAACCGCCTCGGCGAGGCGGTTCTAACGAGTACCCACAATCTATGTTCTTTAAGAAAATAAGAAAAATAATGTATACCCCTGTAAACCCCAGTTTTACTATATAAAAGTGGGGTTTAAAGGGGTCAAAATTGTATAGGCATGTTTCCGTGATGACGTATTTTCCATCATTCATAGTAAACAAATGAAAGAAGAAATAAGAAATAATAATAATAAAAAGAACAGCAGCAACAACAACAACAACAACAACAACAACCTGAAATTAGTTCAAATAACAGTGGTTGTGTTGTATAATTCAGTGAAATAAAAAAGTAAAACTGTATGGTTTGTACACATTATTACAACAAACGAACCGGTCCAGAACAAATTTTGGTTTAAACAATATTTTATTTGAAGCAAATATCAAATTACAATCACACACAAGACATGGTAAATAGGATCTGACTGTAAGCTACGGAGCTTATAAGTGACACATTTTAAGCCAACCATACGGTAGCATACTAACAGCGAATACTCTGATCAGAATGATCCGCTTATTCTCTATATACTATGTAGATTCCACATGGACCATTGATCACGGGAACCGCGAATATTCTGATCAGATTCCGCGAATGTCGACGGTAATTTGAAGTTGGTGAGGCCCGATTTAAACCGGGGCTTGCGGGTTGGTTTTGCATTGCTATTCACGTTTTATTTTCACCTGCAACATGAGAAACATGTTCTTATGGCATGCGTTAAGGAATTTACAGTAATTAATGGGACACACATGCCTGAGCAAACAATGTGGACCCAGATCAGACGCCATTGAACGCGGTGTTTGATCTAGGTCTATACTATTTGCAACATCACGAAAACATGCCAATATAATTTTGACCCACTTAAGTCCCACTTTTATATAGTAAAACTTGGGTTTACAGGGTATACATTAATCTTTCTTATTTCTGTCCAAAATATAGATTGTGGGTACATGTTAGAACCGCCTCGCCGAGGCGGTTCTAGCAAATACCCACAATCTTTGTTTTGAGCAGAAATAAGAAAGATTAATGTATACCCCTGTAAACCCCAGTTTTACTATATAGTTTTTATCTGCAAATTTTCAGTTTTTGGAGGTAAAATTTTCTATGTATTTGAATATGTGTGTTTTCGTAATGACGTATCTAAAAGGTTTTTTAGAGACATCAACATGAACTCGAATTGACTTGTTCAAATTCTAGGACAGGTAAGGAGTTATTATGTCCCCATACTTAGGGTAAATACGGTAACAGCAAAGACTCGGACCATGCTTTGCATCCACGCAGCCTGCTCTGGACCTTCTCTATCCGCCAGTGTATTTTGCATATATTTTGATTATATTCTGATTTTGTAAGAGTGCAACGAAGACCCTGATGAAACTGTGCGAAAGTGCAGGGCGTAGGCTGATCTAGGCCATCGTTTACCGCATATGCAACGAGAAGCTTTTATCATCGTCGTGTTCAGTGATGGTTACAATTGTTTACGTACGCCGGCGACAAAATAAGTACATAAGACAAAGCTGACAAATGTTTTATCTCCAGAGAATCTTGAGAATGAAATTTTAGCGGATTCATCACGAAAACGCGCCTTGACCCCCTTAAACCCCACTTTTATGTAGCAAAAAACTGGGGTTAACAGGGGTATACATTATTATTCTTATTTTGATAAAAACATATTGCAGGTACTCGTTAGAACCGCCTCGCCGAGGCGGTTCTAACGGGTACCCACAATATATGTTTTGAGCAGAAATATGAAACTTATCAGAATTTTTTACTAGAAAAATTTTTCTTTTTTGGTTGTAAAATTACTTCAAAAGCATGTTTTCGTAATGTGGATATACACTTGGTAGATCACAGGACCTTTGCTTGCCCATTTACAGAATCAGGAATATCGTATAGTAACTTCACGAGATGGTCCTAGAATATACTGTATATATGATATACTTCGCGGTTGCACAGGTTGACATGGGTTCTCGCTCTTTGTGAATAGGAATACAGTTTGAGGGAAGGTCAATCTTTCAAATCGGTTATACCTCCCTTCTGAACAGGTGTCCACTATAATAGGAAATACTTTGATCGCCTCTTTTATAGAAGACCACTTTTCAGAAAGGATTTGGTGTGCAATCATTAAAGCAAACAGGAAGTCAACATAATTCTCTCCCTTGGCAGAAATGGCAAAGAACTAAACGTCAAATGTATCTAGTCCTCATAAAGATGGGAGAATTCAACTCAAAAGTTGAATCAGAAATGCAAAGAATAAAGAGTTCATGTCTCCTTAGGAGGGACACTAAGTATTACAGCTTCTGTTTAAACTTTTGTAATATTGGGATTTGTTTGCTGCATGTTGTTGCTATTTTACACATCTTTATTTTCTTTTCAAATATTTGATGACACTGACATCACTAAAACAGGTTATATTTTCTGTTTAAATTGGGTTTCTTTAATGCTAAAATTAGTTATATTTGAGCTAAATTTAAATGAAAACCACTGTTTAAATACTTGTAAATGTCTTCAACAGGAAAAATTAACCCTATAGAAACGTTTTTTTTTTTCTTTTGCACTTGATTTGTTGATCTCAGTTACAATAAAACATGTGTGAAGAAGGTAGACACATATTAGTCTGGTCGTTTGGGAAACTTGATTAGGGCCTAAAATACGTTTGTTCTGTAGATTTTATTGTACATTTTGAGTTTTCTACGGGAGAACAACAAATAGCCCCGTCAGATTGCACGAATACCCTCCAAATGCTATGAGTTATTTTTTTGTTGTGTGTGTGACACAGTGAACAATTCTACAGCCGAATTTATGCTTTACAACGCAGGAAAAGGATCTTTATGCCATATGCGACAACCGTGACAAAATATGTCACAGATCAGCCTGTCTCATCTTGACATTTCTTGTAAGCTTACACAATTTATGGATACAGTAGAATATATTGAAGTTCAGAGAAGGTACTGAACAGAATAGGCAGATAAGCAGGTCTATCTGGGCATTTGATGATCGCATATTGAATAAGGGCCATTTTCTCACGTTGAACATCATGCAAATTGCATTTGTTGCACACGAATCACCTACACCAAGTCCATGTTCTTTTGGCAAGCACTCCGGCCACATTTAAGACGTATTATATAGGGAGTCACCCTGGAACAGCTAACTTCGCGGAGGAGCTGGTAGGCAGCCGAGTCATTACGTAAACACGCCTATTCAAATATATAGAAAATTTCACCTCCAAAAATTGAAAATTTTCAGATAAAAACTCTGATATTTTTCAAATCTCGGCTAAAAACATAGATTGTGGGTACTCGTTAGAACCGCCTCGGCGAGGCGGTTCTAACGAGTACCCACAATCTATGTTTTTGAGCATAAATAAGAGAAATAATGTATGCTCCTGTAAACCCCAGTTTTACTATATAAAAAGGGGGTTTAAGGGTGTCAAAATTATATAGGTGTGTTTTCGAGATGTTATGGAAGTAAGGTATATTTAAACATTTTGAAAAAGACGTTTTCTTTGGTTAGTGGTATGTATACTGTCTTATGGTTGATTTGCTTTTCCTCTGCTGCCATTAGTAGGCAATGTTCTGTGATTGTGGCTCTTCCTGGACATTCATACTAATTTTGAAAAAGACAACCAAAGCGGCATGCATTTCGATCCTAACAACCTTATCAACTGATAATATGTATAAGTTACTAACCATAAATATTCGGACACTATAACTCCTTAAATGTTGCCAAGCTGGTCTTAAAATTTGAAGAAGTCTGTTTGTACGTGTATATGTGGTTAACAACTGTTGGATGAGTGGCAAACAGTGTAGGCCCAGATCAGACGCCGCGTTCTGCGGCGTCTGATCTGGGTCTACACTGTTTGCTCAGGCCTGTCTGTCCCAATAATGGCAAATATATTACATGTAAAAATGGTTTTCTGGTTATTTCAGCACCTCCTGGTCACATGGTGTACCAGGGGAGGATCTTCCACAGTCAGCAACAGATGGGTGTACCAAATATGTACGACTCAGGGTACCGCCTCCCCCGGACTGGCAGCTACATGGATATTTATGGGGCAGCTTATGGCTATGATCCAGTCATAGGTATGTTTAATATTGGTGGAAAAAAATTTTACGAACCCAATTTCTCATGTCATGGCTCTTTTTTTTGTAAGTTTCTTTTTGTTCCGATTGCGTTTGTGAGCGCAAAGAAAATTAGGGTACCAACGCAGAAATACAGATCTGTTGACAGTTTGAAGACGGCTTTTCCGTTTCTATGTAAGGGAAGTTTAGTTTCCCCACGGTTTCCTCACAGGGGCCTTTCAATCTTTTTACAGTTCCTTATGCTTGCTAGTTTGCTGCTTACCACTGCAAATAAAATCCAGAATGGTTCCATTGCAAACAAACACACACAAAAAAAAGAATGAATATTTAGAGTCCTGATTTTATTGACTCGTCATATGATAGTAATGCTTCTATAATTGATAGTCATACATGTATACATATCTTTTTGCTGGGATATGTTTTTTTATTGAACCTCCTGTCCTGCAGACTAAAACAAATACCTTTACAAACAGTGCAGCTCCTGATGAGATGGCTGGTATTTAGCCGTCTCACCATGATCTGCGTTTTGAATTTTGACTGCTATTCCTATTTGCAACATTGATCCCCCGAAGGACCGACTCTGTTATGGGACTATAGTGAAATAAGTGACATCACAAACACAAAACGGAAAGATCTGTTTCAGAACACAGTGCGAAAGAATTAACCCATCTATGCCTGGCGTCCCATACAAAGGGCATTGGCAAACAGTGTAGACCCAGATCAGACGCCACAGAACGTGGCGTCTGATCAGGGTCTACACTGTTTGCATTAGGAAATTTCTACAAAACATGATGATAATATAAACTAACCAGACACCCCCTATAAAGGAAATGAATCTGTCCAAAGTGTTGAGGTAGAAGAGTCCATTTGGCATAAATGGGTTAAAACTGAATGATTGATTGTGCATTTCCCCGGTGTCCACAAAGCGCATCTACGAAAACTGATTGTTTGGATTTAATCCACCTCCCCAAGCAAAAATGTACATTTGGGTCAAGTGCGGAAAGCAAAGGCTCCCAGACTGTGCATATGCGCAGTCTGCTCAGGGCCTTCGCTATCCGCAAACAGAATCAGAGAGCAAATGCCCGGATGAGACTGCGCATGTGCAGGATGATGTGACTCCGAACATTTTGCGCATGTTCGAAGGCACTTTTTCGCTTGACGCATCCCAAGAAATATATAATATTTAAAAACCATTTCATTAAGATGGCCTCTTTAGGGTGTTATCGGAAATGTCATGGAAAACAAGGCAGGCGATTAATTTTTGCTATTTTTGGTTACCGTTGAATACAGAAAAGAAACCATATATAATTACTGCGGGGTTATCACAGGGTTATAATATTAATGTCTCTTCACAAAGTGTGTTTGCTTAGGTAATTTGATTTTAATGGATAATATGGGGAGATACGGGTATAAAATACCACGGAAGCATGGTGATAAGAACATATTAATACTAATGTTGATAAATGAATTATAACAAGCGAAAAGGGCACGTATGAGGTTTATGCAAACCTATTCTACGCTATCTGAGCAGGGACACGTAATCATTTGGACCGCGCCAAGCGATACAATGCCTTTGAACATGCGCAAAATGCGCAGACTCAGATCATCCTGCGCATGCGCAAGGTCCCATCCGGGTGTTTGCTCTCTGTTGATACATTCTATAGTACCCAATGATTCTTGCTGCGGACAGCGAAGGCCCAAACTAAAATGCTACCACAGAGCGCTTTTGCATCTTTGGAACGTGGAATAGACCAGGCCATAAGTAGACTGCGCAAAATGACACTAAATGACAGAGTAACAAAAATCCTGAATGTCCCTGAATGGTTTAATCAAAACTGACTGACTCACAAATCATTACCGTGATATAAAGAAGCACTAATCTTAATAAATTAGAGAAAGGAAGAAAGAGAAAAGGTTTATAAACTATATTTCGGATCCTCTAACTTTACCATACCTGTACTAAAACTGGAACAAGTAGTTTATTTTTTACCTGTTGATATGATATGGATCTTTCTATGTTCGCGACCTGCAGAGATACCGCCCAGTTTGTATATTCACACAGGCTAAATGGAGTCTACGCTGTGTAATAATGTTATAAGGCAGCGTGGGTTGCGTATGCTCATCTGTATTGCACTGATCGCATGTGTCTATTTTTACCATAAACACCTGAGCAAATAGTAAAGACCCTGATCAACATGTTCCTTCAGTTTAATTTTTACTGTTTGCCATTCAGTTGGCAATTTTAGGCTTGGTCGGTACTCGAAGAGAATATATGATCAGGACCTGTACTGTCCGCTCACAGATTCATTAGATACTGTAGACCTTACGAAAATACGCCTATTCAAATATATTGAAAATTTCACCGCCAAAAGCTGAAAGTTTTCAGATAAAAAATCTGATATTTTTCATATTTCTGCTCAAAACATTGATTGTGGGTACTCGTTAGAATCGCCTCGCAGAGGCGGTTCTAACGAGTACCCACAATCTATGTTTTGAGCACCAATAAGGAAAATGATGTATACCCCTGTAAACTATAGTTTTACTATATAAAAGTGGTGTTTAAGGGGGTCAAAATTATATAGTTCTGTTTTCGTGATGATATTAACATATCAATCAATAGCAAAAACTTGATGAGGATGTGCAGCCTGAATTGTATCTGCGCAGTCCGCACATGTTCAAAGACACGTTTCAATACGTGAACTGCCTTATTGTTTCCGAGCCCCTCCCCCTCCTCCTCCCCGCACCCCACCCAGATTCCTTCTTAGAGGTGACTCAAGGAATGGTGGTGGCTGCGACTAAGCGGACAAACAAAAACTTTTCACTCAGGTTCTCTCCGAAGGAGATTATTTGAAGGAAAGATGCGTTGTTATTTTCTGTGAAAAAAAAAAAAAAAAAGAAAGAAAAGAAATCCCTATAACTAGTTTTTATCTCACAATTTAGCCAACAGAGTGCTAAATCTAAAGAATAGTTACACTTTTAGGGGTAGCAACTCTTTCAAAATTGTTTTACCTTCCTTTTGAAAAATCTACTCTGAAAGGAAAGAATTTGTTCCGTTTTCTTAGCTTTTTAGAGATCTGTTTTGGTAGGGGCTTAGTGTGCAATAAAAACAGGAAGTCAGAATAGTTGCCTCCCTTGTAAGTATGTCGAAAAATGCACCAAGTGCATCCAGACCCTTAAACTATATGAGCCAGCTCACGACAAAACCTATGAAAAGACCTATGTAACCAGTAAAGACTCAGATTAGCCTGTACATCCATCCAGTAATACAAGGGTTCTCGTTTATCTCTCTTTGGATAGGCTGGAGGCTGTAGAAGGCACATGCGATCAGCGAAGACTCTGATCAGACTGCGCGGATGCGCAGTCTGATCGGAGTCTTCGCTGGTTGCACAAGTCTTATTGTAGGTTTTATCGTGCGCTGACTCATATATGAAACTGAACACGTAATATCTGCTGACGTAGCACAGATGTAACACTCAGTTCGTTTGTATGACATTGTTTTTGTTTTTTCAGATATGAATAATTCCACTGCAATGCTAGTAGATTACGCAGAACCCAGCGGTTACTATCTTGACCGTTACAGAGAACGAGAGGTACGCAGGACCGGGAAACGTGTCCGTAGATCACAGAGTGACGTCACCTTACATTCAACCAAACGGCCTAAAAATAGAAAGCAACGGGGCGAGACTCCCTTCGATAAACGAGAGAAAGAGAGACATCACGAGGATAAGCATGCATCTAAAGAACACGGTCACAGACGCAGACGTCACAGTCATGATCGTGAGTTAGACGGAGAAAGGACCACTACAGCTGATATTCATAAACCTAGAAAGGTTGCTCCTCCTCCTCCGAGGTCTAAACCACGCCCTGAGGAGGTTCAAAGCAAATCAATGGATATTATGGATCCAGACATTTCTCCATCAGCCACAGACAGTGCCAAACTTAGAGCGATTGAGAGAAATCGCGAAAAAGAGCAGTTAAGGCAAAGTAGTACTAATGAAGTTTTCCATGATTTAGGTAGAGATAATCCTGGGTTTAATGCAAACGAAAACGATACAAATGAATTAAACGTAAGGTCTTATAATTATGAAGGAAAACCATCTAAGTATGAAAGTCCAGTTGTAGCCAAGATGGCGGAATTGACTGATACCGCGCGTGTACATGTAACTCGTAATAATCAAAATAAACTTGGTAGTACCGGTGATGATCACGGAAGCAGGGAATCATTTCATGCCGAGGTGTCGCGGAAATTAGAGAAAATACAAGATGGTGTTAAAAGGGATAATATTCTTGATGTGAAAGATGGCCCTGTGGCGACATCTACAGGAAAGCATTCACGAGCCAGCCGTCCAACTAGCACCAGAGGCAGGGGAGGGTCAAATGTCGCAGACCAAGACGGTACGTATACTGAGCAAATAATATCTCCTGTGAACGCCGCCATGACATTTCCAGCCTGAACACTTAGCATGCTGGGCAATAATTTTAACAGATATTTTGAAACATTCTTTCTTGTTTTAACAAGAAAGTTTGATTTGACATTTCATATGTCTCTATGGGGGTCAATTTGCATGAAATGACAAATCCTGTTTTCAAATGGAGATAATCTGCATCAAATTTGAATTGAATTATGAATGCTTCGTACCCAATATCTGTCTGTCACATACAACATAATAAAGCTGTGGGCAACAACAATTATCATCATTTATAGCTCAGCTGAGCTATGCTCAGGATGAGCTATAGCGATCACGTTTTGTTTATCGTCCGTTCGTCCGTCCGTTTGTCTACCCGTCCGTTAACACTTTAAAACGTCAACTCTTCCAAAGCCGCTGAAGCGATTTGTCCCTCATTAGGAAGGAATTTCGCTTGGGTAGGGTGATTAAAAATAGCTAAAGTTGTGGTGATCTGCCTTTTTGTTTGGTTGCTAAGACAACTGAAAGGTTCCATAGACATAATGGGAAATTGGTTAAATTGCGTTTTCTCCATACACACGATGTTAACCATATTTAGTAGTTATGATTAGTTGATGATTGTCTACCAGATTTATGTGTTTTATGACCAGTGGCCATTGTGCTTGGTTGCCATGGCAGAATTTTAAAGTAGGAAATTTGTAAATGACAACTTGTACCAGCAGGCAAAGAAGACACTGTTGCGCACCGGCAGGGAAACAAAAACCTGTTATGTACAAGAAGGGAGAGAAGACCATGTTTAGTTTGTCTATTTTCTGGCCTTGTAAAGAGACCTAGGAGGTGTAGCATAGGTGGGAGTGGCAACATGCAATTAAAATACCTCTTCTTCCACCACTTCTTTACTTATTAAATGAAGATGAGCTTGCAAGTCTCTGCATTCTGGCGACGATAAATACAGTCGACTCTCGTTATCTCGAAGTCGAAGGGGCTCTCTGAAATACTTCGAAATATCCGTACCTCGACATATCAGGTTTGCAGAATTGAGGAAAAACTAAATCGTACAACCACATTGCACAAATGAATGTACAATTCAACTCCTGAAGTTAGGGATATATTGAATATTGTGGAAAAAGGAGAAATTGCTGCTGTGGAGCAATTTCTCCTCTTTTCCACAATATTTTGTTACCTGTTCTTAGAGTTCCATGTTAAAACAGGGACCAGAATTTCACTTCGAGATAAGCGCTTATTCGAGATAAGCGAAGTCGAGATAACGAGAGTCGACTGTAGATGATAAAAAGAATGACCCTTGAGAGCAGTGAGCACATACACACAAAGACAAATGTAGCTGAAGTGTCAAAAATAGCTGAAGTGTCTAAAACTTACAATTTATGATTGAAGTAGCAAAACCCTTCAGTAACAATCAAAATTTTATCCTGCGAGAGTTATAATACCCTGCCCCTGTGCTGTATACATATATAAATCATGATATTGTTAAACAACTTCTCTTCTGAATCCACTTGGCCAGTTTTCACCAAACTTCATGTCGATCCTACTGGTGAACGGGATTGAGACTTTGTTCAAATGGGATTGCACTCCATTGACTGTCATGCTCATATATGGTAAAAATAATGATTAAGAAACCATTCTTCTTCTTTTTCAAAACCTTGAACTGCTCAAGTGGTGATCTTTCATTAGTTGCAATGACAGGATTGGAAAACTGTTGCACAACATCTATATATCGGCAGTGGCTATTTTACTCAGGTGAGCGAGCCGTGGCCTGTGGGCCTCTTTTCTTGACCGTGTTGTTCAAACGGCTTCATTAAGCCATCGACGCCTTAAGCAGTTGGTTCCAAACTTTAGATATCTGATGACCTGGAAACCATGGCAAGTTTACATGGGGAACATACGACAAGTTTACATGTAAAATATTGTAAAATAGTGGACTAGAATAATTTCGGCTTTGTATAGCCTTATAATGGCACTTTGCCTGCTATGACAGTGGGGGCTTTTTGAAGCCAAGATTAAACAAAAATAGGTTATGTTTTGCCAGGAGGCTACTTGCCATTGGTTTTAACTGTGGTGGCATTGTCATGTTTGTGCATATAACATATGAGTGACATATACATACCTGTCATTCTCATAATCTAGTAAAGACCTAGACCAATACCGAGAGAAATAAAACTAGATACGTGAGCTGTAATAACCAATATCAAACTCCACCTGGATCCACCGTTGCTATAGGCATAGCGTGCATTTGGCACTTTACCCATGTGCGCAATGAAAAAAAAATGCACTAAAGACAAATCACCTAACAAATTATTTTCCTTCTTTATCATAGAGACTGTTCTTAAAGGAAGCAGATTTGTTTCCTGTCGGAGTAGTCCCTATTTTGGAAGATATGTTGGGGAGATTCTTTCCTGGGTGTGCATAAAAATAATTCCGTTCAGACTACACCACCTGTTTGCTCGATTTGATTCCTCAGTTTTTAATTCTTTCCTTGTAGCTCCAAAATCAACTGTTTAGAGGAAACATTGTAAAAAAGGCTTAGCTTTCCAAGAATACAGGGCTTGACAATTACTGTGTCGTCATAGAAAACACTTCAAATAAAATGTCGTCAAACAGTTTTGATAATTGCTAAGTTGCTATAGTTTTTTTTTTAACTAAAGAATGTATTCAATTATGATAATCAGTTAGACTCAACAGCATGGCTGGCTTGTATTTAGGGGATTTATAAATTGAGCATTTTATAGAAATAAGTGTAAATGAAGTATGAAGTGATTTCTGTGGCTGTGTAGAAGTATTACTTGAAGTTCTTTAGGCTCAAGTTATGCACCGTTTTTACCTGAAGTATTCGGACAGATGGAACTAAACAAATAGTGTAGACCCAGATCGGACTACACTGTTTGCCACTTGTCCAGCAGTTTTTTTAGACACTTCAACAGGTATTCAGAATGGACTTCAAATTTTCTGGTAAACATAGCAGGGAGTTAAAGGGTCAAAGTTAGTGTAAATACAGCGTCAACCGGTATCAACCTGATTCTTTACGAGTTTTGTGATTTTTTTTTATTCATGTTTTCTAGGTAATATAGTGACAGCGGAAGCGTTTGGGTTCTTGGATGGCTATTCGGATGGCGAGGGAACCGACTTTATGGGTAGCGGGGAGATAACTCCCACACAAGTTAGAGGTAGCTGAATTATTTATTACATGGCTAGTTGTGTCAGTGTTAAAATTAATAACAGGCGTGATTTCATGCGTATCACGTAGATAGCCTCGATTTCACACCAAATCGACAAAATGTTTGTATTTAGATCACTTGGTTGTATATATTTGACCAACAGTGACAGTATTAAAAATTGGTCTCTTAGCACTGGCACTTTCTAGCAAACAATAGGCTACTGTACACATGTATTCGCTTTGTTTCACAACCAATCCGTAAAGAGTTTTTGTCTCAGGCCATTTTACCTCTGCCCGTTTAAATACTTATCAATTAAAACAACGAATGAAAAAGAATTAAAGGTCTGTAGTTTAGTGGTCTGGGTTGCGATAAAAATGTCTTGAAGCATAGATGCACAATGATGGCCAAGCCGAACCTGCCCATGAGTACTCTGACCGGGATCTCGTGGATATACTCAACGTTACACTTTCCAATTAATGATTCTGAAAGCGGATGACAAAAAACTCATTACAGCACGCAGATACGCTGTCAGAGCTGGGTCTCCGTTATCTGCATGTCTAGTGTTAGGTACCCTGAAAACGGTTTTAATGGCACGACGCAACCCTAATTTACTTTGTCTACTGTCCTTTCGACATCTCTTGGAAAGACGTTTTTTTGCTTGGTGTTTTATTTTAAATGAAAATATTTTGTTCTGATTGACCATATCTTATCAGAAACCATTTGTCTTTTCTGTTTCTGTGTTTTGTTCTCAAATATGTACCCTAAAATTAAATTTATCGCCAAAAGTTGGTCTGACCTATGCAATTTCTATAGTAATGTGATTTTTTTAAATTTTTGTCTTAGTAAATATTTTTTACTTTTCTTTGCTGAATTTGAATTATTGACGTTTCACAACAATATTGTGAAAATTTCAGAAAAATTGAACAAACAGAACTTGTCGAAAATCTGCTTCCAAGTTCCCTACCCTACAAATTTCTGCATAATTTTCATTCAATTTTACTATGGGAAAAAGTGGAAATATTGGATTTTTTTAAAAACCACTGACTAGAATAAAACTTTTTGCACATAGGTAGTTACGACAAATGGATTTGCATTAAATCATGATAAAAGTTCGCAAATTTACTTCTTTTGTTTAAAGCGCCGAGCAAAAAACGACTTTCTGAAAGATGTCGAAAGCACAGTAACAATATACTCCTTATATTATATCTCGGGCAATTCTGGTTCCAATTTGGGTTCCATTCATCATTTTCTAAACCATTTCAACCCTGCACACCGAACAGATTTACTTGTCATACGTTTTTGGTTCATGTCTGTCTGTCTGAAATTTCCTTCTTTTGCCTTTGTGTCCGTCGACTTTATGATTTTTTGGAATACGATTTTGGAACGTAGACCTCAGACTCGTCATATCAAATATCATACATTACGAAAACACGCCTATTCAAATACATAGAAAATTTCATCTCCAAAAACTGAAAATTTTCAGATAAAAAACTCAGATATTTTTCATATTTCTGCTCAAAACATAGATTGTGGGTACTCGTTAGAAGCGCCTCGCCGAGGCGGTTCTAACGAGTACTCACAATCTATGTTTTGAGCAGAAATAAGAAAAATAATGTATACCCCTGTAAACCCCAGTTTTACTATATGAAAGTGGGGTTTAAGGGGGTCAAAATTATATAGGTATGTTTTCGTGATGGCTCGAATGATACAGCGCCAACCGAGTAATTTCATCAGGATTTAGACAATATATATTTGACATTCTGTTTTGATGTATTGCGACATCCAAGTATGCAATACTGTCGCCAAATTCAAAGATAAACGATTCAATTCCAAACACTGAATGACTCAAGAATGTATGGGCTATATTGCATCCCCGAATCCCTGATTTTTTTTGGAATGAGATCGTCGATTGTCGTTATGTTTCTTTGTTTTCAGATTTTGATATCAACTTATGATGTCTAATAGCTCCTCTAGAGTATAGTCTTGCCACCCATTGATATCCAGTGATAGGTGTCGTCACTAACTTCTTCTGATCTGCCGAAAATCACCGACAGATACTAGCAATGAACACGCCTCCGCAGACATCTCCTATCTAATAGCCGTCTACAGATCTTCGCGGACAACGCCTGTTATTATTTCATACATCGATAATGACAGATGTCAACATTATACAGGGCTTCACTGACACGCCTCTCAGGACAAATCTAATCGCATTTAACCTTAACCTTCGGATACATTAACTCCTTACCGTGCTTGTTCTAAAGTTTGGACATTTGGCTGCCTGTACGAATATTTAGGATAAATACGGTAATGTTCACAGGTAGATGTTTGTATCAGCCAGGCTCCGAGGCAATAAACGATTTTCATGCTCAACTCAGCTGAGCATGAAATTTGTCCTGGCAGTAAATCTCAGATTACTTAGAATTGCATTTCTTTCTTGCTAAGCATACCTGAGCATGAAAATTTCTCTGCTAATAAATATGAAAATGCCAACGAAAGTTGGCATTTTCATATTTATTAGCAGAGAAAATTTCATGTTCAGCTGAGTTGAGCATGAAGAAAGTTTTATAACCTCGGGGCCATTTCATCAAAGTTATTGTTATTGTACTACCAAAGATCTGTGAATAAATTTAGAAATTAGGAAATTTTGGCCCTGTCTACAAAAATGGTGATCCACAATCGAAAAAACATGGATCTGAAACTGAATAAGCATTGTTCGACCAAGTCTGATGATATACTCTTGGAATCTTTATATATTATGTGTAATATTTAATTACCGAGATGTTCTCATTCTTCTTCTTTGTACAATTTCGATTTTAAAAGGCTACGAAGAAGGATTTACATTAATATTTCTCCTACATAGAATAGGTTTTTGATAAACAGAAAAGAACAAGAAATATTTTGTTGCTTCAGATAAGAATCGCATCGGTAAAGGCAATTCTAAGGAACATGTATACGTTTACAGAGTGTCTCAATATCGAATAGATTCTGTTCTCACTGTACGTCATTTTGCAAGAAAGTAGCACAGTTTAGCATAAATACTTTAAGCAGCAATATTGGCCCATTTACATCGATTGGTCTCTTTCACCTTTTAAATCCGGTCTATTTCCAACTGCAGGGTGTCTGATTACCTTTTCTTATTACTATGTTTTATAGAAATCCTTGTAGTTAATGCACACAATGTAGACCTTGATCTGGGTCTACACTGTTTGTCAGTTACCCTTTTTGGGGATCTCCAGACATTTTGGTTAGCTCTGGTTTAAATGAGGCACATCACGTAAAACATATTATGACCAGGAACAACAATTATCCGGTTTTCAGATCTAGGTGTCTGTTTTCACATATGTTAAACATATTTTATTCTGTTGTTAAGTACAAGCATTGTGGTAGGGCTACAAGGTCTCTTAACAAGAAAGTTATTTCTGATCTATTATGTGGTGTAAATTTTATTTACATTTTCTTTGTAACCAAAATCTATGGGTTACAAAAAATCACAGAAATAAAAATCACTCAACCTTTATCTAAATGATTCAGTAGACCAGTTTGTTTTGGGCG
Source organism: Anodontia alba (assembly GCA_964016985.1). Taxonomy (NCBI): domain Eukaryota; kingdom Metazoa; phylum Mollusca; class Bivalvia; order Lucinida; family Lucinidae; genus Anodontia; species Anodontia alba. Next base: position 43,930,680 of record OZ024822.1, read on the forward strand.
GAAGAATGTGCACAATATTAGTTAACTGCTTAGAGGACTAAGCCTGCCCAGTAAACGTGTGGTTAGGTAAACTGACCGCGCTCGATAAGACCCCATTGGGTTGACTGGGCTGTAAAACCTCAACACAAACAAACAAGACCAGTTTGTTCTTTTAAAAAACGCTTCACGTACTTAGCATGCTGACGAAACATACCAGAAGACCACATCTTGAAATAGTTGTATTATTTTCCCCCTAAAACAGAATTTGACACTTCATGCATATTGTCTCCTAAGGGGACACTTTTCATGAGGTGTCAAATTATATTTTCTCGGGGAAAAGTAGAAAACTTCAATTTCTCGTAAGCTGAATCTGCTCGGAGTGTGCTAAAAGTTAATGTTGTTTCATGGTACTGCATTTAAACAGTTGAGTGTTAACAATGCAAAATTTAGCCATAGGCTTTATGCAAAAAGCGAAAGCTCATGTTCAGCTTGCGCACGCGCATACTCTGATCATCTATATCCAGGCTTCCTCTAGGCGAACATTGGAAGTGGATAACCCATTTATGCATTTATGGATGCTTGCATCAAAATATTGGACTTTTTCATTCAGTATTCAAAGGGATGTTTGGCAAAACTACGATTTAACTTGTAATTTAATGACAAAAAGTGGACCCAGTAAGCATTCTTTATAAATCTATAGCGGGCCGTTATCGGCCCGTCAGGGTAGCTGACGGGCCGATAACGGCCCGCTATAGATTTATAAAGAATGCTAGCTGGGGAGACCCTGATCAGACGTTGATACTCAAACTGGTCCAGACTTTTCTTTGTTGGACTGAAGAAGGCTGTATTGAGGGACACACAATTATTTAGTTTCATTCATCCAGACATACCTCGCAAATCAAGTGATATTAACATTAAGTGTTGTAGTTTTCGTAGTAATATGGAGTAGCATTGCATTAGACCAAAAACACACGTTTTTGTTTCAAAATTCGTTACATATAATCTGGAAAGAATCCTGTACCCTTGATATTCGGACGTTTAGGGTCATACTGTCCAAGACTTTAAACAAGTCCACTTAACGACCTGGTGATGTGTATTAAATAGATAAAAGACTAGCAAACAGTGTGGACCCAGATCAGATATACTGTTTGCCCAGGCCCCGAAGTTATAAAACTTTTTTCATGCTCAACTCAGCTAAGTAGGAAATTTTTCATGCTAATAAATATCTAATTACTAACAATGCCAAATTATTTTGCGCTAAACATAGCTGAGCAACTATTGTTGGCATTTTCATATTTATTAGCAGAGAAAATTTCAAGCTCAGCTGAGTTGAGCATGAAAAATGTTTTATACCTCGGGGCCTGGTCTGTCTGTCCGAAAATTTAGTGTACATATAGTATTTTCCTTCAGTGAAGTTGTAGAAAGTTTGTATGTACAATGTATGTTACCAGTAGGACATAGAACTCTCAGAAATTACTTGTTTACACTCCTTTAGTGACATACGTATATAAATGAGCCATCTCACGAGAAACCGGATCTGTGGGGCATTATCAAAAAATACAGAGTCAGATCGGATAGTGAATCTGCACAATCTGATAAGAGCCTTTACCAAGCATCGAGATATTCTATACTGTTCTACAATATCTACCCTTCTGTAAGCAGACAGCGAAGATGCAGACTGCACTTTCGCGCAGTCTGATCTGGGCCTTCGCTGTATGCATATGCACCGAAGACCCTTTTCCCAAGGTGTGACTCGCTCAAGTCTCTTTAAATATTTTATTTTGTCATTACGAAAACACGCCTATTCAAATAAATAGAAAATTTCACCTTCAAAAACTGAAAACTTTCAGATAAAAAACTCTGATATTTTTCATATTTCTGCTCAAAACATAGATTATGGGTACTCGTTAGAACCGCGTCGGCGAGGCAGTTCTAACGAGTACCCACAATCTATGTTTTTGAGCAGAAATAAGAAAAATAATGTGTACCCCTGTGAACCCCAGTTTTATTATATAAAAGCGGGGTTTAAGGGGGGCAAAATTATATAGGCATGTTTTCGTGATGTTGTGGTCGTTTTGGTGGCGTTGTTTTCAATGAATTTCGTTAGAGTCTGTGCAATTTTTTTTTAATTTTGTTTGCAGTTTTTGATAACTAACGCAATTGAATTGTGTCTGTGTTCCTGATTACATGTAGTATATGCACCTAAAATCATAACTTATTTTTATACATAGACACACATAATCAAAATGACAACTTTGTCAAGAAATATTTTATACTTTAATAAAATGCAATATTTAAATCACGTGTTTTCGTTATTTAAATCCCCAGTGGCATAGCACTAGTCAAGGCGCTTTTTTCAATCCAAATGTATTGATATTTTTCTTATTTCTCAACGAAAACATATGATGTTGGTACTCATTAGAAGCGCCTCGCCGAGGCGCTTCTAATGAGTACCACAACATATGTTTTCGTGGAGAAATAAGAAAAAATATTTAACGGATACCCTCCCTTATCTAGACCTATGCCAGGGGCATGCAAAGCATGGAGCAACAGAAACCCTGTTAATCTGATCTTTTGTCGGCCTTGGTGGCTCAGTCTGGCGCACGTCCGACTTGTAATCAGGCGGTCGCGGGCAACATTCATTCGTGGAGATTGATCATGAAATAGTTTCAACGGTCATTCTCTTCCTTCCGCTGATTCAAGAAGGGCAGTTGTCAGTTTCTGGCGAAAGAATGTGCAAAAGTACTGGTTAACCGCATAGAGGACGAAGCCAGGTCAGGAGTGTGGTTAGATAAATGACCGGCTCGAATTGACCTCAAAAGTGGGCCGTTAAACTCCAACCAAACCCACATTTTCTCAGAAAAAAATAACAATAAACTAAAACGTAACTACTGTTGTTGTGACTGACATTTTTAGTTTGAAGCATGACACATGACATACATTTAAGCCAGCTAAGTTTTGATATCCTATTAGATAAACATTTCCAATACTGAGACAGGAATTCCTCTAGATCTGATTTCTGTACTTATTTCCCTGGACAGCAGAGTCAACTTGTCATATATAATTTAGTGTTTGTGCCAGTCAGTTCATTAACCATATATTTGTCACTTTGTAACAAACACGACTTTAATTATCTGATTTGATGCATTGCACCGTTCGAACTGGGAAACATGTCAATACAACCTGTTACTAGCCTGTTTCTTTCGTTTATTTCATGTAGATTGCTTCCAAAGGATCCCTCTTTTAGATTTTTTTTTTTATTTCACCTCTACTGTTATTACCGGTTTCGCCAGCCGGTTGACACAAGATCATCGGAACCTGGTAGTTTCTCCTCGTCTGGCTATGTAGGGTGACACTGGTTTTATTTGAATTTCATTTAGCTACTGAAAGAACTTTTGTATAACCCTGGCGTTAGTCAACATTGTCGGCTTACACAAGGGCTAATGGGTTCATGCCCTTGTTATTACATATACAGTCGAACCTCAATGGCTCGAACATCTTTGGGACCATGGAAATTCGTTCGAGACATGAATAATTAGAGCCACTGAAGGTTAATCATGGCACCAGTTCAGGAAGCAAACAGCGATAATTTAGGGAAATCTTTTCGATTTTCTACATAATAATTGTATGTTGAGTGTACTCATTAGAATCGCCTCGATGAGGCGATTCTAATGAGTACACACAACATACAATTCCATGATAAAATAAGAAAAAATCCTAAATATTTGTTTTCTTGAGCTATTGGAAGAATTTTGTAGGGACTGAAAAAAGAGTTCGAATCATCCACGGTAAACGAGCCATCCATGTTCGAGCCATTGAGGTTATACTGTATACAAGCGCGCGATGAGGCAAGCTACTCTGACAGAGAGAAGGTATTGTTATCCTATCTGTATATCATCATTATAATCCCGTCACTGCTATAAAGGGGCCGTTTCTCTGTCTCCAAATTATTTTTTTTCTAATTTTTAAAGGTATGGCTATTTTTCAAAGCTGCGGAGTTAGTGGTACAGCTGTTATTGGTACCGCTATCAAAATGTTCTAAACATGTTTTAAGCAGTTTTAATGACAGACAGTTCTGGTTCTTTCTTCGTGATCACGTCTTCCAAAACAGCATCTTTTGTCTCCGGTAAGGGAATCACCAACACAATAGACAGAAATCCAGCTGCTGCACAAGCAAAATACATCAGACCGGGTACCATGGAATCCTACCAAAAGAAATAAATGTTGGAACATCACATATAAACAACATAGGCACGGGCCATATTGAGACAACCAGGTTATCTACTCTTTCAAAGTACAGGGTGCGAGGCAGTTTCATTTCTTTCACGCTAGTAAATTAATAAAAATATACATCTGATTCTGTTAACGTAAATTGTTTCCACCGTCTCTATTAATGGGAATGTATACATTTTTAAGGGAAGCGAGCACCTCTGTTAAAACTGATTTTGCCCCCATTTAATAAGAGGTCTATTCTAAAAGGAACGTTTTGCCCCGCTTTGGAGCAAATTCGTTCCTGGTAGAGTATATCCCTTTTCAAAAGTGTTTGATATGCAGAAAAGCAAACAGGAAGTCACAAAAATTGTCTTTCTTGTGAAAAACGGGCGAGAAACTACCAATTTTTTCCAGTCCCTTAATGGAAAATGGATACAGCTGAAAGACACTGCCAACAATTTGCAAAGGGAGACAGTGCTGCCTCTCTAGTACATGTATTTAAAACCTTCCCAAAGAAAATAATGTTTAAGGAAAGAGACCCAATACATTTGAGACATTCTTGTTTATTTTCCTGCAAACCAGTCCCCTCAATACAAAAACACGCCTATTCAAATATATAGAAAATTTCACCTCCAAAATTGAAAAAACTGAAAATTTTCAGATACAAAGTATATCTCTTTTCAGAAGGGTTTGATATGCAGAAAAGCAAACAGGAAGTCGGAGAGGCGGTTCTTACGAGTACCCACAATTTGAGGAGAAATAAGAAAAATAATGCATACCCCTGTAAACCCTGTAAACCCAAGTTTTACTATATTAAAGTGGGGTTTAAGGGGATCAAAACTATATAGACATGTTTTCGTGATGCTTTGAAAAAAGAATTCACTCTTAAAGGAAATAATCTCACCCTCACCATCACCCCACCCCCGCGCTCCGCCCAGTGACCTCTTATCAGAAAGTCGGCAAACCACTTTTGATACGAGAATTATCTCCATTGAAAGTGTACCCATTCTCATCTTAAAATGCTGTAAGTACCATACTTCCGTGAGTGAAGGTACTTTATTTTCTTATAAAAGTGCCTTTTTTCACATAATTGTTAATGATGTGTTGTTTTCCGACGAAAATGTTATTTCCAAGGCTACACACACCTTACTAGAACTAGCTTAAGGGAACTCAGACAATGGTCTCAACGAGCCCATGTGAAACAAAAATAAAAACTCTACTATGACGTTTATGGGAGATTCTATTTTGGTTACTGAGTACATATTGTCAAGAATGTCAAGAATATGAAGTGACGTTACAATATTGCTTAACGTGCTGGTCGTATACTTAAATTCATTGTAAAAGTTATTGAAAAATACTTTACCAGAGTGACAAGCTGTGGTCCTAGGATAGCGCCAACTCTTGCCATTGTATTGAGTAAGCCATAACCAATGTTCCTGGAGATAATAAGAGTATTGTTTTTTTTTACCTGAATATAGGTTTTAGGAAATCAGTATAAATCCCAAATCAGTATGATCCCAAGGGTCAGTTTGATCTGGGTATTTACTACAGTTGACTCTCGTTATCTCGACCTCGCTTACCTCGAATAAGCGCTTATCTCGGAGTGAAAATCTGGTCCCTGCCTAAACATGAAAATGTAACAACAGGTAAAAAAAATATTGTGGAAAAGAGGAGAAATTGCTCCTAAGGAGCAATTTCTCCTCTTTTCCAAAATATTTTCAATATATCTCTAACTTCATATTATATATATTTGTTAAATGTTGTTGTTCGAATTATTTTTCCTCAGTTCTGCAAATCTGATATGTCGAGGTACGGATATCTCGAAGTATCTCAGACAGTCCCTTGGAATTCGAGATAACGAGATTCGACTGTATTTAACATCCCGTCTCTGCTTTTAAGCACGTTTAACTCTTTCTGGGCCGAATTTCAGACGACATTTGTCGTCTGCTATTTTTTAACAAACTATCGCTTGGAAAGAGGTTTATATGTAGAGTTGAAAGACTGAATGTCAAACAGCGTAGATCCAGATGAGACGGCTCATCATGAGCCGTCTCATCTTGATCTATGCTGTTTGCAAAAGCCTATTATTATGTGACAGTGAAAGAGTCAAATAAAACACGGCTAAAGTTTAAGAAAGGTAGGATTAGTGTACTCGTACTTGATACTTTTCCGTTGTTTACTACTTGGAGACAAATTTTATGACTTTCGGTTTTGTTTCCAGCATACCAGACTGCTTCTGAAAAGGGATCTACTCTAAAAGGGAAATAATTTACTCCAGTTTGGGAGCAAATTCTTTCCTTTTCGATCAGACCCCTTTTCAGAAGGGAAGCAGAACAATGTTAACAGAGTTTGTTTCCCCTGAAAGTGTATCCAAGGATTTTAAAGCGACAGAGTCAGAAGTTATGACAGAAAAAATGCTATGGTACTAGTATGATGAGGGTTTTTAGTTTATCATTAAACCGTGGTTCTGTTGGCGAAATCAAAATTACTGTAGTTACCTTCAATGTTTGTAACTTCTTACCATACTTACCCTAAAATTTAGCAAGCCTATTAGACTACCTGTTGACATATCTAAAATGTACCGACGGAATAGGAAACAGTGTAGACCCCAATTAGGAGGAGCAGTTTGATTTGGTTTTGCACTATTTACTCGAACCTATCTGTCCGAATGCTGTAAATCGTTAAACAGTTTTAAAAGTGACAGACTGCGGTCCGTATTTGACTGCATCTTTATAATTTTTAGCTCACCTGGAAGCTCCAGGTCAGTTTATGCGATCGCTTGTTGTCCGTCCGTCCGTTAGCTTTTTACATTTTCAACAACTCCTTTTGAACCGTTGAACAGATTGACTCGAAACATGGTAGGAAGCATCGGGTGACTTGTAGTGGTTTATTCTACCGGTGGTTTATTCTACTGACCGTTCTAAGGCGGTGGTCCCGGTGTTAATCGTACTCCTTGTTACTTTGTGGTTTATTCTACGAGACGATTTGTTTTATGTCTTGCTTTGTGTTATTTTGTTCTTGTGTTTTTCAGTCCTTTTAGCATTGCGATTACCTCGCTTGGGGAAGAGGGAGTTAGTCTTGGTGCTTTTCGTACATTTGTTCGATTTGCGCTTAATTGGTTTTGTCTGTTTCCTATTCCTCTTGGTATCTGGGAAAGGCTGCGGTTTGTGATTGTGGCACTCCCTGGACTTTTCTCTTATCCTTTTTTGTAGATCGGAAATAGCTAAAATCGTTCCATTCGGAAATTCAAGATGGCCGCCATGGTGGCCATCTTGAAAATCTATTTTTCACCTCTCCTCCTGATCTGAAAGGCCGACCGACTTGAAACTTGGTAGGAAGCATCGGGGTTACTTGTAGATAAAAGATGCTAAAATCGTTCCGATTGGAAATCCAAGACTGCCATCTTGAAAATTTATCCTTCGCTTCTTCTCCCAATTGACTTGAAACTTGGTAGGAAGCATCCGGTGACTTGTTGATCAAAAATATATAAAATCGTTCCTATCGGAAATCCAAGATGGCCGCCATGGCGGCCATCTTGAAAGTCTATTTATCACTTCTCCTCCTGAACCGAAAGGCCAATTGACTTGAAACTTGTTAAGAAGCATCGGGGTGACTTGTAGATTAAAAATAGCTAGAATCGTTCTGATGGGAAATCCAAGATGGCCGCCACATCAAATTTATTTTTCGCTTCTTCTCCTGAACCGAAAGGCCAATTGACTTGAAACGGTAGGAAGCATCCGGTGACTTGTTGATCAAAAATAGATAAAATCTTTCCGATCGAAAATCCAAGATGGCCGCCATCTTGAAGTCTATTTTTCACTACTCCTCCTGAACCGAAAGGCCAATTGACTTTAAACTTGGTAAGAAGCATCGGGGTGACTTGTAGATCATAAATAGCTAGAATCGTTCCGATGGGAAATCCAAGATGGCCGCCACATCTTGAAAATCTATTTTTCGCTTCTTCTCCTGAGCCGAATGGTCAATTGACTTGAAACTTGGTAGGAAGCATCGGGCTGACTTATGGATCAAAAATAGCTTAAATCATTCCGATCGGAAATCCAAGATGCAGCCGTCTTGAAAATTTGATTTTCGCTTCTTCTCCTGAATCGAAAGGTCAACTGACTTGTAACTTGGTAGGAAGCATCAGGGTGACCTGTAGATCAAAAATAGCTTAACATGCTTCTAAATGCGTTTTCTGTCTATCATAGTTCTACTGATCTTCTTCTGTACAGAAGAAGATCAGTAGAACTATGATAGACAGAAAACTTCATCTTTATTATATGACACGATCATGATAATTTTTGAAAATATTCACCGGTTCATCTTAAACTGTAAACGTTTTTCATGAGATGTTTCAGTTACCGCTATTGTCACTCGATTGCAATGTAACAGTTATCTGGTTGCCAAACGGTATTGTATTCCATGTTGGATGCCAGGTGCACCCTCCCTACCCTCAACACCCGCTTCCCCACTTTCCTCCCTGTCTTTTGTCCATTTACGTGCTTTCTATGAAATAAATTATATTGTATTTCCTAATTTTTATCATCCTGACATGTATAACCAACACATTTAGTGTAGTACTTTGTCATTTTTAAATATCTATAAATTACATTATTTGTTTCAATATACTTTGCTTGAAATTCGCCATTATGTATGCATGTCAGTTGTTTCTTGGAGAAGAATTATATAAGTAACTGCTTTCGTTCTAATCCCAATTTGCATCATTTCTTGTCTCATATTGCAAGGACATTATAACTATAATAACATATGTTTAAACCAACCAAACCAAACAATAAAGTCCGGGTATCGGAGTAACAGTATACATTGTAACGTATGCTTATAAAAATAAATATGCTGTTTCATCTGATCTTGTAATAAACAGCACTGAAATTCTATTTTAACTAATAAAGTAGACAAGCATAGAAAATAATAGTACAGGGTACTATAGTTTGCTCTCTACGACATCGTATCCTCTGAATTTATGGTGGTGTATTTTTGTTGATACACCATCTAGCACAATAATTCAATACTCACCTTACAACTGTAGGGTACACTTCTATGGTGAGGGTCTGGATCGGTGACCAAGCAGCATTTATTAACGTCAGTGATGAAATGGCAAATATATTTCTAAGCAGGTTTTCAGTACTCTTATCTGCAAACGTAATGAAAAATATTACAATGGTAGTTTCATAATCTGAAAAACAAACAAACAAACAAACAAACAAACAACAACAAAAAAACAACAACAAACAAGCAAATTGCTAAGCATGTTTTATTTGATGTCAGTATTATGATACAAAAACAAAACTTGTATTTAATATCAGTAACTTTTATGTACGAAACTTATTTTTGATTAAATACATGCGAGTAGTGCACTCAATATTTTCATCATATGACTTCGATATATTTAATTTAATGTGTAAAATACTAAATTCGAACTGGGCTAAACGAATTCGTCAAGCAAACACTGCGTTGGTTACCTGGAACCAGGACTATTATGAACAAAGGCAAGCAAAGATAAATTTATTTTACTGACGGTTTAGGTGTGAAACAAACTTAAGCCTTGTCCTGCTGAACCCGGATATACTCTGTTTTGCAAACAGTGTAGATCCAGATCAATTGGCTTCTGAAGAAGCCAACTGATCTGGATCTGCACTGTTTGCCATTAAGTATGTGAATTTTTAGCAACAATCTGGATCAAGTAATCTGATTAGATGAGAATTAGAAGTGGGCATGGCATCTTAATTTATTCAGCATGACAAGGGTTAAGTGTACGTATGAACCAAACTCTCAATAAGAACTGATTGATACTAGCATCACATTTTGTATACAAGGAAACAATAGGTAAAATTAGTACCAGAAACATGAACAAAATAGAAGACACGGTTTTAATCTTTTCATGAATGTAGTGTAATAATATGCGGTTGTTCATCGCGCCCATAGTGCCGGCTTCAGCAGGACTATTTTCAAATTAACCGGAATTAGGCTAAATGTGTTCAATTATTATGAAAGGATAAGAAAATTTAAATTAACCAGGGCACAACATTTCGTGGCGTTTCATTGCGAAAACATACCTATTATATATATGGAAAATTTTACCTCCAAAAACTGAAAAATTTCAGAAAAAAAAACTCTGATAATTTTCATATTTCTACTCAAAGCATAGATTGTGGGTATTCCTTACATTTAAAATGTTTACAAAATATTACCGCCTAATCTGGCACCATGTCAAACATAAAAAAACTTAAATATAAACTGTATTTGATTCATGTAGTGGCGTTCAAATTCTAAATATTAAACCATTCTGTTAAAAGCAACGATTCTTGTTGTGGAATAAATATACATACTATCAGAACCAGAGCCTTTCTTGGCTGACAGAAAAAAAACAAAAAAACTAAAAAAAACAAAAAACAAAAACAAAACAAAACAAAAAACAAAACAAAACAAAAAACAACAAAACAACAACAACAACAAAAAAAAAACAACAAAAACAACAACAATTATGGCAAGCTCATAAAGAATCTATTTGAAACAAGAGGCCCAAGTGGGCCATAAATCGCTCATCTGGATTAGGCTTATCATGATATGTAACATTGTGCCATTGTAGCCATCTTGGCTATCAGATCAGATTACCTTTAGCAATTCAGAATCTGATGCTGTTTGAAGAGTTTTAAGATTGCCACCATGACCGTCATCTTGGATACTGGAACTGAATGATTCAGCAATTCTGAATTTCCATTTCACCCCGATGCCTCTCATCAAGTTTCGGCTCAACCTGACTTATTGTTTGGGAGAAGATGTTATTTGAAGAATTTCAAGACGGCGATTGGACATTGGAACAGAAGGATTTTAGCAATTCTGGATTTCCATATCACCCCAATGCCTCCCATCATGTTTAAGCTCAATCACCCTTCGGTACCAGATGTGATTTCAAGATTTTCAAGATGGCTGCCATGGTGGCCATCTTGGAGATCAGAACGAAATCATTTTAGCGATTCGAAATCTCAATGCTGCTCCGATGCATTCCATCAAGTTTCCCCTCCATCCGACTTACTGTTCGGGAGCATATAACAATCGAAGACTTACAAGATAGCCGGAGGAGATGTTCGAAGATTTTCAAGAAGGCTGACAATTTTAGAAATTCTGAATCTCTATGTCGCTTCGATGCCTCCAATCAAGTTTTGACTCGGTCAGACCTATGGTTTGGGAGGAAATGTCGCTTGAAGAATTTCAAGATGGCCGCCATGGCAGCCATCTTGAATATCTGAACGGAAGGATTTTAGCAATTCTGAATCTCTGTGTCACTGTGATGCTTCCCATCAAGTTTTGGCTCCATCCAACTAATGCTTTGGGGTATGTCATTTAAAGAATTTCAAGATGGCGTCCATGGCGGCCATCTTGGATATAGGAACGGTACAACTTTAGCAATTCTGAATCTTTATGTTGCTCCAACGCCTCCCATCATGTTTTGGCTCAATCCCATCTATGGTTTGGGAGGAGATGTCGTTTGAAGTATTTCAAGATAGCCGCCATATGGAAACAGAAGGATTTTAGCAATTCTGAGTCTCTATAACTCTCCAAAGCCTCCCATCAAGCTTTAGCTCAATCTGACTTACTGTTTGGGATTAGGTGTCTTTTGAAGAATTTAAAGATGGCCGCCATGGCGGCCATCTAGGATATCTGAACGGAGCGATTTTAGCAATTCTGAATCTATGTCACTGTGATGCTTCCTAACAACTTTTGGCTCAATCCAACTTTCGGTTTGGGAGGAGATGTCGTTTGAAGAATTTCAAGATGGCTGCCATGGCGGTCATCTTGGATATCGGAACGGAACAATCTTAGCAATTCTAAGTTTCGGCTCAATCTGACATGGTTTTGGAGGAGATATCGTTTGAAGAATATCAAGATGGCCGCCGTCGCGGCCATATCGGAAAACAGAACGGAACAATTTTAGCAATTCTGGATCTCTGTGTCACTGTGATGTTTCTCATCAAGTTTTGGCTCAATCTAACTTAAGGTTTGGGAGGAGATGTCGTTTGAAGAATTTCAAGATGGCTGCTATGGACATCGAAACGGAACAATCTCAGCACTTCTGAATATCTATGTCGCTCCGATGCTCCCATAAAGTTTCGGCTCAGTCTGACATGGTTTTGGAGGAGATATCGTTTGAAGAATTTCAAGATGGCCGCCGTGGCAGCCATCTTGGATATCAAAACGGAACAATTTTAGCAATTCTGAATCTCTGACAACTGTCACGGTGATGCCTCCCATCAAGTTTTCACTCAATCTGACTTACGGATTGGGAGGAGATGTCGTTTGAACAATTTCAAGAAGGCCCGGCCATCTGGGATATCGGAATGGAACGATTTTAGCAATTTTGAATCTCTGTGTCACAGTGATGCCTCCCATCAAGTCTCAGCTCAATCGGACTTAGGATTTAAGAGGAGATGTCGTTTGAAGAATTTCAAGATGGCTGCCCTGTCGGCCATCTTGGACATCGGAACGGAACGATTTTAGCAATTTTAAATCTCTGTGTCTGTGTAATGCTTCCCATCAAGTTTCAGCTCAATCGGACTTAGGGTTTTGGGGGAGATGTCGTTTGAAGAATTTCAAAATGGCCGCCATGGCGGCCATCTTGGATATCGGAACGAAACGATTTTAGCAATTCTGAATTTCCATGTTGCCACAATGCCTCCTACTAAGTTTCAGCTCAATCCAACTTATGGTTCTGGAGGAGATGTCGAAAATGTGAAAAGCTAACGACGGATGGACGACAGACAACAGGCCATTGCATAAGCTGACCTGGAGCAAAGCTCCAGGTGAGCTAACAAATACCCAGAGGATAATAGGTAACTAACAAATACAGAGAAGATAACAAGTAACTGAATGGTTTGGAGTACATGTTTAGGTGGTTACTAGGACAAATGATTCAGAGAATCAAAGTCTGAGTTTACAGACTTACTTAGCAATAAATGTTTACAAGCCGAAAAGCCTCGTGTCCACTGAAATTCATAAAAACTACATATAACCTAAGAATCAAATCAACCGAGGCAGATAACAAAAGTAAGGTGGGCTGTCGAAAAGGACAAATATAACAATTGAAATCATTCAACAATAAGCTGCTTATCAGTCTGATTCCATTTATTGGGGACTATATTAGTGCAATGTGTGCAGTTTGCAATGCTTTCAGATCATCCGCTATAACAACAATGAGAACATACAATTGCAGAGTGAATAGCTTCATCAAAAACACAAAACAGACTGAACAAAAAGGTCCTAATCTTTAGCAAGATTTAACCGGCAGTCCTTGATGACTTCCCTGTGCTGTTAGAGAATGAACTGAGAATGTTGGCCTTAGTCATTTACTAGCTTAATCAGGCCAGGGTATACATAGAAGAATATGTCATCTGATAGACAGTACGACGTTTAAGTACACCAACATGCTGTTATTCTTAAGGCTCAAATACAATCACATAGCGCTTCTGACAAGAAATAGTTAGAATGGTTCGACTAAAGTCAAGGGCTGGCGCCAATCAGGGGCTGGAACTGCCAGTGAAGTGTATGTTAACAAACCTTCAGATGTTGCGCACATACCGCCTCTGTTTTGTTGTCGTAATAAGGTTATGACAGGCATCAGCCAGATAAAGACACAAACCATCTCAGCTCTGAATATTTGTACTTGGAATAATATATATGATACAAAGGCGGAAACTGATGGCTTGGGAGAGGAATGCTAATGTATAACATTTTTTTCACAAATACTGGCGTGTCTAAATGATTATAAGAGGGATGTACAATTCTTTTTACTCTGAGGAAAATTATGAAAATTAGATAAGACGCCAACTGGAAACGTGTTTATGACAGTTTAAGTTCAAGGTCAAAAATAATTCCTTTGTTAGCAAAGCAAAGCGAAATTTACAATAGATTAAATGTTTTAGAACATATGTATATGATGCTTATACTTTTCATGTCAGCACTCAATATTGTCAACGGCACTGACAAACAATCTTTTAGCCTGTGTCCTTGAAGCAAGTCAAGGTTAAAGGACTTTCAGTTCATGTGAAGTATAATAGAACAAAGCATTCAAAATATAGTATTGTAGTTAAATCCATCCATGTCACTAACAATTGTTAAATTCTTTCTAATAACATGACAAACATCAACATTACTTTGACATACGAGTATTGAATGACACTAACGCATATGTTACCTCAAAGTTTTAAGTAACAAGTCATGTAGAAAACATGTAAACAGCCTGTAAAATGCTTCCAGATATACATTTCACCCCATATTAATATATAGATACTTGAGATTCACAATATATTTGAAATCAGTAATTATCAAAAATTAAGGAGAAGAAATTCATGCTGTAGAGGAGCAATTTAAAAAAAGTAAGATTTTACTTAGTATTGTAATACATCTATATACATCACCAGCAATATCAAAGATAAAAAACTTGTAATAAATTGTTGTGTTTTTTCGTAAAGTCGGCCCTTTGAAAATTCAAGAAAACTCACTGCCAAATTGATTGTCATTACGAAAACACGCCTATTCAAATATATAGAAAATTTCCTCCAAAAACCCGAAATTTTTCAGGTTAAAAACTCTAATATTTTTCATATTTCTGCTTAAAACATAGATTGTGGGTACTCGTTAGAAGCGCCTCGGCGAGGCGGTTCTAACGAGTACCACAATCTATGTTTTTGAGCAGAAATAAGAAAAATAATGTATACCCCTGTAAACCCCAGTTTTACTATATAAAAGTGGGGTTAAAGGGGTCAAAATTATATAGGCATGTTTTCGTGATGTCTCTTTACTGCTCTATACTGCTTCTTACAGCATAAATAATACCATGCATTAAAGAATCCAGATTTATGCATTTAAAGCCATGTAGAGTCATATAATTATATAATAGCCGTAAAGCTGTATATTGGTGGCGGGGAGAGGGGTGGGGAAGGTGGCGGGGGTTACCCCACCCACTTAATTTGAATATGTCTTCCAAACGATTGCTCCATTCCAATAAATTGTTTGCATACACAAAGCCAAAAGAAAAGGGGTCATTTGGGATGATTAAAAAGAAAATCGGCTGAAAGACCTCCACACGAATAGAACAAATATATGTTTGTACCACTATGGAAGCTGAGGGCGAAGGTTTGAACCCCATAAAGCTAGCTTAAGCCTTCTAGTAATTCATTACTGACCGCTCCAAGGCGGTACTTACTTTGTGGTACTTTTTGTTAATTGTTATGAACTGTTTCACTTTATAATTTTTTCCTTCAACAATTATGTAAGTTTAAGATATATTCACTTGTTTGGGTAACAGAGTTTCCATCTTCTTTGGGAAAGAGTTGCCAACTCTGCTTGCCATCTGTTTATTTTGTGATTGCTTAATTGAATTTGTCTTTCTTTCCATTTAGTGTTGGGAGCTTAATGTAGATCTGATTGTATCCTTTCCTAAATTCAGTTATTTACTTTTGGTCCAGAAACACGCCTTATTGACACTTCCCCTTATATATATATATATATTCAAATAACTGAAGACAGCATATTACCTAATGACTTTTCAGTAGTTCGGTGAAAAAGACTGGTTTACTTATCTTTTAATTTTATTTAAACTTTTTCTGACAATTCCAAGTAGTTATTTAATGTACCTGTCTGTTTCCAAATTAGTGTTTACTTTGCACTTACTGTCTAACTCTATATATTGGAAAATGGCCACAAGGGCTGCACCGACCGCACTTGTGCTGATAAAAATTACAGCTGTCTTTTTGCGACCCAACCTGAAATGAAAAAAAAAAATATATATATTCCGGCATCAGGTAACCCTGTGTAAGCTTAAAAAATATATGAGCTGCAACGTCAGAAAACGTACCTTCAGACATGTGCAAAGTGTCTTCACATCACGAAAACACGCCTTTATAGTTTTGACCCCCTTAAATCCCACTTTTATACAGTACAACTGGGCTTTACAGGAGTATACATTAATTTTCTTATTTCTGCTCAAGAACATTTATTGCGGGTACTCGTTAGAACCGCCTCGCCTTTGTATAACTCAGTCGAGTTTATAGAACTTTTTTTCGTCCGATCTTGTTCTACACTCTTGTCTTAGTCCCTTCTGTACATAAACCTAAATATATATTCATATAGCTAGTACAATGCTAGTTTTGAACACAAGGCTGTATTTGAAGCCGGGTTCAGAATACGCCAGCTAAAATAAAAAGGCTACAAAACACATGTGTCGCCCAACAGTCCAAAAGTAATAGAAAATGGTCAGGAAGAGCCACAATCACAGAACATAGCCTATTAAAATCAGAGTCTGAAACTTAAGTGCATGACGGCGGTTTGGGCCTCAGACTTAATGACGGCCTCTTCGTAAACTTTAACCAGTGGGTTGGGGCTTGACGATATGTCTTTGGCTTGGCCTGCCGTGGTTCAACTATTCGTTTTCATTTACTCTGACACACAGTAGAAATGCCATGAGTACTCGGTTTTGTTTATCATAGTGATTAATTTGATTTTTATGTTTTCGCTGAGTTGGGAGCATTAATGCAAACCGATTTTTTTTTATGTATTTCTGTATTAAGAGTAGCATCGGGACTCAGGGTGAAGTTGGCTGGCCGTAAAAGTGCTTTAAACCCCCTCCCCCCTACCCCCGGTGGTTTATTCTACTGACCATTCTAAGGCGGTGGTCCTGGTGTTAATCTTACTCTTTGTTGTTTTGTGGTTTATTGTACGAGGCAAGTTGTTTTGTCTTGTGATATTTTAGCATTGCGATTACCAAGCTTGGGGAAGAGAGAGCTAATCTTAGTGCTTTTCGTACGTTTGTTCGGTTTGCGCTTGTTTGGTTTTGTCTGTTTCCTCTTCCTTTACGTGTCTGGGATGGGCTGCGGCTTGTGATTGTGGCACTCCCTGGACGTTTCTCTTAGCTTTTTCGGACAGCAAACATTAAACAATTTATCCCTACCGTTCCATAAAAGAAACATTGACAAACAGTGTAGATCCAGACCAGACGCCACAGAACGCAGCGTCTGATCAGGGTCTACACTGTTTGCATGAAATACAGAAATATCTCTAAAAAGGGAGAATAATAAAAAAAACTAACCAGACGTCCCTTAAATTGGAAATGGACCTTTCCTAATTCATATGGTAGAAGAGTCCACTGGGCACAACTGGGTTAAACAGCAAACAGTATAGTCAGCAGGATGCTTACCAGTTACAAAGGGATATGTTAACAAACTGTAAAGGTGCTTCAATGATTCCAATGAGGAAAATGTTGAGATAAAGATTTCCTGACAGTTTCTGTATTCCAAACTGTATACCATATCCCGCTAGACCTAAAGTCAACCTACGAACAAATTAAATAGTACGACCGTATATAAAGTATCCGCAATGTGAGAAACCGTACCACTTGATATGTGCGCACAACGAAGACTGTGATCGGCCTGCGCATCCGCGCAGTCCGATCACAGTCATCGTTGTCCGCAGTAAGAAACTTTGCATACTTGACTATCCAAAATGCACCATTGAAGATTCTGATCAGACTACGCAATCTGATTAGTCTTCGTTGTCCGCATGAAGAATTTTAACATGCTTGGCTATCTAAAATGCGCCCTGTGAAGATGCTGATCAGACTGCGCGAATGTGGAAGGTACGTTTTCTGATGTTGCGGTAAAAATTATAAACGCAACATGGAATAATGTCTTAAGCGAATAGCAAAAGCCTAGATCAGGCTGTACTTATGGGCAATTTGAATGGGGCCTACACTGCCCGCTTGCAAAATTATAAGCTACTGTAGAATATACCAATATGATTAAACTATTGGTAGAGCTTGTTCTTCACTGTACTGTGTGAAAGGACCCTTTTCTCTTATAGGTATAATTATATGACCAAGTTCTGTGTACGTTGTATTCAATCTGGCCCTGAGGTTATAAAACCTTTTTCATGCTCAACTCAACTGAGCATGAAATTTGTCCTGCTAATAAATCTCAAATTACAAACAACTGCAAATTCTTTCTTGCTAAACATACATGTAGCTGAGCATGAAAATTTCCCTATTAGCAGGGAAAATGCCAGCTATTGTTGGCATTTTCATATTTATTAGCAGAGAAAATTTCATGCTCAGCTGAGTTGAGCATGAAAAAGTTTTATAACCTCGATACATGATGTTGTGTATGTGAGTATACTGTACTTAGTAATGCTGCATTGTTAAAGAATATTCGAAATCAATTAATTGAAACGGGCTAAGAAATTACAGACGCTGTAAGCATTTCACATATAGTGTTTCGTATTGTGGAAAAAAGTGTTCACTGTTTACTACGGTATGTACTAGTGTTTTGTGTAAAGGCTATATTACTCTCTGAACTTTTGCTTATACCGTAGTTGATCGTTATTCCAAATAAGACAAATGCACACATTTAAGACGTAGGACCTGTCAGGGGACTTACTTAGACAGCGTAATTGAGAATTCTGGGATAATTTTCCCCGGTTCTTCATACAAATATATATCAGGAGTGCCATAAGAAACGTGTTGCCGATGCGCTTTTAATAAACACCCATAAATGTTTTAGAGAGACATAAGAAAACGTGTGCTATAATGAGACCAAACACATCATTACGAAAACAAGCCTATTCAAATATATTAAAAATTTCACAACTAAAATCTGAAATTTTTCGGATAAGAAAAATCTAATATTTTTCATATTTCAGCTCAAAACATAGATTGTGGGTACTCGTTAGAACCGCCTCGGCGAGGCGGTTCTAACGAGTACCCACAATCTATGTTTTTACAAAAAACGAACAATAATGTATACCCCTGTAAACTCCAGTTTTACTATATAAAAGTAGGGTTTAAGGGGTCAAAATTATATAGGCATGTTTTTGTGATGTCTCCCAAGAAGTCCTCTGGACATAGTCTCTTACCAGATCCACGCCAGAAGCAGTGTGAACTTAAGTAACCTTCGGTGTCTGAACACATCAATGAGAGTAAACTTTTTGTCAACGCTGGGCTCTTTTTGTTTCTCTTTCTCTATTTCAGCAACTTCATGTAACATCTCTAGGTCTACTTCTTCATAACCATTGATCTTTCCGATGAACTTGATCACTCTTTCAGCATCATTGAATCGGTTGTGAGATACATACCATCTAAAGCTTTCTGGTACAAACCTTTTTCATGAAAATGAGGAAACTCGTAAATAAAATACTCGTAAATAAAATACACCACACTACTTTTCTATTTTTCAGTAAGGCTGAACAGGTTCTGACTGTGTAATAATAATAATAATAATAATAATAATAATAATAATAATAATCGCAATAATAATAATAATAATAATAATAATAATTTACGAAAACATGTGTTAACTTAATAAAAACACGATGCTGGCAAGGAAGAGTTATTCAACGAAGGTTTTTTTTTTTTTTACACGAAATTGGTCAAATTAAGTGAAACGTTTGTTATAACGGAATAAAAATATTTGTATTATTTATCTGTCAATAATATGACTTTCAAACAGATAAGAATCTAAAAAATCTGATCAAAAAAGCTGAATCAGTTGTTGTTTCAATTTTTCGACGAAGGCGGTTTAAAACATTCGCCGACCCATGCATGTAAATAACTGCATGGAAAACAGTCTTCTTCTAACCTTCCACCATTGTTCAACGAGACATAGTCAACTTTCTTGGATGTAATACATGCATTTTTGTCTTTTCGTAACGTATCTGATGCGAAAAAGCGACGTTACACAGTCCAACGTCCAGGAGACGGCAAATGAAGTCAGGAAAGAAAAAAAAAAGCTTAAAAACATCACAAAGGCATCAGGCTCTTCTGCCAAGTGATCTGATGCAGAATAAAACACAGTTCATACCCAATGCTTATATGAGCGTGCCCTATCAGAATATATAGCAGAACTAGAGTCGAAAGAACTAACTGTTTGTTGAAATTCACGTTATCAATTGTATCAGGATGTGTCTAAACAAGGTAAGCTTTTTTAAAAACAGCTCGGAAATTCATCTTTTTGCATGATTAAATAATGCAGTGACATGCAATTTGAAAGAGCTAAACCAAAGTACATTTCTTGTCATTTATCTCTGTTAAACGTGAATAATTGGAATAAAGTTGATGGCTTTGGACTCGTCTTTGTTTATTATAGTGATTAATTTGAATTTTATGTTTTTGCTTTGATGCATTGACTGAGTTGGGAGCCTTTATGCGAACCTAATTTTAATGTATTTCTGTATTAAGAGTAGTATCGGGACCGATGGTGAAGTTGGCTAGCTGTAAAAGTGCTTTAACCCCGCCCCCGCCCCCGCCCCCCCCCCCCCCCCCCCGGCTGGCTTACTCTACTGACCGTTCTAAGGCGGTGGTCCCGGTGTTTGTCTTACTCTTTGTTGCTTTGTGGTTTACTCTATGAGGCGATTTGTTTTATGTCTTACCTCGTGTCATTTTGTTCTTGGGTTTTTCAGTCCTTTTAGCATTGCGATTACCTCGCTTAGGGAAGAGAGAGCTAATCTTAGTGCTTTTCGTACGTTTGTTCGATTTGTGCTTGTTTGGATTTGTCGGTTTTCTCTTCCTCTTGGTGTCTGGGAAGGGCTGCGGTTTGTGATTGTGACACTCCCTGGACTTTTCTCTTGCCTTTGTTTGGAGGTTGTCAAGAGTATGTTTCTGTGCATTGGGTGATTAGACACACCATAATTTGGGTAGTTCGTGTCATTTCATCTAAATCATCAATGAATTCTTATCCCACATGATCAACTCCCAGCACCTACTAAATTGCAAAATTTGTCTAATATTCTTCGCCGCTTATTCCTTTTTTTGAAGCTGCTTCTTTTTCCATATTGATATGAGCCAGCGCATGACCACAAAATGGCATTTGTGCCCAGCGAAGACTCAGATCAGCCTGGGCATCCGCGCAGTCTAATCAGAGTCTTTGCTGCGTGCTCAACGGGTAGCTAAAGATCCAAGCTGTCTTCATGCGATCAGCGAAGACTCTGATCAGACTGGGCGATTGCACAGGCTGATCTTAATTCGCTGGGCGCACATGCCTTTTTGTAGTTTTCGTCATGCGCTGGCTCATATCATACCATGTCAATCGAGGCTTCTTTATGTTGACGTCATAACGCTAGGAGACATGTGCTTAACATTCACGCGTATTCAATTGCCCCAAGCAGCCATCATAGTGCCATTCAAATTTGAAGCAGACAATATTATTTTACCGGGAAAATATGGCGGATCGTCCGCTAGCTATGCAGACGATTCACATGAAATGTGAAGTCTTACTTTCTCGGAAAATAAATAAAATGGTGATATCTATTGCTGTTTAACTACATATTCGGACAGAAGTGTTAGGACAATATACAATAAGTGACCCCAGAAACTGAAACCATCAGATCCACACCAAGTTCTCAACATCAAAGGGAAAAACAGACAAATACAATTAAACAACCATCATAAAAGGGAATAAATAGCAAGCAGATCAGACTACTTCGGTATAATTCTGATACAAGTATTTAGGTGTCTTTTTTCTTTTCTTTTTTTTTTTAAATATTTACAACCAAAAGTCTCTAACATCACAATACATAACTAACCACCAGGTAGCCAACAGTGGTGCTCCAACACAGGCTGTCGTGATGTGTAGATACTGCCAGTCTTTTAGTAACCAGGCCGCAAGACCAAAGAGCGCCAGCTCCAATGCCCACGAGGGTACAGAAACAATCCAAGTCCGCCATTTGGCCAATGTAAACTCCGACTGAATGTTATACTGTACTGTGAGATCGATGCCAACTGAAAAACCCATGAAAAATCGGAGGATAGCGAACATAAGCCATGAAGTTGAGAAAGCAGCTGCGATATTCAAAACGACTAGAGAGGCTATTGCTAAGAAGAGAGGAGACTTTCGACCAATTAAATCCGCTATCTGACCAGCAAGTACGTTCCCCGTTAGAACTCCTGCCATCTGTATAGAAGTAATTGTCTGTGGGACCCATGACATGTCACAAAGTAAATCCCACTGAAATATAAAATAAAACATTGCGCTTTCTGAAGCCTAAAGTATTTCATATTGGCGCATTGTTTGTTATAACGTTGAGCAGGCCATGGAAATCAGCATGGTAAATTTTAAGATTGTTTCTACGCCCATACGTAGACAAACATTACGCAAACATGCCTATTCAAATATATTGAACATTTTACAACCCAAAACGGAAATTTTTCAGATAAAAACTTTTGATGTTTTTCTTATTTCTGCTCAAAACATAGATTGTGGGTACTAACGAGTACCCAAAATCTATGTTTTTGAGCAGAAATGAGAAAAATAATGTATACCCCTCTAAACCCCAGTTTTACTATTTAAAAGTGGGGTTTAAGGGGGTCAAAATTATATAGGTATGTTTTCGTGATGAATGCATTTCATGTAAAGTTGTCAGTACTTGATAAAAGTGCCATCGAGGTAAATATAGCTGTCGTAAAGATCACTTGTATTAAGTATTCGGCTATATTAAAAGGACAGTATGTTTGCATCTTTCCTTGAAAGATTTGAAAACATCATCAGTGAAACAGTTGTAATTCTGTCAAGGGAAAAGGAAATTATATATTATGATACTCGCTTGCAGACCTTGTAACAGTTAAAATGCCATTGAGTTGCTACTTTGTTTAACTTAATTTAATTATTCATTCAAAGATGAATCACAATGTATGGGTACATATGTACACACTCAAATGTAAACAGGAACTCAGGAAAGATGTCACCTTCCCTTATATAAACTCTACTAAGCATATACAGTCCTCTTAGATTGTTAGAAAATTTATACCAACACAAACTTACATAGCAACAGATAAAGGAGGTATTAAAAAGCTCATGTTTGTTGTGTAGTTTATATTCCCATGTCCTCTGTGATTGCAGAGTCTAGTCTGGATATTCTGAAATTTTTTGAGGCCCAGTTGGTTAAGTGCAGAAAACTTCAACACTTCATCTGTATTTTTATTGCTCAATGGCTAGTCTGTTTAGAATCTAATTACTACCACAACAGCTGGTGCTAGTGCCGTGTTGCGGCCGTAAATTGCATCACGAAAACATACCGATATAATACTGACCCCCTTAAACCCCACTTTTATATAGTAAATGGGGTTTTCAGGGGTATACATTATTTTTCTTATTTCTGCTCAAAAACATAGATTGTGGGTACTCGTTAGAACCGCCTCGCCGAGGCGGTTCTAACGAGTACCCACAATCTATGTTTTGAGCAGAAATATGAAAAATATCAGAATTTTTCATCTGAAATTTTTCATTTTTTCGTGGTACAATTCTCAGTATATTTTAATAGGCGTGTTTTCGTAATGCTCCCCGTACTTCACGTTAGTGCAAATTATAGTTTTTGGTTCTTTATGATCATTGAGTCCATTACGGGAATTGGAAAATTTATATGAGGATCTATTCCATAAGCATAATATTAGCCGCACCTTAGAAAAATGAATCTCTGGGGTTAAATCCTCACCAGCCCGCTGTCACACAATCTGGTAATAGCGTTTTCTGTACATCGATATGTTCTACAGTATTCGATGGTTCTGTAAACGGACAGTGAAGGCCGTGATGTACAGTCTGATCGGATCTGCACTGCATGCTTATGTCTCGAAGAGCCTTGTCCATTGTCGCGACTCAGTACAGTTCTCACTGATTCTGTAAGTGGACACCTAAGATCCTGACACGACTGCACACATGCATAGGCCATCACGAAAACATGCCTAAATAATTTTGCCCCCTCCCCTTCCTTAAACTCCACTTTTATATAGTAAAACTGAGGTTTACATGGGTATTCATTATTTTTCTTATTTCTGCTTAAAACATAGATTGTGGGTACACGTTAGAACCGCCTCGTCGAGGAGGTTCTAACGTGTACCCATAATATATGTTATGAGCAGAAATATGAAGAACATTAAAATTATTTATCCGAAAATTTTCATTTTTTTGGTAGTAAAATTTTCAGTTTATTTGAATAGGCATGTTTTCGAAATGCCTTTGTTGACCGCAGATATGGTGATGGCCATTTTCCCTCGTTCCGGCTCAAATGATGTTTTGATGTTATGTTTCTTTCCAAAATTATTATATAAAATTTATACGAACCTCTGTAACAACTGTCCTCATTGAATCATCATACAGGAACTTAGAACACGTTTTACTACCATTCGCTAAACTGCAGGATTTGAACTGCGGCGTGCTTCGATTTCTGATTACCTCACTAATGTTTTGATCAGCGAGGTCGTCTAGGCACCACCAGTCCGGAACGGCAGCACCAAACACCATAGCAACAATTGTGAAAGAGCAGATACATTTCATGGAATGCACAATTAAAGACAGCAAAATCTGAAATCTTCCACATCCTCCAATGCTTTTGATTAAATCTTCCAAGTGCGCACCTGACGCTGCAGTCATCGTGATACCGTTTTCAGAAGACAGTGCTATGAAGAAGGAAAACAACGTTAACACCTAACATGCTGGGTAAAATATTAAATATTTTCTTTTTCCCCCGGAAAGCAGGTTTTGATATTTCATGCAAATTGTCTCCTCAGGAGACAAGTTGCATGAAATGTTAAAAGCGTGTTTTACCCGAAAAAAAAAACCAACAACAACAAAAACACCAAAAAAAAAAAAAAAAAAAAAAAAAAAAAAAAAAAAGAAAAAACAAAACAAAACAAAACAAAAAAAAAAAAAACAACAAAACAA
The DNA here is from genome assembly GCA_964016985.1 of Anodontia alba. Taxonomy (NCBI): domain Eukaryota; kingdom Metazoa; phylum Mollusca; class Bivalvia; order Lucinida; family Lucinidae; genus Anodontia; species Anodontia alba. Next base: position 43,955,585 of record OZ024822.1, read on the forward strand.
TAAAAAAAAACAAAAAACAAAAAAACAACAACAACAACAACAACAACAACAAAAACACAAGCAAAATATCAGCAAAATGTCGTCTACTGATTTTACCCAGAGAGTGGTGATGGTTATTAAGCATTTTAAGCGCGAATCAGATGTACTGTGCAAAAATATATATCTTGCTGATGTAATATCTGTTTGATATTGTGTCCTTGTATTTTAAATGTCGTTTTTAAATTAATGATTGATCCATTGTGTTGTATTACATGCTTCTCAGAACCGGCTGAAGGCAGCAGCAATAATTGAATATTCTAAACGCATATTGTGGCAGGCAGAATTTACACTATTTTGTTGCGTTTAAAAAAATATGACACGCATGCTAACAAAGCGCTAAAGTGTATTATGATAATCAATAATTAGGCTTAGTTATGTCTTGCTCATGTGGGAAATAGTGTTTACTATCAATGCACAAAAACAAAACAACAGCAAGTTGCACAAGAAATCCATTTTAAGGTGTGGTTGGTAACGGCATTCTGTCACTGTTGGTTTAAAATAATTAAGAAGAACAGCGAACCCTCGTTACAACGACATCAGTTGTTCCCAAAGATGTTGCCATTAAAATGAATTTGTTGTTGTCAAGAACTGTTTACGCAGCGGAATGATATGTAAGAAATATGCATTGTTTTAAACTTATATCATCATAGAACATGTAATCTGGATGTTTGTTAGAATCGCCTCAGTCCAAAACATGTTTCTTGAAGTATTAAATACAATGTTCTTGCATAATGTCTGATTAAATGTCACCTTTTGAGCGACAGCTTTGTGCCACTCAAATTATCATTAAAACGAATTTTATCGTTGTATTGAGTGTTTGGATAAAGGAGGTTGACTGTAATTGGGTCTAGAATTCAAGGTAGTACACAAGGTAGCCACGAGAGTTTATCGTATCCAAACATATAGACAGAAAGGCAAAAGCAAAATCAGAGCAGGGTCTGAACAGGCAGCAAAACAGATTTGTTCAGTGTTTTGGATTAATACTGTAAGTAGCTAAGAGATAAGAATATTATAGGGTTATTGCACTGATAGTGGTGAATATTGTCCCGAGTTGGGATATCGAAGGAAACGAGCTTGCGAGTGTCCTTCGATATCCCAACTCGGGACAATATTCTCCAATATCAATGCAATAACTCTTTGATTATATATCTTTAAACACTTCTGCTCGACTGAATGCTTTTCAGACTAGATTCTGTGAAAATTCTTTGTCTGAAAGCAATTCTAACAACAGTGCGAAATTGATATGACAAAAGCAATACCATCTTTGTACTAGTGCGATACCATATGTCATATAACGGTAACATTCGAAGGCATCCGAATGAGCGTGCAATATTAAGTAAGAGTGCCGATATCGTGTGATATCAGCACGCTTGCTCCTCGAATTTTATCGCATATTTTTAATCAGTCAATATGTATAGCTATATAATAATTAGCGTTATTACACTATAAAACATAAGCCTGTAAACAAAACAACAATACTAGACGCATAAAACAACAGCAAACTCTTATAAAGAGTGTGCACATGACATTTATACAACGTCGCATTAACGTCGGTGCAACGTCACATTTCCACTGAGTCCATTTTGAATGGTTAGTTCTTCCTGGTGGTAAATTTTAAAGATTTTCTCTATCGGTGTCGTGTTGTCGATCGAAAAATTGCCCTTATCGTCCGACCTGAAACAGTTCTAGACATTAACTCAAGAATACAAAACAAAGGAACGTACAAACAAAAAGAATACAGGAAGCAATTTTGGCATGAATTGAAAAGGTTGATCACAATGTTTGCATAACAATAAGAAAACATGAAAACAAAACAGAAAGCAAAGAGGGCAGCCTGATAGAGGGTGACCACAATGCTAGATTTACAGCAACTTGTATCCGCATCAGATTAGACAGAGTGTAAACCACTGCGGTTTAAACTAGCTTTACTCGATCTACTGATGTAAGTCAAGACATTTAGGTGTTACGTCTGCTTAACACAAACCACGCTAAGGGTAGATAAAGCAGACGACACATTTCTGATATTTTTCTTATTTTTCCTAGATAATAGGCTCCGACGCTTAAAGCAAATTGTCTCCTACGGAGACAATTTGCTTGAAGTGTCAGATCCTATTTTATAGAAAAAAGGACAACTATTTCAAATTGTCGTCTGCTGAAATGTTACCCAGCATGCAAAATGTTTAGGTCCTCTACCTCAATAGTGAAACATCAAAGTAAAGCACAGATAATCACAAAACTGCAATGAAATCAAGCCTTAATTAAATACGCAAAACGTTAACAAATAATATTTTCAACAATATGTTAGTACAGCTTTACTGTGTGCATCACCAGACCTTCAAAACCGCATTATTTTGTCAGATAGTATTTTGAAATATTTAGAATCTCGGTAAATATTTAAAATGACGACGTCCACGGCAACGATTTTGAAATCTTGAGAGTCGTAAAAGTATGTTTAAGGCACTTAAAACTTCTTAAGTAGTACTTTTAAGGCATTTTGAGCAGGCATTTAAAACTCTATGACATACCTTTTAGTGCCTTTTAGCAGTTGTTTTAAAGTCATTAAATTTCAATTTAAGCAAACAAATACGAAACTTAAATTTACTTACTATCACAAGTTTTAAGCTTTTTTAAGGACACAAAAGACATAAAAAGACCGTCATTAAGTTGGCTTATCTGCTGTTTAAAAAGTCTCTAATATTCAGCTTTAAGCAATTAAGTGTGTGACTAAAAACCTGGTAAAACCTTGCACCTTAAAGTATTATAGGACTTTTAAAGTGATGCAAACTTGACGCCTCATTACGCAGGCTGACATTCCTGATTAGAACTTTACAGTATATTCAACCTGACTATGCGAAACATGGTACAAAACCTATTTAGTGAAACGTGCGTAAATTTAAGACAAACTCCTGTTTAGTGAAAGGTATATTTGAAAAAAAAAAAAAAAAAAAAAACATCTACAGTATAGTACAGCATTATTTCAAATCGGACTTAATCTTAGTGCTGCACACAGATATGCCAATTCTGGTTACAATTTAATAAGCCACGTCATGACAAAACCTGTTTATGTTACATGTGAATAAGAATTGTGCAGATCAGCCCGTACATCTTCGTGGTCTTTTCAGCTCCATTGTAACTCATATGTAAATGCTCAAATCCATATCAGTTCCATAGCGGGCCCCCGTAGCCTAGTGAACAGGAGAGTTGACTCTTACTCTTAGGTTTCTCATCGCTGTTGTTCGAGCCTCGCTCGGGTCACATGTGTGAAAGCCAAGTTCTGCTTACGGATGGTCAGGTGGGGTTTTCCCGGGTTCTCTGGTTTTCGCCCACCTTGGATGAACGATTGGCTCGATATTAGTGAAATCTTCTCGAAAGGGCCGTAAAACCCAAATAAAAAGAAATCAGACCCAGTCTTAATATGATTAGGTGCTGATCTTCTTGTCATTGTAGTCGGTTTGAAACTCGTGTCTTGGCTGTTGCTCCCGTCAAATTATTCACTTGTCTTGAGAGGGATAGTATGTTATACTATCCGCCCAACCCCAGGTGTCATACCGACAGACGTACCATGAGGGAGCAATAAATATAAAGCAAAAGTAAATAAGCATTTTTAATATGTGTAAAAGGATCGCGCTTCGTTTAATAATTAATCATGAAATGATATATGATCAGTCCAGACAGTGATGCACAGACAAAAATCATTGGGCTTGAACCTTTTATTTATTTTTTTTCGTAGATTCTGGAGGTCACAGTGAGCTTGGATATTTCATATCTCACTGTGAAAGCCAGAATATGTACTTTCGAGTTTTTCAATGATGTATTTTGAATTCAAAGAAATTTGAGATTGAAAAACACAGTTTATATTCTTCATGAAAATACTATGATTCATATAAATTAAAATTATACTAATTATGCTTATTTTTGTATTATCTCTTTCACTGCCATAGTCGAAAGCAATAGGCTTTTGCAAACAGCTTAGATCCAGATGAGACGGTTCATCATAAGCCGATTGCTATTTAGTCTATTTACTTTACGTATAAATTTTCCAATTGACAGTTAGTTAAAATGGCGCCAAAAGAGTTAAAGTATTTAATGTTTAACCAGGTTGGAAAAATGAACAAATTGTGATAATTCAAATAAAATAAAAACTTGTCAGTATGACGTGATAAACGTTGCAATATTGTATCTGATAATATATTTGTTTCATATCACAAATATGTATTCTATATTAAGATATTTATTGCCAATAAAATATATCTATACACAATAAAACATTTATTTGCGATATAAAACCATATTTTCTTGCTACATAAATATGTATTGCCAACAGGAGTATATTTATTGAAGTTAAAATATTTATTGGCAATAAAAACATATTTATTCACAATAAAATATTTATTTGTGATATATATTTATTTCTTTCAAAATAAATATGTATTGATACAATATTTTATTTGGACAAAAAAATCACAACATATAAAAATATATATTTATTTGCCAAAAAATCTTATTGACAATATTTACAAAATTGAGTAAAATTAGCATTGTGGGATATGGTGTTGCCGTGTAGCAAGAAATTTCATTTGCTCGATGAAAGTTCGGTCCTTGGTCAGCTCGCTGCTTAGATTTTCGCACCTTCGACTTTTGTCCTTATATGCTCCCATGTTTGCCGGTTTCCTAGAAGTTTAGAGACTCTGTTGCAGTTTTCTTAACACTTCTATGAGAGCTTTAGTTCTAGTTTCTCAGCCTGCATGGAAACATTAGGACCACTAGACACGTATAGATTATTGGCCCAAGATCGGCCCCCGAGATCTGGACTATAATAATAATAACAATAATAATAATAATAATAATAATAGCTCGTCTGTTATTACTGACAATGACCAGTCTTAATCACATGCGAGAAATGCTACTGTTTGTGTGTTCTAAGATGGTTGATTAGATCAATTCTAGCTCTAAACTGTCTTTTGCAGATGGAACAACAGAGGTCAGAGCAAGACAGCTCTGTTGATGATGCCTTAGCTCTGGCTTTGCGCTGTGCACGTTTCTGATCAGCTTCGTTATTCTTTTTGCCTCATATTCACTAGCACCTCTTCTGATGAGGCCTCGCCACGTATTTGCTCGGTCCTGTGCAATTTGTTCCAGTGACTCTATTGGTATGTTGAAATCCTTGAGGAAGGCTTTGAGGGTGTCTTTGTATCGCTTCTTCATACCACCATGGGAGCGTTTGCCCATTTCTAGTTCTGCATAGAGGAACTTTGGCAAACGTTCCTCAGGCATCTTGGTAACATGACCTTTACATCTTAACTGTGCCAGTTTCAGAAGAGCATGTACACTCTGGATCCTTGCGCTTTTCAGGACTTCTGTGTCTGGAATCCTGTCTTGCCATTTAATCTTTAAAAGTTTTCTAAGGCAGCTTGTATGGAAGTTATTCAGTATTTTGGCGTGCCGTTGGTAAACTGTCTAAGCTTCTCAGGCATACAATAGTGTTGGCAGCACCACAGCTTTGTAGACTTTAGCTTTATGACAAGCCTGATTCCACTTCGATCCCAAACACTACCTCGTAGTAGGCCAAAAGATGCACTAGCTTTGGCAATCCTGGCATTGACTTCATCATCAATGTGCACGACTCTTGACAATATGCTTCCAAGGTAGGTGATCTTTGACCTTTCACTGTAATGGTGGGCTCCTTGTAAGGCTTGCCAGTTGCTGGTTGATAGTCTTTTTGATGCTGATTGTGAGGTCATAGCTGTCACAGGAGTCGCATACTTGATCTACATCTTTTTGCATCTTCTTTTCTGTTGGAGCACCCTTTTCCATGTCATCAGCAAAGAGGAACTCGTCTAGCACCTCTGTATACACCTTGGATTCGGCGTGCAACCTTCTTAGGTTGAAAAGCTTCCTATCAAAACGATACCTAATAGGTATACCATTGTCACCATCCTGGAAAGCAGCTGTAAGCATGGCAGAGAACATCATGCTGAACAGAGTTGGGGCTAGTACACAGCCTTGCTTGACACCATTTGTCACAGGGGAATGAATCAGAAAACTCAACATCATTTGGCAAGCATACCATCGTGGAACTGCCTCACCATTGCTATGAACTTTGTCGGACAGCCAAACTTCGCCATAATTTTCCAAAGACCTCACGACTGACTGTATCAAATGCTTTAGTAAGGTTAACAAAGGTCATATAGAGGTCCATGTTCTTTTACTGGCATTTCTCTTGAAGCTGCCTTTGCTCATGTCAATTGGTCCTCTGTCATTTCTGAATCCACACTGGCTTTCTTGTAGAAGCCCTGACTGTTCAAGGTGTTCATTCAGTCGGTTAAGTAGAACTCTTGCAAGTACCTTCCCAGCAACTGACAATAAAGAGATGCCACGATGATTATCACACAACGGAGGATTCCATTTCCGTCTGAATAGGTGGATAATTGACGCATCCTTGAATTCTTGAGGATGGCGTCATTTCTCCACATAATGTGAAATAACTCTGTCATCTTCTTTGCAACTGGAGTTCCTCTTGCTTTATAGATCTCAACAGGTATTACATCTAATCCTAGAGCCTTGCCAGATGACAGAAAGTTTATTGCTTTCACAGTTTCAGCGACAGTTGGGAACTCGTCAAGAGGAGATTACATTCCACCTGTGGTAGTCTGTTGATAGCGTCTTCAATGATAGATGATGGCCGATTAAGAACACCATCAAAGTGCCCAGCCCGTCATTTCAAGATAGCTTCTTTGTCAGTCAGAAGACTAGTTCCATTTGCACTGAGAAGAGGGTGGTTTCTGAGCTTTGGGGACCATAAACTGTCTTTATTGCATCAAAGAACTTCTTCATATCCTTTCTATCTGCAATGGACTGGATTTCATCAGCCTTACTGCTCAGCCAGGAGTCTTGCATATCTGGACTATATATCCAAGTAAATAATACTTTTAGGTTTCAAAAACTGGCATATGGATCGCTAGTCCGCGTGGACTACAAGTCACACCCAAAACAAAGAAACTGCAATACCCGAGAGAAATAGCGAGTGTTGAGTTGATTTGTGTAGGCAGAAGTGCGAGTCCGTGGGTGCGAGGTGACTAAGAATCAAACGCTACGAATTGACTAAGGTCGAAACGGCAAAGGATCGAGTTGACCATAACCGCGAACCAAAACAATATGGCAGCGCTCTGTGTTATCAATGGAAGCTGTCATTATTAGGTTTCCCTGAGCCAATGAAATTCGCTGTTACAAAACCGTGTCATATCCCAAAATGCTAATTTTACCCAAAATCTTTTTTTGCACATTGCAAATAAATAGTTTTGTTGTGACACAACAAAATATTGAATCAATAAATAGATATAGTATTTTTATTAAATACGTTTTTTGTTTTGAATTTATTTATTTTATTGCCAATTAATATGCGTATTATTGAACAACTGTCCTCAATATTTTTATTTTGAATATATATATATTGCCAATAAATAAATTTATTATCAATAAATATATTTTATTGTCAATAAGTATTTATTTTGCAAATAAATATATTTTATTGGCCATAAATATCTTAATATAGAATACATATTTTATTATGAAACAAATATATCACCAGATACAATATTGCAACGTTTATACCGCAATAGTCCAGCACTAAAAATAATACGCGTCATACAGATACATTTTAATGAACGCATCGAGCGAGTGAGTAAACATTCTATTACAACATGTATCTTTGACTACGAGCCCGGACAAATCGTATCTCCTCATCCCCCACCCACAAAAGAGTAAGGTTTGATAGCTCGATTGCAGAATCCTCTATGTATGGAAACCTCATTTTCAACATGGCTATGTGTGCTTAGATTATACGAAACAAATATCGGGTTTTTTGTATAAATCATTAGAGGATTACTTAGCTTCTGGTTTTATATAAACATAACTTTGTCGAAAATTTACTTTTAGAATTCTAAAGAAAGAGAAATAGTCTGTGATATGCAAGATTCTATAAATAATAATGCATTCTATTCATACGTCATGGTCATGGAAAGTGTAGACAATATCACGCGCAAAATCCGCTGAAGTGCCTAGATCGGCCGGCCTATCCGCATCCGCGCAGTCTTGTGACGACTTTTGCTAAACAGCTCAGTGCTAATTTGGACCTTCGTCGTCCCTTTATTTATGAGGACCCTTTTTGTGAAACAATACGTCAATTTATTTACTGAATGTTTTGGTCGTAATATGAGAGAATAGTCTTAATAATTACTATATGAAACCATTTATGACCAAAATCAGGTTGTACATAAAGTCGTTTTCTCTTGGCACAGTTCCTTTTTATGTATTTATTAAGCTATGTAATAAGCAAATACGAGGGTGAGTCAATAAGTAACCAGCCTATCCAATCTCCGATGGACCGACACGGTCACGATTTCCGTGCTTTGTTTCAATATATGTTTTATACATGGGTACAAAAATGCACACGTAGCGAGTCATTCTTTAATACGATATTGAATGTCAAACATGGCTAGTGATGCAAAGGCATGCTTTTCATCTAAAGTTGAGTATCGTAATGTAATTCGGTACTTTTATTTAAAAGGTAAAACAGGCAAGGAAGTACACGGCGAGTTAGTCGATGTTTATGGGTCTTCTGCACCATCTTATGCTCAGGTTAAATTCTGGGTAGGGGAATTCAAACGCGGTAGAACGTCTTTAGAAGATGAAGCCAGGTCTGGACGCCCACTGGATGCCACCGACGAAGAAATGTGTAAGAAAGTTCGGGATCTGGTATACTCTGATAGGCGAATTTAGGTGGAAGAAATAGCGCAGGCATTAGGCATTTCACATGGTAGCATTTCAACAATCTTACATGACTGTAGATGAGTCTTGTGACTGTAGATGAGACTTGGGCTCATTATTATGAGCTAGAGAATAAAGCTAAGAGTCGTCAGTGGGTAGGGTTTTTTTTGCTGCAACAGGACAACGCGAGAGTCTACACTTGCAAAGTTGCAATGGATGCTGTAGAGCGAAACGGATATGAATTAATACCACATCCTGCCTATTCGCCTGACCTAGCTCCCAGCGACTTCTTTCCATTCCTAAACTTGTAAAAGGATATCCGTGGACTTCATTTCCGGTCTGATGAAGAAGTCGTGACGGCAGTTGAGGAGTGGGTCAATGGAAAGGACCCTGACTTTTTAGTTCTAGGCTGATGCCATTAGAACATCGTTTGTCTAAGTGCATCACACTAGAGGGCAATTACATCGAAAAAGAAGAGGTGGATCTCAACCGGAAATAAGTTAGGATGGTTACTTATTGACTCACCCTCGTATGTTATCGTGAAATACTCATCAAATCAAACACTCAAGGCAGTACAGGAGTTAATATAATTCGATTAAGGATGCATACGACAGGTTTTATCTTCCATTTCTACTTGTGCATGGATGTCACACAAATAAAATGCAAGCACACTAAATATAATAGTACATGTTCATCAGGTACTGTATCAACAAATTGCAAACATACTAGTATGATCATCATAAAAGTTACTGCAATGTACCAAAATGTGCTGTTGCACTAATGTAAACAGTACCCCATCCACCTCCGACTCCGTCCAATTTTATGCAAACAGTACAGTTTTCGATAGATAATCCTAAACTTCAGGACCACGCACTGCCCTGGAACTGTTGATGATTTGACTGAGCAGCTACAGAATATTACATGCATACAGAAATAAATACTTGTAAGCCACATTGTTTGCAATGAAATCCACTCAAACGCATGTGCCATTTTATGACAGGGTAAAACCTGATACCAGACCGAATTTAACAGTTTCGTATTTTGCATAGAGTCTTTAATATTAAGGTCATGTGACCTCAAAAGTCTTATTTTTTCAATGTTAACATTAACTGACAAGCATAAAAATTCAGTTTTTGCCAAAATGAACAAGTATTTTTAGACTGATTTCTAGACCCACCCCTAAATATTTTCATTTTTCCCCAGGTTCACACATGCGAAACTGTGGAATGCACCCTTAACAGAGTAACGCGGTGCGTTTCTTCAGACAGCCGGATTACTGATGCTACTTCTGTGCGAACAGTCCATTCTGATATCCTCTTTCCAATTCCACCTAAAAACAAAATGTGCTCATCCAGATAACATTACAGGCGCATAGAAGAGCCGTATAAGTCTGCACATCCGCGAAGTGAGAAAAGTAAAACAACTGAGGTGTTTCCAGCAAGACTATAAACTCTGAGTAACATTCTGAAATCCTTATAGCACAATGCGATCATAACTATAGGCTAAAAGTAAAACAATTTAGGTCTTTCTAGCAAGACTATAAACTCTGAGTAACAGTCTGAAATCTTTATAGGACAATGCGGTCAAAACTATAGGCTAAAAGTAAAACAATTGAGGTGTTTCCAGCATGACTATAAACTCTGTGTAACATTCTGAAATCTTTATAGGACAATGCGATCATAACTATAGGCTAAAAGTAAAACAATTTAGGTCTTTCTAGCAAGACTATAAACTCTGAGTAACAGTCTGAAATCTTTATAGCACAATGCGCTCAAAACTATAGGCTAAAAGTAAAACCATTTAGGTCTTTCTAGCAAGACTATAAACTCTGAGTAACAGTCTGAAATCTTTATAGGACAATACGGTCAAAACTATAGGCTAAAAGTAAAACAATTGAGGTGTTTCCAGCATGACTATAAACTCTGTGTAACATTCTGAAATCTTTATAGGACAATGCGATCATAACTATAGGCTAAAAGTAAAACAATTTAGGTCTTTCTAGCAAGACTATAAACTCTGAGTAACAGTCTGAAATCTTTATAGGACAATGCGGTCAAAACTATAGGCTAAAAGTAAAACAATTTAGGTCTTGCTAGCAAGACTATAAACTCTGAGTAACAGTCTAAAATCTTTGTAGGACAATGCGGTCAAAACTATAGGCTAAAAGTAAAACAATTGAGGTGTTTCCAGCAAGACAATAAACTCTGAGTAACATTCTGAAATCTTTATAGGACAATGCGATCAAAACTATACACTCAGTTTTTCCCCAACTCAGTCTACAAACCCGAATGTGCAAGCTAATCTTGGCCATCGCGCGTCCCTTATGCATGGAATACCTTTTATGTCTATGATGTAGGTCATATTGCAAAGTCTCATTATGAAAACACGCCTATTCAAGTATATAGAAAATTTCACCTCCAAAAACAGAAAAGTTTCAGTTTTTTTAAAAAAAAAAAACTTTTATATTTTTCATATTTCTGCTCCAAACATAGATTGTGGGTACTCGTTAGAACCGCCTCAGCGAGGCGGTTCTAACGAGTACCCAGAATCTATGTTTTTGAGCAAAAATAAATAATGTAATGTATACCCATGTAACCCAAGTTTTACTACATAAAAGTGGAGTTAAAGGGACTCAAAATTATAAAGGCGTGCTTTCGTAATGTGATTTCAGCTGCTAAAAGACCACAAAAGATTAGCTAAACAACATTCCGGACCTTCAGATTATATTTAAAGCCCATTTTGGAATCGTCGGCTTTAATTCTTATATTTATGAGTATGTATTAAATACAAAACACTGCTCACGCTTCTAACGCAAGTTTGCGTACAACCCTAGGAAAATGTGAAATAAGTAAAGATCTTATGGACTACTTTCATGTTGGGAAGTAATCTACTTGTGATGCAATTAGTATGTACACAAATAATTTAGTATATTATTATTATTGTTTATTTATATGAATCGCATCACCTGTAGATTACTCAATACGCTGAAACGTCTGGAGCATCTAAAATGGACATGCCAGCGCGTACGCGCAGTCTGCTCTGGACGTCTGCTGGACGCACATAAGAATTTCGTCTCAACTAGTTTGCAAACCGCAAAAACATTGCTAAGATTTTGAACATTCTCCAACAGGCCCAATCCGGGTAATGTCTACTAGGGTTTTCTTTGTTTCGTGTCATTTCCTAATATACCTAATATACCGTATCTACCCTAAATATTGGGACATCTTATCTACCTACCATACTTGTCCTAAGACATTACGAAAACACGCCTAATCAAATATATAGAAAATTTCACCTCCAAAAACTGAAAGTTTACAGATCAAAAACTCTGATATTTTTCATATTTCTGCTCAAAATATAGAGGCGGTTCTAACGAGTACCCACAATCTATGTTTTTGAGCAGAAATAAGAAAAATAATTTATACCCCTGTAAACCCCAGTTTTACTATATAAAAGTGGGTTTAAGGGGGTCAAAATTATATAGGCATGTTTTCGTGATGATTTGAAATAGTCCATTCTGCTACCCGTTGATGTATCTAAAATATTGCTGTATGTAAGGCAAACAGTGGATCCTGGTCACACGCAGCTCTTTTTGTAGCGTTTGATCTGGGTCTGCACTATCTGCAAAGGCATATCTGTTCCAATACTTAGGGTTATTACGGTAGTTGATGCAGGAGACATAAATAGGTTGACGATATAGCGGAAAAGTGCTTTTTCAGATCATGGTCTTCGATATCATCCATAGTATCCAATGATTCAGTATGCCGCTTAGAGTCTTGGTTACACCGGTCTTGGCACCTAGGCAAACGTAATGTAACATCAAACATGAGTATCTGTTTATTATAATACAACAAAAGATTAGTAATAAATATATTTTTATTTTCATAATGTTTTTCTCTTATTAATAATGATTTTTAAACTTGCAGAGAATTACGGGCAGTGTAGACCCTGATCAGACACAGCGTCCTACAAGATTTGCTCAAGTCTGGCTCTCCAAATACGGTAGATACTTATTAATAGTGATTCTAAAAATGCTAAAGAATCACAGGCAATATAGTCCCTGATCATACACAGCATCTCACGATGTTTGCCCAAGTTTGCATCTTCGATTATGGTAGCATCACAATAACATGCCTATATAATTTTGACCCCCTTAAACCCCACTTTTATAAAGTAATACTGGAGTTTACAGGGGTATACATTATTTTTCATATTCTGGTCAAAAACATAGATTGTGGGAACACGTTAGAACCGCCTCGCCAAGGCGGTTCTAACGAGTACCCACAGTCTATGTTTAGAGCAGAAATATGAAAAATATCAGAATTTTTATTTGAAAAGTTTCATTTTTTTGGTGGTGAAATTTTCAATATATTAGAATAGGCGTGTTTTCGTAATGGATACTTATTCTTACAATTACTTAAAAATATAAAAAAGCAACTTTAGGCAGTTGCTTAACAACTTTATGATATACCTTGTAAGTGTTCTGAAGCATTGCTTAAGGTTGCTTAAAAGTGCCAAAAGCAACTTTAAGCAGTGGCTAAACAGCTTTTTTGGACATACGAGGGTGAGTCAATAAGTAACCAGTCTATCCCATTTCCGATAGACCGAGATGGTCACGATTTTCATGCTTTGTTTCAATATATGTTTTATACATGGGTACACGTATCGAGTCATTCTTTAATAAGATATTGAATGTCAAACATGGGTAGTGATGCAAAGGTATGCTTTTCATCTAAAGTTGAGTACCATGCTGTAAATCGGTACTTGTATTTAAAAGGTAAAACAGGTAAGGAAATACACGGCGAGTTAGCCGATGTTTATGGGTCTTCTGCACCATCTTATGCTCAGGTTAAATTCTGAGTAGGGGAATTCAAACGCGGTAGATGAAGCCAGGTCTGGACTCCCACTGGATGCCACCGACGAAGAAATGTGTAAGAAAGTTCGGGATCTGGTATACTCTGATAGGCGAATTCAGGTGGAAGAAATAGCGCAGGCATTAGGCATTTCACATGGTAGCCTTTCTACAATCTTACATGATTGTTTAGGTATGCGCAAGCTAACAGCCCGTTGGGTCCCCAAATCCCTTAGCGATGAGCAAATGGCAACCAGAGCATCAGTATGCAGTGCCTTGTTGAAGCGTTTTAGGTCAAAAGATGATTTTCTTTTGCGTCTTGTGACTGTAGATGAGACTTGGGTTCATTATTATGAGCCAAAGAATAAAGCTCGGAGTCGTCACTGGGTAGGGCCTGGGTCCCCGAGGCCAAAGAAGTTCAAGACGCAACCATCTGCTGGCAAGGTGATAGCCACAGTATTTTGGGACGCAAAAGGCGTTATTATGTTGGACTTTTTACTCAAGAGAAGTACAATAACTGGAGTGTACTATGCAAACTTGTTAAGCCAGCTGAGAACCGCCATCCGTGAAAAACGCCGAGGTAAACTCTCTAAAGGTGTTTTTCTGCAACAGGACAACGCGAGAGTCCACACTTGCAAAGTTGCAATGGATGCTGTAGAGCGAAACGGGTATGAATTAATACCACATCCTGCCTATTCGCCTGACCTAGCTCCTAGCGACTTCTTACTATTCCCGAACTTGAAAAAGGATATCCGTGGACTTCATTTCCGGTCTGATGAAGAAGTGACGGCAGTTGAGGAGTGGATCAATGGAAAGGACCCTGACTTTTTCAGTTCTGGGCTGATGGCACTTGAACACTGTTGGTCTAAGTGCATCACACTAGAGGGCAATTACATCGAAAAGGAAGAGGTGGATCTCAACCGGAAATAAGTTAGGCTGGTTACTTATTGACTCACCCTCGTAGCTTATAGGGATGCTTACGCATTGCTGAAAGTTGCTTAAAAGTGCCGCACTTTTACGCAGTTGCTTAAAATTATTAAAAAGCTATGTCACAAAGCACTTTAAAGCAAGAATATAAATGGCTTATATATGCACGTTTTTGCTTTGGACTTTTTTACATCTCCGGCATACACAGTATGTCAGGGGCTTTATAGTTTATTCCCCCTGTCTCTCTATCTCTGATTGTCTGTCTGTCTCTCTTTCATTCTCTCTCTCACTCTCTCTCTCTCTCTCTCTCTCTCTCTCTCTCTCTCTCTCTCTGTAAACTGTTTTCTGGAACTACTGTACCTAGGATCTTGAAATTTGGAACAGATATTGGATATGACTCGTTGTATTATGAGAAAGAGAACTCGCCTGCTCCTGCTTATTACTCTGTTTATTTGTCAACTTTTCCGTCTTACCAATCAAAATGCTGATGGATTGGCACCGGCCGGATAAAACGCGATCCACTGGTCACTTTTAGTTTAGATTATTTTTCCTGCTATTTAAAGAATATCGAGAAATAAGTAACCTTCTCTCTTTAACTCTAGGTAAGTACAGATCATCATATGGGTATGACCATGCGAAGACGTGTCGTCGGTACAGTATGTGAACAGCGAATGCCCAGATGAGACTGCGCAGCCGCACAGTCTGATCAGGGCATTCACTGTTTGCTAACAGAATTATTTGATACTACAGAATACAGTCGACTCTCGTTATCTCGAATTCAATGGACTCTCTGAAACACTTCGAGATATCCGTACTTCGACATATCAGAATTGAGAGAGTGAGGAAAACAATAAATTGAACAACCTCATTTAACAAATGAATATGTAATTTGACTCCTGAAGTTAGAAATATATATATAAAATAATGTGGAAAATAGGAGAAATTGCTCCTGAGGAGCAATTTCTCCTCTTTTCCACATTATTTTGTTACCTGTTGCCATAATTTCATGTTAAAACAGGGACCATATTTTCACTTCGAGATAAGCGGTAATTCGAAATAAGCGAGTTCGAGATAACGAGGTTCGACTGTATATGAATGGAGAGCAAACGCCCGGATGATACTTTGGGCATATGCTGAATGATCTGAATCTGTGAGTTTTGTACGAAGGCCCTATTTCGCTTGACGGGGCCCATATTAGTCTTTAACGTCTTTTACTGCTAGGTTGTGGTACAGTTTGTGTTGATAAGTCGGTTTGAATTTTTTCTTGATAAGATTATTGAGCCAACGCACGATAAAACCTACAATAAGACCTGTATATATCAAATACTCAGATCAGCTTGTACATCCACCAATCCACCCAATATGACAAGGATTCTCATTCATTTCTCTTTGGATAGCCCGGAGAATGTAGAAGGCTGTAGAAGACACATGCGATTAGCGAAGACTCTGATCAGTCTGCGCGGATGCGCTGACTGATCCGAGTCTTCGCTGGTCGCACAATTCTTATTGTAGGTTTTCTCGTGCGCTGACTCATTATTAAAATTTAAAAGCATGCAACTAAAATAAATAGCATTTTCAACAAAGTCCATCAGAAGATTCTTTCATAAGTTACATGTACCTAACTTTTTCAAAAGTTTGTAAATGAAGTCAGAACTTGACAAAATGTACCTCTCGACATGTGTACCCAGACTGATCACCCTGCCCATCCCCCAGTCTGATAAGAGTCCTCGCTGTTTTCCTGAAGAAACTTTGGCGTTCCAGGACAGTATATCGGTTGAGATTCCTATTCGTTTTATTTGTTCAATTTTTGTTGGTGTCTTGTTTAGAGATGTCGTATTGTGTCATTCTAATCTTATCCGGTGCGTTGAGAGGCCTGTGATTATTGCCTTTCCTAAGTATCCCCATATCTATATTTTTGGATCGTTTCCTATACAGAAAGTGCAAAGCAAAACTCGGATTAGACGGCGCGGATACACCCACTAATCAAAATCTCGCTTTGCTCCATTGTTCTCACTGCGCTGCTCAAATGCTTTCTGGTTCAACTATATATAGGTCGCGTCAAACGAAAAAGGGTGCCGTCAAACATGCGCAAAATGCGCATTCAGAGCATGCGCAAAGTATCATCCGGGCCTTTGCTCTCCATTCATACATTCTGTAGTATCAATATTTCTGTTAGCTGACAGTGAAGGTCCTGATCAGGCTGCGCGGAAGCGCAGTCTGATCTGGACCTTCTATGTCCTCATATGCCCGGATACACGTTTACGCATGGCGCTGTATTATGGTCACATTTCTAGTTAACGTTACAAAAGGAAACATTTAACAAAAAATATTAGATATACTTACTCAGCTGCTTCTAAACTACCGGCATATTTCTGGTTGGGCTTAATAATATATAACGTGGAACGTGTAATCTTTGAGCTAATTAAGACAAAAATGAGTTTCCTAACACAAACAAATACTTGACAAGATCGGACCGTGCATCTGCCCAGATTGATCAAGGTCTTTTAGCTTCGCCGATAGTTTCTATGGTGTTCTGCGAGTCTATAATCGGATGGCAAAGGTCCCGAGCAATCTGCAATCGTACAATTCGACACAGACCTTGATTGTCTGTATATTACCCCAAATAGCCCATTTCTCATTGCGTACTCCGGTCAAATACTGTATTATTATATATACCGCATAGAAACGTAGTTATACAATTATCAGTCAAACAGAGGTTTGTTTGTTTGTGCTGGGGTTTAATGACACGTCAACCCTTGTGGATCATTTTGTGTCGTCTCCCAGAGAAAGGGAGAAGTAAGACAGAAGAGATAGTAGAGGAGATGAAAAAGAGGGACGGGGAGAAAAGAAAATGAATAAAAGAGAAGAAACAGAAGAAATAATAAACATTCCTCTCTGCCCTTACCTGCTGCAAGGAAAGCAGGCCTTGCCCAGCTGTAAGCCAATATCAGTTGGACGCCTCGGTGACGTAAGATACACGACAGCTTTGCCTCACCCAACCACCTTCTCAAACAGAGGTACTAAATAGTGAGCTGTTTATGTGCATGTATACAGTATACTTAAAATGTGGAATTCGCCTAGATCGGCTATTCCGCTTCCGCGTTTAGTAATTTATATCTCCTGTTTCTTCGAGCTCTATCAACACTGGGCTGGGTCTGGGCATGGTGTTTCACAAGCTGTCCACTCTTGACACTGTGCACACAATGGGCAAATAAATTCAGCAGACGACAAATTGATCATGTTTTCCTAGAAAATAGGATTAAACACTCCTAAGGTCAATTTGCATGAAATGGTAAATCTTATTGGCTGGCAAATATAAGACAAAATCTTTAAATTCGTCAGCTGAAATATTTACCCAGCATTCTGTGCGTTAATGCTGATGCGGCTCTAAATTAAATGTAGAGATTTAACTGATCCATGACATTACGAAAACATGCCTATTCAAATATATAGAAGATTCACCTCCAAAAAACTGAAATTTTTCAGATAAAAATCTCTGATATTTTTCATATTTCTGCTTTAAACACAGATTGTGGGTACTTGTTAGAACCGCTTCGCGAGGTGGTTCTAATGAGTACCCATAATCTTTGTTTTTGAGCAAAAATAAGAAAGATAAGAAAGATAATGTATACCCCTATAAACACCAGTTTTACTATATAAACGTGGGGTTTAATGGGGTCAAAATTATGTATGTATGTTTTCGTGATGAGCATTTACAATTACCTGAAAGTTGGATGAAACAAAATTGAGGATCAAAGCTTGAGTAGAAGGAAATACATGAACGTGAACTTCTCTACAATTCTTTAATCTCTAACTCCCTCTTTTAGGACGTTTTTTTTTTTTTTTTAAATCCGTCCTGTAAATTAGCGATGTCCCGGCGTGTGGGCGGGCGTCGGGCGCCGTCCCAGGTTTACCTTTTGGTTATCCTTTTTTCAAAGTTGTATGTTACCTTTATTCTTAATTGGACTGCTTTCATATTTGGTAGAGATGAAGATGAGGACCAGTAGGCGTATGGTGTGCAAGAGAGACAACTCTCACTTTCTTCATTATGTACTTATCCTCCATGACATCTGAGGTTTACCTTTTGGTTAACTTTTTTTTCAAAGTTGTATGTGACCTTTACTCTTCAGTGGATTGCTTTCATATTTGGTAGGGATAAAGAGGAGGACCATTATGCGTGTAAGGTACAACTCTCACTTTCTTTGTTGTGTACTTATCTCCCCTGAAGTCGAAATCTTGTGCAGG
Source organism: Anodontia alba (assembly GCA_964016985.1). Taxonomy (NCBI): domain Eukaryota; kingdom Metazoa; phylum Mollusca; class Bivalvia; order Lucinida; family Lucinidae; genus Anodontia; species Anodontia alba. The sequence continues at coordinate 43,974,414 of OZ024822.1, forward strand.
CCATAACTCCTATACTGTTTGAGATAATTTGATAATATTTGGTAGATACATATATCAGGTCAAGTAGAAGTGTTGCATGCAGGAAAGACAACTCTTGCTTTATGTACTTATCTCCCCTGAAACCAAAATCTTGTGCAGGCCAAAACTCCCATACTGTTTGAGATAATTTGATAATATTTGGTGGGGACATATATCAGGTCAAGTAAGAGTGTCACATGCAAGAAGGACAATATCTTTGTTCTTTTTTTAGGTTAAATCCCCTGAATGAATTTCTGAGCCAAATTCTTGTGCACTTCATAACTTCTAAATGGTTTGAAATATTTTGATGATATTTGGTAGAAGCATAGATAAGGGCCAGTAGGCATGCTCTGTATAAGAGTGACTTTCTTTGTTAGGTACTTATCACCCATGAAGCGGAAAGCTGTGCAGCCAAAATTGAATTTTGGACGGATTTTTCAAAAATCTGTCCTTTAAAATAGCGATGTCATGGCCGGCGGGCATTGGGTCTCCCGAGGTTTACCTTTTAATTGACCTTTTGAAAACCTGTCCATAATGCCGTTAGGCATTTTTCTTGTTACCATGTGAAGTGGTAAATTAGTGCTTTGTTTGAATTTTGATTAAAGAAGCATTTCCTTTTAGGCCTATGTAAAAATAGTTTTCGAAACATTTCTGCTTATAAAACTGCCAACTAAAAAGTGGCGGAGTATTATTTTGCTCGAGAGGAAGTTCAAAGCTTCAAATTTAATATGTTGGCTGTAAAAAAAGCAGATAACATTTAAAGTATATTTTTCTTATTTCTATAGATTTATTTTCTATTTTTCGTACTTTTAAATGTTTCTTTATTTTCTGTTACAGTTTATTTTTATATGCCTATGCAAATATATAGAAAATTTTACCTCCAGAAACTGAAAAGTTTCAGATAAAACTCAGATATTTTCATATTTCTGCTGAAAACATAAATTGTGGGTACTCGTGGTTCTAACGAGTACCCACAATATATGTTTTTGAGCAGAAATAAGGAAAATAATGTATACCCCGTAAACTCAAGTTTTACTAATTAATGCGGGGTTTATGTGTATGTGTGTGTGTGTGTGGGGGGGGGGGGGGGGGGGGGAGGGGGGGGGGGAAGGTGGGGGTCAGCATTATATAGGTATGTTTACGTGATGTTCGTGGGTATTTTTATTTATGTTCATGACATCACGAAAACACGCCTATATAATTTTGACCCCCTGAAACCCCACTTTTATATAGTAAAACTTGGGTTTACAGGGGTATATATTATTTTACATATTTCTGCTCAGAAACATAGATTGTGGGTACTCGCCGAGACGGTTCTAACGGGTACCCACAATCTATGTTTTGAGCAGAAATATGAAAAAAGTATAAGAATTATTGTCTTTTAGTTTTTTCATGTTTTGATGGTAAAATTTTCAGTATATTTGAATATGCTTGTTTTCGTAATGATATTTCATACAGATGGTCTCTGAAGGAAATGGGAAGCACCAGTTGATTGCGAAAATGTTTTGTTGGGATACAATTAGAATAGCGCGTGATAACAATGCAAAAACTATGCTGGTTATACTATAAAGGATACGACCTATATTGCCAGACTGTACAGTACTTAATTGCGCTGCAACACGAGAAAAGGGCCCCTTATGATATATAGCAAAAACTATGCTGGTTATACTATAAAGGATACGACCTATATTGCCAGACTGTACAGTACTTAATTGCGCTGCAACACGAGAAAAGGGCCCCTTATGATATATACGGACACCGAAGTCCCTCACCAGCCTCACCAGCCTCACCAGAACATTCGCTTGCGGATTTGTCAGATGTCTTACTAGTGATATGCTGGTGAGCAGAGAAGCGCCTGATCATACTGTATAGAATGCTCTGGCTGATCTAAGTCTTTGCTGAGTGAACCCTATTTACTCTTAGTATTATGCCTGAGCAAACAGTGTATACCCAGATCAGACGCCGCAAAACGCGGCGTCTGATCAGGGTAGTCACTGTTTGCCATCCAGTAAGCAGTCTTAAAACACATAAACCTGCAGAACAGAACGTCAGAAAACGTCAGAATACGTGCCACCGGACATGTGTGCCCAGCGAAAATTCCGGTCAGCCTGTGCATTCGCGTAGTCTGATCAGAATCTTCCCTGGACGCATTTTGGATTGCCAAGGATGCAAGTTTCTTGGTTTAAACATATTTTATTCGGAACTATCAATAAATACCAGGGTTAGAACGAAAGCATACAAGCTTATGTACCTCTTCTCAATACAAAATCAACATTGAAAGCATATAGTTGAAATTTTAAGACAATTACGAATGATAAGGGGTTAATTCTTTGTAGTAGGGAGACCCGTAAAAGGGTTATTCCAAACAGTGCAGACCCAGATCAGACGCCGCAGAACGCGGCGTCTGATCAGGGTCTCCACTGTTTGCAAATAGTTTAGCAATTTTTCTCTAGTAATATATGAAAATCTCATATATGAAAATCTTATCACGTACCTAAAATTGAAATTGGACTCTTCCAATATGTAGTGTGGGAGAGTCTATTCAGTATACAATGGGAAGGTGTTTCAACATTTTAGGTACATATGGTATGTGTTCTCAATTTACGACTTATAACGTTCATGAGAACGTGCATACGAATTAATTATTGATTAACAACTTTCATTACATAGACAACGGACGTGCTGAAGAAGTCATCTACCATTAATAGCTTGTCATAGTGGTATTAAAACACATTTACAGACTCGTGGTATTGTTATATGGACATACAGATGTTACATTGTGAGAAATATAAACACTGTCATCAGTGCATATGTGAACTGTGCGTGTACATATTTGACAGCTCATTTGCATACCTCATTTTCAAACATTCTACAGCCCATTTGCCAACTTTACTTTTTCATACGTACTTGAATACCTTATATGTCCATTAAACATATTGCAGGCCATGCACGGCTTACTTTTTATCAAATGTACACATTAATTTTTCAAACATACTACAAACCTCTCCTATACTTAAATTTGTCAAACATACGTTCAGCCCACTTTTACTGTTTTTCAAACATGCTAAAACCCAGAAGAACACTTTTTTTTCAGACATACTACAACACTTGGGCACTTACAGTGCCCGTAAGGTTTAATGCCCCAGTAACGGATAGTCGGCCTCGTAAGTCATATTCGGCACAAATATTTCAGTACCCGGAACAAATGCTTGGGAAATTTAGCATCATACTATATTTCAACGTAGACGTAGGTTGCAATGCGTCTTATTTGATATATTAAATAAATATTTCATAGTCCATATAGCTGAAAATACCTTCATTTTGCACAGGAAAAGAAGTCAAAACAGGAATACCGGACTACGCATCTCCGGGTGAACATGGAATAAAAATTAGCCGCTTTTATTTTCCAAACCCAAACCTATCTTTTCCGACGTAGAAATTAAAGTTGCTGGGAATAACAATGTCCGATTTTTCAAAATATGTCTATGAAATTGACGAAAAATCAACAAATCAGGAGAACTTACCCGTTTATTGACATTTGGATGTCTCGTAAGCCATTTCCGGAAGTTCGCGTAAAGATTTTGAGTGAATAACCAGCGGATACCCCTTACGAGATTACAAGGTGTGCAGTAGTATTGTCAAATTACAAATTGTATGAAATGTAACTCTAAAATCTGAAGGTGTAACTTCGCAATGTATGAATATAATCATTGACCCCTATATTTTCAAACCATCCCAGATTGGACTCAATGACCAGAAAGGACCAGAAATATTAAATTACACTATAGTGCAGTAAAACAAAAAAAAAAAAAAAAAAAAAAAAAAAATCACTGCATTCTGTGCTTTGCGGTCTGAGTTTGCGGTGTTCTGAAACTTTTCTAATAGTATACTAAAATTTTGTGCAGCATCATCTTAAATATCTGAGAGGAAGGAAAGATCCAGATAAGCCAGCAATGCCGTACAATCTGGTAATGCCTTTTGCTACATTTCGATGTATTTTACAGTATCTGATGATTTTGTCCGCGGATAGCTAAACATCACGGAAACACGCCTATATAGTTTTGACCCCTTTAAAACCAACTTTTATATAGTAAAACTGGGGTTTGTAGGGGTATACATTATTTTTCTTATTTCTGCTCAAAAACATAGATTGTGGGTCCTCAATCTACCCACAATCTATGTTTTGAGCAGAAATATGAAAAATATTAGATTTTTTTTATCTGAAAAATTTTCATTTTTTGGTGGTAAAATTTTCAATATATTTGAATAGGCATGTTTTCGTAATGGTACTGATCCTAATGGAGGCTGATCTGGGTGTTCACTGGTCGCATATGTCCCAAAGGCACATTCTCGCATGACACTGTTCATCTGTACTTTAAAGATAGTAAATATTATAAACTTAATATTGTGTGCATAAGCACTATCTTGTATGACAAAATAATAATAATAAAAAAAAAAAAAAAAAAAAAAAAAACTATCGTGCGTATACATATTATTTCAAGCAATGAGAAACTATGCGACCTCTGATTCTGGAGTACAAGTTGGTGTCCATCATTGTTTATAGCAAGTGATAGTAGTGACCATCATATTGTTTATAGCAAGTGATACGTTAACCTTAACCACTTTCTGGACTAATTCAGCAAACGACAAACATGATATTTGTCCTATTTTCCACAAAGTAGGCTTTGATATTTTATGCAAATTGAATTTGCATGAAATGTCAAATCCTATTTTATTGAAAAATGAGAGAATATTTCAAAATACCATTTGCTGAATTTTTACGCAGCATCCTGTGCGTTTAGAAAGTCGGTTTTACATGTATCCATTTCTTTGCGATTATGCCATAGTAAAACGGAATGAGGTCTCAGCCAGCTGGACAACTGGAGGACATTATAAAAGATATTGGTGGATGTGGAAGATTTCAGATCATACTTTCTATTATTGTACATTCTATGAAATGCATCGTTTGTTTTTCAATGTATGCCATGGTGTTTGGAGCCGCTGTTCCGGAATGGTGGTGCTTGGATGATTTAGATGGTACAAACGTCACTGACGTGATTGGACGGAGTAATGTTTCACAATACAAGTATTGCACGTCTGCAAATGGGACTAATGTCTGCTCCAAATTCATATATGACAAGACAATACGGACAGTCGTCACAGAGGTTTGTACAGTTATGAGCGAATAGCCACGTTCTTGTATAATGTTGCGGATCACAAGTCCACGAGTGAAATACTACTACTACTACTACTACTCATTACGAAAACATGCCTATTCAAATACAATGAAAATTTCACCTCCAAAAACTGAAAATTTTCAGATAGAAAAATCCGTTATTTTTCTTATTTCTGCTCAAAACATAGATTGTGAGTACTCGTTAGAACCGCCTCGGTGAGGCGGTTCTAACGAGTACCACAATCTATGTTTTTGAGCAGAAATAAGAAAAATAATGTATACCCCTGTAAACCCCAGTTTTACTATATAAAAGTGGGGTTTAAGGGGGTCAATATTATATAGGTATGTATTCGTGATGTACTGCTAATGATAATATCAACGTTAATTTTAATAATGTTTCATTCTGTCACACACCATTGTTATAATATGTCTGAATCTATAAATTTATATTTCATTTTAACACTGCAACGGCTAGGCTGTGGCATTACCTTATTATCCCCCGTGGAAAATAACACCAGTTATATATATCTGAACACTCGTGTCGGAAATGTCCAGTTACTTTTCAAACAATATTTCATACAAATAGCTTGATGTGCTGGTTATATTTGTTTTGTGTCTCCATTACAAAAACATACCTATTCAGATAAATTTCACCGCCAAAAACTGAACATTTTCGGATAAAAAACTCAGATATTTTTTCATATTTCTGCTCAAAATATAGATTGTGGGTACTTACCGAGGCGGTTCTAACGAGTACCCACAATCCATGTTTTGAGCAGAAATAAGAAAAATGATGTATATCCCTGTAAACCCCAGTTTTACTATATAAAATTGGGGTTTAAGGGGGTCAAAATTATATAGGCGTGTTTTCGTGATGTCTTTGTGCAAATTATGTTGATAATGTGCCGTGCCATGAAAAATTATGACTTTAGGGCAATCAATATGCAGATTAGTCAGAGAGGCTGCTTTCTGGCAAAAGAATGTGCACAAAACTGGTTAACCGCTGAGAGGACTTAACCTGCCCAGTAAACGTGTGGTTAGGTAAACTGACCGCGCTCGACATGACCCCATTGGGTTGACTGGGCCGTAAAACTTCAACACAAACAAACAAAACAAACAGAGACGCTGCACAATTCTATAAGGGACTTTGCGATACATCTATATATTTTACCGTATCCAACGATTCCGTAAGAGGACAGTGAAGGCCCTGAGCAGACTGTGCAGATATACATGCTGATTTTGGACCTTTGGTGTCCATATACCGTATTTACCCTATCAGGACACAACAACTCCTTACCATACTTCTCCTAAAATTAGAAAAAAGCCTGTTCCTCTACCAGCTGATGTGTTTAAAATATTGATGGACGATTGGCAAAAAATGTAGACCCTGATCAGACGCCGCGTTCTGCGGCGTCTGATCAGGGTCTACATTGTTTGCTCAGGCTTGTCTGTCCAAAAACTCAGTTATTACGGTATGCATCGAAGGCATGTTTTCTTATGGCGGTCCATATATATTTCAGTGGGATCTATTGTGTGAGAAATCCTGGGTTCCACAGACAATAACCTCTATGCAGATGGCGGGGGTGCTGTCAGGAAACTTACTTTCAGGTCAGATAGCGGACTTAATAGGTCGAAAACCACCGCTTTTCCTTGCTATATCTGCTCTCGTTGTCCTAAATATCATAGCCGCTTTCTCGGTCTCATGGCTAATGTTTGCAATTATCAGATTTTTCATCGGGTTTGGGATTGGTGTTGACATCACTATACAGTATAACATTCAGGCCGAGTTTGCCTTAGCGAGGTGGCGCACTTGGATTGTCCTTGTCCCCTCTTGGCCGATAGACGTAGCATTATTCGCAATGGTAGCGTGGCTAACAATGGACTGGCAATATCTTCACATCGCAACCGCTTGTGTAGGAGCACCACTACTGGCTACCTGGTGGTAAGAAAATTAGATTTTTAACGTGTGATTCTTATGCTATACGCAAACAGCGAAAGCCCAGCTTCGTCTTCAGTTTGATCAGGGCTTTCAGCATCTATTCGTTGATACATATAACAGTATCCATTGATTTTGTAGGAGTAAGAATGACTAGACCAGACTGCTCGAATGCCCGCTTATGCAGTAAGGACATTGTAGATAATAATTTCACATATGTAATTAATCAATGTGAACGTATATATTTTCATGAGGCAACACTTGAAAATTATTTTTGTCTCATTTCTGACAAGAGAACCCGTTTTTAAAAAGGGACTAGGTGTGCAGAAAAGGAAACAAGAAGTCCTAAAAGGTGTCTCCTTTGTAAACAAGGGGCGGAAACTACCAAGTGTAGGGTATATATATAACTATTAAATGAATTTCTATAGCAATACATGTTATAAGAGGGTTCTTTGGCGGAAACCTACGGATTAGTTATAACTCGTCGCATAAACTTGTAAATCTGCCAAATACGTTCTGAAACGATGGAGCCTTTGGAAGCAAGAAACATCAAATAAACAAAAACAACAAACTCCGTTTTATTGACTATTCCAAAAGATAGAGGCCATCACCTTCCATGCTGAAGAAACTCTTTTAAATGTCTTTGGAGCGGATGAGCAAGGGTGCCTTCATTGTATAGTCTGCGTTTTGGCCTCACTATAAAAAAATATCAACTCTCTTCTTCAGATCGTTGGTCAACATTCTTAGGACCCATGTAGCTGGGATTTTGGACATCCCTAAGATATCGATCAAGATATACCGAACTGCCCCAAAACTTATACATGTTTGTCTAGCTATACCACGCAGGCTTCTTTTCCTGTCATACATAATAACAATGTTTTAGCCTCACTATCAAAAAAATATCAACTCTCTTCTTCAGATCCTTGGTCAACATTCTTGGGACCCATGTAGCTGGGATTTTGAACATCCCTAAGATATCGATCAAGATATACCGAATTGCCCCAAAACTTATACATGTTTGTCTAGCTATACCACGCAGGCTTCTTTTCCTGTCATACATAATAACAATGTGCACACAAGCTGAACGTTTTCATCTGTAGTAGCCTCTTAAGGACATTCAGACCGTTCATAATCCTCCATGCTCTCCCTCCTTGCTGCATTAAGAAGCCCATTTCATTCTACGTATATCGGGATAGTACCCAGTCAGCATTCTACGTAAATCTATATCGGGCCGTCATCGGCCCGTCAGGGTAGCTGACGGGCCGATGACGACCCGATGTAGATTTACGTAGAATGCTAGCTGGGTACCTCGTACATTACGAAGTCACGGCTATTCAAATACGCTGAAAATGTTACTACAAAAAAAAATTGAAAAAAATCAGATAAAATGTTCTATTTTTCATATTTTTGCTCAAAACATAGATTGTGCATATTCGTTAGAACCTCCTCGCCATCGTTAGAACCGCCTCGGCGAGGCGGTTCTATCAAATACCCACAAACTATGTTTTTCAGCAGAAATAGAAAAATAGTGTATACTACTGTAAACGCATATAAAAGTGGGGTTTAAGGGGGTCAATATTATATAGGCGTGTTTTCGTGATGAAGTGCACTAAAATGAAGTACGGTGGGACTTTTAAAGCCATCACACAACACGCAACACTAGCAGCTGTATTAAAGAAAAATATCTTCTGAAATATTAGATCCTGTAACATGTTTTACAATAAACATGCACTTATGCTTTTCGATTGAGTTTCTTATTTCAGGGAAAACATGGACTGATTCCTTATACTGTAAAATAAACGTCAAAACGATTGCATTTGGAAACAAAGAACACACAACGGATTAGAAAATGGGAGTCTCGGTTTTATTGAGCCTCTTCATAAGCAGTAATGAAATTTACGGCACTGCTTACGCCCTCCAGCTGAAGCGTATACATGAGTCGAACTCCATTTTCAAATATACTACAATGATTCCAAAGGAAACGAAATATAATCTGCACTATAGTGATGTACAGGGAGACGTTCTGTCGCCGCCACGAGGCCCTAACATCAGGGCCGTAAAATAAACGCCAAAAAGCCAGGTAGTAAAATAAACGTCAAAAAGCTTGCTTTTGGAAACATAGAACACACTACGGATTAGAAAATGGGAATCTCGGTTTTATTAAGACTCTTCATTAGCAGTAATAAAGTTTGCAACACTGCTTACGCCCTCTAGCGTATACATGAGCAGAACTCCATTTTCAAATATACCACAACGGGCCCAACGATCCCAAAGGAAACGAACTATAATATGCACCATGATTATGTACGGGGAGACGTTCTATCGCCGCCACGCAGCACTAACACCAGCGCAGTTATGCTAAACAGGGTTTGCTTCAACAGAAAGTTGGCTTATATGAGATTGCTTTTAACCCTTAAAGTACCAAGCAAACGACATTTGATTTTTTTATCATTTGTCAGAGGCTTGACATTTAATGTTAATTGTTTGAAAAAAAAAAATCAGACGATTTACATGAAATGTCTAGTATTATTTTCTCTGAAAAACAGATAAAAATCAAAATGTCATCTTCTCAATTTTTTTAAATAAAAATGGACACACTTTAAGGGAAATAACTCTGTCAATGTTGTTTTGTATCACTTTAGAAAAGTCGTTTACTCTAAAAGGAAAGCGCTTGCTCCCACTGGGAGGAAATTATTTAATTTTAGAGTAGACCCCTTTTCAGAATGGGATAGGTTCGTAGAAAAGCAAACTGGAAGTCACAAACATTCTCCCTTGTAAACAAGGTGGTGGAAAGTCTACAAAGTGGATCCATTCCCCGGACGTTTCGGCCCAGCAAGCACACAACGTCGAAACAACGTTGAATCGACTTGTGCACCCGCTAGGGTTGTTCAACTATTTATTTTCAAATTGTTCTGAAAGGTTTGTACCTGAAAGTTTTCGATGGTATGTGTCTCACAACCGAATCACAGATGCAGAAAGAGTGGTCAAGTTTATTGGAAAAGTGAACGGGTATAAACAAGTAGACATGAAGAAGTTGCATGAAGCTGCGGAAGCAGAGCAACAAAAACAAATGAATAATGTTGACAAGAAATATACAGCCATTGACGTGCTCAGACATCCCCGTCTACTGAAGAACACAGTGTTATTAGGATGGATCTGGTGAGTAGATAACCCACCTCAGGTATAAAGGAAATATCTTGATTCTTGTTCGGTGTCGTTACACTTTGTAATATAAATAAATAAAACGACTTTGAATGAAAAAAAAAAAAAAAAAAAAAAAAAACACTCCAGAGAAAAATTATCTGAGACGCGCCATGCACAAATATGGGTCTACAAACAGCGACAATCAAAATCAGTTTAGATCTAGCCATTTCTGATGACTTTCTTTTGTGCATGCCAGTATAATATTTATTATCAATATATTCTGTAAGAAAACAGAGAATGCGCTGACAACACTGTGTTGTTATTGGGCCTTCATATATGCCTACAAATACGCCTACAAAGTACCTTTCAAATGGCTTGGCTCATAACTCCATGATACTCATTTGGTATGAACACTCATTTAACTCATTAAAGACTGAATAAAATCTCCCACACTATATATTGATAGAATCCACTTTCGATTTTAGGTATGTCAGAATATATGATGAAAATATTCCTAATAAAAAACGGTTGAACTATTTGCAAACAGTGGAGCCCATGATCAGACGCCGCATTCTGCGGTATCTGACCTTGGTCTACACTGTTTGCCAGTTACCCATGTAGGGTCTCCAGTCTTCAATGGATTAAAGCTTGCTTACCAAGTAATGCTTACTATCCGCGGACGCCTGATTACACCCTTTATTCTGGGGTCCATGTCTGTTGGTCTGAACATTCTGATTCATCATTCGTTTACGGATTTATGAGTTTGGATTATGGCTTGGGTACCATGACCGCAACTGCTATAAGATGCTTTTTAATGATTACCCACAATATGTAATTTGTGTAGAAAAGTAGATTCAAACACTTCGTTTCGTCGTAAAGGGACTATATCTCGATTGTTCGCACAGTGATAATATTTTATTTATTCAGCTGTTAGCTTAGTAATTCGGCATTGACGTATATTTGCTAGCTTTGAACTGTTTCCCGCAACGACTAAACATCGTCATATTGCTGTTACTTTTTGCAGACATATCAAATTTCTTTAATTTAAAGCTGAAGAGAATACACATGTATTTGCTTCTGCTTTTTATGACGTCTTAATATAATTTTCCGTTCTTTCTGTGCTTGCTGGAGTTTTTTGTTAGCATAAAAAGCACAGCCTGTCTTCATTTTACTTTGAAATAAGATCGTAGGTAGTATAAAAGAGGTTGTATATATGTAATGTCATGACAAACCCTTTCTTTAGAAATATGAGATCTGCGCAAGCCCAGACCAAGATGCGTACTTACACTGCTGACCATGGTTTACGCAGTTTACACATGCATGGACAATAATCATGAAATCATACAAGATTGTAAAGAGCCTATTGCGCATGCCTTTAAAGATTACTCGGTTTACATTTTTGTCATGATAATGATAATGTTTGTTTTCTTCAGGTTAAGTTTGGGTATAATGGGGTATGGAATACAGTTTGGCGTGCCAAACCTATCAGGAGATCTTTACCTAAATATTTTCCTAATCGGCATCATTGGCGCACCATTACAGTTTGTCAATATATGTTTGTGTAACAGGCAAGTTGCTATGATACTGTATTTATACTGAATTCGGACAGACAGGCATGAACAGACAGTGGTGACTCAGATCAGACGCTATAAATCCCAGCGTCTGATCAGGGCCTGCACTGTTTATCACTCGTCCAGCAGTCTTAGGCAATTACCGGGTACTTGATTTTGGTAGGGGTCTTTCCTTAGACAAAACCCCTTTTCGGACTTGAAGTGTAAGAAATCGAACCGGAAGACACAAAAGTAATTTCCGTCTTATAAAAAGAAGTGTATCGAGTTCCTTAAGGTTACTTTTTATCATTTTTATGAGACTATGAAACGGCTACTGGGTTTAAAACTCGCATTCACTCAGACTTGTATAATACCAAATATAGGGATGAAAATTGATCATGGTATAGTACATGGATGAAAGAGAAAATAATTGACGTATCAAGGACGCAATGTCAACGCAACGAGAAACGAAATACAATCTTTCCCGTCTGCACCATACTTGCATCACTTCATTGAAGATCATACTAGGTCTGAGTTAAATCGTTATTACGTCAATGCTGTCGTTCTTACGCTCATATTCAGCTACTACTGCATCCCGATTCTTCTACGTCCTCGCTACATACTTTTTTTTAACATGCAGAGTTCAACCACGTCCTCCAGGTCCATAAAGACCACAATACGGTCTTTCTATTGCGTTTCTACTACGTTGTAAAGTTTTTACTCCATCCGCTCAATTTTTAGGACGTGGTATGCGGCAGACTGTATGCCTAGTTATCAACCCAATCATTGTTGATGGTTACGCTTCACTCTTTAATTGCTCGGCGGCGGTTTGGTCCTCAGACTCAATGACGGCCTCTTCGTAAAACTTTAGCCAGTGGGTTGGGAATTGACGATGTGTCTTTGGCTTGGCCCGCCGTGGTTCAACTATTGGTTTTCATTTACTCTGGCACACAGTAGAATGAGTCATGCGTACTCGTCTTTGTTTATCATAGTGATAAATTTGATTTTATGTTTTCACTTTGATGCTTTGACTGAGTTGAGAGCCTTTATGCGAACCGAATTTTTATTTAAGAGTAGCATCGGGACCCGGGATGGCCGGCTGTAAAAGTACTTTAACCCACCCCCCCCCCGGTGGTTTATTCTACTGACCGTTCTAAGGCGTTGGTCCCGGTGTTAGTCTTACTCTTTGTTGCTTTGTGGTTTATTCTACGAGGCGATTTGTTTTATATCTTACCTTGTGTTATTTTCTTCTTGTGTTTTTCAGTCCTTTTAGCATTGCGATTACCTAGCTTGGGGAAGAGAGAGCTAATCTTTGTGCTTTTCGTATGTTTGCTCGATTTGCGCTTGTTTGGTTTTGTCTGTTTCATCTTCCTCGGTGTCTGGGAAGGGCTGCGGTTTGTAATTGTGGCACTCCCTGGACTTTTCTCTTACCTTTGTTTTTATTCTACTGACCATTCTAAGGCGGTGGTTCCAGTGTTAGTCTTACTCTTTGTTGCTTTGTGGTTTATTCTACGAGGAGATTTGTTGAGTCTTGTCTTGTGTTATTTTCTTCTTGCGCGTTTCAGTCCTTTTAGCATTGCAATTACCTCGTTTGGGAAGAGAGAGCTAAGCTTAGTGCTTTTCGTGCGTTTATTCGATTTGCGGTTGTTTGGTTTTGTCTGTTTTCTCTTCCTCTTGGTGTCTTGGAGGGGCTGCAGCTTGTGACCGTGGCACTCCTTGCGCTTTTCTCTTACCATTACGAAAACACGCCTATATAATTTTGACCCCCTTCAACCCCACTTTTATATAGTAAAACTGGGGTTTACAGGGGTATACATTATTTTTCTTATTTCTGCTCAAAAACATAGATTGTGGGTACCCGTTAGAACCGCCTCGGCGAGGCGGTTCTAACGAGTACCCACAATCTATGTTTTGAGCAGAAATATGAAAAATATCAGATTTTTGTATCTGAAAATTTTCCTTTTTTGGGTTGTAAAATTTTCAAAAGTATTTGAATAGGTGTGTTTTCGTAATGATTTTTTGGTCTAGTGTGACTGGGGTTTAACAAAGGAATCTCTTTGCTTATATAATTTCACTCGACTGAGCAACTCAATCAAGTTCACAATTTAGGCATCTGGAAGGGTTCAAACTCGGTACATCTCGACCTCAAGTTAAGAGCTATGCCACTGCACTACTCAGCTCTTCTGATATATCTTGACGTTACCGTTACTATTAACCCTTGTCATGCTGAATAAATTAAGATGCCACGCCCACTACTAATGGTCAGCCAATCAGATTACTTTGTCTAGGTTGTTGATACACATTCACATATTTAATAACAAAAAGTACAGATCCTGATCAGTTGGCTTCTCCAAGATCTACACTGTTTGCCAAGGCAAGGTTTATTCTGGTTCAGCAGGACTAGGGTTTAGTAGGTTGTTGTTTCTTACTCCTGGACTTTTCTCTTACCTTTTTAGTATGTATTTGGAAGACTTGTCGCTTTTCAGGTTTGGAAGAAAAAAGACAGCAGTTATGTTCTTCAGCACAAGTTTGATAGGGGCCGCACTTGTAGGAATGTTCCAGTATTTGAACTTTGACAGTGAGTACCAACACTTCGGAATAAGAACTGAATATACATATTGTTTTATTTCCTCATGAAAAACATGCACTGTGATTAGTTGTGAAGAATACGTCATATTTACGTAGAATAAAAGAAAAGCTATTCAGTAAACACATGTAAGGGTCTGATCAGACTACACGAGGGGACATCCTGATCTTTCACCGTACATACTATGCAACCAATTTCATCGTTGCATGATCCAAACTGATTATACTAGGAAATAGAGTTTAGATGTCAATGGAAAGAAAAGGGTATCAACAGATTTCTTATATATATTAAAACATTACGACAGGCTACAGAAAATTGTAATCTTTTTAAATATACTTTACTTTTGGCATCTTACTCAGCTCATTTTGACGTCTATCAGTCCTACGAGAATGTACAGTCGAACCTGGTTATCTCAAACTCGCTTATTTCGAATTACCGCTTATCTCGAAGTGAAAATTTGGTCCCTGTTTAACATGAAACTATGACAACAGGTAACAAAATATTGTGGAAAAGAGGAGAAATTGCTCCCTAGGAGCAATTTCTCCTCTTTTACACAATATTTTCATTATATCTCTATTTTCAGGAGTCAAATTACATATTCATTTGTGAAATGTGGTTGTTTGATTTATCGTTTTTCCTCAATTCTGCAAATCTGATATGTCGAGATACGGATATCTCAAAGTATTTCAGAGAGTCCCTTGGACTTCGATAACGAGAGTCGACTGTATATGCAATAAGATAGGTCCTAGGAGATTTTGAACTGATAAAAACGATAATATTAATGGAGAAAATAACAGTATAAATACCTACACATACCACAGCGAACGTCTTTACATCCGATATCGGTACCCGTGTAGTCATTAACTTAATTTTATTCCACAAAGGGAAATTTTCGCTTTTAAAGACAACGTACTGAAAAGCTCAAATTTAGGATAATAAAACTGTTCACTTAATTTCAAGGGGTACAAAATATATATGATCGAAAATGCTTTATTTCCAGATCAAAGTACAAAAGGCTTACTTGTTAATATATTTGCTGTTACGTCATTGCTTTTAATATACGCTGGATGGTCACCCATACAGACCCTTACAATAGAACTCTATCCCACTGTTGTCAGGTAAGAGAAAGAAAAGTAGCTACTCTGTCGTCATTATGAAAACACGCCTATTCAAATATATAGAAAATTTCATCTCCAAAAACTGTAAATTTTCAGACAAAAAATTCTGATATTTTTCTTACTTCTGCTCAAAACATAGATTGTGGGTACTCGTTAGAACCGCCTCAACGAGGCGGTTCTAACGAGTACCCACAATCTATGTTTTTGAGCAGAAATAAGAAAAATAATGTTTACCCCTATAAACCCCAGTTTTACTATACAAAAGTGGGGTTTGAGGGGGTCAGAATTATATAGGTATGTTTTCGTGATGTGTACGCTTAGGCGGTATGAGCCGTAACGTGCGAAAGTATACCTTTTGACATGTCAGCCAAGCGAAGGCTAATAAACCTCGATCGACATGCTGCAAATGGATTCTGTTTGTTATTATAGCAAATCTAATATAGATATAATGGAGGAAGATGAAATGTTTGAGCATCACAAATTTTTGACAAAATAAAAAATGTAGCGTCTGTGATCCTCAGAAGTGAAAAATGAATATTTTTCATTCCAGGAAAGGCACAGAATAAAAATGCTTTTGGATGGATTCCATTAAATCAAGCAACATACGTTTGTTCAGACAATGTCTTGTTTTAGATTTATGGAATGAATTAAGGGTAGCAATGATTCCAGGAATTCATGTGCAGTGAAACGGATGAGGCATTATTTACAAGAGCTAAGCCGTCTAGAACAAAAGGAAGTAAAACTTCATCGATTTATATATATCATTCAGGGATACAATTCCCAGCTGGTTAAACGCAATCTTGGCAACTATGAATAAATGTTCTCCGTAGTACATCCACATCCGAAGTTTGGCAGCAAATGTTCGCTGTAAACAATTATATGCATAGCTGAATAATCGTCCATGACATAAGGCAGTTATAAAATGTTAAGAAGGCGGCAACTGCATTTTCGGGGAACGTTATCTCATATATATATTAATGTAGATTTTTTTTTATTTCGACTGAATTAGTCGGAATTATGTGGCCATCTATATTTTTTACCCCTGTGCTTTTCCGAAATGACGCATTGACAATTGAATTTTGGGTGGGTCCACTGTTTCAAACCTGGGTGTCAGTAAAACAACAACAAACCAAAAAATTAAACAATATAAATTCTGCTGAGCCGTCTCATTAAGGGTTCAAATTGCGCTAAACGCTGTGCCTTCATCTCCATGATATTACTCTCTTTTATTGACTAATATTATGTTTGAAATTGAATACGTTTCATTCAACCTTGTAAATTATCACCATGAATGTCTAGTTTGAAGGCTTTATAATTTACAGGAACATTGGTTACGGGATACAGAATACCCTGGCAAGGGTTGGTGCAATCATTGGACCACAGCTTGTAACCTTGGTAATAGAGTTTTAAAATACAAGTTAATGACACTATAGCTACTTTTGTAGTCCGCTAAACATTATCTTGTGTATCGTTGATTTTAGTTTCATATTGATACTATCCTGTCCATTGTCCACACACATCTGAGTTTCTGATATCTATCCTTCACTGTTTGAATTTGGACTTCTATATTGTAAGAAAACGGGGTCACAAGCCGTTTGCATTGTTCAAAATAGTTTTATTCAGATGTGCAGGATCTGAAGGAAGAGTTGATTAATTTACTAGATGTGGCAGCGCCAGGAACTGTTTTGTATCTCCTATTTAGTAAAATTGGTAATATACGCTGTATCCGTTCAACTCTTAATGCTCTCTTCATGAGCGTCTAGGAAAAGAGTTACCATTTTCGCCAAGGTTGCGAATGTGGAGACGAATCTAGGCTTTTGCTGTGCGCATATGGGATAATGATCTCATTCTATTTTAGTGCATAGTACCATTCAACTCCTGCAATTTCTCCGAATACTATAGTAATACAGGCTTTCCAAAAATAATATTCTATCATGTTTAAGGCTTACAGAGCCTATATTACATACAAAAGGTTTATGTAATACAGGACTGCAAATTATCATGGCCCAGTTGTTCAAAGCGTCGTTAGCTTAACGAGCTCGTTAAGGGTCATTTCGTTAACTGTTTTAAGGTATTCAATATACAATATTCTGATATTTTTTGCTGAAAAAATGTGAGTAGCTTTTGCACTCACATTTTTTCAGCAAAAAATGTCAGCATATCTGCGTATCACTCGATGTAAATTTTAACGAATCGTTAACTAACGACATCGTTAGCTTTGAACAACTGGGCCCTGTTTGTTTTACTTTTGTTTGTTTGAGCATATGGAGTAAACAAAGCGATAAATGTTGAAAACACCGACATGATCCGCAACGCAACAGTAAGATCCTTATTTCATTAATGTTTGCAACGAATTTGTGCAGTTGGGTCAGGATATTCATTGTCCGGTACAAAAGTTAGGGGCAATGTCCCAGTCAGCATTCTACGTAACTCTATATCGGGCCGTCATCGGCCCGTCAGGGTAGCTGACGGGCCGATGACGGCCCGATGTAGATTTACGTAGAATGCTAGCTGGGGTAGGAGAATATACCGATGATCAGATAAAGTGATGATCAGACTGCCAAAATGTAAATATTGTACTAGGTCTTAACCGCATATGGCATAAGGGTGATCATTACGAAAACACGCCTATTCAAATATATAGGAAATTTCACATCCAAAAATTGAAAATTTTCAGATAAAAAACTCTGATATTTTTCATATTTCTGCTCAAAACATAGATTGTGGGTACTCTCTAACGAGTACCCACAATCTATGTTTTTGAGCAGAAATAAGAAAAATAATGTATACCCCTGTAAACCCCAGTTTTAGTATATAAAAGTGGGGTTTAAGGGGGTCAAAATTATATAGGCATGTTTTCGTGATGGTTCTTCCTTTGTGCACCATTTATTATATTTTACTCCCCTAATTCTTTGAAGTTTGACCGTCCATTTCACTATCTCTTGATGTGTCTAAAAACTGTTTGATAAGTGGGAAATAGTATAGACCCTCATAAGAGACGCGTCTGACCTGGGTCTACACTGTTTGCAAAGGACTGTCTGTCCTAGAACTTAGGACTGTAAGGATACATATATGTATGTGTATAACTTTTTTCTTGTAGGACTTTGCGGTACCAGGTATAATGTACATTGTATGTGCTGGATGCGGGTTTCTGTCAATTTTGATGATGTGCCCTCTACCAGAAACGAAAGATGCTGTACTTGAAGATATAATTAACCCATAATGCTCTCTTAACAGTTTCAGCTGATTACACGTTTATGATAACTTACCAGATACAAAGCTTTCGCACTGAATTTAATTTCTCATGAGGAAATAATTTGCATGAACTATTGCTGCAAAAATTGAGAAAATAGTCAAGTTATTGTCTGCTGAAATGTTACGCAACTTGCAAAATGTTAAAAGTATCTGTTTATCTGTTGGAAGATTCCAAGGAATATAAGAATACAAGTGTGTAATATCCATTTGTTCAATTAATCCTTGGGCTTCGCTGTTATCTGTATACACACACATCTACAAAATGTCCTTCGAAAACGCATCGATTAAATTTACTTGTATGAAATTATTTTTATTTTTGTCATCGGAGTAAACAATGCTGCTTGCATTACGAAAACACGCCTATTCAAATATTTAGAAAATTTCACCTCCAAAAACTGAAATTTTTCAGATAAAAACTCTGATATTTTTCATATTTCTTCTCAAAACATAGATTGTGGGTACTCGTTAGAACCGCCTAGGCGAGGCGGTTCTAACGATTACCCACAATCTATGTTTTCAAGCAAAAATAAGAAAAATAATGTATACGCCTGTAAACCCCAGTTTTACTATATAAAAGTGGGGTTTAAGGGAGTCAAAATTATATAGGCATGTTTTCGTGATGTCTACTAAATGTCTTTTCCATTTGTCGATAATGTCTATAAAGGAGGGATTCTTTGGAAGGCAGTAACACATCAAATCAATGCAAATAGCAGTATTGGTTTTACTGAGTCTGTTCATGAACAAAAATATAAGATGCAGCGCTTCTACCATCTCCCACCCAAGGTTGAATGATGCTATTGAAACATCCTGCCGGTATGTTTATTTACATTAATAATCAGCGATATGTCAGACGCAACATTTTCGTGTTTACCTTCCAGTTATTTACACACACGCTTTGTGTCACATCGTAATCGCGGTTTCCCTCAATTAGCTTTGGTCCATATATTAAGTCCGTGTCGAAGAAACAGTCCTAGTTCCCTCGCGCAATCTCAATTTCAATCCGGAATTTCTTGTCTGAATAGGTTTTGATATTTCATGAAGGCCGCCATCTTTCTTTTGGTCAAGGAATTTGACAGCCAATGAAATCGCTACAATCGAGGGGTGACAATTTTGGGGGTTGTATGGACACTATGGGTCATTCTAAATCACACGCAGTTCCAACCACCAGTCAACCAATGCAAGGGCTTGACTGAAGGACCCATGATTGTAATTGGACGAGCCGATGGCTCCTCTGGAGTGCCTGGAATGGATCCTCGGTTTGTTTCATATAAATACTGCAGCTCTGGAACACTGCACCGGAAACTTTTATACCGAGAACATGTATGGCATTTCCACGTTGGTTGTCTGGCCAAGACCCAACCATTTACTTTTGAATTAGTGAGTCAAGCTTTGAAGTGTGTTCCCAGCTAGCATTCTACGTAAATCTACATCGGGCCGTCATCGGCCCGTCAGCTACCCTGACGGGCCGATGACGGCCCGATATAGATTTACGTAGAATGCTGACTGGGTTATACAGTCGAACTTCGTTGGCTCAAACATCGTTGGGATTATGGAAATTTGTTCTATGGTAGTTCGAGCTACTGAGGGTTAATCATACCACCAGGTCAGGAACCAGTCAGCATTCTACGTAAATCTATATCGGGCCGTCATCGGCCCGTCAGGGTAGCTGACGGGCCGATGACGGCCCGATATAGATTTACGTAGAATGCTAGCTGGGTATTGGGATAATTTAGGGAAGTCTTTTTGATCTTCTATACAAAAATGGTATGCTGAGTATACTTATTAGAATCACCTCATTGATGCGATTCTAATGAGTACACACAACGTACAATTTCATAATAACATTAGAAAATTTTCTCCAAAATTCCTAAATATTTGTTATTTTGAGCTACCAAAAGAAATTCATAGGGACTCAAAACGAGCTCAATGAGGCATGGTAAACGAGCCATCGTTGTTCGAGCTATTGAGGTTCGATTGTATGTTAGATACGCCAAAAGGGCCTGATTACGAGTTTGGTTCTGAGCTGCAAATCTTGAAGAAAGTTTTCTTGGAATGTATTCTGGGCCTTCCAATAATTAAGTTGATTACTATACCTAGTTAGACTTCGTAGGTGTAAAAGGTTCTATGAAAAGGATAATTAAGTCCTAATTGTAAACTTCATTTGTGCTTGTTAACTATGAAGTGCTTCGTAAGATATTTTTGGCAATGAAGTAAATTAGTGATAGTGGAGCGCTCGTGGGAGGATGTTAAGCTTTTTGTGGAAATAGGCATTTCATCAATACTACTTGATACCCAAACCAAACCAAATTTCACACAGAACAATGTACCCCAACGTCCCTTTCACCATAGCAGTTCTTTCGCAGGCGTCATATTGTGATAGCTTATTAATATTGCTGTAGAGTAACAGGCAGTGTAATGTTATTTGCAAGTCTGCGTTGAGAGTGTGTTAGTGACGCTCAGTAATTCACGCTACCCATAGCCTTAGTTATGCTACCTTAGTTACCTTAGTTATAAGATTTCAACTCATCATCACCCTCATCTTCGTATAATCATTTGGTTTATCAAATGTGAATGTCAGAATTTATGAATAATAATTAATAAGCGGCAGACGGGGTTCTAGTTTTATTTACATTCTCCCTATTGTATAGCGTAGACCCTCAGGTGAAAGCAAAGTGTTTTCTCCCTCCCCTCCCATCCCCTTGCACGTACAAACGCTCGCTTCGCGCGCGAGAGAGGTTCATCTAGTAATGAGAGAAGTCACATTATATATTTTCGAATTAATGCAAATTAGCTCGGTTATCCCAAAGGAAATGGAAACATCAACTATACTAAACTGAAGTGCGGAAAATCTTCAACAGTAGTGACGATTCTTGGAAGCCAAAACGCACATATACAATGATAATAGTAGAGGCCTACTCGATTTTATTGAGTCTGTACATGAACATTATTGTACGAAAAATTGCATCACGAAAACATGCCTATATAATTTTGACCCATTTAAACCCCACTTTTATATAGTAAAACTGGGGTTAACAGGGGATACATTATATTTCTTATTTCTGCTCATAAACATAGATTTGGGTACTCGTTAGAACCGCCTCGCCGAGGCGGTTCTAACGAGTACCCACAATCTATGTTTTGAGTAGAAAATATGAAAAATATCAGATTTTTTTTTTCTGAAAGCTGTGAAATTTTCAATATATTTGAATAGGCGTGTTTTCATAATGGTGTGAAAAAGACCCGTCCATTTCATTGTCGTCATTGAAAGCAAAAGAGTAATTATAATTTGGAAAATTGTTTATTATGTTGGGGTTTAACGACACGTCAACCCTTGAGGGTCATTTTGTGTCGTCTCCCAGAGAAAGGGAGAAAAGAGGTAGAAGAGAGTAGAGGAGATGAAAGAGAGGGACAGAGAAGAAAGAGGAACAGGAATGAAAGTGAAGAAACAGAAGAAATAAAAACATTCCCCCTCTACCCTTACCCACTACAAGGATAGCAGGCCTTGCCCAACTGTAAGCCAATATCAGTTGGACGCCCCAGTGATGTAAGATACACAGCACCTTCGCACCACCCAACCACCCCTATAATTTGGAAAAATAAAGAAACAGGGTCAATAAGTATTTTTGCCTCAACTTGACTGTAATTTCATAAGTGTTTATTTTCTGGTGATTTAGGCTTCCTATTCAACAAAATTACCCCGCTGAGGCCCTCATCAAAAAAAACTGACTGCTTACGTCATTACATGTAACTGACATCATCAGTGAAGTGTTAAGACAACAATGTCAACATGCTGAATTTCAACGAATTCTAATGAAGATTTTCAACCTTTAGACTTGTCTGTTTCTTGCAAAGTGACAAACAAAGGATTTAATGACCTACCCATATATATCATAGTATACTTCAGTGCTTGATCAGCCTCTTCATTTTGGGACCGAAAAACTGAAGGTAGATCATTTTATTTCCTGTCTGATTTTTTTTTTCTGCCCTCTTTTATATTGTTTCAGACTTTGATTATTTTCATTTTCTGGGAATACAGCTCTTTTGAAAGGTCTAGAAAGGTCTAGGCTAGCGAGAGCACATTGCATTTTATCCGGCTATAAATATCTATAGACCTTACATTAAATAAGATATACATGGTAAAAAAGAATGCAGCTCACTCCTCGGCCTGAGATAGACAGCTCGTATAATATTATATTTCCCTACTTTCATATTAGATGACTTGAGGCCCCCTTTCTCTTGAACCTGCCTCCTTGTAATTTTGAGTGTAATCCAGTTACTATGTAGAAAAGTAGATAAAATCACGTCATAAAAATATAAAATTCATCAAAATAAATATAAAATAATCGAGAGAAGCACGTTCAAATATCACTAAAACAATCCTTGATTTTCTGTGTTCACAGTCTCGATTCGTCGTTTGACACTTCCCGCAAAAAAAAAACGTAAATAATTTTTGTGTGTTCGTTTACACCGAATGTTTGGGGCTGAGCGTCTGTCGTTAGAATCATTTCAACGTTAGTATTTTTTTTTTCCTTTCCTTTTATTTGGATCAGATAAAAAATATTTTATCAGTTTTTAACTTTTATACGCACAGTGGACGGGTCATACTACGCGGAAACAGATTTTAATAATACTCGGTCTAGAAAAATTGCTCAGTCTATTTTAATCGAAAAATCACCCTAATTATCTCCCTTGTTATTCAAGAGTTGCGATTATCAGTACCGGTAGTTACCTTAAATAGTTATACAGGAATTCCGAAAGAAACGTTCCTCTGAAAGCAAGGAAATGCATCAGTTAAACAAACATAGCAGACTCGGCTTTGTTTTGTTCTGTATTTTTAGATTACCGTAATAACCCGAAGTATTAGGACGGACAAGCCTGTGCAAACAGAGTAGAATCAGATCAGACGCCGCAGAACGCGGCGTCTGATCAGAATCTACGCTGTTTGGCACTCGTCCTGCGATGTTTTAAACACATCAACAGGTAGTGGAACAGACTGTTTCAAATAATAGGACAAGTATGGTAAGGAAAGGTGTCCCAATATTTAGAATAGATACGGTAGGACCAGTGATCGCAACAGCTGTCATTAAGTGTTTGCGGTCTTACAGATAATGTTATTTAAGTTCCCGATCTTTTGGAACTATTGTGCGCATCTATTTCATATTAAAATATAGTTTTCTCTTCCCATTGGAAGGCTATGATCTGTGATTGTGGCTATTCCTGGACATAGTCTTTATTTTTTTCCATTTAAAACAGAGCTAGGGGGGCGTGAAGGATAGATGTTGACATTTTTCCTTATCCCCCATGAACACACTCAATCAAACGGAATCTGCTGATTTTCTATTTGCTTTTGTTCTGTATTCCTAATGGACCCCTTTCAGATTTGTTGATTGAGTCTGTTAATGAACTGTAAAATAACTTATAAGACTCACTACCCGCTCCTCCTGGCACCTGGCTGAGCGATACTCTCTTATTAAATCAATAAGCTCTAGGATTCTTAAAGACCAGAAACGATCTACTACAACACAATTAAAATTCAGCTCTATACAAGGGTCATCTAAAAAACAAAGCGAACTATTCTCTTAATGAGTAATTACATGTATTTGAAATATCAAACTAACCTTACAAAAATCCTTCAAAGTAATGTTATTTGTGTTCAATCACCGACCTCCACCGACTCGGCACTTCTCTATTCCCGTTGCTAGGTATCATAAGCAAATGCATCCGAACATGCTCGGTCAAGGCATCTTCTAGTTCCTCTGAGTCCTCAAATTTAACATATCGCGTGTTTTCTTTCAGTCTAGAGAAACTGTCGAAGTTACAAGGACTGAGCTCTAGAGAATAAGAATGGAGCATCGTTTCCCCACTTTTAGCGCACTGGTATTGAAGGCATCCCCTCCTAAAGATATGGTGCAGCATTATCATGTAGGATGACTGGATCTGCTACCAAAAGTTCTTGACGCTTCCTACGGATAGCAGCTTTTGAATATATCCCTTGTAGTACATGCCATTCACAGTTTGTCCAGTCTCTACCCTGTAGCTGGTGAGAACACCGCCGGTATCATAGGCAGACACAATGAGCATCTTTAAGTTCCCTTGTCTCTACATTTCAGGTTCATATGATTTAACCCAAGCCTCGTCAATAGCAAAGATTTTAGAAACAAAGTTATTTTCTTCTGTTTCAAAGCAAGAAAGTTAGTTGGTGGCGACATATAAACGACGTTGCACTTGGTCGGACATCAAATGATGTGGTACCCAATGTGCTGACACCTTTCGCATTCTAAGACGATTTCAGATAATCGAATGAACAGTACCGTGGCTTAAATCGAGTTCCTGGGTTAGTTCCTCTCATGTATATCGTCGATCATTTTCTAGAAATTCTCTCGTTTTTGCTGAAATTCTACGGTCTCACCTCTCACTGTTTTTTTTACACTCTCCCGACCATTGTTAAATTGGTTAGCCCACCTGGCAACTTGTGAATAAGAAAGGGCACTATTGCCACAAACTTCCGGCAAGGCAACATGCATTTCCCCGCACATTCTCTTTACGATAAGATTAAAATTTAATATAGTATCACGAGACGTCGTGTATTGATGACGTCCGTATAACTGACGTCATAAGACTGACACCACCTTGAAGCACGCATGTTGTTTTATCTACTTGCAAAAATTGATCATGCAGTTAGCGGTTATGGAATAAAATGATAGTTCACATTATCTTTTGGATGACCCTCGTATTATGTAGAAATTAATGGGGTTGCAATATGAATAAAAAGGTAAGAGAAAAGTCCAGGGAGTGCCACAATCACAAACCGCAGCCCTTCCCAGACACGAAGAGGAAGAGGAAACCGACAAATCCAAACAAGCACAAATCGAACAAACGTACGAAAAGCACTAAGATTAGCTCTCTCTTCCCCAAGCGAGGTAATCGCAATGCTAAAAGGACTGAAAACCACAAGAACAAAACGAAACAAGGTAAGACATAAACAAATCGCCTCGTAGAATAAACCACAAAGCAACAAGCAGTAAGTCTAACACCGGGACCACCGCCTTAGAACGGTCAGTAGAGTAAACCACAGGGGCGTTTAAAGCACTTTTACTGCTAGCCAACTTCACCCTGGGACCCGATGCTACTCTTAATACAGAAATACATAAAACCACCGGGGGGTTTAAAGCACTTTTACAGCTAGCCAACTTCACCCTGGGTCCCGATGCTACTTTTAATACAGAAATACATAAAACTTCGGTTCGCATAAAGGCTCCCAACTCAGTCAATGCATCAAAGCGAAAACATAAAAATCAAATTAATCACTATAATGAACAAAGACGAGTACTCATGGCTAATTCTACTGTATGCCAGAGTAAATGAAAACCAATAGTTGAACCACGGCGGGCCAAGCCAAAGACATCGTCAAGCCCCAACCCACTAGTTAAAGTTTTACGAAGAGGCCGTCATTGAGTCTGAGGCCCGAACCGCCGTCGTGCAATTAAAGAGTGAAGCATAGCCATCAACAATGATTGAGTTGACAACTAGGCATGCAGTCTGCCGCATAATATCCAGGGACGAGTTGCATAAGGCGAGCGTTACAGAGCGCTTTGTGGCGCTTCGCAATGCAACGGTACGTTACCAAAAAGCGCTTCGTAGCGCTTTGTAACTATGTTTGGAGCTGACTCGCTATCTGAAACAGACTGTTGCATAGCAACGAGACAAAACAAAATGGCGGCGCCCGACGTAGTCAGTGTCCGTTTTAAGAGATGAAATGTTTCTTATTTATTTTATTGTCCTTAGACGGCGTGCATTGTGCAGAAATGACCATAGAACACAAAACCAATCGTTGAAGCAAGTTTTTTTACGAGAAATTCCTAGTTTGAAAATCGTGTCATTTTGGCAGACATTTTAAAAAGCGCTCAAAACAAACAAACCGTTGCATAGCACGGAAAAATCGCTACAGAGCGCTACATGAAAGCGCTTTCCTTATGCAACTCACCCCAGGCTATAGCCAATTCTTTTATAACGGTTAAGAAGTTTTCTGAATTGTTCCGAAAAGTTAGATTTTCCTACAATTTTTCTAAATCTGTACACTAAGTCACCGTAAAATTCTGATTCCGATATACCTTGTTGCAGAAGTGTTTTCAGACTGACGCTGTATTTTTCTACCAAGGCACTGTGTTTGCGATAAAATTTCGAAAACGCCTTACGAAGTTTAAAATAACGATAGCCCTGCCTAAGGAGTTTGGCAGTAAGGGCTTTATTACGGTAGTTGAAGTCACTAAGATTTGAAGAAGCTCTGGCGAATCTAATAAGTTGAGAGATGTATACCCCATATGAGGTACGCCGGGGGACATCGCCATCTAGAAAAGGGAAATTGACTATATCAAAATCAAAATCGTCCCGTTTATCATAGATTTTGGTGGAAACTGTATCATTAGATATACATATTCAAATCCAAAAAAGGTGCCTCGGTATCGGAAGAATTTGCTCTATTTAATTGGAGTTCTGTAGGGTATATGCGGTCCACCATTTGGTCAAAGTAAATATTGTCAATATTTAATAAATCATCAAGGTATCTTGAAGTTGAATTGAAAGCCTCAATAATGTCAATATATGTCAGCCTGATTTTACGTGGATACTTCATGAAATCTCTCTCATAACAAAAACGAAACAAATCTGCAACAAGATGAGCACAATTAGTTCCCATTGGAATACCAATAGTTTGCCTATAAAGTTTAGTTCCAAATCTGATAAAAATATTATCCAAAAGATAAACAAGGGCATCACAGACTTTTTGACACGACCATGAATTGTGATTATTGTATACATCAGAAGTGAAATATTGGGTATTCTCCCTAATAAACATTCGGTTAATTAAATCAATAAGTTTATCTTTTATAAGATGATGAGGTAACGCAGTATACAGTGTAGAAAAATCATATGAAGACCATGTAGAAGCCTGAAAGTTTTTAGATTTAAATTTATTGAGAACATCATTGGAATTTTTAATTGACCAAAAATAATTAATTCCGTCCCTTTCATAAACAGTATCATAGTATCTAATCCAATGTTGAAGTCAGTATTTAACAACACATATTTAACAATACTTATTGTTCAAAAGTAATGAAATGTCTAAAAATGTTATGCATATAAGTAAGTGATAATTCAACAGAAAAATAAATATTGCACGTAGCAACAAATTCAATTGACTCTAAACATTGCATAGGTAAGCGTAGTTTTTTTCCCCTAATTTTTACATATAGGAAACAGAAAAAGACTAATGGTTTCTCATAAGATCTAGTCCCAGAACTAAGTTTAGGCATTCATTACGAAAACAGGCCTATTCAAATATATAGAAAATTTCGCCTCCAAAAACTGAAGATTTTCAGGTAAAGCAATTCTGATATTTTTCAAATTTCTGCTCAAAACATAGATTGTGGGTACTCGTTAGAACCGCCTCGCCGAGGCGGTTCTAACGGGTACCCACAATCTATGTTTTTGAGCAGAAATAAGAAAAATATTGTATACCCCTGTAAACCCCAGTTTCACTATATCGAAGTGGGGTTTAAGGGGGTCAAAATTATATAGGTATGTTTTCGTGATGCAGATTAGCCTGCGCCTCTACACAGTCTCGCTGGCCGATCAGGACCTTTCTTGACGCCTTGCAGAGGCGAATCCAATGGTTATCCAAAACATATGTTTTAATGAGAAATTTGAAAACAAAATCTATATTCAAGGTTGATAAAAGCCCGATATCTAGAATTATGTTTTATAAGTATATATTGCACAGAGGCGAGTTAACCTAATCTTTGTTTGTCTATGGCATTACAGACCTTATCTGTATATATCTTATATGTTGCGCATATATTGTAAGTCCTAAACTTTTTATGTCCATGTTAAAAAATCATATGATTGTTTCAACTGTGAGCCGGAATCATTGTATGAAATTACATTGGCTATGCCCTATGCGCTGCCTCTAAATTACACCTACACAATACAAAAGAAAGAATACAGAGCACGTAAAGTAACACTGTACTGTATCACATTTGGCTCTTCGAACATTGTTTGCAGCATAAAATGTTTAAACATCCCTCGCAGCATCTATCAAAACAAGAGTCACACATCTTACAATACGCATCCCAGCAACAATATTGTTTTTCAACACTTCCACGATCGCTTTCATATTGGTAATCTTTATTCATAGTTCTAGTTTCGTTTTTAATGTGTAAACTATCATCAGCTACACAAACATGAACAGGTTGTATAGTTAAAACATCATGGTTGTTTTCCATATCCATTAATCATAATGTAGAGATAATTAAATTTGCATGATGCGTCACACAAATTGATTGGAATTTGTTTATGATAAACCCAAATCCTAAAAGGTGTCAACAATACACGCACGAACTCCTATTATATAGTAAACTTTATAATCCTATTCTATTGTCATTAATCGTTTATATACATATGTCTGTGTAATGCTTTATACATGTTCAAACTGTGTATACACTATTAGTATATCGGTACAGACAACTCTGTAAAATAACACACAGATGGTTCACTGATTGATTCCCTTATGTTAACGTCTGTATATAAAAGAGACGTTTTATCTTTTATAAATTGAATTTTCGCGGTATCCTTTTTAAATACGGTATTTATAAAAAGATAATATACCCCTGATGAAAGTTTTATAGGATATTATACCCCTGATGAAAGTTTTCTGCCTCCTGCTATGTCTGAGTAAAGTAAATACAATGTAAGTAAACTCAGGAATCATGCGAATTTCAGCGAATTCCTTTTTGCCTGAAAGTAGGTTACCAGAAGTCCCATCTTGGCGGACTGTAGCGACAGTTTGTCGTGTGCTGAACGCATGATTAAAGGTAAACTATGCCGATCGTTCAAATATTCCATGAATACATGTTATATGCACGGTTACAATATAGTATAAACAAAGATTAAAGTGAACCCAGTACCAGTCTAAAAAGATGAAAAAAAAAAACAAAACATTGACTTGAGCTCATTTATGCGTTTTCTTGCTTATTTTTTCTCACTTACTTTTCAATGTATGTGTACGTTAATTTCAGTTTTGTAGTTGGACAGAGCTACATCTAGCTACTTCATGACAAAACAGTTTAAGATTTAGTAGTTATCAAAAACAGGTATTGATCAAAAACAAGTCTTCAACTGCATTCTCCTGTTTTGGACAAACTGCGTACAGAATTAAAAAGATAATATTGAAAGTATTTTTCTCCACCGATATAATCAGAACTGCCACAGTCGCTATTGGTTTCTTATCAGACCCAAGGGCTCCAGTTTTGTAGTTTGGTGAATGACTGTCATTTGATAATTCACTTAAGCCTTTCAGATTCAAGTTCAACCTTGTAACTTCAGAACAGCATGTCGTAATAATAATAATAATGATAATAATAATAATAATAATAATAATAATAATAATACAATAGGCTAGTCACGTATGTTCAACCGAAACCGAGTCATTCTCTCCCTTCCGCTGATTCAAGAAGGGCAGTTGTCAGTTTCTGGTGAAAGAATGTGCACACTACTGGTTAACCGCTTAGAGGAATAAGCCTGCCCAGTAAATGTGGTTAGGTAAACTGACCGCGCTCGACATGACCCCATTGGGTTGACTGGGCCGTCAAACCTCACCACAAACAAAATCAACCGAAACCGAAAAAAGAATCAACTCAAAAATTCCACAAACAAAAACTCAGTCTTTTCGAAGGCACATCAAGAGGACTGGAAGACTGGATATACTGGGCAGGTTCTCGGCCATTTGTTTGTAAAAAAGGACTTCCTATTTGCTTTCCTATATGCCTAGTCCCTTCAGAAAGCGGTCTTAGGCGATTCTAATCTTGGTGTCATTGGTAGGCTATTCTGTGATTGTGGCTTTTCCTGGATATCTTTTTTTACTGTTTCCCTGTAAAGAAACGTAATTCAGAAAAAAAAATCAATAAATGAAGATCCTAACCAGAGACAATAATTTTCATATTACCTAACAAAAGGCTAACATACAGTTGACTCTCGTTATCTCGAACTCGCTTATCTCGAATAACCGCTTATCTCGAAGTGAAAATCTGGTCCCTGCCTAAACATGAAGATCTAACAACAGGTAAAAAATATTGTGGAAAAGAGGAGAAATTGCTCCTAAGGAGCAATTTCTCCTCTTTTCCACAGTATTTTCAATATATCTCTAACTTCAGGAGTCTGATTACACATATATTTGTTAAATGTGGTTAATCGAATTAGTTTTTTCTCAATTCTGCAAATCTGATATGTCGAAGTATGGATATCTCGAATATTTCAGACAGCCGCTTGGAATTCGAGATAACGAGAGTCGACTGTATATTTAATCTTAACAAAAATACAATATTATCTCCCCCATTTCTTGATTTGCTGTTGAAACAACTTTCAGTAAATACATTTGATTCCATTCCTCTTAGTCTACACAGTGTGCTTAGGCCTTCGCGGGATTTTAGTAGGTAGTATATGTAGCTCATAATCAACATATTCCATTACGAAAACACGACTATTCAAATATGTAGAAAATTTACCTCCAAAAAAACTGAAAATTTTTAGATAAAAATTCTGATATTTTTCATATTTCTGCTCAAAACATAGATTGTGGGTACTCGTTAGAACCGCCTCGGCGAGGCGGTTTTAACGAGTACCCACAATCTATGTTTTGAGCAGAAATAATTAAAATAATGTATACCCCTGTAAACCCCAGTTTTACTTTATAAAAGTGGGGTTTGGGGGTCAACATTCTATAGGCATGTTTTCGTGATGCTGGGTTGAATAAAAAGCTGGACAGGGAAGTCTTTAATGACAGACAGTGGCACCAAAAAATGACATTTCATTTGTGTAGAACACTCACTTTGGTTAAAATAAACATTGAATCGCGTCATGAGACAAGGATCTTCAAGGTATATGCGAACAGTAAAAACCAGATCAGCTAGCGAAACCATACTATCTGATTATGGACTTGTTATATTCTTCAGTTTCTAATAATTCTGTAAACGAAAAGTGAAAGTCCTGATCAGACTGCGCGAATGCACAGACATATCTCGCCTTCGTTGTTCAGATATGTCTGAAGACACATTTTCGCATGGTCCGGCTCCACTATGCTGATGTTTTTACAGTTCTTGTTTACTATCCGCAGTTAAATGTGTTACCATATGCCCGAAGACACATCTTCTTCTGACAATGATCGACTGATACGCTAAATTTTATATAGTTCTTGCTTTCTATCCGCATGTACATGTATCACCATATGTCCGAGGTAACATTTTCTCCTAGTTAGGAGCCACTCATACGCTGCAATTTTACAGATCATGCTTACTATTCACATTTACTTATGTCACCATATGCCCGAATACACATTTCTTCTAGCGAGGATCCACTCAAACGCTGAATTTTCACAGGTCAGGCTTACCATTAAAATTATATAGGCATGTTTTCGTGATGCTATCTGCATTTACATGTATCGCCATATGTCCGAAGAAACATTTTCTCCTGGTGAGGATCCACTTATACACTGAATTGTCACAGGTCAGGCTAACTATTCACATTTACATATATCACCATATGTCCGAAGAAGTGGGGATCCACTCATACGCTGAATCTACACAGGTCATGCTTACTATCTGCATTTGCATATATCACCATATGTCCAAATACACATTTCTCCTAGTGAGGATCCACTCAAAAACTGAATTTTCACAGGTCATACTTACTATATGCATTTACATGTATCACCATATGCCCGAATACACATTTCTCCTGGTGAGGATCCACTCATAAGCTGAATTTTCACAGATAATGCTTACGAGAATCTTTCGGGACAATTCGTTTAGCCATTAATTCCTACTTATTTTCGCAATACAGAAACACCCATAATTTCCTTAAAATATAGCAAACCTGTCCGATCTATGATTTATAATTTTAATAAACTTTTTTTCAGATCTCGATATTGATACAAATACTCCTGAGACCTGAGACTGTAAAGACTCTTTGTATTGCTATCCGGCAGCTGGTCACTGGGAATTTAAATTTTAAAATAATTCCTGATTCTAGAATTCAAAATATTATTTCTAAAGGACCGAAATACCGATTTTCTTCTAATATTGACTTCAATAAATGAAGGGAAGAAACTGCTGCTGCCTTGAATGCATTCGGTAATCGATGGTGTAAGCGAGAGTATGTTGAACATACAGCCCTAAAAGTTTGGAAATTGAACATTTTAAGAATAGTTAATAAACGCATTTCTTTCTATTGTCAAAATACTAATTTATTACCTCCTAAACCAAGACGTCCGTACGTCCCCTTAAATTTGGTATTCAAGAATTCATAGGAAGTATGTTTTGGCTCCGGCAACAAGGCAGCAAACAATGTCGTCGTTGTTTGACTGCTCCATTAAGCAAGATCTTGGTAGTACAAAGGCCAGGGAACTACAACCCTTGACTGAAGAGAGGTCTGTGATTAATGATCATACCTACCATTCAGCCACAGTGTTTGCTGTAAGTGTTAAAGAAGGCCAAGATAAGCTTCCTACTATATATCGATTGCCTAAACTTCACAGAAGACTATACAAAGCACGGTTTATTATAAATTCAAGCTCTTATACCACTATTGAACTTTCTAAATTGTTGACTTCTTGTCTTACTGCATCAGAAAGCATTATAATAGATAAAGCGACAAGGTCTATGAAAGATCAGGAAAAAATCTGTTTTGGTCCATTAAAAATTCGAATGAAGTTTTGAATAAACTAAATCAAGAAATGTCCGTGCATCAAATCAGGTCTGTCTACATATGATTTTTCCACGCTTTACACTACACTACTTCATAATTAAAAGAAAAACTTAAAAAGTTATAGGAAAACACTCACAAAATTGGTAATTTGTTTTAAGTTAAAGAACTACATTAGTCGAGAAAATTAATGCAAATTTAATCAAAATCGGTTGAAAATTAAGAAAGTTACGGGTATTTGAAAATTTCAAACAAGGTTCTCATCGGCGTCACCATTGTTGTGAGTTTGTGACGTCATTTGCTCCTAATTAAATATGCATAAACTGAATAACTCACATATGCAAAACCATCAAATGCTGTCTTTCTGCATTTGTCTTCTTTGGTATAATAGCAACGTATTTTCCCTAAAATTGCATTGTTGTCTGTCTAACAGAAAGTTTTAATATCATTTAAAAAAATTTCAGCCCCTTATTACATATTCAAAAAGGCGGCGCTCGTGTTGACAATTACAAAAGCTAAAAACTCGAATAACTTCCTCATTTCTTGATGGAATTTGACAAAACTTGCATCAAAATATTCAGTTTGTAAACATCTTGAGCAGCAGATATACTTTATATTTTGTGATTGTTTTCCTTTAATTGTATGGATATTTCATGGGGAAGGTTCCCTCTGTTTTGAATGTAATAGAAGTAATGCCCTTTTTCCACCTCCGAAAAGCATAGAGATTATACTTTATGGTCATGTCTGATAGTGTGTGAAGCTCTCATTTTTCTACTTGACAATATTTATGTAAGATTCGGTACTAAGCTATTTAGACAAACTGTGGGCATTCTAATGGGTACGAATTGCGCACCGCTTGTAGCTGATTTGTTCTGATTCTGTAATGAAAGAGACTTCTCTTTCTGAAGAAAAGCAATCTGAAATTATTGAAGCTATCAGCTCGATGTCTAAACACGAACTATTTATTAAATATTCACATTAACTACTTCGATGGTTTGATCAGTAAAATTTATCCTTCAGAGCTTCAAATAAATAAGACAAATTCTTTTGAAACTGAAGCCTCGGTTTTGGATTTGCATTTATCTATTTCAGATGAGTTTATTATTAAACTTTATTTCATGCAAAGTTTATAATAAACGCGAACGCGAGGATTTTGATTTTGAGATTGTAAACTTAAAAGTGCTTTACCACCACCCCCCCCCCCCCCTCCGGTGGTTTGCTCTACCGACCGTTCTAAGGCGGTGGTCCCGGTGTTAGTCTTACTCCTTGTTGGTTTGTGGTTTATTCTACGAGGCGATTTGTTGTATGTCTTTCCGTGTGTCATTTTGTTCTTGTGTTTTTCAGTCCTTTTAGTATTGCGATTACCTCGCTTGGGGAAGAGAGAGCTAATCTTAGTGCTTTTCGTACGTTTGTTCGGTTTGTGCTTGTTTAGATTTGTCGGTTTCCTCTTCCTCTTGGGGTCTGGGAAGGGCTGCGGTTTGTGATTGTGGCACTCCCTGGACTTTTCTCTTTCTTTTTTGCATACCACGCCTGTTGTGTTTGTGCCGTGTGTGGAGATCCTAGAAAGGCTCCCCGTACATGCATTTAATGGTGTTATTATTTCAAGTGCTAGAGTTTGCACTTTACAATCACCTTTCGTATTCCTCTTCCTCATGATTCTAATTTATACCTCATCGAAGGTTAGATATTTACCGCTATTCGTATCCCGTTTATAACAATTTCTTACTTTACGTTTCTTTGGACTTGTATTAGACTTAGTTATTTATTGTCGGTTGTTGCTATACTCTGTATGCATCGGTCCTACCGCCTGTTTGCATCGCTACTTATGCCTATAATAGCCGGTACGAATACTGCTTTTTATCTAATGGCATTACTTCCTATACAAATATATGAGTATCGCTAACAGATAAAAAATTACTATTTCTCCTATTAGGCTACATTCTGCTTCTTCTTTACAGATTCCCCGTTCTACTGCTAGATTTAACTCTCTGTTACCTACTGTTAACGTTTCACCTTTGAAACTTCACTCTGTATCATCTATAAATTTATATGGCGCTTCCAATTATAATATTTTCAGTAATCACCTTAGAATTAGACTTTCTCCAATTAAATCTCCTATACTTCTAAAATATAAGAATCCGTATAAAAGGAACAGTATGTACCCTAATATTTTTAAGTGCAATGCCAAGAGTTGCAACTATTGCAATCATTTAATTTGTCGGTCAACTATAATTTCCTCACTTAATCATAGACAATTTCAGTTGTAAACAACTCTGATTTAGACTGAAAATCAGAGGATGTTATATATGTTCTCACTTGCAGCGAAGGAGGCTGAGGAATGCAGTATGTTGGACAGACCAAACGGGCCGTTAAAACAAGGTTTAAGGAACATTTGCTTAAAATAAAAAAAGCAAAGAAAATTGATAGGTTTCTTTATCAACATTTCCGGAGTACTGGTCATTCATGATCATCTAGTAAAGTTTTGGTTCAACCTGTTGAAAAAATTATACACAAGTCCAATTCTACCGAAAGATTAAAAATTATTTTAAGACATGAACTAGAACTTAAATGGATTAAACGTTTACAAACCCCTTTTCCACTTGGAATTAATGATATTATTTACCATGAAGGAAATATTTCTACAATGCCGGATTTCGATGCTTTTTCCCTTTTAGATATTAAAAAACGTAATAAACGATCCCAT
This sequence comes from Anodontia alba, assembly GCA_964016985.1. NCBI lineage: Eukaryota > Metazoa > Mollusca > Bivalvia > Lucinida > Lucinidae > Anodontia > Anodontia alba. The sequence continues at coordinate 44,010,653 of OZ024822.1, forward strand.
GGTAAGCGCAAAAATGGCAATTTTAAACGAAAACATAAAACTGTTCTATCTCTTTTTGATTTAAATATTCACTTAAATTCTGGACTTCATCAAATGCTTTCTAAACTAGCTTCACTGTCTTTTTCTTCATTACGTAAGTTAGATGATGAGGCGAATAAATTTTATGATAGAAAACATAATTTGTATGAAGCAGCTCTCCTTACTAGATGTTATACTCAACATGCTCTTCGTCCTTACATTGATTCTGAAATTAACCACATTAGACACTTCATCAAAATTCCATTCATTAATAAAGGTATTGAATTCATAGATTTACCTAGCATATTTTGAGATAATAATGTTATATCCGCTATACCTTCATATTTCGAAAACACGGAATCTCCTATTATTTGTTATAAATATAACAAACCTATCCGTAATACTATACTTAATTTCAATAAATCAGTTTTTGATCTTGATATTGAAACTAGTTCCCCTGACGCTTGAGATTGTAAAGATTCTAAATTTTGTTATCAACCAGCGGGTCATATTGTCACTGTTAACTTGAAGATTATAACTGATTCAGGAATCCGTTCAGTTATTTCAAAAGGACCTAAATATAGATTCCCAACCCACATTGATTTCAATAAATGTCGGGAAACAATTGTCAGTGCTTTTTTGTTTGATTTGGGCTTAACGTCGCTTTCAACCTTTTTCAGTCATATCGCGACGGTGTCTGGATGTGGCAGGGAGCTCAATGCTCACTTTTAGAGTGCTGCCTCACTGAAATATCACGCCCCAGACACTTTGACATGATATTCCACCCAGTCACATTATACTGACACTGAGCTGACCAGTTCTAGCTCTACTTTCTTAATGCTGAGCGCCAAGCGAAAGAGCAGCTAGTACCATTTTTAAAGTCTTTGGTATGACCCGGCCGGGGATCGAACCCGCAACCTCCCGGTCACAAAGCGGACGCTCTACCACTGAGCCACTGTGCCGGTTTGTCAGTGCTTTAAATGATTATTGTACGCGTTGGTGTAAACGAGAGCATGTTGAGTCTTATGCTTTAAATAATTGGAAATTAAAGATTTTTAAGATCATTGATGAACATGTGTTATTTTACTCTAATAACCTTGATATTCTCCCTCCTAAGCCTTAATTATCTTTTCGATATATGACACAAGGTATCCAAGAATTTCATAGGAAGTATGTTTTGGCTCCAGCTGATAAAGCTGCTAATAATGTTGTTGTTGTGCGACGACTTTATTATATCAATACTCTAAAACAAGAACTTGGTAGTACCAAAACATATGAACGGATTTCTACTGACGAGAGATCTATTGTCAATACCCATTCTATCGATATTACTGCTAAGTTTGCAGTGAGTATTAAAGAAAAGCAAGACAGACTTCCTACGTTATATTGGTTACCGAAACTTCATAAACGACCTTATAAAGCACGTTTCATTGCTAATTCTAGTTCTTGTACGACTCCTGTTTTGTCCAAACTGCTAACTTCATGCCTTACTGCTGTTAAAAAAACATTGGATTAGATACTATGATACTGTTTGCGAAAGGGACGGAATTAACTATTTTTGGTCAATTAAAAATTCTAATGATGTTATCAATAAATTTAAATCTAAAAATTTTCAGGCTTCTAAATTGTCTACATATGATTTTTCTACACTGTATACTACGTTACCTCATCATCTTATAAAAGATAAACTTATTGATTTAATTAACCGAACGTTTATTCGGGAGAATACCCAATATTTGGCTTGCAACGAAGAATGTGCTTTTTTCACTTCTGATGTATATAATAATCACAATTTATGGTCATATAAAAAAGTCTGTGATGCCCTCGTTTACCTTTTGGATAATATTTTTATTAGATTTGGAACTAAACTTTATAGACAAACTATTGGTATTCCGATGGGAACTAATTGTCCTCATCTTATTGCAGATTTGTTTCTTTTTTTGTTATGAGAGAGATTTCATGAAGTCTCTCTCACGTGAAAATCAGGCTGACATTATTGAGGCTTTTAATTCAACTTCAAGATACATTATTTATTTTATTATTTATTAAATATTGACAATATTTACTTTGACCAAATGGTGAACCGGATATACCCTACAGAACTCCAATTAAATAGAACAAATTCTTCCGATACCGAGGCACCTTTTTTGGATTTGAATCTATGTATATCTAATGGTACAGTGTCCACCAAAATTTAAATTTATGATAAACGGGACGATTTTGATTTTGATATAGTCAATTTCCCTTTTCTGGGTGGCAATGTCCCCCGCGTACCTCACATGGGGTATACATATCTCAACTTATAAGATTCGCCAGAGCTTCTTCAAATCTTAATGACTTTAACTATCGTAATAAAGCCCTTACTGCCAAACTTCTTAGGCAGGGCTATCGTTATTTTAAACTTCGTAAGGCGTTTTCGAAATTTTGTCGCAGACACAGTGCCTTGCTAGAAAAATATAGCTTCAGTCTGAAAACACTTCTGCAACAGGTATATTGGAACCCGAATTTTACGGTGACTAAAGGTACAGATTTAGAAAAATTGTAGGTAAATCTAACTATTCGGAGCTATTCAGAAAACTTATTAACCGTTATAAAAGAATTGGCTAAAGCCTGGATATTATGCGGCAGACTGCATGCCTAGTTGTCAACCCAATCATTGTTGATGGCTATGCTTCACTCTTTAATTGCACGACGGCGGTTCGGACCTCAGACTCAATGACAGCCTCTTCGTAAAACTTTAACCAGTGGGTTGGGGCTTGACGATATGTCTTTGCCTTGGCCCGCCGTGGTTCAACAATTGGTTTTCATTTACTCTGGCATACAGTAGAATTAGCTATGAGTACTCGTCTTTTATTATAGTGATTAATTTGAATTTTATGTTTTTCGCTTTGATGCATTGACTGAGTTGGGAACCCTTATGCGAACCGAATTTTAATGTATTTATGTATTAAGAGTAGCATCGGGACCCAGGGTGAAGTTAGCTAGCTGTAAAAGTGCTCTACCGACCGTTCTAAGGCGGTGGTCCCGGTGTTAGTCTTACTCTTTGTTGCTTTGTGGTTTATTCTAAGAGGCGATTTGTTGTATGTCTCTCCGTTTGTCTTTTTGTTCTTGTGTTTTTCAGTCCTTTAAGTATTGCGATTACCTCGCTTGGGGAAGAGAGAGCTAATCTTAGTGCTTTTCGTACGTTTGTTCGGTTTGTGCTTGTTTAGATTTGTCGGTTTCCTCTCCCTCTTGGGATCTGGGAAGGGTTGCGGTTTGTGATTGTGGCACTTTTCTCTTACTTTTTTTTCCTTACATGGAGGAGTATGTTCCTCGTCGAGCATCCTACGGTGTTAATATATCGGAACTTATTCGGTGCGCCAGAGTGTCTAGTCATGTTACTGACATGAACACTCGAAATAAACGGGTGATCAATTTTGTATTGCACCCTATGGAAATTTAGGCTGAAACCGGTAAAACCGTAATAACTCTATTAATTCGCACCAAACAGGTTCGCCTTTTATAGGATTTATTGGTCTTAGATAGATACATATTTGGGCCAAACAGGAGAGCGCTGCGTGCAATACACATGGCGAGAAAAGGACTGGAAATGGGTCTGCAGGCGTTGTCTGATGAACAAAGAGATTAAAAAAGACAAAAGGTGACTTTCACTGATTGGATTGAAACTGGTGCCAAAAGATGCTATAGGACCATACTTTCATTGAATGCCATTTTTTTTTTAGAAAGTTTGGACTATCCGTTAGTAAGATATTAGGAGTGAAACATTGACTAATATCAACTTTCAACGGCTATATCTCGAAAGCAAGGCTCTCAGAATTTTTGAGCAGATGGCCACAGTGACTCATAGTCTTTCATCTGGCACAAGTTTCATTCCGATCGGCGAAGGTCGGATTTGACTCAAATAAGCAGTCCAAAGTTGGTAAGGAATACCCAGAATTTCGAACTTAAATAACTCACTTATCTGTCATCTCATTTGGCTGAAATTTGGAACATTTGTAGCACTTATCTATACCAACAAGCTATCAAAAATATGGTAGTGTTCAATACGAAAGCTTGTGCAATATTGGCCGCCAAACATTTATTAAATGAACCTTTTTGCGCCTAAAGCAGGCCGAGGAAAGCACCTACGGTGCTGCAAAAATATGCACATGCGCAGAGTATTAATGTCTACATACATAAAGATAGGTGTGGGTATCGGGGCCAGGCGTCTTGGTGAAAATGGGTCATCAATTTTACATTGCACACTAAGGAAATTTAAGCGGGAAATCGGTAAAACCATAATAACTCTATTAATTCGCAACAAACAGGTGCGCTTTTTATAGGGTTTATAGGTCTTAAGAAGGTACATATTTGGGCTAGACAAGAGTGCGCTGTGCAATACATGTGGAGATATAACGATTGGAAATGGGTCTGCAGGCGTCGTCTGATGAACAAAGGGATTGAAAAAGACAAAAGGTGAATTTCACCGATTGGATTGAAACTAGTGCCAAAAGGTACTTTATCGGACTATCCGTTAGTAAGTTATTAGGGGTCAAACATTACCAAAAATCAACTTTCAACGGCTATATCTCGAAAACGAGGCTCTGATGAACGTCTGATGAACAAAGAGATTGAAAAAGACAAAAGGTGACTTTCACCGATTGGATTGAAACTTGTGCCAAAGTATACTTTAGGACCATACTTTCATTTAATGCCATTCTTCAGAATAATCGGACTATCCGTTAGTGAGTTATAAGGGGTCAAACATTGACAAATATCAACTTTCAACGGCTATAACTCGAAAACGAGGCTCACAGAATGTTTGAGCATAGCCACAGGCCTTTCATCTGGCATAAGTTTCATTCCGATCGATTTAGGTCGGATTGGACTCAAGTTAGCAGTCCAAAATTGGTAATGAATACCCAGAATTTTAAACGTTAATAACTCAGTTCTTTACCTTCTGATTTGGCTGAAGTTTGGAACGTTTGTAGTCCTTATCCATACCTAAAAGCCTCCAAAATATGATAGCAGTCATTAGAAAAGCTTGTGCAATATGGGCCGCCAAACATTTATTAAATAAACAGTTTAAGGTTTATTGCAGGCAAAGGGAAGTACATACGGTGCTGCAAATATATGCGCATGCGCAGAGTATTAATGTCTATATACAAAAAAAAAAAGAAAAAAAGGTAGTCAAGGGAATCGGGACCAGGCATTCTGGTGAACGGATCACCAATTTTACATTGCACCCTATCGAAATTTAGGCGGGAAACCGGTAAAACCATAACTATATTAATTCGCAACAAACAGGTGCGCTTTTTATAGGGTGTATAGGACATAGGAAGGTACATATTTTGACCAAATAGGAGTGCGCAGCATGCAATACACGTGGAGATATAAGGACTGGAAAAGGGTCAGCAGGCGTTGTCTGATGAACAAAGGGATTGAAAAAGACAAAAGGTGACTTTCACTGATTTGATTAAAACTAATACCAAAAGGTATTTTTTCGGACTATCCGTTAGTAAGTTATTAGGGGTGAAACATTGACAAATTTCAACTTTCAATAGCTATAACTCTAAAACGAGGTTCTCAGAATTTTTGAGCAGATGCCCTAGTGACTCATAGCCCGAGGCCATACATCTGGCACAAGTGTCATTCCGATCGGTGAAGGTCGGAGTTGACAAATAAGCAGTCCAAAGTTGGTAGGGAATACCCAGAATTATAAACCTTAATAACTCATTTATTTGTCGTCTGATTTCGCTGAAATTTAGAACATTTGTAGTCCTCACCCATACCAACAAGCCTGCAAAATCTGGTATCGGTCAGTAGAAGAGCACCTGTAATATGGGCCGCCAAACATTTATTAAATAAACCGTTTTACGCTTATAGCAGGTAAAGGAAAGCACATACGGTGCTGCAAATATATGCGCATGCGCAGAATATTAATGCCTATAAATATAAAGGGTAGTCGAGGGTTCGGGGCCAGACAACATGGTGAAAACGGGTCATCAATTTAACATTGCAACCTATGGAAATTTAGGCGGGAAACCGAAAAAAACCCCGTAATATCTCTATTAATTCGCAACTAACAGGTGCACTTTTTATACGATTTATAGGTCATAGGAAGGTTACACATTTGGGCCAAATAAGAGTGCGCTGCATGCAACACACATAGAGATATAAGGACTGGAAATGGGTCTGCAGGCGTCGTCTGATGAACAAAAAGATTGAAAAAGACAAAAGGTGACCTTCACAGATTGGATTGAAACTAGTGGCAAAAGATTCTTTAGGACCATACTTTCATTTAATGCCATTCTTCAGAAAAATCGGACTGTCCGTGAGTAAGTTATTGAGGGGTCAAACATTGACAAATATCAACTTTCAACGGCTATAACTCGAAAATGAGGCTTACAGAATATTTTAGCAGATAGCCACAGTAACTCAAAGCCCCAGGCCTTTCATCTGGCACACGTTTCATTCCGATCGGTGAAGGTCGGATTTGATTCAAATAAGCAGTCCAAAGTTGGTAAGGAATACCCAGAATTTTGAATCTTAATAACTCACTTATTTATCGTCTGATTTGGCTGAACGTTTGTAGTCCTCATATATACCAACGAACCTGCAGAATACGGTAGCGGTCCATAGGAAACCACGAGCATTATGGGCCGACAAACATTTATTGAATAAACCGTTTTACGCTTAAAGCAGGCAAAGGAAAACACCTGCGATGCTGCAAATATATGCCTACATACATAAAAGGTAGTCAAGGGAATCGGAACCAGGCGTCCTGGTGAAAATGGGTCATCAATTTTACATTGCACCCTATGGAAATTTTGCCGGGAAACCGGTCAAACCGTAATGACTCTATTAATTTGCAACAAACAGGTGCGCTTTTTATCGGGTTTATAGGTCATATTTGGGCAAAATAGGAGTGCGCTGCATGCAATACACGTGGAGATATAAGGGCTGGTAATGGGTCTGTACACGTCGTCTGATGAACAAAGAGATTGAAAAAGACAAAAGGTGAAGTTTCATTCCAATCGATGAAGGTTGGATTTGACTCAAACAAGCAGTAAAAACTTGGTGAGGAATATCATTTCGGTCTCTATATAGAAAGGCTAGTCAAGGAATCGGATCAAGGCGTCCTTACGAAAACGGGTCAACAATTGAACACTGCACCCTATGGAAATTAGGGCGGGAAATCGGTAAAACCGTAATAACTCTATTAATTCGCATCAAAGAGATGCGTTTTTAAAAGGATTATAGGTGTCAGGAAGGTACATATTTAGGCCAAATGGGAGAGCGACGCATGCAGTACACGTGGAGATATAAGGACTGGTAATTTGGAACGTTTGTAGCCCTTATCCATACCATCAAGCGTGCAAAATATGGGAGCGGTCAATAGAAGAGCACGTGCAATATGGGTCGCCAAACATTTCATAAATATATAGCTTCTCGCCTATAACAGGCAAAGGAAATCACCGACGGTGCTGCAAATACATGCGCATGCGCAGATTATCAATGCCTATATACATAAAGGCTAGTCAAGAGAATCGGGGCAAGGCGTCCTGGCGAAATATGCAAAATATGGTAGCGGTCAATAGAAAAGCACGTGCAATATAGGCCGCCAAACATTTCATAAATAAATCGTTTTTCGCCTATAGCAGGCAAAGGAAAGCACCGACGGTCCTACAAATACATGCACATGCGCAGATCATTAATGCCTATATACATAAAGGCTAGTCAAGGGAATCGGGGTAAGGCGTACTGGCGAAAACAGATCATCAATTTTACATTGCACCCTATGGAAAATAGGGCTGGAAATCGGTAAAACCGTAATAACTCTATTAATTCGCATTAAACAGGTGCGCTTTTTATAAGGTTTATAGCTGTTAGGGACGTACATATTTGGGCCAAATAGGAGTGCGCTGCATGCAGTACACGTGGAGATATAAGGGCTGGTAATGGGTCTGTACACGTCGTCTGATGAACAAAGAGATTGAAAAAGACAAAAGGTGACCTTCACCGATTGGATTGAAAATGGTGCTAAGAGCTACATTAGGACCATACTTACAATTAATGATATTTTTTTCAGGAAATTGGGACTGTCCGTTAATAAGTTATTAGGGTTCAAACATTGGCAAATATCAACTTACAACGCCCAGAACTCGAAAACGAGGCTCTCAGAATTTTCGTCCAGTAGCCCCAGTGACTCATGGCCCCAGGCCTTTTATCTGGCACAGGTTTCATTCCAATCGGTGAAGGTCGGATTTGACTCAAATAAGCTGTCCAAAGTTGGTGAGGAATATCCAATATTTTGACTTGTAATAACTCACTTATTTGTCGTCCGATTTGACTGAAATTTGGAACGATTGCAGCCCTTATCCATACCAATAAGCCTGCAAAATATGGTAGCGGTCAATAGAAAAGCACCTGCAATATAGGCCGCCAAACATTTTATAGATAAATCGTTTTCGCCTAAAGCAGGAAAAGGAAAGCATCGACGGTGCTGCAAATACATGCGCATGCGCAGATCATTAATGCCTACATATATAAAGGCTAGTCAAGGGAATCGGGGCAAGGCGTCCTGGCGAAAACATGTCATTAATTTTACATTGCAACCTATGGAAATTAGGGCGGGAAATCCGTAAAACCGTAATAACTCTATTAATTAGCATCAAACAGGTGCGCTTTTTATAAGTTTTATAGGTGTTAGGGAGGTACATATTTTGGCCAAAAAGGACCATACTTACAATTAATGATATTTGTCAGGAAAATCGGACCGTGCGTTAATAAGTTATTAGGGGTCAAACATTGGCAAATATCAACTTTCAACGCCCAGAACTCGAAAACGAGGCTCTCATAATTTTCGTCCAGTTGCCCTAGTGACTCATGGCCCCAGGCCTTTCATCTGGCACAGGTTTCATTCCAATCGGTGAAGGTCGGATTTGACTCAAATAAGCTGTCCGAAGTTGGTGAGGAATAGTCAATATTTTGACTCTTAATAACTCACTTATTTGTCGTCCGATTTGGATGAAACTTGGAACGATTGTAGCCCTTATCCATACCAATAAGCCTGCAAAATATAATGGCGGTCAATAGAACAGCACGTGCAATATAGGCCGCCAAACATTTCATAAATAAATCGTTTTTCGCCTATAGCAGGCAAAGGAAAGCACCGACGGGACTGCAGGTACATGCGCATGCGCAGATCATTAATGCCTACATACATAAAGGCTAGCAAAGGGAATCGGGGCAAGGCGTCCTGGCGAAAACAGGTCATCAATTTTACATTGCACCCTATGGAAATTAGGGCGGGAAATCGGTAAAACCGTAATAACTCTATAAATTCGAATCAAACAGGTGCGCTTTTTATAAGGTTTATAGGTGCTAGGGAGGTACATATTTCGGCCAAATAGGAGTGCGCTGCATGCATTACACGTGGAGATATAAGGGCTGGTAATGGGTCTGTACACGTCGTCTGGTGAACAAAGAGATTGAAAAAGACAAAAGGTGACCTTCACCGATTGGATTGAAAATGGTGCCAAGAGATACTTTAGGACCATACTTACAATTAATGATATTTGTCAGAAAAATCGGACTGTCCGTAAATAAGTTATTAGGGGTCAAACATTGGCAAATATCAACTTTCAACGCCCAGAACTCGAAAACGAGGCTCTCAGAATTTTCGTCCAGTTGCCCCAGTGACTCATGGCCCCAGGCCTTTCATCTGGCACAGGTTTCATTCCAATCGGTGAAGGTCGGATTTGACTCAAATAAGCTGTCCAAAGTTGGTGAGGAATAGCCAATATTTTGACTCTTAATAACTCACTTATTTGTCGTCCGATTTGGCTGAAATTCGGAACGATTGTAGCCCTTATCCATACCAATAAGCCTGCAAAATATGGTAGTGGTCAATAGAAAAGCACGTGCAATATAGGCCGCAAAACATTTCATAAATAAATAGTTTTTCGCCTATAGCAGGCAAAGGAAAGCACCGACGGTGCTGCAAATACATGCGCTTGCGCAGATCATTAATGCCTACATACATAAAGGGTAGTCACGGGAATCGGGGCAAGGCGTCCTGGCGAAAACAGGTCATCAATTTTACATTGCACCCTATGGAAATTAGGGTGGGAAATCGGTAAAACCGTAAGAACTCTATTAATTCGCATCAAACAGTCAAATAGGACCATACTTACAATTAATGATATTTGTCAGAAAAATCGGACTGTCCGTTAATAAGTTATTAGGGGTCAAACATTGGCAAATATCAACTTTCAACGCCCAGAACTCGAAAACGAGGCTCTCAGAATTTTCGTCCAGTTGCCCTAGTGACTCATGGCCCCAGGCCTTTCATCTGGCACAGGTTTCATTCCAATCGGTGAAGGTCGGATTTGACTGAAATAAGCTGTCCGAAGTTGGTGAGGAATAGTCAATATTTTGACTCTTAATAACTCACTTATTTGTCGTCCGATTTGGATGACTCTTGGAACGATTGTAACCCTTATCCATACCAATAAGCCTGCAAAATATGGTATCGGTCAATAGAACAGCACGTGCAATATAGGCCGCCAAACATTTCATAAATAAATCGTTTTTCGCCTATAGCAGGCATAGGATAGCACCGACGGTGCTGCAAATGCATGCACATGCGCAGATCATTGATGCCTACATACATAAAGGCTAGTCAAGGGAATCGGGGCAAGGCGTCCTGGCGAAAACAGGTCATCAATTTTACATTGCACCCTATGGAAATTAGGGCGGGAAATCGGTAAAACCGTAATAACTCTATTAATTCGCATCAAACTGGTGCGCTTTTTATAAGGTTTATAGGTGTTAGGGAGGTACATATTTGGGCCAAATAGGAGTGCGCTGCATGCAGTACAGGTGGAGATATAACGGCTGGTAATGGGTCTGTACACGTCGTCTGATGAACAAAGAGATTGAAAAAGACAAAAGGTGACCTTCACCGATTGGATTGAAAATGGTGCGAAGAGATACTTTAGGACCATACTTACAATTAATGATATTTGTCAGAAAAATCGGACTGTCCGTTAATAAGTTATTAGGGGTCAAACATTGGCAAATATCAACTTTCAACGCCCAGAACTCGAAAACGAGGCTCTCAGAATTTTCGTCCAGTTGCCCCAGTGACTCATGGCCCCAGGCCTTTCATCTGGCACAGGTTTCATTCCAATCGGTGAAGGTCGGATTTGACTCAAATAAGCTGTCGAAAGTTGGTGAGGAATAGCCAATATTTTGACTCTTAATAACTCACTTATTTGTCGTCCGATTTGGCTGAAATTTATAGCGATTGTAGCCCTTATACATACCAATAAGTCTGCAAAATATGGTAGGGGTCAATAGAAAAGCACGTGCAATATAGGCCGCCAAACATTTCATAAATAAATCGTTTTTCGCCTATAGCAGGCAAAGGAAAGCACCGACGGTGCTGCAAATACAAGCGCATGCGCAGATCATTAATGCCTACATACATAAAGGCTAGTCAAGGGAATCGGGGCAAGGCGTCCTGGCGAAAACAGGTCATCAATTTTACATTGCACCCTATGGAAATTAGGGCTGGAAATCGGTAAAACCGTAATAACTCTATTAATTCGCATCAAACAGGTGCGCTTTTTATAGGGTTTATAGGTGTTAGAGAGGTTCATATTTGGGCCAAATAGGAGTGCGCTGCATATAGTACACATGGAGATATAAGGACTGGTAATGGGTCTGTACACGTCGTCTGATGAACAAAGAGATTGAAAAAGACAAAAGGTGACCTTCACCTATTGGATTGAAAATGGTGCCAAGAGATACTTTAGGACCATACTTACAATTAATGATATTTGTCAGAAAAATCGGACTGTCCGTTAATAAGTTATTAGGGGTCAAACATTGGCAAATATCAACTTTCAACGCCCAGAACTCGAAAACGAGGCTCTCAGAATTTTCGTCCAGTTGCCCCGGTGACTCATGGCCCCAGGCCTTTCATCTGGCACAGGTTTCATTCCAATCGGTGAAGGTCGGATTTGACTCAAATAAGCTGTCCAAAGTTGGTGAGGAATAGCCAATATTTTGACTCTTAATAACTCACTTATTTGTCGTCCGATTTGGCTGAAATTTGGAACGATTGTAGCCCTTATCCATACCAATAAGCCTGCAAAAGTATGGTAGCGGTCAATAGAATAGCACGTGCAATATACGCCGCCAAACATTTCATAAATAAATCGTTTTTCGCCTATAGCAGGCAAAGGAAAGCACCGACGGTGCTGCAAATACATGCGCATGCGCAGATCATTAATGCCTACATACATAAAGTCTAGTCAAGGGAATCGGGGCAAGGCGTAGTGGCGAAAACAGGTCATCAATTTTACATTGCAGCCTATGGAAATTAGGGCGGGAAATCGGTAAAACCGTAATAACTCTATTAATTCGCATCAAACAGGTGCGCTTTTTATAAGGTTTATAGGTGTTAGGGAGGTACATATTTGGGCCAAATAGAAGTGCGCTGCATGCAGTACACGTGGAGATATAAGGGCTGGTAATGGGTCTGTACACGTCGTCTGATGAACAAAGAGATTGAAAAAGACAAAAGGTGACCTTCACCGATTGGATTGAAAATGGTGCCAAGAGATACTTTAGGACCATACTTACAATTAATGATATTTGTCAGAAAAATCGGACTGTCCGTTAATAAGTTATTAGGGGTCAAACATTGGCAAATATCAACTTCCAACGCCCAGAACTCGAAAACGAGGCTCTCAGAATTTTCGTCCAGTTGCCCCAGTGAGTCATGGCCCCAGGCCTTTCATCTGGCACAGGTTTCATTCCAATCGGTGAAGGTCGGATTTGACTCTAATAAGCTGTCCAAAGTTGGTGAGGAATAGCCAATATTTTGACTCTTAATAACTCACTTATTTGTCGTCCGATTTGGCTGAAATTTGGAACGGTTGTAGCCCTTATTAGTACTAATAAGTCTCCAAAATATAGTAGCGGTCAGTAGAAAAGCACGTGCAATATAGGCCGCCAAACATTTCATAAATAAATCGTTTATCGCCTATAGCAGGCAAAGGAAAGCACCGACGGTGCTGCAAATACATGCGCATGCGCAGATCATTAATGCCTACATACATAAAGGCTAGTCAAGGGAATCGGGGCAAGGCGTCCTGGCGAAAACAGGTCATCAATTTTACATTGCACCCTATGGAAATTAGGGCGGGAAATCGGTAAAACCGTAATAACTCTATTAATTCGCATCAAACAGGTGCGCTTTTTATAAGGTTTATAGGTGTTAGGGAGGTACATATTTGGGCCAAATAGGAGTGCGCTGCATGCAGTACACGTGGAGATATAAGGGCTGGTAATGGGTCTGTACACGTCGTCTGATGAACAAAGAGATTGAAAAAGACAAAAGGTGACCTTCACCGATTGGATTGAAAATGGTGCCAAGAGATACTTTAGGACCATACTTACAATTAATGATATTTGTCAGAAAAATCGGACTGTCCGTTAATAAGTTATTAGGGGTCAAACATTGGCAAATATCAACTTTCAACGCCCAGAACTCGAAAACGAGGCTCTCAGAATTTTCGTCCAGTTGCCCCAGTGACTCATGGCCCCAGGCCTTTCATCTGGCACAGGTTTCATTCCAATCGGTGAAGGTCGGATTTGACTCAAATAAGCTGTCCAAAGTTGGTGAGGAATAGCCAATATTTTGACTCTTAATAACTCACTTATTTGTCGTCCGATTTGGCTGAAATTTGGAACGATTGTAGCCCTTATCCATACCAATAAGCCTGCAAAATATGGTAGCGGTCAATAGAAAAGCACGTGCAATATAGGCCGCCAAACATTTCATAAATAAATGGTTTTTCGCCTATAGCAGGCAAAGGAAAGCACCGACGGTGCTGCAAATACATGCGCATGCGCAGATCATTAATGCCTACATACATAAAGGCTAGTCAAGGGAATCGGGGCAAGGCGTCCTGGCGAAAACAGGTCATCAATTTTACATTGCACCCTATGGAAATTAGGGCGGGAAATCGGTAAAACCGTAATAACTCTATTAATTCGCATCAAACAGGTGCGCTTTTTATAAGGTTTATAGGTGTTAGGGAGGTACATATTTGGGCCAAATAGGAGTGCGCTGCATGCAGTACACGTGGAGATATAAGGGCTGGTAATGGGTCTGTACACGTCGTCTGATGAACAAAGAGATTGAAAAAGACAAAAGGTGACCTTCACCGATTGGATTGAAAATGGTGCCAAGAGATACTTTAGGACCATACTTACAATTAATGATATTTGTCAGAAAAATCGGACTGTCCGTTAATAAGTTATTAGGGGTCAAACATTGGCAAATATCAACTTTCAACGCCCAGAACTCGAAAACGAGGCTCTCAGAATTTTCGTCCAGTTGCCCCAGTGACTCATGGCCCCAGGCCTTTCATCTGGCACAGGTTTCATTCCAATCGGTGAAGGTCGGATTTGACTCAAATAAGCTGTCCAAAGTTGGTGAGGAATAGCCAATATTTTGACTCTTAATAACTCACTTATTTGTCGTCCGATTTGGCTGAAATTTGGAACGATTGTAGCCCTTATCCATACCAATAAGCCTGCAAAATATGGTAGCGGTCAATAGAAAAGCACGTGCAATATAGGCCGCCAAACATTTCATAAATAAATCGTTTTTCGCCTATAGCAGGCAAAGGAAAGCACCGACGGTGCTGCAAATACATGCGCATGCGCAGATCATTAATGCCTACATACATAAAGGCTAGTCAAGGGAATCGGGGCAAGGCGTCCTGGCGAAAACAGGTCATCAATTTTACATTGCACCCTATGGAAATAAGGGCGGGAAATCGGTAAAACCGTAATAACTCTATTAATTCGCATCAAACAGGTGCGCTTTTTATAAGGTTTATAGGTGTTAGGGAGGTACATATTTGGGCCAAATAGGAGTGCGCTGCATGCAGTACACGTGGAGATATAAGGGCTGGTAATGGGTCTGTACACGTCGTCTGATGAACAAAGAGATTGAAAAAGACAAAAGGTGACCTTCACCGATTGGATTGAAAATGGTGCCAAGAGATACTTTAGGACCATACTTACAATTAATGATATTTGTCAGAAAAATCGGACTGTCCGTTAATAAGTTATTAGGGGTCAAACATTGGCAAATATCAACTTTCAACGCCCAGAACTCGAAAACGAGGCTCTCAGAATTTTCGTCCAGTTGCCCCAGTGACTCATGGCCCCAGGCCTTTCATCTGGCACAGGTTTCATTCCAATCGGTGAAGGTCGGATTTGACTCAAATAAGCTGTCCAAAGTTGGTGAGGAATAGCCAATATTTTGACTCTTAATAACTCACTTATTTGTCGTCCGATTTGGCTGAAATTTGGAACGATTGTAGCCCTTATCCATACCAATAAGCCTGCAAAATATGGTAGCGGTCAATAGAAAAGCACGTGCAATATAGGCCGCCAAACATTTCATAAATAAATCGTTTTTCGCCTATAGCAGGCAAAGGAAAGCACCGACGGTGCTGCAAATACATGCGCATGCGCAGATCATTAATGCCTACATACATAAAGGCTAGTCAAGGGAATCGGGGCAAGGCGTCCTGGCGAAAACAGGTCATCAATTTTACATTGCACCCTATGGAAATTAGGGCGGGAAATCGGTAAAACCGTAATAACTCTATTAATTCGCATCAAACAGGTGCGCTTTTTATAAGGTTTATAGGTGTTAGGGAGGTACATATTTGGGCCAAATAGGAGTGCGCTGCATGCAGTACACGTGGAGATATAAGGGCTGGTAATGGGTCTGTACACGTCGTCTGATGAACAAAGAGATTGAAAAAGACAAAAGGTGACCTTCACCGATTGGATTGAAAATGGTGCCAAGAGATACTTTAGGACCATACTTACAATTAATGATATTTGTCAGAAAAATCGGACTGTCCGTTAATAAGTTATTAGGGGTCAAACATTGGCAAATATCAACTTTCAACGCCCAGAACTCGAAAACGAGGCTCTCAGAATTTTCGTCCAGTTGCCCCAGTGACTCATGGCCCCAGGCCTTTCATCTGGCACAGGTTTCATTCCAATCGGTGAAGGTCGGATTTGACTCAAATAAGCTGTCCAAAGTTGGTGAGGAATAGCCAATATTTTGACTCTTAATAACTCTCTTATTTGTCGTCCGATTTAGCTGAAATTTGGAACGATTGTAGCCCTTATCCATACCAATAAGCCTGCAAAATATGGTAGCGGTTAATAGAAAAGCACGTGCAATATAGGCCGCCAAACATTTCATAAATAAATCGTTTTTCGCCTATAGCAGGCAAAGGAAAGCACCGACGGTGCTGCAAATACATGCGCATGCGCAGATCATTAATGCCTACATACATAAAGGCTAGTCAAGGGAATCGGGGCAAGGCGTCCTGGCGAAAACAGGTCATCAATTTTACATTGCACCCTATGGAAATTAGGGCGGGAAATCGGTAAAACCGTAATAACTCTATTAATTCGCATCAAACAGGTGCGCTTTTTATAAGGTTTATAGGTGTTAGGGAGGTACATATTTGGGCCAAATAGGAGTGCGCTGCATGCAGTACACGTGGAGATATAAGGGCGGGTAATGGGTCTGTACACGTCGTCTGATGAACAAAGAGATTGAAAAAGACAAAAGGTGACCTTCACCGATTGGATTGAAAATGGTGCCAAGAGATACTTTAGGATCATACTTACAATTAATGATATTTGTCAGAGAAATCGGACTGTCCGTTAATAAGTTATTAGGGTTCAAACATTGGCAAATATCAACTTTCAACGCCCAGAACTCGAAAACGAGGCTCTCAGAATTTTCGTCCAGTTGCCCCAGTGACTCATGGCCCCAGGCCTTTCATCTGGCACAGGTTTCATTCCAATCGGTGAAGGTCGGATTTGACTCAAATAAGCTGTCCAAAGTTGGTGAGGAATAGCCAATATTTTGACTCTTAATAACTCACTTATTTGTCGTCCGATTTGGCTGAAATTTGGAACGATTGTAGCCCTTATCCATACCAATAAGCCTGCAAAATATGGTAGCGGTCAATAGAAAAGCACGTGCAATATAGGCCGCCAAACATTTCATAAATAAATCGTTTTTCGCCTATAGCAGGCAAAGGAAAGCACCGACGGTGCTGCAAATACATGCGCATGCGCAGATCATTAATGCCTACATACATAAAGGCTAGTCAAGGGAATCGGGGCAAGGCGTCCTGGCGAAAACAGGTCAGCAATTTTACATTGCACTCTATGGAAATTAGGGCGGGAAATCGGTAAAACCGTAATAACTCTATTAATTCGCATCAAACAGGTGCGCTTTTAATAAGGTTTATAGGTGTTAGGGAGATACATATTTGGGCCAAATAGGAGTGCGCTGCATGCAGTACACGTGGAGATATAAGGGCTGGTAATGGGTCTGTACACGTCGTCTGATGAACAAAGAGATTGAAAAAGACAAAAGGTGACCTTCACCGATTGGATTGAAAATGGTGCCAAGAGATACTTTAGGACCATACTTACAATTAATGATATTTGTCAGAAAAATCGGACTGTCCGTTAATAAGTTATTAGGGGTCAAACATTGGCAAATATCAACTTTCAACGCCCAGAACTCGAAAACGAGGCTCTCAGAATTTTCGCCCAGTTGCCCCAGTGACTCATGGCCCCAGGCCTTTCATCTGGCACAGGTTTCATTCCAATCGGTGAAGGTCGGATTTGACTCAAATAAGCTGTCCAAAGTTGGTGAGGAATAGCCAATATTTTGACTCTTAATAACTCACTTATTTGTCGTCCGATTTGGCTGAAATTTGGAACGATTGTAGCCCTTATGTATACCAATAAGCCTGCAAAATATGGTAGCGGTCAATAGAAAAGCACGTGCAATATAGGCCGCCAAACATTTCATAAATAAATGGTTTTTCGCCTATAGCAGGCAAAGGAAAGCACCGACGGTGCTGCAAATACATGCGCATGCGCAGATCATTAATGCCTACATACATAAAGGCTAGTCAAGGGAATCGGGGCAAGGCGTCCTGGCGAAAACAGGTCATCAATTTTACATTGCACCCTATGGAAATTAGGGCGGGAAATCGGTAAAACCGTAATAACTCTATTAATTCGCATCAAACAGGTGCGCTTTTTATAAGGTTTATAGGTGTTAGGGAGGTACATATTTGGGCCAAATAGGAGTGCGCTGCATGCAGTACACGTGGAGATATAAGGGCTGGTAATGGGTCTGTACACGTCGTCTGATGAACAAAGAGATTGAAAAAGACAAAAGGTGACCTTCACCGATTGGATTGAAAATGGTGCCAAGAGATACTTTAGGACCATACTTACAATTAATGATATTTGTCAGAAAAATCGGACTGTCCGTTAATAAGTTATTAGGGGTCAAACATTGGCAAATATCAACTTTCAACGCCCAGAACTCGAAAACGAGGCTCTCAGAATTTTCGTCCAGTTGCCCCAGTGACTCATGGCCCCAGGCCTTTCATCTGGCACAGGTTTCATTCCAATCGGTGAAGGTCGGATTTGACTCAAATAAGCTGTCCAAAGTTGGTGAGGAATAGCCAATATTTTGACTCTTTATAACTCACTTATTTGTCGTCCGATTTGGCTGAAATTTGGAACGATTGTAGCCCTTATCCATACCAATAAGCCTGCAAAATATGGTAGCGGTCAATAGAAAAGCACGTGCAATATAGGCCGCCAAACATTTCATAAATAAATCGTTTTTCGCCTATAGCAGGCAAAGGAAAGCACCGACGGTGCTGCAAATACATGCGCATGCGCAGATCATTAATGCCTACATACATAAAGGCTAGTCAAGGGAATCGGGGCAAGCCGTCCTGGCGAAAACAGGTCATCAATTTTACATTGCACCCTATGGAAATTAGGGCGGGAAATCGGTAAAACCGTAATAACTCTATTAATTCGCATCAAACAGGTGCGCTTTTTATAAGGTTTATAGGTGTTAGGGAGGTACATATTTGGGCCAAATAGGAGTGCGCTGCATGCAGTACACGTGGAGATATAAGGGCTGGTAATGGGTCTGTACACGTCGTCTGATGAACAAAGAGATTGAAAAAGACAAAAGGTGACCTTCACCGATTGGATTGAAAATGGTGCCAAGAGATACTTTAGGACCATACTTACAATTAATGATATTTGTCAGAAAAATCGGACTGTCCGTTAATAAGTTATTAGGGGTCAAACATTGGCAAATATCAACTTTCAACGCCCAGAACTCGAAAACGAGGCTCTCAGAATTTTCGTCCAGTTGCCCCAGTGACTCATGGCCCCAGGCCTTTCATCTGGCACAGGTTTCATTCCAATCGGTGAAGGTCGGATTTGACTCAAATAAGCTGTCCAAAGTTGGTGAGGAATAGCCAATATTTTGACTCTTAATAACTCACTTATTTGTCGTCCGATTTGGCTGAAATTTGGAACGATTGTAGCCCTTATCCATACCAATAAGCCTGCAAAATATGGTAGCGGTCAATAGAAAAGCACGTGCAATATAGGCCGCCAAACATTTCATAAATAAATCGTTTTTCGCCTATAGCAGGCAAAGGAAAGCACCGACGGTGCTGCAAATACATGCGCATGCGCAGATCATTAATGCCTACATACATAAAGGCTAGTCAAGGGAATCGGGGCAAGGCGTCCTGGCGAAAACAGGTCATCAATTTTACATTGCACCCTATGGAAATTAGGGCGGGAAATCGGTAAAACCGTAATAACTCTATTAATTCGCATCAAACAGGTGCGCTTTTTATAAGGTTTATAGGTGTTAGGAAGGTACATATTTGGGCCAAATAGGAGTGCGCTGCATGCAGTACACGTGGAGATATAAGGGCTGGTAATGGGTCTGTACACGTCGTCTGATGAACAAAGAGATTGAAAAAGACAAAAGGTGACCTTCACCGATTGGATTGAAAATGGTGCCAAGAGATACTTTAGGACCATACTTACAATTAATGATATTTGTCAGAAAAATCGGACTGTCCGTTAATAAGTTATTAGGGGTCAAACATTGGCAAATATCAACTTTCAACGCCCAGAACTCGAAAACGAGGCTCTCAGAATTTTCGTCCAGTTGCCCCAGTGACTCATGGCCCCAGGCCTTTCATCTGGCACAGGTTTCATTCCAATCGGTGAAGGTCGGATTTGACTCAAATAAGCTGTCCAAAGTTGGTGAGGAATAGCCAATATTTTGACTCTTAATAACTCACTTATTTGTCGTCCGATTTGGCTGAAATTTGGAACGATTGTAGCCCTTATCCATACCAATAAGCCTGCAAAATATGGTAGCGGTCAATAGAAAAGCACGTGCAATATAGGCCGCCAAACATTTCATAAATAAATCGTTTTTCGCCTATAGCAGGCAAAGGAAAGCACCGACGGTGCTGCAAATACATGCGCATGCGCAGATCATTAATGCCTACATACATAAAGGCTAGTCAAGGGAATCGGGGCAAGGCGTCCTGGCGAAAACAGGTCATCAATTTTACATTGCACCCTATGGAAATTAGGGCGGGAAATCGGTAAAACCGTAATAACTCTATTAATTCGCATCAAACAGGTGCGCTTTTTATAAGGTTTATAGGTGTTAGGGAGGTACATATTTGGGCCAAATAGGAGTGCGCTGCATGCAGTACACGTGGAGATATAAGGGCTGGTAATGGGTCTGTACACGTCGTCTGATGAACAAAGTGATTGAAAAAGACAAAAGGTGACCTTCACCGATTGGATTGAAAATGGTGCCAAGAGATACTTTAGGACCATACTTACAATTAATGATATTTGTCAGAAAAATCGGACTGTCCGTTAATAAGTTATTAGGGGTCAAACATTGGCAAATATCAACTTTCAACGCCCAGAACTCGAAAACGAGGCTCTCAGAATTTTCGTCCAGTTGCCCCAGTGACTCATGGCCCCAGGCCTTTCATCTGGCACGGGTTTCATTCCAATCGGTGAAGGTCGGATTTGACTCAAATAAGCTGTCCAAAGTTGGTGAGGAATAGCCAATATTTTGACTCTTAATAACTCACTTATTTGTCGTCCGATTTGGCTGAAATTTGGAACGATTGTAGCCCTTATCCATACCAATAAGCCTGCAAAATATGGTAGCGGTCAATAGAAAAGCACGTGCAATATAGGCCGCCAAACATTTCATAAATAAATCGTTTTTCGCCTATAGCAGGCAAAGGAAAGCACCGACGGTGCTGCAAATACATGCGCATGCGCAGATCATTAATGCCTACATACATAAAGGCTAGTCAAGGGAATCGGGGCAAGGCGTCCTGGCGAAAACAGGTCATCAATTTTACATTGCACCCTATGGAAATTAGGGCGGGAAATCGGTAAAACCGTAATAACTCTATTAATTCGCATCAAACAGGTGCGCTTTTTATAAGGTTTATAGGTGTTAGGGAGGTACATATTTGGGCCAAATAGGAGTGCGCTGCATGCAGTACACGTGGAGATATAAGGGCTGGTAATGGGTCTGTACACGTCGTCTGATGAACAAAGAGATTGAAAAAGACAAAAGGTGACCTTCACCGATTGGATTGAAAATGGTGCCAAGAGATACTTTAGGACCATACTTACAATTAATGATATTTGTCAGAAAAATCGGACTGTCCGTTAATAAGTTATTAGGGGTCAAACATTGGCAAATATCAACTTTCAACGCCCAGAACTCGAAAACGAGGCTCTCAGAATTTTCGTCCAGTTGCCCCAGTGACTATTGACCCCAGGCCTTTCATCTGGCACGGGTTTCATTCCAATCGGTGAAGGTCGGATTTGACTCAAATAAGCTGTCCAAAGTTGGTGAGGAATAGCCAATATTTTGACTCTTAATAACTCACTTATTTGTCGTCCGATTTGGCTGAAATTTGGAACGATTGTAGCCCTTATCCATACCAATAAGCCTGCAAAATATGGTAGCGGTCAATAGAAAAGCACGTGCAATATAGGCCGCCAAACATTTCATAAATAAATCGTTTTTCGCCTATAGCAGGCAAAGGAAAGCACCGACGGTGCTGCAAATACATGCGCATGCGCAGATCATTAATGCCTACATACATAAAGGCTAGTCAAGGGAATCGGGGCAAGGCGTCCTGGCGAAAACAGGTCATCAATTTTACATTGCACCCTATGGAAATTAGGGCGGGAAATCGGTAAAACCGTAATAACTCTATTAATTCGCATCAAACAGGTGCGCTTTTTATAAGGTTTATAGGTGTTAGGGAGGTACATATTTGGGCCAAATAGGAGTGCGCTGCATGCAGTACACGTGGAGATATAAGGGCTGGTAATGGGTCTGTACACGTCGTCTGATGAACAAAGAGATTGAAAAAGACAAAAGGTGACCTTCACCGATTGGATTGAAAATGGTGCCAAGAGATACTTTAGGACCATACTTACAATTAATGATATTTGTCAGAAAAATCGGACTGTCCGTTAATAAGTTATTAGGGGTCAAACATTGGCAAATATCAACTTTCAACGCCCAGAACTCGAAAACGAGGCTCTCAGAATTTTCGTCCAGTTGCCCCAGTGACTCATGGCCCCAGGCCTTTCATCTGGCACAGGTTTCATTCCAATCGGTGAAGGTCGGATTTGACTCAAATAAGCTGTCCAAAGTTGGTGAGGAATAGCCAATATTTTGACTCTTAATAACTCACTTATTTGTCGTCCGATTTGGCTGAAATTTGGAACGATTGTAGCTCTTATCCATACCAATAAGCCTGCAAAATATGATAGCGGTCAATAGAAAAGCACGTGCAATATAGGCCGCCAAACATTTCATAAATAAATCGTTTTTCGCCTATAGCAGGCAAAGGAAAGCACCGACGGTGCTGCAAATACATGCGCATGCGCAGATCATTAATGCCTACATACATAAAGGCTAGTCAAGGGAATCGGGGCAAGGCGTCCTGGCGAAAACAGGTCATCAATTTTACATTGCACCCTATGGAAATTAGGGCGGGAAATCGGTAAAACCGTAATAACTCTATTAATTCGCATCAAACAGGTGCGCTTTTTATAAGGTTTATAGGTGTTAGGGAGGTACATATTTGGGCCAAATAGGAGTGCGCTGCATGCAGTACACGTGGAGATATAAGGGCTGGTAATGGGTCTGTACACGTCGTCTGATGAACAAAGAGATTGAAAAAGACAAAAGGTGACCTTCACCGATTGGATTGAAAATGGTGCCAAGAGATACTTTAGGACCATACTTACAATTAATGATATTTGTCAGAAAAATCGGACTGTCCGTTAATAAGTTATTAGGGGTCAAACATTGGCAAATATCAACTTTCAACGCCCAGAACTCGAAAACGAGGCTCTCAGAATTTTCGTCCAGTTGCCCCAGTGACTCATGGCCCCAGGCCTTTCATCTGGCACAGGTTTCATTCCAATCGGTGAAGGTCGGATTTGACTCAAATAAGCTGTCCAAAGTTGGTGAGGAATAGCCAATATTTTGACTCTTAATAACTCACTTATTTGTCGTCCGATTTGGCTGAAATTTGGAACGATTGTAGCTCTTATCCATACCAATAAGCCTGCAAAATATGATAGCGGTCAATAGAAAAGCACGTGCAATATAGGCCGCCAAACATTTCATAAATAAATCGTTTTTCGCCTATAGCAGGCAAAGGAAAGCACCGACGGTGCTGCAAATACATGCGCATGCGCAGATCATTAATGCCTACATACATAAAGGCTAGTCAAGGGAATCGGGGCAAGGCGTCCTGGCGAAAACAGGTCATCAATTTTACATTGCACCCTATGGAAATTAGGGCGGGAAATCGGTAAAACCGTAATAACTCTATTAATTCGCATCAAACAGGTGCGCTTTTTATAAGGTTTATAGGTGTTAGGGAGGTACATATTTGGGCCAAATAGGAGTGCGCTGCATGCAGTACACGTGGAGATATAAGGGCTGGTAATGGGTCTGTACACGTCGTCTGATGAACAAAGAGATTGAAAAAGACAAAAGGTGACCTTCACCGATTGGATTGAAAATGGTGCCAAGAGATACTTTAGGACCATACTTACAATTAATGATATTTGTCAGAAAAATCGGACTGTCCGTTAATAAGTTATTAGGGGTCAAACATTGGCAAATATCAACTTTCAACGCCCAGAACTCGAAAACGAGGCTCTCAGAATTTTCGTCCAGTTGCCCCAGTGACTCATGGCCCCAGGCCTTTCATCTGGCACAGGTTTCATTCCAATCGGTGAAGGTCGGATTTGACTCAAATAAGCTGTCCAAAGTTGGTGAGGAATAGCCAATATTTTGACTCTTAATAACTCACTTATTTGTCGTCCGATTTGGCTGAAATTTGGAACGATTGTAGCCCTTATCCATACCAATAAGCCTGCAAAATATGGTAGCGGTCAATAGAAAAGCACGTGCAATATAGGCCGCCAAACATTTCATAAATAAATCGTTTTTCGCCTATAGCAGGCAAAGGAAAGCACCGACGGTGCTGCAAATACATGCGCATGCGCAGATCATTAATGCCTACATACATAAAGGCTAGTCAAGGGAATCGGGGCAAGGCGTCCTGGCGAAAACAGGTCATCAATTTTACATTGCACCCTATGGAAATTAGGGCGGGAAATCGGTAAAACCGTAATAACTCTATTAATTCGCATCAAACAGGTGCGCTTTTTATAAGGTTTATAGGTGTTAGGGAGGTACATATTTGGGCCAAATAGGAGTGCGCTGCATGCAGTACACGTGGAGATATAAGGGCGGGTAATGGGTCTGTACACGTCGTCTGATGAACAAAGAGATTGAAAAAGACAAAAGGTGACCTTCACCGATTGGATTGAAAATGGTGCCAAGAGATACTTTAGGATCATACTTACAATTAATGATATTTGTCAGAAAAATCGGACTGTCCGTTAATAAGTTATTAGGGTTCAAACATTGGCAAATATCAACTTTCAACGCCCAGAACTCGAAAACGAGGCTCTCAGAATTTTCGTCCAGTTGCCCCAGTGACTCATGGCCCCAGGCCTTTCATCTGGCACAGGTTTCATTCCAATCGGTGAAGGTCGGATTTGACTCAAATAAGCTGCCCAAAGTTGGTGAGGAATAGCCAATATTTTGACTCTTAATAACTCACTTATTTGTCGTCCGATTTGGCTGAAATTTGGAACGATTGTAGCCCTTATCCATACCAATAAGCCTGCAAAATATGGTAGCGGTCAATAGAAAAGCACGTGCAATATAGGCCGCCAAACATTTCATAAATAAATCGTTTTTCGCCTATAGCAGGCAAAGGAAAGCACCGACGGTGCTGCAAATACATGCGCATGCGCAGATCATTAATGCCTACATACATAAAGGCTAGTCAAGGGAATCGGGGCAAGGCGTCCTGGCGAAAACAGGTCATCAATTTTACATTGCACCCTATGGAAATTAGGGCGGGAAATCGGTAAAACCGTAATAACTCTATTAATTCGCATCAAACAGGTGCGCTTTTTATAAGATTTATAGGTGTTAGGGAGGTACATATTTGGGCCAAATAGGAGTGCGCTGCATGCAGTACACGTGGAGATATAAGGGCTGGTAATGGGTCTGTACACGTCGTCTGATGAACAAAGAGATTGAAAAAGACAAAAGGTGACCTTCACCGATTGGATTGAAAATGGTGCCAAGAGATACTTTAGGACCATACTTACAATTAATGATATTTGTCAGAAAAATCGGACTGTCCGTTAATAAGTTATTAGGGGTCAAACATTGGCAAATATCAACTTTCAACGCCCAGAACTCGAAAACGAGGCTCTCAGAATTTTCGTCCAGTTGCCCCAGTGACTCATGGCCCCAGGCCTTTCATCTGGCACAGGTTTCATTCCAATCGGTGAAGGTCGGATTTGACTCAAATAAGCTGTCCAAAGTTGGTGAGGAATAGCCAATATTTTGACTCTTTATAACTCACTTATTTGTCGTCCGATTTGGCTGAAATTTGGAACGATTGTAGCCCTTATCCATACCAATAAGCCTGCAAAATATGGTAGCGGTCAATAGAAAAGCACGTGCAATATAGGCCGCCAAACATTTCATAAATAAATCGTTTTTCGCCTATAGCAGGCAAAGGAAAGCACCGACGGTGCTGCAAATACATGCGCATGCGCAGATCATTAATGCCTACATACATAAAGGCTAGTCAAGGGAATCGGGGCAAGCCGTCCTGGCGAAAACAGGTCATCAATTTTACATTGCACCCTATGGAAATTAGGGCGGGAAATCGGTAAAACCGTAATAACTCTATTAATTCGCATCAAACAGGTGCGCTTTTTATAAGGTTTATAGGTGTTAGGGAGGTACATATTTGGGCCAAATAGGAGTGCGCTGCATGCAGTACACGTGGAGATATAAGGGCTGGTAATGGGTCTGTACACGTCGTCTGATGAACAAAGAGATTGAAAAAGACAAAAGGTGACCTTCACCGATTGGATTGAAAATGGTGCCAAGAGATACTTTAGGACCATACTTACAATTAATGATATTTGTCAGAAAAATCGGACTGTCCGTTAATAAGTTATTAGGGGTCAAACATTGGCAAATATCAACTTTCAACGCCCAGAACTCGAAAACGAGGCTCTCAGAATTTTCGTCCAGTTGCCCCAGTGACTCATGGCCCCAGGCCTTTCATCTGGCACAGGTTTCATTCCAATCGGTGAAGGTCGGATTTGACTCAAATAAGCTGTCCAAAGTTGGTGAGGAATAGCCAATATTTTGACTCTTAATAACTCACTTATTTGTCGTCCGATTTGGCTGAAATTTGGAACGATTGTAGCCCTTATCCATACCAATAAGCCTGCAAAATATGGTAGCGGTCAATAGAAAAGCACGTGCAATATAGGCCGCCAAACATTTCATAAATAAATCGTTTTTCGCCTATAGCAGGCAAAGGAAAGCACCGACGGTGCTGCAAATACATGCGCATGCGCAGATCATTAATGCCTACATACATAAAGGCTAGTCAAGGGAATCGGGGCAAGGCGTCCTGGCGAAAACAGGTCATTAATTTTACATTGCACCCTATGGAAATTAGGGCGGGAAATCGGTAAAACCGTAATAACTCTATTAATTCGCATCAAACAGGTGCGCTTTTTATAAGGTTTATAGGTGTTAGGGAGGTACATATTTGGGCCAAATAGGAGTGCGCTGCATGCAGTACACGTGGAGATATAAGGGCTGGTAATGGGTCTGTACACGTCGTCTGATGAACAAAGATATTGAAAAAGACAAAAGGTGACCTTCACCGATTGGATTGAAAATGGTGCCAAGAGATACTTTAGGACCATACTTACAATTAATGATATTTGTCAGAAAAATCGGACTGTCCGTTAATAAGTTATTAGGGGTCAAACATTGGCAAATATCAACTTTCAACGCCCAGAACTCGAAAACGAGGCTCTCAGAATTTTCGTCCAGTTGCCCCAGTGACTCATGGCCCCAGGCCTTTCATCTGGCACAGGTTTCATTCCAATCGGTGACGGTCGGATTTGACTCAAATAAGCTGTCCAAAGTTGGTGAGGAATAGCCAATATTTTGACTCTTAATAACTCACTTATTTGTCGTCCGATTTGGCTGAAATTTGGAACGGTTGTAGCCCTTATCCATACCAATAAGCCTGCAAAATATGGTAGCGGTCAATAGAAAAGCACGTGCAATATAGGCCGCCAAACATTTCATAAATAAATCGTTTTTCGCCTATAGCAGGCAAAGGAAAGCACCGACGGTGCTGCAAATACATGCGCATGCGCAGATCATTAATGCCTACATACATAAAGGCTAGTCAAGGGAATCGGGGCAAGGCGTCCTGGCGAAAACAGGTCATTAATTTTACATTGCACCCTATGGAAATTAGGGCGGGAAATCGGTAAAACCGTAATAACTCTATTAATTCGCATCAAACAGGTGCGCTTTTTATAAGGTTTATAGGTGTTAGGGAGGTACATATTTGGGCCAAATAGGAGTGCGCTGCATGCAGTACACGTGGAGATATAAGGGCTGGTAATGGGTCTGTACACGTCGTCTGATGAACAAAGATATTGAAAAAGACAAAAGGTGACCTTCACCGATTGGATTGAAAATGGTGCCAAGAGATACTTTAGGACCATACTTACAATTAATGATATTTGTCAGAAAAATCGGACTGTCCGTTAATAAGTTATTAGGGGTCAAACATTGGCAAATATCAACTTTCAACGCCCAGAACTCGAAAACGAGGCTCTCAGAATTTTCGTCCAGTTGCCCCAGTGACTCATGGCCCCAGGCCTTTCATCTGGCACAGGTTTCATTCCAATCGGTGACGGTCGGATTTGACTCAAATAAGCTGTCCAAAGTTGGTGAGGAATAGCCAATATTTTGACTCTTAATAACTCACTTATTTGTCGTCCGATTTGGCTGAAATTTGGAACGGTTGTAGCCCTTATCCACACCAATAAGCCTGCAAAATATGGTAGCGGTCAATAGAAAAGCACGTGCAATATAGGCCGCCAAACATTTCATAAATAAATCGTTTTTCGCCTATAGCAGGCAAAGGAAAGCACCGACGGTGCTGCAAATACATGCGCATGCGCAGATCATTAATGCCTACATACATAAAGGCTAGTCAAGGGAATCGGGGCAAGGCGTCCTGGCGAAAACAGGTCATCAATTTTACATTGCACCCTATGGAAATTAGGGCGGGAAATCGGTAAAACCGTAATAACTCTATTAATTCGCATCAAACAGGTGCGCTTTTTATAAGGTTTATAGGTGTTAGGGAGATACATATTTGGGCCAAATAGGAGTGCGCTGCATGCAGTACACGTGGAGATATAAGGGCTGGTAATGGGTCTGTACACGTCGTCTGATGAACAAAGAGATTGAAAAAGACAAAAGGTGACCTTCACCGATTGGATTGAAAATGGTGCCAAGAGATACTTTAGGACCATACTTACAATTAATGATATTTGTCAGAAAAATCGGACTGTCCGTTAATAAGTTATTAGGGGTCAAACATTGGCAAATATCAACTTTCAACGCCCAGAACTCGAAAACGAGGCTCTCAGAATTTTCGCCCAGTTGCCCCAGTGACTCATGGCCCCAGGCCTTTCATCTGGCACAGGTTTCATTCCAATCGGTGAAGGTCGGATTTGACTCAAATAAGCTGTCCAAAGTTGGTGAGGAATAGCCAATATTTTGACTCTTAATAACTCACTTATTTGTCGTCCGATTTGGCTGAAATTTGGAACGATTGTAGCCCTTATCCATACCAATAAGCCTGCAAAATATGGTAGCGGTCAATAGAAAAGCACGTGCAATATAGGCCGCCAAACATTTCATAAATAAATCGTTTTTCGCCTATAGCAGGCAAAGGAAAGCACCGACGGTGCTGCAAATACATGCGCATGCGCAGATCATTAATGCCTACATACATAAAGGCTAGTCAAGGGAATCGGGGCAAGGCGTCCTGGCGAAAACAGGTCATCAATTTTACATTGCACCCTATGGAAATTAGGGCGGGAAATCGGTAAAACCGTAATAACTCTATTAATTCGCATCAAACAGGTGCGCTTTTTATAAGGTTTATAGGTGTTAGGGAGGTACATATTTGGGCCAAATAGGAGTGCGCTGCATGCAGTACACGTGGAGATATAAGGGCTGGTAATGGGTCTGTACACGTCGTCTGATGAACAAAGAGATTGAAAAAGACAAAAGGTGACCTTCACCGATTGGATTGAAAATGGTGCCAAGAGATACTTTAGGACCATACTTACAATTAATGATATTTGTCAGAAAAATCGGACTGTCCGTTAATAAGTTATTAGGGGTCAAACATTGGCAAATATCAACTTTCAACGCCCAGAACTCGAAAACGAGGCTCTCAGAATTTTCGTCCAGTTGCCCCAGTGACTCATGGCCCCAGGCCTTTCATCTGGCACAGGTTTCATTCCAATCGGTGAAGGTCGGATTTGACTCAAATAAGCTGTCCAAAGTTGGTGAGGAATAGCCAATATTTTGACTCTTAATAACTCACTTATTTGTCGTCCGATTTGGCTGAAATTTGGAACGATTGTAGCCCTTATCCATACCAATAAGCCTGCAAAATA
This sequence comes from Anodontia alba, assembly GCA_964016985.1. Classification (NCBI taxonomy): domain Eukaryota; kingdom Metazoa; phylum Mollusca; class Bivalvia; order Lucinida; family Lucinidae; genus Anodontia; species Anodontia alba. Next base: position 44,040,839 of record OZ024822.1, read on the forward strand.
TGGTAGCGGTCAATAGAAAAGCACGTGCAATATAGGCCGCCAAACATTTCATAAATAAATCGTTTTTCGCCTATAGCAGGCAAAGGAAAGCACCGACGGTGCTGCAAATACATGCGCATGCGCAGATCATTAATGCCTACATACATAAAGGCTAGTCAAGGGAATCGGGGCAAGGCGTCCTGGCGAAAACAGGTCATCAATTTTACATTGCACCCTATGGAAATTAGGGCGGGAAATCGGTAAAACCGTAATAACTCTATTAATTCGCATCAAACAGGTGCGCTTTTTATAAGGTTTATAGGTGTTAGGGAGGTACATATTTGGGCCAAATAGGAGTGCGCTGCATGCAGTACACGTGGAGATATAAGGGCTGGTAATGGGTCTGTACACGTCGTCTGATGAACAAAGAGATTGAAAAAGACAAAAGGTGACCTTCACCGATTGGATTGAAAATGGTGCCAAGAGATACTTTAGGACCATACTTACAATTAATGATATTTGTCAGAAAAATCGGACTGTCCGTTAATAAGTTATTAGGGGTCAAACATTGGCAAATATCAACTTTCAACGCCCAGAACTCGAAAACGAGGCTCTCAGAATTTTCGTCCAGTTGCCCCAGTGACTCATGGCCCCAGGCCTTTCATCTGGCACAGGTTTCATTCCAATCGGTGAAGGTCGGATTTGACTCAAATAAGCTGTCCAAAGTTGGTGAGGAATAGCCAATATTTTGACTCTTAATAACTCACTTATTTGTCGTCCGATTTGGCTGAAATTTGGAACGATTGTAGCCCTTATCCATACCAATAAGCCTGCAAAATATGGTAGCGGTCAATAGAAAAGCACGTGCAATATAGGCCGCCAAACATTTCATAAATAAATCGTTTTTCGCCTATAGCAGGCAAAGGAAAGCACCGACGGTGCTGCAAATACATGCGCATGCGCAGATCATTAATGCCTACATACATAAAGGCTAGTCAAGGGAATCGGGGCAAGGCGTCCTGGCGAAAACAGGTCATCAATTTTACATTGCACCCTATGGAAATTAGGGCGGGAAATCGGTAAAACCGTAATAACTCTATTAATTCGCATCAAACAGGTGCGCTTTTAATAAGGTTTATAGGTGTTAGGGAGATACATATTTGGGCCAAATAGGAGTGCGCTGCATGCAGTACACGTGGAGATATAAGGGCTGGTAATGGGTCTGTACACGTCGTCTGATGAACAAAGAGATTGAAAAAGACAAAAGGTGACCTTCACCGATTGGATTGAAAATGGTGCCAAGAGATACTTTAGGACCATACTTACAATTAATGATATTTGTCAGAAAAATCGGACTGTCCGTTAATAAGTTATTAGGGGTCAAACATTGGCAAATATCAACTTTCAACGCCCAGAACTCGAAAACGAGGCTCTCAGAATTTTCGCCCAGTTGCCCCAGTGACTCATGGCCCCAGGCCTTTCATCTGGCACAGGTTTCATTCCAATCGGTGAAGGTCGGATTTGACTCAAATAAGCTGTCCAAAGTTGGTGAGGAATAGCCAATATTTTGACTCTTAATAACTCACTTATTTGTCGTCCGATTTGGCTGAAATTTGGAACGATTGTAGCCCTTATCCATACCAATAAGCCTGCAAAATATGGTAGCGGTCAATAGAAAAGCACGTGCAATATAGGCCGCCAAACATTTCATAAATAAATGGTTTTTCGCCTATAGCAGGCAAAGGAAAGCACCGACGGTGCTGCAAATACATGCGCATGCGCAGATCATTAATGCCTACATACATAAAGGCTAGTCAAGGGAATCGGGGCAAGGCGTCCTGGCGAAAACAGGTCATCAATTTTACATTGCACCCTATGGAAATTAGGGCGGGAAATCGGTAAAACCGTAATAACTCTATTAATTCGCATCAAACAGGTGCGCTTTTTATAAGGTTTATAGGTGTTAGGGAGGTACATATTTGGGCCAAATAGGAGTGCGCTGCATGCAGTACACGTGGAGATATAAGGGCTGGTAATGGGTCTGTACACGTCGTCTGATGAACAAAGAGATTGAAAAAGACAAAAGGTGACCTTCACCGATTGGATTGAAAATGGTGCCAAGAGATACTTTAGGACCATACTTACAATTAATGATATTTGTCAGAAAAATCGGACTGTCCGTTAATAAGTTATTAGGGGTCAAACATTGGCAAATATCAACTTTCAACGCCCAGAACTCGAAAACGAGGCTCTCAGAATTTTCGTCCAGTTGCCCCAGTGACTCATGGCCCCAGGCCTTTCATCTGGCACAGGTTTCATTCCAATCGGTGAAGGTCGGATTTGACTCAAATAAGCTGTCCAAAGTTGGTGAGGAATAGCCAATATTTTGACTCTTAATAACTCACTTATTTGTCGTCCGATTTAGCTGAAATTTGGAACGATTGTAGCCCTTATCCATACCAATAAGCCTGCAAAATATGGTAGCGGTCAATAGAAAAGCACGTGCAATATAGGCCGCCAAACATTTCATAAATAAATCGTTTTTCGCCTATAGCAGGCAAAGGAAAGCACCGACGGTGCTGCAAATACATGCGCATGCGCAGATCATTAATGCCTACATACATAAAGGCTAGTCAAGGGAATCGGGGCAAGGCGTCCTGGCGAAAACAGGTCATCAATTTTACATTGCACCCTATGGAAATTAGGGCGGGAAATCGGTAAAACCGTAATAACTCTATTAATTAGCATCAAACAGGTGCGCTTTTTATAAGGTTTATAGGTGTTAGGGAGGTACATATTTGGGCCAAATAGGAGTGCGCTGCATGCAGTACACGTGGAGATATAAGGGCTGGTAATGGGTCTGTACACGTCGTCTGATGAACAAAGAGATTGAAAAAGACAAAAGGTGACCTTCACCGATTGGATTGAAAATGGTGCCAAGAGATACTTTAGGACCATACTTACAATTAATGATATTTGTCAGAAAAATCGGACTGTCCGTTAATAAGTTATTAGGGGTCAAACATTGGCAAATATCAACTTTCAACGCCCAGAACTCGAAAACGAGGCTCTCAGAATTTTCGTCCAGTTGCCCCAGTGACTCATGGCCCCAGGCCTTTCATCTGGCACAGGTTTCATTCCAATCGGTGAAGGTCGGATTTGACTCAAATAAGCTGTCCAAAGTTGGTGAGGAATAGCCAATATTTTGACTCTTAATAACTCACTTATTTGTCGTCCGATTTGACTGAAATTTGGAACGATTGTAGCCCTTATCCATACCAATAAGCCTGCAAAATATGGTAGCGGTCAATAGAAAAGCACGTGCAATATAGGCCGCCAAACATTTCATAAATAAATCGTTTTTCGCCTATAGCAGGCAAAGGAAAGCACCGACGGTGCTGCAAATACATGCGCATGCGCAGATCATTAATGCCTACATACATAAAGGCTAGTCAAGGGAATCGGGGCAAGGCGTCCTGGCGAAAACAGGTCATCAATTTTACATTGCACCCTATGGAAATTAGGGCGGGAAATCGGTAAAACCGTAATAACTCTATTAATTCGCATCAAACAGGTGCGCTTTTTATAAGGTTTATAGGTGTTAGGGAGGTACATATTTGGGCCAAATAGGAGTGCGCTGCATGCAGTACACGTGGAGATATAAGGGCTGGTAATGGGTCTGTACACGTCGTCTGATGAACAAAGAGATTGAAAAAGACAAAAGGTGACCTTCACCGATTGGATTGAAAATGGTGCCAAGAGATACTTTAGGACCATACTTACAATTAATGATATTTGTCAGAAAAATCGGACTGTCCGTTAATAAGTTATTAGGGGTCAAACATTGGCAAATATCAACTTTCAACGCCCAGAACTCGAAAACGAGGCTCTCAGAATTTTCGTCCAGTTGCCCCAGTGACTCATGGCCCCAGGCCTTTCATCTGGCACAGGTTTCATTCCAATCGGTGAAGGTCGGATTTGACTCAAATAAGCTGTCCAAAGTTGGTGAGGAATAGCCAATATTTTGACTCTTAATAACTCACTTATTTGTCGTCCGATTTGGCTGAAATTTGGAACGATTGTAGCCCTTATCCATACCAATAAGCCTGCAAAATATGGTAGCGGTCAATAGAAAAGCACGTGCAATATAGGCCGCCAAACATTTCATAAATAAATCGTTTTTCGCCTATAGCAGGCAAAGGAAAGCACCGACGGTGCTGCAAATACATGCGCATGCGCAGATCATTAATGCCTACATACATAAAGGCTAGTCAAGGGAATCGGGGCAAGGCGTCCTGGCGAAAACAGGTCATCAATTTTACATTGCACCCTATGGAAATTAGGGCGGGAAATCGGTAAAACCGTAATAACTCTATTAATTCGCATCAAACAGGTGCGCTTTTTATAAGGTTTATAGGTGTTAGGGAGGTACATATTTGGGCCAAATAGGAGTGCGCTGCATGCAGTACACGTGGAGATATAAGGGCTGGTAATGGGTCTGTACACGTCGTCTGATGAACAAAGAGATTGAAAAAGACAAAAGGTGACCTTCACCGATTGGATTGAAAATGGTGCCAAGAGATACTTTAGGACCATACTTACAATTAATGATATTTGTCAGAAAAATCGGACTGTCCGTTAATAAGTTATTAGGGGTCAAACATTGGCAAATATCAACTTTCAACGCCCAGAACTCGAAAACGAGGCTCTCAGAATTTTCGTCCAGTTGCCCCAGTGACTCATGGCCCCAGGCCTTTCATCTGGCACAGGTTTCATTCCAATCGGTGAAGGTCGGATTTGACTCAAATAAGCTGTCCAAAGTTGGTGAGGAATAGCCAATATTTTGACTCTTAATAACTCACTTATTTGTCGTCCGATTTGGCTGAAATTTGGAACGATTGTAGCCCTTATCCATACCAATAAGCCGGCAAAATATGGTAGCGGTCAATAGAAAAGCACGTGCAATATAGGCCGCCAAACATTTCATAAATAAATCGTTTTTCGCCTATAGCAGGCAAAGGAAAGCACCGACGGTGCTGCAAATACAGGCGCATGCGCAGATCATTAATGCCTACATACATAAAGGCTAGTCAAGGGAATCGGGGCAAGGCGTCCTGGCGAAAACAGGTCATCAATTTTACATTGCACCCTATGGAAATTAGGGCGGGAAATCGGTAAAACCGTAATAACTCTATTAATTCGCATCAAACAGGTGCGCTTTTTATAAGGTTTATAGGTGTTAGGAAGGTACATATTTGGGCCAAATAGGAGTGCGCTGCATGCAGTACACGTGGAGATATAAGGGCTGGTAATGGGTCTGTACACGTCGTCTGATGAACAAAGAGATTGAAAAAGACAAAAGGTGACCTTCACCGATTGGATTGAAAATGGTGCCAAGAGATACTTTAGGACCATACTTACAATTAATGATATTTGTCAGAAAAATCGGACTGTCCGTTAATAAGTTATTAGGGGTCAAACATTGGCAAATATCAACTTTCAACGCCCAGAACTCGAAAACGTGGCTCTCAGAATTTTCGTCCAGTTGCCCCAGTGACTCATGGCCCCAGGCCTTTCATCTGGCACAGGTTTCATTCCAATCGGTGAAGGTCGGATTTGACTCAAATAAGCTGTCCAAAGTTGGTGAGGAATAGCCAATATTTTGACTCTTAATAACTCACTTATTTGTCGTCCGATTTGGCTGAAATTTGGAACGATTGTAGCCCTTATCCATACCAATAAGCCTGCAAAATATGGTAGCGGTCAATAGAAAAGCACGTGCAATATAGGCCGCCAAACATTTCATAAATAAATCGTTTTTCGCCTATAGCAGGCAAAGGAAAGCACCGACGGTGCTGCAAATACATGCGCATGCGCAGATCATTAATGCCTACATACATAAAGGCTAGTCAAGGGAATCGGGGCAAGGCGTCCTGGCGAAAACAGGTCATCAATTTTACATTGCACCCTATGGAAATTAGGGCGGGAAATCGGTAAAACCGTAATAACTCTATTAATTCGCATCAAACAGGTGCGCTTTTTATAAGGTTTATAGGTGTTAGGGAGGTACATATTTGGGCCAAATAGGAGTGCGCTGCATGCAGTACACGTGGAGATATAAGGGCTGGTAATGGGTCTGTACACGTCGTCTGATGAACAAAGAGATTGAAAAAGACAAAAGGTGACCTTCACCGATTGGATTGAAAATGGTGCCAAGAGATACTTTAGGACCATACTTACAATTAATGATATTTGTCAGAAAAATCGGACTGTCCGTTAATAAGTTATTAGGGGTCAAACATTGGCAAATATCAACTTTCAACGCCCAGAACTCGAAAACGAGGCTCTCAGAATTTTCGTCCAGTTGCCCCAGTGACTCATGGCCCCAGGCCTTTCATCTGGCACAGGTTTCATTCCAATCGGTGAAGGTCGGATTTGACTCAAATAAGCTGTCCAAAGTTGGTGAGGAATAGCCAATATTTTGACTCTTAATAACTCACTTATTTGTCGTCCGATTTGGCTGAAATTTGGAACGATTGTAGCTCTTATCCATACCAATAAGCCTGCAAAATATGATAGCGGTCAATAGAAAAGCACGTGCAATATAGGCCGCCAAACATTTCATAAATAAATCGTTTTTCGCCTATAGCAGGCAAAGGAAAGCACCGACGGTGCTGCAAATACATGCGCATGCGCAGATCATTAATGCCTACATACATAAAGGCTAGTCAAGGGAATCGGGGCAAGGCGTCCTGGCGAAAACAGGTCATCAATTTTACATTGCACCCTATGGAAATTAGGGCGGGAAATCGGTAAAACCGTAATAACTCTATTAATTCGCATCAAACAGGTGCGCTTTTTATAAGGTTTATAGGTGTTAGGGAGGTACATATTTGGGCCAAATAGGAGTGCGCTGCATGCAGTACACGTGGAGATATAAGGGCTGGTAATGGGTCTGTACACGTCGTCTGATGAACAAAGAGATTGAAAAAGACAAAAGGTGACCTTCACCGATTGGATTGAAAATGGTGCCAAGAGATACTTTAGGACCATACTTACAATTAATGATATTTGTCAGAAAAATCGGACTGTCCGTTAATAAGTTATTAGGGGTCAAACATTGGCAAATATCAACTTTCAACGCCCAGAACTCGAAAACGAGGCTCTCAGAATTTTCGTCCAGTTGCCCCAGTGACTCATGGCCCCAGGCCTTTCATCTGGCACAGGTTTCATTCCAATCGGTGAAGGTCGGATTTGACTCAAATAAGCTGTCCAAAGTTGGTGAGGAATAGCCAATATTTTGACTCTTAATAACTCACTTATTTGTCGTCCGATTTGGCTGAAATTTGGAACGATTGTAGCTCTTATCCATACCAATAAGCCTGCAAAATATGATAGCGGTCAATAGAAAAGCACGTGCAATATAGGCCGCCAAACATTTCATAAATAAATCGTTTTTCGCCTATAGCAGGCAAAGGAAAGCACCGACGGTGCTGCAAATACATGCGCATGCGCAGATCATTAATGCCTACATACATAAAGGCTAGTCAAGGGAATCGGGGCAAGGCGTCCTGGCGAAAACAGGTCATCAATTTTACATTGCACCCTATGGAAATTAGGGCGGGAAATCGGTAAAACCGTAATAACTCTATTAATTCGCATCAAACAGGTGCGCTTTTTATAAGGTTTATAGGTGTTAGGGAGGTACATATTTGGGCCAAATAGGAGTGCGCTGCATGCAGTACACGTGGAGATATAAGGGCTGGTAATGGGTCTGTACACGTCGTCTGATGAACAAAGAGATTGAAAAAGACAAAAGGTGACCTTCACCGATTGGATTGAAAATGGTGCCAAGAGATACTTTAGGACCATACTTACAATTAATGATATTTGTCAGAAAAATCGGACTGTCCGTTAATAAGTTATTAGGGGTCAAACATTGGCAAATATCAACTTTCAACGCCCAGAACTCGAAAACGAGGCTCTCAGAATTTTCGTCCAGTTGCCCCAGTGACTCATGGCCCCAGGCCTTTCATCTGGCACAGGTTTCATTCCAATCGGTGAAGGTCGGATTTGACTCAAATAAGCTGTCCAAAGTTGGTGAGGAATAGCCAATATTTTGACTCTTAATAACTCACTTATTTGTCGTCCGATTTGGCTGAAATTTGGAACGATTGTAGCCCTTATCCATACCAATAAGCCTGCAAAATATGGTAGCGGTCAATAGAAAAGCACGTGCAATATAGGCCGCCAAACATTTCATAAATAAATCGTTTTTCGCCTATAGCAGGCAAAGGAAAGCACCGACGGTGCTGCAAATACATGCGCATGCGCAGATCATTAATGCCTACATACATAAAGGCTAGTCAAGGGAATCGGGGCAAGGCGTCCTGGCGAAAACAGGTCATCAATTTTACATTGCACCCTATGGAAATTAGGGCGGGAAATCGGTAAAACCGTAACAACTCTATTAATTCGCATCAAACAGGTGCGCTTTTTATAAGGTTTATAGGTGTTAGGAAGGTACATATTTGGGCCAAATAGGAGTGCGCTGCATGCAGTACACGTGGAGATATAAGGGCTGGTAATGGGTCTGTACACGTCGTCTGATGAACAAAGAGATTGAAAAAGACAAAAGGTGACCTACACCGATTGGATTGAAAATGGTGCCAAGAGATACTTTAGGACCATACTTACAATTAATGATATTTGTCAGAAAAATCGGACTGTCCGTTAATAAGTTATTAGGGGTCAAACATTGGCAAATATCAACTTTCAACGCCCAGAACTCGAAAACGAGGCTCTCAGAATTTTCGTCCAGTTGCCCCAGTGACTCATGGCCCCAGGCCTTTCATCTGGCACAGGTTTCATTCCAATCGGTGAAGGTCGGATTTGACTCAAATAAGCTGTCCAAAGTTGGTGAGGAATAGCCAATATTTTGACTCTTAATAACTCACTTATTTGTCGTCCGATTTGGCTGAAATTTGGAACGATTGTAGCCCTTATCCATACCAATAAGCCTGCAAAATATGGTAGCGGTCAATAGAAAAGCACGTGCAATATAGGCCGCCAAACATTTCATAAATAAATCGTTTTTCGCCTATAGCAGGCAAAGGAAAGCACCGACGGTGCTGCAAATACATGCGCATGCGCAGATCATTAATGCCTACATACATAAAGGCTAGTCAAGGGAATCGGGGCAAGGCGTCCTGGCGAAAACAGGTCATCAATTTTACATTGCACCCTATGGAAATTAGGGCGGGAAATCGGTAAAACCGTAATAACTCTATTAATTCGCATCAAACAGGTGCGCTTTTTATAAGGTTTATAGGTGTTAGGGAGGTACATATTTGGGCCAAATAGGAGTGCGCTGCATGCAGTACACGTGGAGATATAAGGGCTGGTAATGGGTCTGTACACGTCGTCTGATGAACAAAGTGATTGAAAAAGACAAAAGGTGACCTTCACCGATTGGATTGAAAATGGTGCCAAGAGATACTTTAGGACCATACTTACAATTAATGATATTTGTCAGAAAAATCGGACTGTCCGTTAATAAGTTATTAGGGGTCAAACATTGGCAAATATCAACTTTCAACGCCCAGAACTCGAAAACGAGGCTCTCAGAATTTTCGTCCAGTTGCCCCAGTGACTCATGGCCCCAGGCCTTTCATCTGGCACGGGTTTCATTCCAATCGGTGAAGGTCGGATTTGACTCAAATAAGCTGTCCAAAGTTGGTGAGGAATAGCCAATATTTTGACTCTTAATAACTCACTTATTTGTCGTCCGATTTGGCTGAAATTTGGAACGATTGTAGCCCTTATCCATACCAATAAGCCTGCAAAATAGGGTAGCGGTCAATAGAAAAGCACGTGCAATATAGGCCGCCAAACATTTCATAAATAAATCGTTTTTCGCCTATAGCAGGCAAAGGAAAGCACCGACGGTGCTGCAAATACATGCGCATGCGCAGATCATTAATGCCTACATACATAAAGGCTAGTCAAGGGAATCGGGGCAAGGCGTCCTGGCGAAAACAGGTCATCAATTTTACATTGCACCCTATGGAAATTAGGGCGGGAAATCGGTAAAACCGTAATAACTCTATTAATTCGCATCAAACAGGTGCGCTTTTTATAAGGTTTATAGGTGTTAGGGAGGTACATATTTGGGCCAAATAGGAGTGCGCTGCATGCAGTACACGTGGAGATATAAGGGCTGGTAATGGGTCTGTACACGTCGTCTGATGAACAAAGAGATTGAAAAAGACAAAAGGTGACCTTCACCGATTGGATTGAAAATGGTGCCAAGAGATACTTTAGGACCATACTTACAATTAATGATATTTGTCAGAAAAATCGGACTGTCCGTTAATAAGTTATTAGGGGTCAAACATTGGCAAATATCAACTTTCAACGCCCAGAACTCGAAAACGAGGCTCTCAGAATTTTCGTCCAGTTGCCCCAGTGACTCATGGCCCCAGGCCTTTCATCTGGCACAGGTTTCATTCCAATCGGTGAAGGTCGGATTTGACTCAAATAAGCTGTCCAAAGTTGGTGAGGAATAGCCAATATTTTGACTCTTAATAACTCACTTATTTGTCGTCCGATTGGGCTGAAATTTGGAACGATTGTAGCCCTTATCCATACCAATAAGCCTGCAAAATATGGTAGCGGTCAATAGAAAAGCACGTGCAATATAGGCCGCCAAACATTTCATAAATAAATCGTTTTTCGCCTATAGCAGGCAAAGGAAAGCACCGACGGTGCTGCAAATACATGCGCATGCGCAGATCATTAATGCCTACATACATAAAGGCTAGTCAAGGGAATCGGGGCAAGGCGTCCTGGCGAAAACAGGTCATCAATTTTACATTGCACCCTATGGAAATTAGGGCGGGAAATCGGTAAAACCGTAATAACTCTATTAATTCGCATCAAACAGGTGCGCTTTTTATAAGGTTTATAGGTGTTAGGGAGGTACATATTTGGGCCAAATAGGAGTGCGCTGCATGCAGTACACGTGGAGATATAAGGGCTGGTAATGGGTCTGTACACGTCGTCTGATGAACAAAGAGATTGAAAAAGACAAAAGGTGACCTTCACCGATTGGATTGAAAATGGTGCCAAGAGATACTTTAGGACCATACTTACAATTAATGATATTTGTCAGAAAAATCGGACTGTCCGTTAATAAGTTATTAGGGGTCAAACATTGGCAAATATCAACTTTCAACGCCCAGAACTCGAAAACGAGGCTCTCAGAATTTTCGTCCAGTTGCCCCAGTGACTCATGGCCCCAGGCCTTTCATCTGGCACAGGTTTCATTCCAATCGGTGAAGGTCGGATTTGACTCAAATAAGCTGTCCAAAGTTGGTGAGGAATAGCCAATATTTTGACTCTTAATAACTCACTTATTTGTCGTCCGATTTGGCTGAAATTTGGAACGATTGTAGCCCTTATCCATACCAATAAGCCTGCAAAATATGGTAGCGGTCAATAGAAAAGCACGTGCAATATAGGCCGCCAAACATTTCATAAATAAATCGTTTTTCGCCTATAGCAGGCAAAGGAAAGCACCGACGGTGCTGCAAATACATGCGCATGCGCAGATCATTAATGCCTACATACATAAAGGCTAGTCAAGGGAATCGGGGCAAGGCGTCCTGGCGAAAACAGGTCATCAATTTTACATTGCACCCTATGGAAATTAGGGCGGGAAATCGGTAAAACCGTAATAACTCTATTAATTCGCATCAAACAGGTGCGCTTTTTATAAGGTTTATAGGTGTTAGGGAGGTACATATTTGGGCCAAATAGGAGTGCGCTGCATGCAGTACACGTGGAGATATAAGGGCTGGTAATGGGTCTGTACACGTCGTCTGATGAACAAAGAGATTGAAAAAGACAAAAGGTGACCTTCACCGATTGGATTGAAAATGGTGCCAAGAGATACTTTAGGACCATACTTACAATTAATGATATTTGTCAGAAAAATCGGACTGTCCGTTAATAAGTTATTAGGGGTCAAACATTGGCAAATATCAACTTTCAACGCCCAGAACTCGAAAACGAGGCTCTCAGAATTTTCGTCCAGTTGCCCCAGTGACTCATGGCCCCAGGCCTTTCATCTGGCACAGGTTTCATTCCAATCGGTGAAGGTCGGATTTGACTCAAATAAGCTGTCCAAAGTTGGTGAGGAATAGCCAATATTTTGACTCTTAATAACTCACTTATTTGTCGTCCGATTTAGCTGAAATTTGGAACGATTGTAGCCCTTATCCATACCAATAAGCCTGCAAAATATGGTAGCGGTCAATAGAAAAGCACGTGCAATATAGGCCGCCAAACATTTCATAAATAAATCGTTTTTCGCCTATAGCAGGCAAAGGAAAGCACCGACGGTGCTGCAAATACATGCGCATGCGCAGATCATTAATGCCTACATACATAAAGGCTAGTCAAGGGAATCGGGGCAAGGCGTCCTGGCGAAAACAGGTCATCAATTTTACATTGCACCCTATGGAAATTAGGGCGGGAAATCGGTAAAACCGTAATAACTCTATTAATTCGCATCAAACAGGTGCGCTTTTTATAAGGTTTATAGGTGTTAGGGAGGTACATATTTGGGCCAAATAGGAGTGCGCTGCATGCAGTACACGTGGAGATATAAGGGCTGGTAATGGGTCTGTACACGTCGTCTGATGAACAAAGAGATTGAAAAAGACAAAAGGTGACCTTCACCGATTGGATTGAAAATGGTGCCAAGAGATACTTTAGGACCATACTTACAATTAATGATATTTGTCAGAAAAATCGGACTGTCCGTTAATAAGTTATTAGGGGTCAAACATTGGCAAATATCAACTTTCAACGCCCAGAACTCGAAAACGAGGCTCTCAGAATTTTCGTCCAGTTGCCCCAGTGACTCATGGCCCCAGGCCTTTCATCTGGCACAGGTTTCATTCCAATCGGTGAAGGTCGGATTTGACTCAAATAAGCTGTCCAAAGTTGGTGAGGAATAGCCAATATTTTGACTCTTAATAACTCACTTATTTGTCGTCCGATTTGGCTGAAATTTGGAACGATTGTAGCCCTTATCCATACCAATAAGCCTGCAAAATATGGTAGCGGTCAATAGAAAAGCACGTGCAATATAGGCCGCCAAACATTTCATAAATAAATCGTTTTTCGCCTATAGCAGGCAAAGGAAAGCACCGACGGTGCTGCAAATACATGCGCATGCGCAGATCATTAATGCCTACATACATAAAGGCTAGTCAAGGGAATCGGGGCAAGGCGTCCTGGCGAAAACAGGTCATCAATTTTACATTGCACCCTATGGAAATTAGGGCGGGAAATCGGTAAAACCGTAATAACTCTATTAATTCGCATCAAACAGGTGCGCTTTTTATAAGGTTTATAGGTGTTAGGGAGGTACATATTTGGGCCAAATAGGAGTGCGCTGCATGCAGTACACGTGGAGATATAAGGGCTGGTAATGGGTCTGTACACGTCGTCTGATGAACAAAGAGATTGAAAAAGACAAAAGGTGACCTTCACCGATTGGATTGAAAATGGTGCCAAGAGATACTTTAGGACCATACTTACAATTAATGATATTTGTCAGAAAAATCGGACTGTCCGTTAATAAGTTATTAGGGGTCAAACATTGGCAAATATCAACTTTCAACGCCCAGAACTCGAAAACGAGGCTCTCAGAATTTTCGTCCAGTTGCCCCAGTGACTCATGGCCCCAGGCCTTTCATCTGGCACAGGTTTCATTCCAATCGGTGAAGGTCGGATTTGACTCAAATAAGCTGTCCAAAGTTGGTGAGGAATAGCCAATATTTTGACTCTTAATAACTCACTTATTTGTCGTCCGATTTGGCTGAAATTTGGAACGATTGTAGCCCTTATCCATACCAATAAGCCTGCAAAATATGGTAGCGGTCAATAGAAAAGCACGTGCAATATAGGCCGCCAAACATTTCATAAATAAATCGTTTTTCGCCTATAGCAGGCAAAGGAAAGCACCGACGGTGCTGCAAATACATGCGCATGCGCAGATCATTAATGCCTACATACATAAAGGCTAGTCAAGGGAATCGGGGCAAGGCGTCCTGGCGAAAACAGGTCATCAATTTTACATTGCACCCTATGGAAATTAGGGCGGGAAATCGGTAAAACCGTAATAACTCTATTAATTCGCATCAAACAGGTGCGCTTTTTATAAGGTTTATAGGTGTTAGGGAGGTACATATTTGGGCCAAATAGGAGTGCGCTGCATGCAGTACACGTGGAGATATAAGGGCTGGTAATGGGTCTGTACACGTCGTCTGATGAACAAAGAGATTGAAAAAGACAAAAGGTGACCTTCACCGATTGGATTGAAAATGGTGCCAAGAGATACTTTAGGACCATACTTACAATTAATGATATTTGTCAGAAAAATCGGACTGTCCGTTAATAAGTTATTAGGGGTCAAACATTGGCAAATATCAACTTTCAACGCCCAGAACTCGAAAACGAGGCTCTCAGAATTTTCGTCCAGTTGCCCCAGTGACTCATGGCCCCAGGCCTTTCATCTGGCACAGGTTTCATTCCAATCGGTGAAGGTCGGATTTGACTCAAATAAGCTGTCCAAAGTTGGTGAGGAATAGCCAATATTTTGACTCTTAATAACTCACTTATTTGTCGTCCGATTTGGCTGAAATTTGGAACGATTGTAGCCCTTATCCATACCAATAAGCCTGCAAAATATGGTAGCGGTCAATAGAAAAGCACGTGCAATATAGGCCGCCAAACATTTCATAAATAAATCGTTTTTCGCCTATAGCAGGCAAAGGAAAGCACCGACGGTGCTGCAAATACATGCGCATGCGCAGATCATTAATGCCTACATACATAAAGGCTAGTCAAGGGAATCGGGGCAAGGCGTCCTGGCGAAAACAGGTCATCAATTTTACATTGCACCCTATGGAAATTAGGGCGGGAAATCGGTAAAACCGTAATAACTCTATTAATTCGCATCAAACAGGTGCGCTTTTTATAAGGTTTATAGGTGTTAGGGAGGTACATATTTGGGCCAAATAGGAGTGCGCTGCATGCAGTACACGTGGAGATATAAGGGCTGGTAATGGGTCTGTACACGTCGTCTGATGAACAAAGAGATTGAAAAAGACAAAAGGTGACCTTCACCGATTGGATTGAAAATGGTGCCAAGAGATACTTTAGGACCATACTTACAATTAATGATATTTGTCAGAAAAATCGGACTGTCCGTTAATAAGTTATTAGGGGTCAAACATTGGCAAATATCAACTTTCAACGCCCAGAACTCGAAAACGAGGCTCTCAGAATTTTCGTCCAGTTGCCCCAGTGACTCATGGCCCCAGGCCTTTCATCTGGCACAGGTTTCATTCCAATCGGTGAAGGTCGGATTTGACTCAAATAAGCTGTCCAAAGTTGGTGAGGAATAGCCAATATTTTGACTCTTAATAACTCACTTATTTGTCGTCCGATTTGGCTGAAATTTGGAACGATTGTAGCCCTTATCCATACCAATAAGCCTGCAAAATATGGTAGCGGTCAATAGAAAAGCACGTGCAATATAGGCCGCCAAACATTTCATAAATAAATCGTTTTTCGCCTATAGCAGGCAAAGGAAAGCACCGACGGTGCTGCAAATACATGCGCATGCGCAGATCATTAATGCCTACATACATAAAGGCTAGTCAAGGGAATCGGGGCAAGGCGTCCTGGCGAAAACAGGTCATCAATTTTACATTGCACCCTATGGAAATTAGGGCGGGAAATCGGTAAAACCGTAATAACTCTATTAATTCGCATCAAACAGGTGCGCTTTTTATAAGGTTTATAGGTGTTAGGGAGGTACATATTTGGGCCAAATAGGAGTGCGCTGCATGCAGTACACGTGGAGATATAAGGGCTGGTAATGGGTCTGTACACGTCGTCTGATGAACAAAGAGATTGAAAAAGACAAAAGGTGACCTTCACCGATTGGATTGAAAATGGTGCCAAGAGATACTTTAGGACCATACTTACAATTAATGATATTTGTCAGAAAAATCGGACTGTCCGTTAATAAGTTATTAGGGGTCAAACATTGGCAAATATCAACTTTCAACGCCCAGAACTCGAAAACGAGGCTCTCAAAATTTTCGTCCAGTTGCCCCAGTGACTCATGGCCCCAGGCCTTTCATCTGGCACAGGTTTCATTCCAATCGGTGAAGGTCGGATTTGACTCAAATAAGCTGTCCAAAGTTGGTGAGGAATAGCCAATATTTTGACTCTTAATAACTCACTTATTTGTCGTCCGATTTGGCTGAAATTTGGAACGATTGTAGCCCTTATCCATACCAATTAGCCTGCAAAATATGGTAGCGGTCAATAGAAAAGCACGTGCAATATAGGCCGCCAAACATTTCATAAATAAATCGTTTTTCGCCTATAGCAGGCAAAGGAAAGCACCGACGGTGCTGCAAATACATGCGCATGCGCAGATCATTAATGCCTACATACATAAAGGCTAGTCAAGGGAATCGGGGCAAGGCGTCCTGGCGAAAACAGGTCATCAATTTTACATTGCACCCTATGGAAATTAGGGCGGGAAATCGGTAAAACCGTAATAACTCTATTAATTCGCATCAAACAGGTGCGCTTTTTATAAGGTTTATAGGTGTTAGGGAGGTACATATTTGGGCCAAATAGGAGTGCGCTGCATGCAGTACACGTGGAGATATAAGGGCTGGTAATGGGTCTGTACACGTCGTCTGATGAACAAAGAGATTGAAAAAGACAAAAGGTGACCTTCACCGATTGGATTGAAAATGGTGCCAAGAGATACTTTAGGACCATACTTACAATTAATGATATTTGTCAGAAAAATCGGACTGTCCGTTAATAAGTTATTAGGGGTCAAACATTGGCAAATATCAACTTTCAACGCCCAGAACTCGAAAACGAGGCTCTCAGAATTTTCGTCCAGTTGCCCCAGTGACTCATGGCCCCAGGCCTTTCATCTGGCACAGGTTTCATTCCAATCGGTGAAGGTCGGATTTGACTCAAATAAGCTGTCCAAAGTTGGTGAGGAATAGCCAATATTTTGACTCTTAATAACTCACTTATTTGTCGTCCGATTTGGCTGAAATTTGGAACGATTGTAGCCCTTATCCATACCAATAAGCCTGCAAAATATGGTAGCGGTCAATAGAAAAGCACGTGCAATATAGGCCGCCAAACATTTCATAAATAAATCGTTTTTCGCCTATAGCAGGCAAAGGAAAGCACCGACGGTGCTGCAAATACATGCGCATGCGCAGATCATTAATGCCTACATACATAAAGGCTAGTCAAGGGAATCGGGGCAAGGCGTCCTGGCGAAAACAGGTCATCAATTTTACATTGCACCCTATGGAAATTAGGGCGGGAAATCGGTAAAACCGTAATAACTCTATTAATTCGCATCAAACAGGTGCGCTTTTTATAAGGTTTATAGGTGTTAGGGAGGTACATATTTGGGCCAAATAGGAGTGCGCTGCATGCAGTACACGTGGAGATATAAGGGCTGGTAATGGGTCTGTACACGTCGTCTGATGAACAAAGAGATTGAAAAAGACAAAAGGTGACCTTCACCGATTGGATTGAAAATGGTGCCAAGAGATACTTTAGGACCATACTTACAATTAATGATATTTGTCAGAAAAATCGGACTGTCCGTTAATAAGTTATTAGGGGTCAAACATTGGCAAATATCAACTTTCAACGCCCAGAACTCGAAAACGAGGCTCTCAGAATTTTCGTCCAGTTGCCCCAGTGACTCATGGCCCCAGGCCTTTCATCTGGCACAGGTTTCATTCCAATCGGTGAAGGTCGGATTTGACCCAAATAAGCTGTCCAAAGTTGGTGAGGAATAGCCAATATTTTGACTCTTAATAACTCACTTATTTGTCGTCCGATTTGGCTGAAATTTGGAACGATTGTAGCCCTTATCCATACCAATAAGCCCGCAAAATATGGTAGCGGTCAATAGAAAAGCACGTGCAATATAGGCCGCCAAACATTTCATAAATAAATCGTTTTTCGCCTATAGCAGGCAAAGGAAAGCACCGACGGTGCTGCAAATACATGCGCATGCGCAGATCATTAATGCCTACATACATAAAGGCTAGTCAAGGGAATCGGGGCAAGGCGTCCTGGCGGAAACAGGTCATCAATTTTACATTGCACCCTATGGAAATTAGGGCGGGAAATCGGTAAAACCGTAATAACTCTATTAATTCGCATCAAACAGGTGCGCTTTTTATAAGGTTTATAGGTGTTAGGGAGGTACATATTTGGGCCAAATAGGAGTGCGCTGCATGCAGTACACGTGGAGATATAAGGGCTGGTAATGGGTCTGTACACGTCGTCTGATGAACAAAGAGATTGAAAAAGACAAAAGGTGACCTTCACCGATTGGATTGAAAATGGCGCCAAGAGATACTTTAGGACCATACTTACAATTAATGATATTTGTCAGAAAAATCGGACTGTCCGTTAATAAGTTATTAGGGGTCAAACATTGGCAAATATCAACTTTCAACGCCCAGAACTCGAAAACGAGGCTCTCAGAATTTTCGTCCAGTTGCCCCAGTGACTCATGGCCCCAGGCCTTTCATCTGGCACAGGTTTCATTCCAATCGGTGAAGGTCGGATTTGACTCAAATAAGCTGTCCAAAGTTGGTGAGGAATAGCCAATATTTTGACTCTTAATAACTCACTTATTTGTCGTCCGATTTGGCTGAAATTTGGAACGATTGTAGCCCTTATCCATACCAATAAGCCTGCAAAATATGGTAGCGGTCAATAGAAAAGCACGTGCAATATAGGCCGCCAAACATTTCATAAATAAATCGTTTTTCGCCTATAGCAGGCAAAGGAAAGCACCGACGGTGCTGCAAATACATGCGCATGCGCAGATCATTAATGCCTACATACATAAAGGCTAGTCAAGGGAATCGGGGCAAGGCGTCCTGGCGAAAACAGGTCATCAATTTTACATTGCACCCTATGGAAATTAGGGCGGGAAATCGGTAAAACCGTAATAACTCTATTAATTCGCATCAAACAGGTGCGCTTTTTATAAGGTTTATAGGTGTTAGGGAGGTACATATTTGGGCCAAATAGGAGTGCGCTGCATGCAGTACACGTGGAGATATAAGGGCTGGTAATGGGTCTGTACACGTCGTCTGATGAACAAAGAGATTGAAAAAGACAAAAGGTGACCTTCACCGATTGGATTGAAAATGGTGCCAAGAGATACTTTAGGACCATACTTACAATTAATGATATTTGTCAGAAAAATCGGACTGTCCGTTAATAAGTTATTAGGAGTCAAACATTGGCAAATATCAACTTTCAACGCCCAGAACTCGAAAACGAGGCTCTCAGAATTTTCGTCCAGTTGCCCCAGTGACTCATGGCCCCAGGCCTTTCATCTGGCACAGGTTTCATTCCAATCGGTGAAGGTCGGATTTGACTCAAATAAGCTGTCCAAAGTTGGTGAGGAATAGCCAATATTTTGACTCTTAATAACTCACTTATTTGTCGTCCGATTTGGCTGAAATTTGGAACGATTGTAGCCCTTATCCATACCAATAAGCCTGCAAAATATGGTAGCGGTCAATAGAAAAGCACGTGCAATATAGGCCGCCAAACATTTCATAAATAAATCGTTTTTCGCCTATAGCAGGCAAAGGAAAGCACCGACGGTGCTGCAAATACATGCGCATGCGCAGATCATTAATGCCTACATACATAAAGGCTAGTCAAGGGAATCGGGGCAAGGCGTCCTGGCGAAAACAGGTCATCAATTTTACATTGCACCCTATGGAAATTAGGGCGGGAAATCGGTAAAACCGTAATAACTCTATTAATTCGCATCAAACAGGTGCGCTTTTTATAAGGTTTATAGGTGTTAGGGAGGTACATATTTGGGCCAAATAGGAGTGCGCTGCATGCAGTACACGTGGAGATATAAGGGCTGGTAATGGGTCTGTACACGTCGTCTGATGAACAAAGAGATTGAAAAAGACAAAAGGTGACCTTCACCGATTGGATTGAAAATGGTGCCAAGAGATACTTTAGGACCATACTTACAATTAATGATATTTGTCAGAAAAATCGGACTGTCCGTTAATAAGTTATTAGGGGTCAAACATTGGCAAATATCAACTTTCAACGCCCAGAACTCGAAAACGAGGCTCTCAGAATTTTCGTCCAGTTGCCCCAGTGACTCATGGCCCCAGGCCTTTCATCTGGCACAGGTTTCATTCCAATCGGTGAAGGTCGGATTTGACTCAAATAAGCTGTCCAAAGTTGGTGAGGAATAGCCAATATTTTGACTCTTAATAACTCACTTATTTGTCGTCCGATTTGGCTGAAATTTGGAACGATTGTAGCCCTTATCCATACCAATAAGCCTGCAAAATATGGTAGCGGTCAATAGAAAAGCACGTGCAATATAGGCCGCCAAACATTTCATAAATAAATCGTTTTTCGCCTATAGCAGGCAAAGGAAAGCACCGACGGTGCTGCAAATACATGCGCATGCGCAGATCATTAATGCCTACATACATAAAGGCTAGTCAAGGGAATCGGGGCAAGGCGTCCTGGCGAAAACAGGTCATCAATTTTACATTGCACCCTATGGAAATTAGGGCGGGAAATCGGTAAAACCGTAATAACTCTATTAATTCGCATCAAACAGGTGCGCTTTTTATAAGGTTTATAGGTGTTAGGGAGGTACATATTTGGGCCAAATAGGAGTGCGCTGCATGCAGTACACGTGGAGATATAAGGGCTGGTAATGGGTCTGTACACGTCGTCTGATGAACAAAGAGATTGAAAAAGACAAAAGGTGACCTTCACCGATTGGATTGAAAATGGTGCCAAGAGATACTTTAGGACCATACTTACAATTAATGATATTTGTCAGAAAAATCGGACTGTCCGTTAATAAGTTATTAGGGGTCAAACATTGGCAAATATCAACTTTCAACGCCCAGAACTCGAAAACGAGGCTCTCAGAATTTTCGTCCAGTTGCCCCAGTGACTCATGGCCCCAGGCCTTTCATCTGGCACAGGTTTCATTCCAATCGGTGAAGGTCGGATTTGACTCAAATAAGCTGTCCAAAGTTGGTGAGGAATAGCCAATATTTTGACTCTTAATAACTCACTTATTTGTCGTCCGATTTGGCTGAAATTTGGAACGATTGTAGCCCTTATCCATACCAATAAGCCTGCAAAATATGGTAGCGGTCAATAGAAAAGCACGTGCAATATAGGCCGCCAAACATTTCATAAATAAATCGTTTTTCGCCTATAGCAGGCAAAGGAAAGCACCGACGGTGCTGCAAATACATGCGCATGCGCAGATCATTAATGCCTACATACATAAAGGCTAGTCAAGGGAATCGGGGCAAGGCGTCCTGGCGAAAACAGGTCATCAATTTTACATTGCACCCTATGGAAATTAGGGCGGGAAATCGGTAAAACCGTAATAACTCTATTAATTCGCATCAAACAGGTGCGCTTTTTATAAGGTTTATAGGTGTTAGGGAGGTACATATTTGGGCCAAATAGGAGTGCGCTGCATGCAGTACACGTGGAGATATAAGGGCTGGTAATGGGTCTGTACACGTCGTCTGATGAACAAAGAGATTGAAAAAGACAAAAGGTGACCTTCACCGATTGGATTGAAAATGGTGCCAAGAGATACTTTAGGACCATACTTACAATTAATGATATTTGTCAGAAAAATCGGACTGTCCGTTAATAAGTTATTAGGGGTCAAACATTGGCAAATATCAACTTTCAACGCCCAGAACTCGAAAACGAGGCTCTCAGAATTTTCGTCCAGTTGCCCCAGTGACTCATGGCCCCAGGCCTTTCATCTGGCACAGGTTTCATTCCAATCGGTGAAGGTCGGATTTGACTCAAATAAGCTGTCCAAAGTTGGTGAGGAATAGCCAATATTTTGACTCTTAATAACTCACTTATTTGTCGTCCGATTTGGCTGAAATTTGGAACGATTGTAGCCCTTATCCATACCAATAAGCCTGCAAAATATGGTAGCGGTCAATAGAAAAGCACGTGCAATATAGGCCGCCAAACATTTCATAAATAAATCGTTTTTCGCCTATAGCAGGCAAAGGAAAGCACCGACGGTGCTGCAAATACATGCGCATGCGCAGATCATTAATGCCTACATACATAAAGGCTAGTCAAGGGAATCGGGGCAAGGCGTCCTGGCGAAAACAGGTCATCAATTTTACATTGCACCCTATGGAAATTAGGGCGGGAAATCGGTAAAACCGTAATAACTCTATTAATTCGCATCAAACAGGTGCGCTTTTTATAAGGTTTATAGGTGTTAGGGAGGTACATATTTGGGCCAAATAGGAGTGCGCTGCATGCAGTACACGTGGAGATATAAGGGCTGGTAATGGGTCTGTACACGTCGTCTGATGAACAAAGAGATTGAAAAAGACAAAAGGTGACCTTCACCGATTGGATTGAAAATGGTGCCAAGAGATACTTTAGGACCATACTTACAATTAATGATATTTGTCAGAAAAATCGGACTGTCCGTTAATAAGTTATTAGGGGTCAAACATTGGCAAATATCAACTTTCAACGCCCAGAACTCGAAAACGAGGCTCTCAGAATTTTCGTCCAGTTGCCCCAGTGACTCATGGCCCCAGGCCTTTCATCTGGCACAGGTTTCATTCCAATCGGTGAAGGTCGGATTTGACTCAAATAAGCTGTCCAAAGTTGGTGAGGAATAGCCAATATTTTGACTCTTAATAACTCACTTATTTGTCGTCCGATTTGGCTGAAATTTGGAACGATTGTAGCCCTTATCCATACCAATAAGCCTGCAAAATATGGTAGCGGTCAATAGAAAAGCACGTGCAATATAGGCCGCCAAACATTTCATAAATAAATCGTTTTTCGCCTATAGCAGGCAAAGGAAAGCACCGACGGTGCTGCAAATACATGCGCATGCGCAGATCATTAATGCCTACATACATAAAGGCTAGTCAAGGGAATCGGGGCAAGGCGTCCTGGCGAAAACAGGTCATCAATTTTACATTGCACCCTATGGAAATTAGGGCGGGAAATCGGTAAAACCGTAATAACTCTATTAATTCGCATCAAACAGGTGCGCTTTTTATAAGGTTTATAGGTGTTAGGGAGGTACATATTTGGGCCAAATAGGAGTGCGCTGCATGCAGTACACGTGGAGATATAAGGGCTGGTAATGGGTCTGTACACGTCGTCTGATGAACAAAGAGATTGAAAAAGACAAAAGGTGACCTTCACCGATTGGATTGAAAATGGTGCCAAGAGATACTTTAGGACCATACTTACAATTAATGATATTTGTCAGAAAAATCGGACTGTCCGTTAATAAGTTATTAGGGGTCAAACATTGGCAAATATCAACTTTCAACGCCCAGAACTCGAAAACGAGGCTCTCAGAATTTTCGTCCAGTTGCCCCAGTGACTCATGGCCCCAGGCCTTTCATCTGGCACAGGTTTCATTCCAATCGGTGAAGGTCGGATTTGACTCAAATAAGCTGTCCAAAGTTGGTGAGGAATAGCCAATATTTTGACTCTTAATAACTCACTTATTTGTCGTCCGATTTGGCTGAAATTTGGAACGATTGTAGCCCTTATCCATACCAATAAGCCTGCAAAATATGGTAGCGGTCAATAGAAAAGCACGTGCAATATAGGCCGCCAAACATTTCATAAATAAATCGTTTTTCGCCTATAGCAGGCAAAGGAAAGCACCGACGGTGCTGCAAATACATGCGCATGCGCAGATCATTAATGCCTACATACATAAAGGCTAGTCAAGGGAATCGGGGCAAGGCGTCCTGGCGAAAACAGGTCATCAATTTTACATTGCACCCTATGGAAATTAGGGCGGGAAATCGGTAAAACCGTAATAACTCTATTAATTCGCATCAAACAGGTGCGCTTTTTATAAGGTTTATAGGTGTTAGGGAGGTACATATTTGGGCCAAATAGGAGTGCGCTGCATGCAGTACACGTGGAGATATAAGGGCTGGTAATGGGTCTGTACACGTCGTCTGATGAACAAAGAGATTGAAAAAGACAAAAGGTGACCTTCACCGATTGGATTGAAAATGGTGCCAAGAGATACTTTAGGACCATACTTACAATTAATGATATTTGTCAGAAAAATCGGACTGTCCGTTAATAAGTTATTAGGGGTCAAACATTGGCAAATATCAACTTTCAACGCCCAGAACTCGAAAACGAGGCTCTCAGAATTTTCGTCCAGTTGCCCCAGTGACTCATGGCCCCAGGCCTTTCATCTGGCACAGGTTTCATTCCAATCGGTGAAGGTCGGATTTGACTCAAATAAGCTGTCCAAAGTTGGTGAGGAATAGCCAATATTTTGACTCTTAATAACTCACTTATTTGTCGTCCGATTTGGCTGAAATTTGGAACGATTGTAGCCCTTATCCATACCAATAAGCCTGCAAAATATGGTAGCGGTCAATAGAAAAGCACGTGCAATATAGGCCGCCAAACATTTCATAAATAAATCGTTTTTCGCCTATAGCAGGCAAAGGAAAGCACCGACGGTGCTGCAAATACATGCGCATGCGCAGATCATTAATGCCTACATACATAAAGGCTAGTCAAGGGAATCGGGGCAAGGCGTCCTGGCGAAAACAGGTCATCAATTTTACATTGCACCCTATGGAAATTAGGGCGGGAAATCGGTAAAACCGTAATAACTCTATTAATTCGCATCAAACAGGTGCGCTTTTTATAAGGTTTATAGGTGTTAGGGAGGTACATATTTGGGCCAAATAGGAGTGCGCTGCATGCAGTACACGTGGAGATATAAGGGCTGGTAATGGGTCTGTACACGTCGTCTGATGAACAAAGAGATTGAAAAAGACAAAAGGTGACCTTCACCGATTGGATTGAAAATGGTGCCAAGAGATACTTTAGGACCATACTTACAATTAATGATATTTGTCAGAAAAATCGGACTGTCCGTTAATAAGTTATTAGGGGTCAAACATTGGCAAATATCAACTTTCAACGCCCAGAACTCGAAAACGAGGCTCTCAGAATTTTCGTCCAGTTGCCCCAGTGACTCATGGCCCCAGGCCTTTCATCTGGCACAGGTTTCATTCCAATCGGTGAAGGTCGGATTTGACTCAAATAAGCTGTCCAAAGTTGGTGAGGAATAGCCAATATTTTGACTCTTAATAACTCACTTATTTGTCGTCCGATTTGGCTGAAATTTGGAACGATTGTAGCCCTTATCCATACCAATAAGCCTGCAAAATATGGTAGCGGTCAATAGAAAAGCACGTGCAATATAGGCCGCCAAACATTTCATAAATAAATCGTTTTTCGCCTATAGCAGGCAAAGGAAAGCACCGACGGTGCTGCAAATATATGCGCATGCGCAGATCATTAATGCCTACATACATAAAGGCTAGTCAAGGGAATCGGGGCAAGGCGTCCTGGCGAAAACAGGTCATCAATTTTACATTGCACCCTATGGAAATTAGGGCGGGAAATCGGTAAAACCGTAATAACTCTATTAATTCGCATCAAACAGGTGCGCTTTTTATAAGGTTTATAGGTGTTAGGGAGGTACATATTTGGGCCAAATAGGAGTGCGCTGCATGCAGTACACGTGGAGATATAAGGGCTGGTAATGGGTCTGTACACGTCGTCTGATGAACAAAGAGATTGAAAAAGACAAAAGGTGACCTTCACCGATTGGATTGAAAATGGTGCCAAGAGATACTTTAGGACCATACTTACAATTAATGATATTTGTCAGAAAAATCGGACTGTCCGTTAATAAGTTATTAGGGGTCAAACATTGGCAAATATCAACTTTCAACGCCCAGAACTCGAAAACGAGGCTCTCAGAATTTTCGTCCAGTTGCCCCAGTGACTCATGGCCCCAGGCCTTTCATCTGGCACAGGTTTCATTCCAATCGGTGAAGGTCGGATTTGACTCAAATAAGCTGTCCAAAGTTGGTGAGGAATAGCCAATATTTTGACTCTTAATAACTCACTTATTTGTCGTCCGATTTGGCTGAAATTTGGAACGATTGTAGCCCTTATCCATACCAATAAGCCTGCAAAATATGGTAGCGGTCAATAGAAAAGCACGTGCAATATAGGCCGCCAAACATTTCATAAATAAATCGTTTTTCGCCTATAGCAGGCAAAGGAAAGCACCGACGGTGCTGCAAATACATGCGCATGCGCAGATCATTAATGCCTACATACATAAAGGCTAGTCAAGGGAATCGGGGCAAGGCGTCCTGGCGAAAACAGGTCATCAATTTTACATTGCACCCTATGGAAATTAGGGCGGGAAATCGGTAAAACCGTAATAACTCTATTAATTCGCATCAAACAGGTGCGCTTTTTATAAGGTTTATAGGTGTTAGGGAGGTACATATTTGGGCCAAATAGGAGTGCGCTGCATGCAGTACACGTGGAGATATAAGGGCTGGTAATGGGTCTGTACACGTCGTCTGATGAACAAAGAGATTGAAAAAGACAAAAGGTGACCTTCACCGATTGGATTGAAAATGGTGCCAAGAGATACTTTAGGACCATACTTACAATTAATGATATTTGTCAGAAAAATCGGACTGTCCGTTAGTAAGTTATTAGGGGTCAAACATTGGCAAATATCAACTTTCAACGCCCAGAACTCGAAAACGAGGCTCTCAGAATTTTCGTCCAGTTGCCCCAGTGACTCATGGCCCCAGGCCTTTCATCTGGCACAGGTTTCATTCCAATCGGTGAAGGTCGGATTTGACTCAAATAAGCTGTCCAAAGTTGGTGAGGAATAGCCAATATTTTGACTCTTAATAACTCACTTATTTGTCGTCCGATTTGGCTGAAATTTGGAACGATTGTAGCCCTTATCCATACCAATAAGCCTGCAAAATATGGTAGCGGTCAATAGAAAAGCACGTGCAATATAGGCCGCCAAACATTTCATAAATAAATCGTTTTTCGCCTATAGCAGGCAAAGGAAAGCACCGACGGTGCTGCAAATATATGCGCATGCGCAGATCATTAATGCCTACATACATAAAGGCTAGTCAAGGGAATCGGGGCAAGGCGTCCTGGCGAAAACAGGTCATCAATTTTACATTGCACCCTATGGAAATTAGGGCGGGAAATCGGTAAAACCGTAATAACTCTATTAATTCGCATCAAACAGGTGCGCTTTTTATAAGGTTTATAGGTGTTAGGGAGGTACATATTTGGGCCAAATAGGAGTGCGCTGCATGCAGTACACGTGGAGATATAAGGGCTGGTAATGGGTCTGTACACGTCGTCTGATGAACAAAGAGATTGAAAAAGACAAAAGGTGACCTTCACCGATTGGATTGAAAATGGTGCCAAGAGATACTTTAGGACCATACTTACAATTAATGATATTTGTCAGAAAAATCGGACTGTCCGTTAATAAGTTATTAGGGGTCAAACATTGGCAAATATCAACTTTCAACGCCCAGAACTCGAAAACGAGGCTCTCAGAATTTTCGTCCAGTTGCCCCAGTGACTCATGGCCCCAGGCCTTTCATCTGGCACAGGTTTCATTCCAATCGGTGAAGGTCGGATTTGACTCAAATAAGCTGTCCAAAGTTGGTGAGGAATAGCCAATATTTTGACTCTTAATAACTCACTTATTTGTCGTCCGATTTGGCTGAAATTTGGAACGATTGTAGCCCTTATCCATACCAATAAGCCTGCAAAATATGGTAGCGGTCAATAGAAAAGCACGTGCAATATAGGCCGCCAAACATTTCATAAATAAATCGTTTTTCGCCTATAGCAGGCAAAGGAAAGCACCGACGGTGCTGCAAATACATGCGCATGCGCAGATCATTAATGCCTACATACATAAAGGCTAGTCAAGGGAATCGGGGCAAGGCGTCCTGGCGAAAACAGGTCATCAATTTTACATTGCACCCTATGGAAATTAGGGCGGGAAATCGGTAAAACCGTAATAACTCTATTAATTCGCATCAAACAGGTGCGCTTTTTATAAGGTTTATAGGTGTTAGGGAGGTACATATTTGGGCCAAATAGGAGTGCGCTGCATGCAGTACACGTGGAGATATAAGGGCTGGTAATGGGTCTGTACACGTCGTCTGATGAACAAAGAGATTGAAAAAGACAAAAGGTGACCTTCACCGATTGGATTGAAAATGGTGCCAAGAGATACTTTAGGACCATACTTACAATTAATGATATTTGTCAGAAAAATCGGACTGTCCGTTAATAAGTTATTAGGGGTCAAACATTGGCAAATATCAACTTTCAACGCCCAGAACTCGAAAACGAGGCTCTCAGAATTTTCGTCCAGTTGCCCCAGTGACTCATGGCCCCAGGCCTTTCATCTGGCACAGGTTTCATTCCAATCGGTGAAGGTCGGATTTGACTCAAATAAGCTGTCCAAAGTTGGTGAGGAATAGCCAATATTTTGACTCTTAATAACTCACTTATTTGTCGTCCGATTTGGCTGAAATTTGGAACGATTGTAGCCCTTATCCATACCAATAAGCCTGCAAAATATGGTAGCGGTCAATAGAAAAGCACGTGCAATATAGGCCGCCAAACATTTCATAAATAAATCGTTTTTCGCCTATAGCAGGCAAAGGAAAGCACCGACGGTGCTGCAAATACATGCGCATGCGCAGATCATTAATGCCTACATACATAAAGGCTAGTCAAGGGAATCGGGGCAAGGCGTCCTGGCGAAAACAGGTCATCAATTTTACATTGCACCCTATGGAAATTAGGGCGGGAAATCGGTAAAACCGTAATAACTCTATTAATTCGCATCAAACAGGTGCGCTTTTTATAAGGTTTATAGGTGTTAGGGAGGTACATATTTGGGCCAAATAGGAGTGCGCTGCATGCAGTACACGTGGAGATATAAGGGCTGGTAATGGGTCTGTACACGTCGTCTGATGAACAAAGAGATTGAAAAAGACAAAAGGTGACCTTCACCGATTGGATTGAAAATGGTGCCAAGAGATACTTTAGGACCATACTTACAATTAATGATATTTGTCAGAAAAATCGGACTGTCCGTTAATAAGTTATTAGGGGTCAAACATTGGCAAATATCAACTTTCAACGCCCAGAACTCGAAAACGAGGCTCTCAGAATTTTCGTCCAGTTGCCCCAGTGACTCATGGCCCCAGGCCTTTCATCTGGCACAGGTTTCATTCCAATCGGTGAAGGTCGGATTTGACTCAAATAAGCTGTCCAAAGTTGGTGAGGAATAGCCAATATTTTGACTCTTAATAACTCACTTATTTGTCGTCCGATTTGGCTGAAATTTGGAACGATTGTAGCCCTTATCCATACCAATAAGCCTGCAAAATATGGTAGCGGTCAATAGAAAAGCACGTGCAATATAGGCCGCCAAACATTTCATAAATAAATCGTTTTTCGCCTATAGCAGGCAAAGGAAAGCACCGACGGTGCTGCAAATACATGCGCATGCGCAGATCATTAATGCCTACATACATAAAGGCTAGTCAAGGGAATCGGGGCAAGGCGTCCTGGCGAAAACAGGTCATCAATTTTACATTGCACCCTATGGAAATTAGGGCGGGAAATCGGTAAAACCGTAATAACTCTATTAATTCGCATCAAACAGGTGCGCTTTTTATAAGGTTTATAGGTGTTAGGGAGGTACATATTTGGGCCAAATAGGAGTGCGCTGCATGCAGTACACGTGGAGATATAAGGGCTGGTAATGGGTCTGTACACGTCGTCTGATGAACAAAGAGATTGAAAAAGACAAAAGGTGACCTTCACCGATTGGATTGAAAATGGTGCCAAGAGATACTTTAGGACCATACTTACAATTAATGATATTTGTCAGAAAAATCGGACTGTCCGTTAATAAGTTATTAGGGGTCAAACATTGGCAAATATCAACTTTCAACGCCCAGAACTCGAAAACGAGGCTCTCAGAATTTTCGTCCAGTTGCCCCAGTGACTCATGGCCCCAGGCCTTTCATCTGGCACAGGTTTCATTCCAATCGGTGAAGGTCGGATTTGACTCAAATAAGCTGTCCAAAGTTGGTGAGGAATAGCCAATATTTTGACTCTTAATAACTCACTTATTTGTCGTCCGATTTGGCTGAAATTTGGAACGATTGTAGCCCTTATCCATACCAATAAGCCTGCAAAATATGGTAGCGGTCAATAGAAAAGCACGTGCAATATAGGCCGCCAAACATTTCATAAATAAATCGTTTTTCGCCTATAGCAGGCAAAGGAAAGCACCGACGGTGCTGCAAATACATGCGCATGCGCAGATCATTAATGCCTACATACATAAAGGCTAGTCAAGGGAATCGGGGCAAGGCGTCCTGGCGAAAACAGGTCATCAATTTTACATTGCACCCTATGGAAATTAGGGCGGGAAATCGGTAAAACCGTAATAACTCTATTAATTCGCATCAAACAGGTGCGCTTTTTATAAGGTTTATAGGTGTTAGGGAGGTACATATTTGGGCCAAATAGGAGTGCGCTGCATGCAGTACACGTGGAGATATAAGGGCTGGTAATGGGTCTGTACACGTCGTCTGATGAACAAAGAGATTGAAAAAGACAAAAGGTGACCTTCACCGATTGGATTGAAAATGGTGCCAAGAGATACTTTAGGACCATACTTACAATTAATGATATTTGTCAGAAAAATCGGACTGTCCGTTAATAAGTTATTAGGGGTCAAACATTGGCAAATATCAACTTTCAACGCCCAGAACTCGAAAACGAGGCTCTCAGAATTTTCGTCCAGTTGCCCCAGTGACTCATGGCCCCAGGCCTTTCATCTGGCACAGGTTTCATTCCAATCGGTGAAGGTCGGATTTGACTCAAATAAGCTGTCCAAAGTTGGTGAGGAATAGCCAATATTTTGACTCTTAATAACTCACTTATTTGTCGTCCGATTTGGCTGAAATTTGGAACGATTGTAGCCCTTATCCATACCAATAAGCCTGCAAAATATGGTAGCGGTCAATAGAAAAGCACGTGCAATATAGGCCGCCAAACATTTCATAAATAAATCGTTTTTCGCCTATAGCAGGCAAAGGAAAGCACCGACGGTGCTGCAAATACATGCGCATGCGCAGATCATTAATGCCTACATACATAAAGGCTAGTCAAGGGAATCGGGGCAAGGCGTCCTGGCGAAAACAGGTCATCAATTTTACATTGCACCCTATGGAAATTAGGGCGGGAAATCGGTAAAACCGTAATAACTCTATTAATTCGCATCAAACAGGTGCGCTTTTTATAAGGTTTATAGGTGTTAGGGAGGTACATATTTGGGCCAAATAGGAGTGCGCTGCATGCAGTACACGTGGAGATATAAGGGCTGGTAATGGGTCTGTACACGTCGTCTGATGAACAAAGAGATTGAAAAAGACAAAAGGTGACCTTCACCGATTGGATTGAAAATGGTGCCAAGAGATACTTTAGGACCATACTTACAATTAATGATATTTGTCAGAAAAATCGGACTGTCCGTTAATAAGTTATTAGGGGTCAAACATTGGCAAATATCAACTTTCAACGCCCAGAACTCGAAAACGAGGCTCTCAGAATTTTCGTCCAGTTGCCCCAGTGACTCATGGCCCCAGGCCTTTCATCTGGCACAGGTTTCATTCCAATCGGTGAAGGTCGGATTTGACTCAAATAAGCTGTCCAAAGTTGGTGAGGAATAGCCAATATTTTGACTCTTAATAACTCACTTATTTGTCGTCCGATTTGGCTGAAATTTGGAACGATTGTAGCCCTTATCCATACCAATAAGCCTGCAAAATATGGTAGCGGTCAATAGAAAAGCACGTGCAATATAGGCCGCCAAACATTTCATAAATAAATCGTTTTTCGCCTATAGCAGGCAAAGGAAAGCACCGACGGTGCTGCAAATATATGCGCATGCGCAGATCATTAATGCCTACATACATAAAGGCTAGTCAAGGGAATCGGGGCAAGGCGTCCTGGCGAAAACAGGTCATCAATTTTACATTGCACCCTATGGAAATTAGGGCGGGAAATCGGTAAAACCGTAATAACTCTATTAATTCGCATCAAACAGGTGCGCTTTTTATAAGGTTTATAGGTGTTAGGGAGGTACATATTTGGGCCAAATAGGAGTGCGCTGCATGCAGTACACGTGGAGATATAAGGGCTGGTAATGGGTCTGTACACGTCGTCTGATGAACAAAGAGATTGAAAAAGACAAAAGGTGACCTTCACCGATTGGATTGAAAATGGTGCCAAGAGATACTTTAGGACCATACTTACAATTAATGATATTTGTCAGAAAAATCGGACTGTCCGTTAATAAGTTATTAGGGGTCAAACATTGGCAAATATCAACTTTCAACGCCCAGAACTCGAAAACGAGGCTCTCAGAATTTTCGTCCAGTTGCCCCAGTGACTCATGGCCCCAGGCCTTTCATCTGGCACAGGTTTCATTCCAATCGGTGAAGGTCGGATTTGACTCAAATAAGCTGTCCAAAGTTGGTGAGGAATAGCCAATATTTTGACTCTTAATAACTCACTTATTTGTCGTCCGATTTGGCTGAAATTTGGAACGATTGTAGCCCTTATCCATACCAATAAGCCTGCAAAATATGGTAGCGGTCAATAGAAAAGCACGTGCAATATAGGCCGCCAAACATTTCATAAATAAATCGTTTTTCGCCTATAGCAGGCAAAGGAAAGCACCGACGGTGCTGCAAATACATGCGCATGCGCAGATCATTAATGCCTACATACATAAAGGCTAGTCAAGGGAATCGGGGCAAGGCGTCCTGGCGAAAACAGGTCATCAATTTTACATTGCACCCTATGGAAATTAGGGCGGGAAATCGGTAAAACCGTAATAACTCTATTAATTCGCATCAAACAGGTGCGCTTTTTATAAGGTTTATAGGTGTTAGGGAGGTACATATTTGGGCCAAATAGGAGTGCGCTGCATGCAGTACACGTGGAGATATAAGGGCTGGTAATGGGTCTGTACACGTCGTCTGATGAACAAAGAGATTGAAAAAGACAAAAGGTGACCTTCACCGATTGGATTGAAAATGGTGCCAAGAGATACTTTAGGACCATACTTACAATTAATGATATTTGTCAGAAAAATCGGACTGTCCGTTAATAAGTTATTAGGGGTCAAACATTGGCAAATATCAACTTTCAACGCCCAGAACTCGAAAACGAGGCTCTCAGAATTTTCGTCCAGTTGCCCCAGTGACTCATGGCCCCAGGCCTTTCATCTGGCACAGGTTTCATTCCAATCGGTGAAGGTCGGATTTGACTCAAATAAGCTGTCCAAAGTTGGTGAGGAATAGCCAATATTTTGACTCTTAATAACTCACTTATTTGTCGTCCGATTTGGCTGAAATTTGGAACGATTGTAGCCCTTATCCATACCAATAAGCCTGCAAAATATGGTAGCGGTCAATAGAAAAGCACGTGCAATATAGGCCGCCAAACATTTCATAAATAAATCGTTTTTCGCCTATAGCAGGCAAAGGAAAGCACCGACGGTGCTGCAAATACATGCGCATGCGCAGATCATTAATGCCTACATACATAAAGGCTAGTCAAGGGAATCGGGGCAAGGCGTCCTGGCGAAAACAGGTCATCAATTTTACATTGCACCCTATGGAAATTAGGGCGGGAAATCGGTAAAACCGTAATAACTCTATTAATTCGCATCAAACAGGTGCGCTTTTTATAAGGTTTATAGGTGTTAGGGAGGTACATATTTGGGCCAAATAGGAGTGCGCTGCATGCAGTACACGTGGAGATATAAGGGCTGGTAATGGGTCTGTACACGTCGTCTGATGAACAAAGAGATTGAAAAAGACAAAAGGTGACCTTCACCGATTGGATTGAAAATGGTGCCAAGAGATACTTTAGGACCATACTTACAATTAATGATATTTGTCAGAAAAATCGGACTGTCCGTTAATAAGTTATTAGGGGTCAAACATTGGCAAATATCAACTTTCAACGCCCAGAACTCGAAAACGAGGCTCTCAGAATTTTCGTCCAGTTGCCCCAGTGACTCATGGCCCCAGGCCTTTCATCTGGCACAGGTTTCATTCCAATCGGTGAAGGTCGGATTTGACTCAAATAAGCTGTCCAAAGTTGGTGAGGAATAGCCAATATTTTGACTCTTAATAACTCACTTATTTGTCGTCCGATTTGGCTGAAATTTGGAACGATTGTAGCCCTTATCCATACCAATAAGCCTGCAAAATATGGTAGCGGTCAATAGAAAAGCACGTGCAATATAGGCCGCCAAACATTTCATAAATAAATCGTTTTTCGCCTATAGCAGGCAAAGGAAAGCACATCTTGTCTTACTTTTTACTGTGCTCTGGCATATTTTGTAGTTAATGTTGTGTCGTCGAGAATGGAATGCCTGCTTGCTTTCTTCTTTTTTTTCTGATTTTTTTTTTTTTTTTTTTTTTTTTTGTTTGTTTGTTTTTTTGGGGTTTTTTTTGTTGTTTTTTTTGTTTGTTTTTTTTTTGTTTATTTTTCAGAAAAAAAGTAATTACGTTTTAAGTTATAAAGATTCTTGTTTTTTTTGTTTTTTTTTTTGGATGATATATTGTCTTCGTGGAAAGTCTATATAGAGATTCTATAGATACCTGCGGGAAGTAGCAATCAAGCTTCCAATGTCATTGCAAAAACTTATCATATAATAATATATACTTACCAGTATCGTCTTTCTGGTGAAATTAACGAAACATACGAACCTTGAACAATGTTATAAGTTCTTAGGAAGTGAAATACATTTAATGTGTAATTATCGCTCTAAGTTTTTTGTCTAGTTTTATTAAGAAATAAACACAAGGAAGGTAATATCTGAAAACAAGACGCTAGCTCCCCAGTCGGGAAAGTATTGATCCAATATCAAGGTTTATAAAAGATTATTTGCGATAGTATTATATCGATGTCAAGACACCATTGAAACATCTGCTGATATTCCGTTTATCGAAGTTAAGCAACGTTTTTATCCCAGTTAGTGTTTGGATGGGTGACCCCAGTGGATGTTCAGTTCAAACTGTGAGTCAGAAAATTTTTATTTATTTATTTATTTTTTTTTTTTTTTTTTTTTGCATATAAATATGGATAGCGTCCAGTATTATTCCTAAACTCGATATTTATGTATCGGAAAGGTAACCGAAAACTAAGAGTTTGTTTTCCTTGTAAAACTACATCAGACTTTTCTTTCCCTCTTTCCAATACATCATTGTAATTGGAACATTTCGCTGATTAGCCTTACAGATCACTCACCTCAAAATAAATCGTACGCAGTTAACCCATTTGTGTTGAGCGTCCCATTGAAGGCCATTGGTAAACAGTACAGACCAACATCAGACCATCACGCCAGAAATATGTATAAAACATTGTAACACTAAAAGCTGACCACACACTCCTTATATTGAAAAGAGTAGGCCCAAACAGTAGAAGAGTCAACTCGCTATAAATGGGTAATACATTGTGACTTTGTAGTAAGTCAGTTTACCTAAATGTTTCGCTGTTCGTGTTCATTAAGAAAAAAAAAAGAATATTTGTTGTGTGGAATAGAAGGTATATACCAACTATTTTTAGCTTTGCCACTAACCATATTTTGTACATCAGTCAATGTGTTGTTGTTGTTGTTGTTGTTGTTGTTAAAGGTAAACTCTCTGCAAATAATGGACAATTAGAAAATAAAAATCATACTCATTTCGAAAACACGCCTATTCAAATATAAAGAAAATTGCACCTCCAAAAACTGAAAAATTTGAGACAAAAAACTCCGATATTTTTTCATATTTCTGTTCAAAACATAGATTGTGGGTACTCGTTAGAACCGCCTCGGCGAGGCGGTTCTAACGAGTACTCACAATATATGTTTTTAGCAGAAATAAGAAGAATAATGTATACCCCTGTAAACCCCAGTTTTACTATATAAAGGTGGGGTTTAAAGGGGTCAATATTATATAGGCATGTTTTCGTGATGATCAGTCAATGTGTTGTTGTTGTTGTTGTTGTTAAAGGTAAACTCTCCGCAAATAATGGACAATTAGAAAATAAAAATCCTACTTGAAATTCTATCATCAATCAGGCTTAAAATTGATGTAAATGACGTATCAAAATCCTTTCAGAAGAGATTTGGTGTGAACTAAAGCAAATAGGAAGTCAAAGGGCGGTGAATTGTTCTAATAAAAAAGACTCGGCGACACCCCTGCAGTAAATGAACATTTCAAACTATAGAGTGAAATAGGATGCAGGTTTGAACGATTTCAGCGAGTACTACACTCACAGGTGTCATGTATGTAACACTAATTCGTACATTTTGTTTCTTTGATCAATGTGCACCATTTAATGACTGGTCGCTCTCAACACATTACGAAAACACGCCTATTCAAATATATGGAAAATTTCACCACCAAAAACTGAAAATGTTTAGATAAAAAACTCTTGATATTTTTCATATTTCTACTCGAAACATAGATTTTGGGTACTCGTTAGAACCGCCTCGCCGAGGCGGTTCTAACGAGTACCCACAATCTATATTTTGAGCAGAAATAAGAAAAATAATGTATACCCCTGTAAACCCCAGTTTTACTATATAAAAGTGGGGTTTAAGGGGGTCAAAATTGTATAAGTGTGTTTTCGTGATGATCGGAATGCGCAGGTTGTTTCTGATTTTCGCTTTGGCGGCATATTGCCATTTCCATATGATTCGGCTTGTAAAACTGATATCCGTAGTCTGAGAACATGCATCTGATCGCGTTATGTGAACAGAAAGCTCAAACAAGACTGCAAGACTGCACAGTCACATTACGAAAACATGCCTATATAATTTTGACCCACTACTTCCTAATATTCCCTAAGATTCTTCGATATTGACAACAATGAAGTGTTATGTAAACAATACATGATATAACTATATTTCTATTGTACAAGTGCCTTTTATTTTCAAAAATGTACCATCTGTAGTACGTACTTAACGATTAGAAGCGAGTGAACTTATGATTTCCTCCTGTAATTGGTTCATCACGAAAACATGCCTATATAATTTTGACCCACTTAAACCCCACTTTTATATAGTAAAACTTGGGTTTACAGGGGTATACATTATTTTTCTTATTTCTGCCTAAAAAATAGATTGTGGATATTCGTTAGAACCGCCTCGGTGAGGCAGTTCTAACGGGTACCTATAATCTATGTTTTGAGAAGAAATATAAAAAAAAATCAGAGTTTTTTATCTGAAAATTTGCAGTTTTTGGAGGTAAAATTGTCAATATATTTCATAAGGCGTGTTTTCGTAATGGAAAACTTTTTTCCAGAGCCTGTGCCAATCAAAAGCTTACCCCTAATTGGTCCTATTTTGTCAAACACATAATAACATGTTGCATTAACTTATTGTATCACATCAGGCGGCTTATATTGATTTAAGACTATTGCCAAACTCGAAATCCTCCGATAAAGGAATAACATTACTGATTATCTGATGATTTTCACTATTGAATAGTGAGAATTTATTATTCTGAAAGGTAATAGGATATCTGTGTGACCTTGACATTCGATCTCTTCCTGAGTGGTGGGGGTCAATTTCAATTTAAGGAATTGCCTGATCAATATATTTGCATTTCTGTTACAAGCTGGTCATGTGGCCCCTTTATTCGACCCACTTCGGTTGACCACTCGGCCCTAGGGGCTACCCGATTTAGTTTAACTGATCCCAGGGTGAAGTGTTTTTCTCCCGATTCCACATTTTATTCCAGCATCTATTTTCAATATGGCATTGTCTGTTACAGTAGGTACAAACAAGAGGGCCCTAATTCGCTCACCTGAGTGTCATTGTCTCTAGTATATTCTAAAAGACTATACTTTCTCTTCATAGGACTATGTATGTTTAAAATTTGTTGAAAATGAATGTTTTCGGATGACAGGCTGTGGGTTCTGGACAGGAGCATGATCGCATGGTGCCTTATTGTTGAATAGGCATGTGAACTATATGAAGCTATGAAATCAAATAACAAAGATCATGGCCTTCTGGTTTGAGACAAAAAGATTCTTAAAGGTTTCCCTATATAAGTATATATTAACAAGATGGCGGTAATCTTGGATTTCTAAAAGGGAGGATTTTAGCTAGTTTTAATCTACAAGTTACACCGATGCTTCCTACCAAGTTTAAAGTCAATAATCCTTCCGATTCAGAAGAAGCAAAAAATATATAGATTTTCAAGATGGTCGCAATGGCAGACATCTTGGATTTCCGCATTACGAAAACACGCCTATTCAAATATATAGAAAAATTCACCTCGTGAAATTGAAAATTTTCAGATGAAAATTTCTGATATTTTTTCTTATTTCTGCTCAGAACATAGATTGTGGGTACTCGTTAGAACCGCCGCAGCGAGGCGGTTCTAACGAATACCTACAATCTATGTTTTTGAGCAGAAATTAGAAAAACAAGAGGACCATGATGGTCCTATATCGCTCGCCTGAGCAAACAGGTTTGCATACTTAATGTTGAAGTTTCAGCAAAGTTCACTGCTCTAAGATTTATGTATAAATTTTATAACCATGACGAATTATGACGGCTTGAACAAACTTGGTAGAGGGTAACCAAAGGAACATTCCTGCCAAGTTAAACTGAAATCGGTTCAGTGGTTTCTGACAAGACGATTTTTAAAGTTTTCTATTTAGATATAGAGGGAAAATAAGCCCCATCCCCTAGCAGGCATGTTTTCTAACAAATCAGGATTGGTTGGACATTCTTGGTAGAGAGTCACCAAAGCATTATTGAAATTGGTCAGGAGGTATTTGAAAAGAAGCATTTTAAAGTTTTCTATACAGATATATACCGAAAATAAGCCCCGCCACCTGGAGGCCAAGTTTTTTTACATATCATGAAAGCTTGAACCATCCTAGTAGAGGGTCACAAAAGCAACATTCTTGCCGAGCTACATTAAGCTCGGTCCAACGGTTTCTTACGAGCAGATTTTTAAGTTTTTTTTATATAGACATATAGGGAAAAATAAGCCCCGCCCCCTAGCGGCCATGTTTTTGATGATCATGACAGCTTGAACAACCTTTGTAGAGGGTCAACAAGAAAACATTCCTGCCAAGTTATATCGAAATCTGTCCGTTCGTTTCTGACAAGATTTTTTAGTTTTCTATATAGATATAGAGGGAAAATAAGCCCCACCCACTAGCAGCCATGTTTTTTGACAAATCATGATTACTTGTACAAGTTTGGTAGAGGGTCACCAGGGAAACATTTTTGCCAAATTGTAATGAAATCGGTCCTGTGGTTTCTGAAAAGAAGACTTTTAAAGTTTTTCTATATAGATATATAGGCAAAATAAGCCCCGCCCCCTGGCTGCCCTGTTTTTTGATGAATCATGATGGATTGCATAACCTTGATAGAGGGTTACATAAGAAAAATTTCTGCAATGTTAAATTGAAGTCAGTCCAGTGGTTTCTGACAAGAAGATCATTAAAGTTTTCTATGTAGATATACGGGGAAAATAAGCCCCGCCCCCTACCAGCCATGTTTTTTTGACAAATCATGATCGGTTGAACAATCTTGATAAAGGGTCACCAAGGAAACATATCTGCCAAGTTATATTGAAATCGATCCAGTGGTTTCTGACAAGAAGATTTTTTTCAAGTTTTCTATATAGATATATATACTGAAAATAAGCCCCGCCCCTACCAGCCATGTTTTGACAAATCATGACGGTCTGAACAATCTTGGTAAAGGGTCACCAATGAAACGTTTCTGCCAAGGTATAGTGAAATCGGTCCAGTGGTTTCTGACAAGAAGATTTTTTCAAGTTTTCTATATAGATATATAGGGAAAATAAGCTCCACCCCCTTGCAGCCATGTTTTTTGACAAATCAAAATTTACCTGAACAATCTTGGTAGAGGGTCACCAAGGAAACATTTTTGCCAAGTTATAATGAAATCGGTCAAGTGGTTTCTGACAAGAAGATTTTTCAAGTTTTTCTATATAGATATATAGGGAAAATAAGCCCCGCCCATTGGCGGCCATGATTTTGGACAAATCCAAATGGCTTGAACAATCTTGGTACAAGATAACCAAAGGAACATTTCTGCCACATTATATTGCAATCGTTACAGTGATTTCTGACAAGAAGATTTTTTAAGTTTTCTATGTAGTTATATAGGGAAAATAAGCTCCGCCCACTGGCGGCCATGTTTTTTGACGAATCCAAATGGCTTGAACGATCTTGGTACAGGATCACCAAAGGAACATTTCTGCAAAATTATACTGAAATCGGTCCAGTGGTTTCTAACAAGAAGATTTTTAAAGTTTTCTATATAGATATATAGGGAAAATAAGCCCCGCCCCCTGGCGGCCATGTTTTTTGACGAATCCAAATGGCTTGAATAATCTTGCAACAGGATCACCAAAGGAACATTTCTGCAAAATTATATGGAAATCGGTCCAGTGGTTTCTGACAAGAAGATTTTTAAAGCTTTCTATACAGATATATAGTGAAAATAAGCCCCGCCCCCTGGCGGCCATGTTTTTCGACAAATCCAAATGGCTTGAACAATCTTGGTACAGGATCACCAAAGAAACATTTCTGCAAAATTATGTGGAAATCGATCTAATGGGTTATGACAAGAAGATTTTTAAAGTTTTCTATATAGATATATATGGAAAATAAGCCCCGCCCCCTGGCGGCCATGTTTTGTGACAAATCCAAATGGCTTGAACAATCTTGGTAGAGGATCACCAAAGGAACATTTTTGCAAAATTACATTGAAATC
This sequence comes from Anodontia alba, assembly GCA_964016985.1. NCBI lineage: Eukaryota > Metazoa > Mollusca > Bivalvia > Lucinida > Lucinidae > Anodontia > Anodontia alba. The sequence continues at coordinate 44,081,787 of OZ024822.1, forward strand.
GGTCCAGTGGTTTCGGACAAGAAGATTTTTAAAGTTTTCTATATAGATAATATAGGGAAAATAAGCCCCGCCCCTGGCGGCCATGTTTTTTGACAAATCCAAATGGCTTGAACGATCTTGGTACAGGATCACCAAAGGAACATTTCTGCAAAATTATACTGAAATCGGTCCAGTGGTTTCTAACAAGAAGATTTTTAAAGTTTTCTATATAGATATATAGGGAAAATAAGCCCCGCCCCCTGGCGGCAATGTTTTTTGACGAATCCAAATGGCTTGAATAATCTTGCAACAGGATCACCAAAGGAACATTTCTGCAAAATTATATGGAAATCGGTCCAGTGGTTTCTGACAAGAAGATTTTTAAAGCTTTCTATACAGATATATAGTGAAAATAAGCCCCGCCCCCTGGCGGCCATGTTTTTCGACAAATCCAAATGGCTTGAACAATCTTGGTACAGGATCACCAAAGAAACATTTCTGCAAAATTATATGGAAATCGGTCTAATGGGTTATGACAAGAAGATTTTTAAAGTTTTCTATATAGATATATATGGAAAATAAGCCCCGCCCCCTGGCGGCCATGTTTTGTGACAAATCCAAATGGCTTGAACAATCTTGGTAGAGGATCACCAAAGGAACATTTCTGCAAAATTACATTGAAATCGGTCCAGTAGTTTCGGACAAGAAGATTTTTAAAGTTTTCTATATAGATAATATAGGGAAAATAAGCCCCGCCCCTGGCGGCCATGTTTTTTGACGAATCCATATGGCTTGAACAATCTTGGTAGAGAATTACCAAAGGAACATTTTTGCAAAATTATATTGAAATCGGTGCAGTGGTTTCGGACAAGAAGATTTTTAAAGTTTTCTATATAGATATATAGGGAAAATAAGCCCCGCCCCCTTGCGGCCATGTTTTTTGACAAATCCAAATGGCTTGAACAATCTCGGTAGAGCATCATCAAAGAAACATTTTTGCAAAATTATATTGAAATCGGTCCAGTGGTTTCAGACAAGAAGATTTTTTAAGTTTTTAATTAAAAAATCTATTTTTAGCTCCTGTGACCTAGATATGCAACGGACCGGAACCAGTTGAACAACTTTGAAAGAAGACCAACCAAGGTTCATTCCTGTGAAGTTTGGTCAAATTCCCATCAGTGGTTTAGGAGGAGATGTTGTTTAAAGATTGTGGACAGACGGACATCCGGACGACGACGACGACGACGACGGACGGTGAGTGATCGCAAAAGCTCACCATGAGCCTTCGGCTCAGGTGAGCTAATAATGTATACCCCTGTAAACCCCAGTTTTACTATATAAAAATGGGGTTTAAGTGGGTCAAAATTATATATATTATATGGGCATGTTTTCGTGATGCGATCAGAAGGATTATTTTTTACCTATAAGTCAACCCGATACTCCCTACCAAGTTTCGAGTCAATTGTTTTTGTTTGTTTTTTTCAGTTTAGGAGAAGAAGCGAAAAACAGATTTTAAGGATGGCCACCAAGGATTTCCGATCGGGACGGTTTTAGCTATTTTTGATATACAAGGCATTCCAATGCTTCCTGCCAAGTTTCGGGTTAACTGGCCTTCCAGTTCAGAAGAAGAAGCGAAAAATTGACTATCAATACGGCCGTCATGGCGGCCATCTTGGATTACCAATAGGGACGATTTTAGCTATTTTTGATCTATAAGTCACTCCATTGCTTCCTACCAAGTTTGGAGTCATTTGGCTTTTGGGTTAAGGAGAAAAAAACAAAAATAGATTTTAAAGATGGCGGCCAAGGCGGCCATCTTGGATTTTCGACCGGTACGATTTTAGCTATTTTTGATCTTCAATTCGCCCCGATGTTTCCTACCTAGATTAAAATCAATAAGCCTTTCGGTTCAGGAGATGAAACGAAAAAAAAGAGTTTTAAGATGGCAGTGGCAGCCATCTTGGATTTCCGATCGGAATCATTTTAGCTAATTTTGATCTATACGTCACCCCAATGCTTCCGACCAAGATTGGAGTCAATTGGCTTTTTGGTTTAGGAGAATAGGGAGAAGCGAAAATAGATTTTCAAGATGACCATCTTGGATTTCCGATCAGCACGATTTTAGCAATTTTTGATCTTCAAGTCACCCCGATGCTTCTTACCAAGTTTGGAGTCATTTGGCCTTTTGGTTCAGGAGAAGAAGCGAAATTTTTAAAATGGTGGAAATCTTGGATTTCCGATCGAAACGATTTTAGCAATTGTTGTCGTACAACTCATCCCGATGCTTCCTACTAAGTATATTGGCTCAGGGGTGTAGGAGGAGTAGGCTTTTAAAGCAATTGTTGATGCCGCACGACGGACGACGCACGACGGACGATGCACGACAGATGACGGACATTGACTGAGCACAATAGCTCATCATGAGCAAGGTCGTGCTCAGGTGAGCTAATAATAGGCCTAGGATCTATGGGCCTCTAATCACTGGCTACTTGTCTACTAGGAGAATTATTTTTTGAACTTATGCTTGAAGGAGTACTGTCCCTTTTCTGAGGGAGATCTACCTCCCTGTGGTCGGGAGGGAGACCTTCTCCTTAGGGGTAAGTGAACAGATTCCCTTCTCAAATTTCCCCCAATGTACCTCCCTGTGATCGGGAGGGAGACCTACTCCTTAGGGGTAAGTGAACAGATTCCCTTCTCAAATTTCCCCCAATGACATTTCCACTGTTTTTTTGTTTGATTATTTTTTTTTTTTTTTTTTTTTTTTTTTTTTTTGTGGGGTTGGGGGGATTTGAATGACATCTAATACTTTTCCAATTTGATTTTCTATTTTTCCTTTTTTTCGAAGCAGTTCCCTGCATAGTCTGTTCTAAATCTTTCTAGGAAAAGTTTTGATTAAATTCTAATGGTCGAAGGGAAGTAGTCTTGTTTGACTCTAGTTCAATTATTATCGCAGTTACCTCCCTTCCATTGTCTAACATGGGTTTATGTATAACCTTGTCAGGATTTCCCATAAATTTGATGGGTAAATTAATTACCGCTTCCAAAGCTTTTAAATACGGAATTTAAACGAATTTCTGTAAATTTAACATTTTGTTTTTACTAGGTACATCAAACCCTAAAGTTCCAACTATTGGGTGTGACTAGTTTTGTCCAGTAGTAAGCCGCGGGTCACAGTTTAAAAATCTGGTCATATCCATTCCCTGGTACATATCCACGGTTTGCGGCGGCAGCCTCAAATTCATTGGTTGATATGCAATATAAGTCTTTCTCTGGTTGCGTTGGTACCCGGTATTGGGTGTGACAGAGTCCCCGGATCCACGGGCTGTGAAGCAATGTTAGTCTCCGCTGTTGTATTTTCTCGATTATAAAAGGGCTCCGAACCCACTGGTTGTGAAAAAACATCATTCTAGTGTTAATGGTATCCCTGATAGGCTGAGGGCATCGCTCCCAGTGTCGACCGGGCGTGATTAACTAATTCGTCCGCCGCAGTAGCGGTAGTTGAAAGGTTAACATAATTTATTCTACTTTACATTCAGTCATGGCACAGTAGTACCATCAATTAGTATAAATACATTGTAATACGAATGTCGAAGAGGAACGAAAGCGTCACAATCTCATCTAATGACACAATGTATGGCTTTAACAACGTTTATGCAGTATCACACACACACACACACACACACACACACACACACACACACACACACACACTACTGCAAAGCATTCTCTTTAATAAGTCAATTGTGAAATGATATTGTAATATGTAGTTGTCGCATGCAGAACCTTTGATGAGAAACTATTATTACCTGTTCTATCGGTGGGAATATGACTGTCAAGTGGACTGAGGCTTCAGGTTCCCGGCTGTATTGCGTTAAATGAAAAACCGAAAACAAGGGTCACGGGGCGGGGTTATTTTGCAGGTCACACGCCGGCTTGATCTCATTAATACTGCCATTAAGTTTCATGCAGATATTTCAAATGGTTACCGGCTTATGGTGCACACAAGGAAAGTCTGTAAAAAAAAACTAATCAAAGGACAGTAACTCAGAAAGTAAAAATGCAGTCTATTCTGTACGCGACACGCAATCATCACCTCATACACATTGCTAATTTTTTTCTCATTACGATACCCCAATGGGTTATTTAGTTATTGCATGCAAATGATAGTGTAAAAAAAACTTACCAAATGGAAGAAACTTTGAAGCTAAGAAAGAGAGAGCAATTTTTATGTAGCGACACATCGTCTTAACCTCATGCATGTTGTTATAAAGTTTAATCAAGATATTCCATACGGTTATCTACCTATGATACGCACAAGGACAGTCTAAAATTGCATTAAAAGGGAAGCAACCCGGAAATTAAGAAAGGGAGAGTAACATTCTTTTACGTGGCATATGGTGCTAACCTCATACACGTAACTATAACGTTTTCATCAAGATATTCTATATGATTACCTGGTAATGGCGCACACAAGGATAGTATGAAACAAAATCTAATCAAAGGCCAGTAACTCAAACAGTAAGAAATTAAGTGCAATTATTTTTACACGCAATAAACCGTCTTAATCTCATAAACACTGCTATGAAGCTTCATTAATATATTCCAAACGTTACCAAGATATGGTACGCACAAGGATAGTATGTTAAAAACTAATCAAAGGGTAAGTAACTCATAGACTAAGACAGAGAGAGGAAATATAATTGTACGCGACACACTGTCTTGACCTCCTACGCATTGCTACGAAGTTTCATAAAAATATTCCTTGCGGTTACTTATTGAGCGCGTACGAAATGTACGCCGGCCGGACGGACGGTCAAACGAATGGACAGTTATATGGCTAGCATCACTATTTTTGCATGTTTATTTGGCTAAAAACTAGCCACATACCAGAAAATAAATCACATAAAAGACTGATGTTTTGTGGCTGACGGAATAAATCACCTTCAAATACATTGAAACTGAACATAATTCTTAGCCTCCTAAGTTCTCATTCGTGTATACGGATTGACGGACGGACGGACGGACGGATAGCCAGACAACGCCATAACATTACAAAATATTCACATTCACAAACTTTTAGGTACCCCATCTATCCCTGCACCAAGGAAATCCTAATCTAATTTGGTTCTAAATATATATATATACAAATACTATTACAGATTAGTTTATACTTGATTCGTTTGTAAAAAACGCTTCTCGTGTTCGCATACATGCATGCTCGCTTTATAAGCGCGTATATACAGAACAGACGAGCACGGGCGTATTGCATCCTACGTACGCAAATACCCAATTCTGTTCTCGCACTTGCACTAACAAGAAGCATTATTCCAAGTATTCGAATATGCGGCCTTATTATTAAATTCTAATAAGAAATACTTTTATATAATTTGTACTCACTTGTTTGTTGTAACGACCTTCAGGTTTAGGAGTATATTTATTTTAAGTCCCCTGAATATTCAATTCTAGCTATTTACATCTGGCTGTCTTTGATTCATGTATATGTAATTTTGCATGTGTTTTGTGTGCAGAGAGAATCACCTTACCAATTGCATATACTCACTTGTGATGTCACCTCAACTTTTACCGTTCTACTTATCTTAAAAGACGAATTTTCTAAAATGTTTTACATGCAGATCCCTCAGAAATTCAATGGAGATCTTGCAGTAAGGCGATGATTTTTCCTAATTGGCTCAAGTGACGAAGAATAGATTTCAGAAATTACAACAATTTCTTTTATTACATATTCCGCTAGCCTGATGTCCGAATCATACCAGAAGGGAAATTTATGCTTCTAGCTTATTATTACGGGAGATAAGTCAGTCCTGGTTACCCCACCCCAAAAACCTCTTAAATAGATACCATGTTCAAGCTGATTGGAAATATATTTAGTTAGTTACCTTTTTCTTTCGGCAATATTTCTGTCATCAGAGCTGTATTCATTTAACCATAATTTCCAGTCAGTGTTGTGTTTGCAGGAAATATTTCAAAAAGAAAAATGTAATTGCCATCGTTTTGGCATGGTATTAAAATATTATTATTATTATTTTTATTTTTTTTTATTTTTATTTTTTTTTGAGGGGGGAGGGGGGTTGGGGGTGGTGGTGGGGGTGAGGATGGGCGGGGGCGATGGGGTAAACAAAATTGAATTATTTCCCCTTTATAAAGCATATTTTTCCCTTTCTGCTCTGTGATTCAGACATCGGTCTACCGCAATGTGTAATAAAACTTTGAATATTGTAGTTTCTAAAATCTGGTCTTCAATACCTGAACCAATTAGGGAAAATCCTCGCCTTCCTGCAATTCATTTATCTCCTTGTTTACCTCATTATCCATTATAATATTTTCAGTAGATATTTTATTCTGTTCCTCGTGGATTTTCATGTTCACCTACCCACAATAATCGAACATGCGAACAAAACAAAGGTTCGCCCTGGCTTTCCACTCTTTCTCCGCTAGTGATGACTTCTGTCATTTGCTGATAACCTTTGCAAACAGTTTGGACCCAGGTCAGGTCCGACAAAACCTGGCCTGTTCTGAAACCAAATCGTTTGACATTCTGATGGTATTCCTGAACCGATTTTTTCTTGTAAAAGATTAATTTAAAAAAAAATCCACATGCGACAAAAAAGCATGCCATCACGAAAACACGCCTCTATAATTGTAACCCACTTAAACCCCACTATTATATAGTAAAACTACGGTTTATTGAGGTATACATTATTTTTCTTATTTTGATAAAAAAAAACAAAGATTGTGGGTATTCGTTAGAACCGCCTCGCCGAGGCGGTTCTAACAAGTACACACAATCTATGTTTTGAGCAGGCGACAAAAAATGCATGCCATCACGAAAACATGCCCATATAATTTGATCCCTTAAACCCTACTTGTATATAGTAAAACTGGGGTTAACGGGAGTATACATTATTTTTCTTATTTTGCTAAAAATACATAAATTTTAGGTAATCGTTAGAACCGCCCGCAGAGGCGGTTCTAATGAGGATCCGCGATCTATGTTTTGAGCAGAAATAAGAAAAATACCAGATTTTTTCATCTGAACTTTTTTCTTTTTTGATTGTAAAATTTTCAATATACATGTATTCTTGAATAGGCGTATTTTCGTAATATAAAAAAATTACCCAGCATGCAAAGAGTTAATTGTAAGCACGTCCCGGACGTTCTCCCACTTCCGTTGCTTTTCAATCCTCCTAAGAAATTAACAATGTTAGTTTGATGAGGTCTTGTTAAACGTTACGTCAGCTGTTGTAGATCATTCTGTGCAGCTCCCAGAGAGGCCGGCCTCGGTGACTCAGTTGGATGCACGTCCGATTGGTGATCAGGAAATTGCAGGTTCGACCCCCTCTCATCCCATGTGTCGGCAACATTCTTTCGTGGTGATTGATCATGAAATATTTTCTACGGTCATTCTCTCCCTTCCGCTGATTCAAGAAGGGCAGTTGTTAGTTTCTGGTGAAAAAATGTTCACAACACTGGTTATCCACTTAGAGGACTAAGCCTGCCCAGTAAAGGTGTGGCTAGGTAAACTGTCCGCACTCGACATGACCCCATTGGGTTGACCCGGCCGTAAAACCTCAGCACGAACAAACAGAAGCTCCCAGAGAAAGTGATACTAATCAATTATGGTGATGGTGATCATCATCATCATCATTTGGTGTTAATTTTACGTCCCTTTTAGCATTATTTAAGTCATATCGAGACGAAAAAAAAAAGGATGATAACGAAATGGAATGTGCAATGTTGCAACTTACAATAATAAGCTGGATTCCGCTTCCGTTGGGATTAAAACCCGTAACTTCATGATCCGTAGTCGGGAGCGCTAACCACTCAGCCACTCTGAGCTTCAAATACGATTTAAAGGCTAGTAACGGAGACAAAAGAGATACATGGAAGAGGATGAAGAACAATGTGATGACGGAGCAGAAACTGTAGAAATGTTAGCATGGCTCTTCACTCTCTGCTGAAAGCAAAACAGACTACAGTTAATTTTCAGTATACTTTTTTATGTGTATGTGCGCGCATGTGTATGGGTGTTCTTTTGTTTTTTATCCGCCTTTTAGTTTAGACTGCATGGTACGATTTGGCAAACGTTTTACTGACAGAAATATTGTGTTATGATGTTTGATAAGAAGCACTTTCTACAGTCAAATAACAAAATAAATAAATGAAAATAATAAATAAATAAATAAATAAATAAAAGCGACAACTCTCATGCTTTTCCTGTGGAATATAAAGTAAATAAATGAACTAAGGAACTCATTCTACAGATCCACATCAAACCCCCAACACCAAAGGGAAAGCCAGACAAATAGAGTTACGCAGTAAAAAATTAAACCTATGGCAAGCAGATTTGGCAATTTTTTCCCCAAAAGGTGGCAACTTTGTTATCCAATATTAAGTGAATATATCTTAAAATTATATAATTCTGAATTAACCCTTATCCTGCTTTGCCTACGTATACTCTGCATTTGCAAACAGTGTAGATCCAGTCTGGATCTGCACTGTTTGACATTCAGTATGTGAATTTATATCAACAACCTTGATCAAGTAATCTGATTGGCTGAAAATTAGAAATGGGTGTGGCTTCTTAATTTATTCAGCAAGACAAGGGTGAAAAGAAAATCAATACATCACGAAAACATGCCTATATAATTTTGACCCCCTTAAACCCCTCTTTTTTATAGTAGAACTGGGTTTTACAGGGGTATATATTATTTTTCTTATTTTTGCTCAAAACATAGATTGTAGAATCTATGTTTTGAGCAGAAATAAGAAAAATAATGTATACCGCCGAGGCGGTTCTAACGAGTACCCACAATCTATGTTTTGAGCAGAAACATGAAAAATATCAGAATACTTTATCGAAAACTTATCAGTGGTAAAATTTTCAGTATATTTGAATAGGCATGTTTTCGTAATGGAAAGTAAAACACTGTATAACAATTAACAAAAAGTACCACAATCAAAGTACCGCCTTTCAACGGTCAGTAATGAATTTTTGTAAACCAAGTCACAACATGAATATCCCCAGCAGGCACACAACGTTAAAACAACGTCGTTTCAACGTTGATTCAACGTCAAGACGTTAAATCAACGTTGTGTGTCAGCTGGGTCATTGCACTGCATAGCTCCAGATAACATCTTTAAAATGAGCCTGGCAGGGCACGAAAAAAAACTACAATAAGACCTGTATAACCAGCAAAGACTGAGATCAGCCTGTATATCCACCCATTATGGCATGGTTCACGTTTATTCATGTCATCACGAAAACACGCCTATATAATTTAGACCCCCTTAAACCCCACTTTTAGATAATAAAACTGGGGTTTACAAGGGTATACATTATTTTTCTTATTTCTGCTCAAAATCAAAAACATAGATTGTGGGTACTCGTTAGAACCGCCTCACCGAGGCGGTTCTAACGAGTACCCACAATCTATGTTTTGAGCAGAAATATGAAAAATATCAGAGTTTTTTTATCTGAATTATTTTCAGTTTTTTAGGTGAAATTTTCAATATATTTGAATAGGCGTGTTTTCGTAATGTCTAGATAGCCTAGAGGTTGCAAAAGGCATACGTGATCAGCGAAGACCCTGAGGAGACTGCGCAGATGAGCAGTATGATATGAGTCTTCGCTAGTCGCACGTCTTATTGTAGGTTTTGTCGTGCGCAGGGTCGTTTGTCTTATTTTTCCACAAAAGCCTATGTTGTGGGATTTATTAGAAGCGCCTCTACAGTGAGCACATACAGCACGTGTTTTCATGGAGAAATACCATATTCTACCTAATTACCGCACATACTCCTATAAAGACACAGTCAAGCAATTCCGTAAATTTTCAGATTATAGTCAGTATACTTTTCGTCTACTTTTTTATAAAACCATATGTTGTGGGTAACCATTTAAATTGAGTCGACTTGTCGATGCAATTCAAATGAGAAGTTGCAACATACGCGTTTACAAAGAAAATCAGAAAGAAAAAAATCAAAAACATCACATATGCATCTTTTGATAAGTCCTTCGCCGTTTTTTTTTTTTTTTTTTTTTTTTTTTTTTTTTTTTAAGTATATGTACCCTTAGTATCGGTAGGTACATATATATTTTACCGCAAGTTTTACCAGTATTTTTGAAAAACCTAAGCGCACAGTGCGGTAATTAGGTAGAATACGGTAAGAAAAAATATCTACCGTATTCGATCTAATTACCGCACATACCCCTATAAGCGCACAGTCAAGCAATTCCGTACTCCTCGGATTACAGCTAGTGTACTGTTTGGCTACTTCTTTATAAATGCATATGCTGTGGGTACCCATTAGAATTGCATCGACTTGTCGATGCAATTCAAATGAGTACCCACAACATATGCTTTTATAAAAAAATTCAGAAAAAAAATGGCATAAACATCATCTAATAAGTTCTTTGCTGATATTTTTTAAGTGTACCTTTTAGTAGGCAGATACATATTTTACTATAAGTGTTTTCCAGTAATTTGGAAAAACCTAAGCGCATAGTGCGGTAATTAGGTGGAATATGGTAAGAAAATTATCTATATCAGAAGGTTGAAAAATGTGCCTTATCGGGAGCTATGCTGTGTATAATTATGTATGCGTTGTGCAATCGGTGCGTCCGGTTTTAGAAGCATTTCCCAGTAAGCATTCTACATAAATCTATAGCGGGCCGTTATCGGCCCGTCAGGGTAGCTGATGGGCCGATAACGGCCCGCTACAGATTTACAAAGAATGCTATCTAGGAAAGCCTGTAAAAGATACATTACTTCCAATTTTAGCGTTTTTTTTTTTTTTTTTTTTATTTTTTTTTTTTTTTATCTCTTGAGTGGGACAAAATGGCTGTGCAATGAGCAAAACAGGGTCCTATTTTCTTTTCAAGTACAACATTCTGACTCGACGTAATTACCTAACATACCCGTATAAATGTATTACCAAGACATTTTGGGGCCTTCAGATTACTGCCCTACTACTCGTATTTTTTGTCAGTTTTATATATAATGACGTATTGTAGGTACTATGTTATTCTGTTAATTAATTCATCACGTGCGCGAGGCTAAATAGAATCGGTTGGGGTGGTCGGGTGGTGCGAAGGTGTGTATCTCACGTCACCGGGGCGTCCAGCTGATACTGGCTTACAGTTGGGCAAGGCCCGCTATCCTTCTAGCCGGTAAGGGTTGAGGGGGAATGTTTTTATCTATTCTGTTTCTACACTTTCACTCCTGTTCCTCTTTCTTCCCTGTCCCTCTCTTTCATCTCTTCTACTATCTCTTCTATCTCTTTTCTCCCTTTCTCTGGGAGACGACACAAAATGATCCACAAGGGTTGACGTGTCGTTAAACCCCAACATAGTCAAACAAATAGAATCGGTGAAAATCGAGGGAAATAACGAGTGCTCAGGTAAGAATACCCCTTCCGTAGACTAGGATCAGAAAACAATGCAGCAGGATATGGGTTGCGAGATTAAAACTGCAGTTCACTTACTCTTAACCAGCATTTGTCAACAAAAACATAGTGAATAATGAAAATTGTAATGATGATCACAGCAATTTTATTTTATACTGTACTCGATTTCATATTCCTCGATACGTTTTGATAAAGTTTTACCGAAGGACCATCCTTACAAATTTTACCCTTGGTGCTACTATCCCGGACTATCCCGGACCAAAACCTAAAACCTACTACAAAAATATGCCCATAGAGGCAGTCTAGCCTGTTCCGATGTTCCAGTTATGTAAGCTAACTGGTTTATTTGTCAGTGCATCACGAAAACACACCTATATAATTTTGACCCCCTTAAACCCCACTTTTATATAGTAAAACTGGGGTTTACAGGGGTATACATTATTTTCTTATTTCTGTTCAAAACATAGATCGTGGGTACTCGTTAGAACCGCCTCGCCGAGGCGGTTCTAACGAGTTCCCACAATATATGTTTTGAGCAGAAATATGAAAAATATCGGATTTTCTTATCTGAAATTTTTCCGGTTTTGGATGTAAAATTTTCAATATATTTGAATAGGCGTGTTTTCGTAATGCAAAGGAAAATCTGCACAATTAGAGCAAGGGTCAGTGCTATTTAGATAGTCAACAACAGCAGAAAGCGGACTTTATACATTAGCCGGTCCCTGTGGCTCAGTCGGATGCGCGTCCGGAAATATTCTTTCTAGGAGATTGATCGTGAAATATTTTCTGTTGTCATTATCTCTCTTACACTCAGCCAAAAAATAAAAGTTGTCAGTTTCTAGCGAATGTGCACATGTACCGGTTAGCCATTATAGGACTAAGCCTGCCCAGAAAAAAAAAGTCCGATTAGGTAAACTGACCTGCTCGACATGGCCTTTATAGTGTTGACTGGGTCGTTAAGCTCAAAACCAACCTAGTGCATATGCAACACTTTAACCCTTGTCCTGCTGAATAAATTAAGATGCGACGCCCACTTCAAATTTTCAGCCAATCAGATTACTTGATCCGGATTTTTGTTATAAATTCACATACTTAATGACAAACAGTGCAGATCCAGATCAGTTGGCTTCTTCAGAAGCCAGCTGATCTGGATCTACACTGTTTGCAAAGGCAGGATATATCCGAGTTCAGCAGGACAAGGGTTAAGATATAGGTCATTCTAAGCGTTCTCGCAGTTTGCTTAGTGCTATTTCCGATGGTATACGCTGCAGGGATTACATTTCCTCAAGATGAACAGTGAACTACGAAAGACCGGTAGTGTCATTTCTATTACATTAATTCAAGGTTTCAACTTCATGAATTCACGATTTCAGCTTCACGAATTCACGAATTCAACTTCACGAATTCACGAATTCAACTTCACGAATTCACGAATTCAACTTCACGAATTCCACTTCATGAATTCAACTTCATGAATTCACGAATTCAACTTCACGAATTAACGAATTCAACTTCACGAATTCCACTTCACGAATTCAACTTCATGAATTCACGAATTCAACTTCACGAATTCACGAATTCAACTTCACGAATTCACGAATTCCACTTCACGAATTCAACTTCAGGAATTCAACAGTTGAATTCGTGAAGTTGAATTCGTGAATTCTTGAAGTTGAATTCGTGAAGTGGAATTCGTGAAGTTGAATTCGTGAATTCATGAAGTTGAATTCGTGAATTCGTGAAGTTGAATTCGTGAAGTGGAATTCGTGAAATTGAATTCGTGAATTCATGAAGTTGAATTTGTGAATTCGTGAAGTTGAATTCGTGAATTCGTGAAGTTGAATTCGTGAAGTTGAATTCGTGAAGTTGAAATCGTGAATTCGTGAAGTTGAAATCGTGAATTCGTGAAGCTGAAATTGTGAATTCGTGAAGTTGAAACCTTGAATTAAAGTAGTTGAAATGTCACTACCGGTCTTTCGTAGTGAACAGACTCTATTGTGTACATATTTTCGATAGTAACTGGCAACTAGGGAGAATGACCAGTGATTTATGTGGCCGAGCTGGAATTTGAACTTGTGATCCCTGGATCTGAAGGCGCACAACCGATTGCGCTATACAGCCCGGAGCAGTTTTATACACTACAAAAACATGCCTATTCAAATATACTGAAAATTTTACCACCAAAAAATGAAAATTTTCTGATAAAAAATTCTGATATTTTTCATGTTTCTGCTCAAAACAGATTGTGGGTACCCGTTATAACCGCCTCATCGAGGCCCACATTCTATGTTTTGAGCGATGAGGCGGTTCTAACGAGTACCCACAATCTATGTTTTGAGCAGAAATAAGGAAAATAATGTATACCCCCGTAAACCCCAGTTTTACTAAATGAAAGTGGGGTTTAAGGGGGTCAAAATTATATTGGCATGTTTTCGTGATGGAATGAAAGATCATGGATTACAAGAGCATATTTCACACAGGGGTGTGAACGTAAGTAAAGACACCGGTGATGCGTAGCACATGATTTTATGTGTCCACATTTTATAACTGAGCCTGGCCAGAGCAATTCCTATTATTTTACATCTGCATCCAGCAGCCAGCGTAGTCTGATCATAATCTTCCATCACGAAAATATACCTATATAATTTTGACCCCCTTAAACCCCACTTTTATATAGTAAAAATGGGGTTTAAAGGGGTATACATTATTGTTCTTATTTCTGCTCGAAAACACAGATTGTGGGTACTCGTTAGAACCGCTTCATCGAGGCGGTTCTAACGAGTACCCACAATCTATATTTTGAGCAGATATATGAAAAAATATCGGAATTTTTTATCTGAAAAATTTCATTTTTTAGTGCTTAACTTTTCGGTATACTTGAATAGGGATGTTTTCGTAATGGCTGTATTTAGACATCGTATTTACCCTCACATTACGAAAACATGCCTATTCAAATATACTGAAAATATTACCACCAAACAATTAATTTTTTTCAGATAAAACAATTCTGATACTTTTCCTATTTCTGCTTAAATTATATATTGTATGCATTCGTTAGAACCGCCTCGACGTGGCGGTTCTAACTAGTACCCACACTCTATGCTTTTGAGCAGAAATAAGAAAAATAATGTATACCCTTATAAATACCAGTTTTACTATATAAAAATGCGGTTTAAGAGGGTCAGATTATATACTGAGGCATGTTTTCGTGATGAGTATTCGAAAAGACAGGCATGAGCTAACAGATCAGATGTAGGACGTGTCATCTGATCAGGATTAGGTTGTCTAAACACAACAGATATGCCGCTGCCTAACAATTCTGTCAATATTAAGAAGAGCACAATCGGTTCCATTACGAAAACACACCTATTCAAATATATAGAAAAATTCACCTCCAAAAACTGAAAATTTTCAGATAAAAAACCCATGATATTTTTCATATTTCTGCTCAAAACAGACTGTGGGTACTCGTTAGAACCGCCTCGCTGAGGCGGTTCTAACGAGTACCCACAATCTATGTTTTGAGCACAAATAAGAAAAATAATATATACCCCTGTAAACCCCAGTTTTACTATTATAAAAGTGGAAGTGTCCGGCTGGCCAATAAGTTAGCTCCATCGACTTCTGGTCATGAGAATCCATGTGGAGGTTCGAATCCAAACCTTTCACTCATACCATTGTGATGTAAATAATGCAGGTAGACGATTCTCAACGAAGTCACTGTACCGTATCACTAGAGGGCTATTCAATAACTTACCGAGATAGATACTGCTAGTCTTTTATAAGTATGTGCACATTTCAATGTTAGTGCACTGACTAAATTGTTCTGATGTAGGAACATGTTTTCAGTGTAGCTCATGCGCATTTGAAACAGATCGCACCAAATTATTGCAACAGACTTAATTCTGCATTTGAAAAACGAAATGCTTACATAATTCCAGCATCATATATCCCAGGGAAAACGAATTCTAAGATAACTGTTCTGTATCTTAAGTTTATTGATTGATTGACTGGTTGATTGCTGAATTGACTGACTGATTGATTGCCATTGTGATTTTCTGTCTGTTTATTCCATTTCCTCAGCATGTTTATTTCAGCTCAGAAAATTTGAGAATGGTTATAAATTTTGGCGTCCACGTCACGCGAAAATACGTGTAAAAGTTATCTAGCATATGCAGATATCCAAGATCGAAATCAATGCAATTTAAACCTACATGCGCAGCCGATGGCATGCCATCGCAAAATCCCCACGCTCCGTGCTAATGTTCTTAATAGCGGGACAGACTGACGGGTGGACGGACGAAAAATTGCTGTTCTCGCACACGCTTACCACGAGGGGAAGTCATAAAGCAAGTGTTGTTATTTTTTCCCAGTGGTTTAGGAGGAGAGAGAGAGAGAGATAGAGAGAGAGAACAGACACACAGACAGAGACGGAGAAAGAAAGACGGACAGAGAGAGTAAATCACATTGTTGTAACTATTCTTCGAGTCCCGAATCCGACCAGAACTACCGTACGAATGAAGCCACAGTGTAGAAAAATGTCCTTGTGTTCCGAACGAAAAAGGAACAACTGCTTTTTTCTGCGCATTTGTGAAGTCAGATATATGCTTCTGTGTTCATCGATATAGTTCTTAGTATCCAATGATTCTGTAAGCGAGCATTGAAAGCGCAGATTGATCTGGGCACCCGTTGCAAGCATAATAAGCAAATGTCATCTTTTAATGTCAATAAAAACATATAATCAGTGTTAAATATGTAAACGTTAATTATTGGTCACAATACTTTTAAACATGACGGAGAATTGATTGGAGCGTAAGGCAGTCCGTCTTCAATAATCATTGCAGTCAAAACAACGGCTTAACAATGTCGATGAAACGTCGTCATGACTTCATGACGAAATAACGAAACGACGTCACGGCTTTCGCTGGCGGTGTGTATAGAAACTTTGGATACTGATACTTTCGAATATGTCAGTGAACAACAGATACCTTTATGAGAGTAAATGGGATCTGAGCTTTTGTTGTTTGCATATGTCCGTAGAACAATGTTCGCAAGATGCGGATAAAATATTACTTCATATATGCACGGCTTCACGTCATGTGCTTACGCGGGTTCACGGAAATTTACTGATAGTACTCTGATCAGCCTGCACATCTACGCAGTCGGAGCATGGCCTCCGCTATCTCCTTCAAGAAATACATGATACAGTAGAATATATGAACAAACAGCAAAATGCCCTAATGAGACTGCACAGATACGCATACTGAGAGGCAGATACGCAGGCTGAGCTAGTCTTTCTGTTGGCACTATCATATATTACATTACATGTACTTCACCGCAGTAAGCTTAAAAGCTGTTGCTTCATAAAACCAGACAAATATTTGTTCCCTTTTGAATACATTTCAAGTTGTTGTTTTAGTGGGGTTTTTGTTTGTTTGTTTTTTTGTTGTTGTTTTTTTTTTTTTTTTGTTTTTTTTTTTTTTGTTGTTGTTGTTGTTGCTGTTTTTTTTTTTTTTTTTTTTTTTTTTTTTTTTGTTTTTTTTTTCTGATTCCTCCTTCCTTAATGTGTTATGTAAATATAAAACAAAAGTTATTGTTTGAACCCGTTGCTTACCAAAAAATACTACCAGTTTGAATTAGGGTTAGAGTCAGGGTTAGGGTTAACTCTAACCTAATAATACTAACCCTATCCCTAACCTTATTTGACCCATGTTACTTGATAATATATCAGTGAACAGCCAGGGTCACAGCCAGACTGCGTGGACCTCTTGACTAATCTGGACCTTCTCTGACTCGCAGTTACGATAAAACATACTGGTATTGCCTCAGCCTATTGTATATACAGGAAGTAAATGCATTTAAGATGAATAGACACACCTGATACTTTGTCCGCCATTTTAATAAGGGAAACAATTTTTGTGCCTTTCTGGTTGCTTTTCTGCACACCAAGCCCCTTCAGAATAAAAACGTGAAACGATAATACCCCGCCAATAATTTGTCATGGGTAGATTACTATCGAAAATTGACGAAATATACCCAATTGCAAGTCCAAACCAGATGTTCACAAATCAATGCAAATACCAAGTTTCGTGATATTCCATTGATATTTAATCAAGTTATTGTCTGAAAAAAAAAATAAAAAAAATGTCAGGGGGCAGATAACTCTGTCAAAAACTAACGAAATTTGCCCATCCCAAACCAGATCTCACACACCAAGTTTGGTGAAAATCCATCAACAATCATTCAAGCTATCGTTCGGAGACATAAAAGACGGACGGACCAACGGACGGACACGTGGACGACCAACGTTAAACCATAATGCCCCGCAACTATCGTGTGTAGGGGTATGAAAAACGTTTACTCATCTGGGGACCAATTCATACCTTTTAGAGTACATCGTTGTAAAGAAGGGGCGGTATGAATTTTGACAGTGTTACCTCCCCTGCAAATGTATCCATTCACCTCAGTATATATGAAACCCAATTTTTAACTGGGTTTGTGTGGGCTGGGTGGCCTAATGGTTAGTGCACTCGACTTTCATACGGGATATCGTGGGTTCGAATCCCGCTCAGGTCGAGACAATTTTTACGCCATTAGTACGCATAGCTCATACTCGATTGGGTTGAGTATAAAGTGGACAGGGCGGCGCTTGGTGACAGACAGCTGCAAAAAGTGTGCATGGATGACCCATGAAAGCAAGACTGTACAAATACATGTACATAACAATCGCCGCTGCCTCTGTGTGCCTCGGGTGCCTGGTAGCGTTAAAAATCCGCATAGCAACAACAATACGGCGGAATAGGCCTGTTAGCTTGATCATGACGATGAAAACAGCAAAAAAGACCACAATCATTTTTACTACATAGTTTTAGGAAAAAATCATAAATATCATTTATATATGTTGACAACACCAGTGGCGTGATATACGTTGCAATATTGTATCCGGTAATATATTTGTTCCATATTTAAATATATATTCTATATTCAGATATTTATGGCCAAACAAATATACTTATTTGCAAAATAAATATTTACTGACAATAAAAGATATTTATTGTCAATTAATCTTATTTATTGGCAATAAAAATATATTTATTTGCAAAATTAATATTCATTGGCAATAAATATATATTTATTGGCAATAAAATATATTTATTGGCAAGTGAATCTATTTATCGGTAATTTAATATTTTACATGTAAATAAAATATTTTTTTTCTGTAATAAATATATTAATCGGCAACAAAAGATGTATTGGTAATAAATATATATTTATTCAAAGTAAAGAAAAATATGTTTAATAAAATTAATATATATTTATAGAATCAATATTTTGTTGTGTCACAATAAAATTATTTATTAGCAATATGCAAAAATATGTGCATTGTGGGATATGACACGGTTATGTTAAAGCGAAGTTCATTAGCTTTGTAAAACCTTATAATGGCAGCCTTCATTGATTACACAGAGCGCTGCCATATTGTTTTGGTTCGCGGTTTATGGTCAACTCGATCCTTGGCCGTTTCGACGGTGGTCAATTCGTACCTTTCGATTCTTGGTCACGTCGCACCCCCGGACTAGCACCTCTACCGACACAAGTCAACTCGACACGGAATTTCTCTTGTGTGATGCAGTTTCTTCGTTTTGGATGTGACTTGTAGTCCACGCTTAATAACGCTCCATATGATTTATTTTAATTCTAAAAGTTTTATATACTTGAATATATAGTCCAGATCTTGGGACCAATCTTGGAGCACTAATCCATACGTATTTAGTGGCCCTAATGTTTCCGTGGAGACTGACAAATGAGAGCTTAAGTTCTCATAAAAGTTTTAACAAAACTGCAAAAATGTCTCTACAATTCTAGGAAACCGGCAAACATGAGGGCATCTACATGTAACTACGAAAGTCTAAAGTGCGAAAACCTAAAATGCGAGTTGATCAAGGATCAAACCGTCGGAAATTTCGTCAAGCCACTGAAAATATTTGTTACAAGGCTACATCATATCTCACACAATGCTAATTTTACCCAATGTATTTTTTTAACTTAAATGATTTTTTTTTTTTTTTTTTTTGTAAAGATTGTCAATAAATAGTTTTGGCAAATAAGATTATATATTTTAACATATTGTGGCTTTTTTATTGTCCAAATAAAATATTGTATCAATACATATTTAATTTGAAAATGTATGTATTGCTTTATAAATGTTCAAACTATGTATACACTGTTAGTCTATTGGTACTGACAACTCTGACAGTAAAATAACACACAGATGGTTCACTGATTGATTCCCTTGTGCAAATATCTGTATGTAAAGAGCAGACCTATCTTATTTTAAAACTGAATTTTCGAGATATGCTTTTAAATATATACCCCTGATGAAAGTTTTAATATAGGAGAACAATCGTCGACTTCTCAAAAAGCTTTCTACCTCCTGTTATGTCTGAGTAAAGTAAATCAGTGAACTTAGGATTCTTATGCGAATTTCAGCGAATTCCAGTTTGCCTGAAAGTATATTTGCAGAAGTCCCGTCTTGATGGTCTGTAGCGACAGTTTGTCATCTGCTCAACGCATGATTACACTCCTTCAAAAGATTCAACGAATACATGTTTTATGCGCGGTTACAATATAGTAGAAACAAAGACTAACGCGAACCAAGTACCAGTCCGTACTATTGGAGGAATTTGGGTCGTGTCTAAGTGTTTATTGTTAGGATTTATTCACAAGCACCAGACTGATTTTAACAAGCGTGCAAGAAAACCTTCTTCTACGCCTCGATCATCACGAAAACATACCTATATAATTTTGACCCCCTAAACCCCACTTTTATATAGTAAAACTGGGGTTTACAGGGGTACACATTATTTTTCTTATTTCTGCTCGAAAACATAGATTGTGGGTACTCGTTAGAACCGCCTCGCCGAGGCGGTTCTAACCAGTACCCACAATCTATGTTTTCGAGCAGAAATATGAAAATTATCAGAAATTTTTATCTAATTTTTTTCTTCAGTTTTTGGAGGTAAAATTTTCTATTTATTTGAATTGGCGTGTTTTCGTAATGTGAAGATATGCCGGTCTTCTATATATGGACAAGATTTGAAGTAAGCTGTTCATATATTTACATATGTGAATGGAGTGACTGACAGCACCGAACACAGTTGTGCTCAAAAAAGACAAATCTGGAAATCTCATCTAATCAGATTAAAAACTACAGAAATATGAGAATCCATTCTATAAGGAGAAGTCGGAGTCGTTCTCCTGAATAACTTTCATCTGGGATATGTGTTTCATAATTCATATTTAGAAAATTCAATTAACATTGACTTAAACTAATTTTTGCTTTTTCTTGCGTATTCTTTCTCACTTGCTTTTTAATCTGTGTGTACGTTAATTTCAGTGCTGTAGCGGGACATAATTACTTCTAGCTACTTCATGACGAAACAGTTTATGATTTAGACAAGATTCTCCAAAAGTAATTATCAAAAAAGTAATAATCTAAAACAAGTACTCAACTGCCTTTTCCTGTTTAGGACAAAATACGTACGGATAAAAAGATACTATAATATTGAAAATATTTTTCTCCACCGATACAGTCAAAGCCGCCACAGTCATTATTGTTTTCTTGTCAGACCCAAGGGCTCCAGTTTTGTAGTTTGGAGAATGACTGTCATTTGATAATTCCCTTAACCCATCTAGATTCATAGTTCAGCTTTGTAATTTCAAACCAGCATGTAATAATAATAATTATAATAATGATAACACAATAGGCTGGTCACCTACATTCAGTTGATTGATTGTGTTGGTGTTTAACGACACGTCAACCTTTATGGGTCATTTTGTGTCATCTCCCAGAGAAAGGAAGAGGAGAGAGAAGAGATAACAGATATGAAAGAGAGGGACAGTAGAAAAAGAAGAAAATAAATGAAAGTAAAGAAACAGAAGAAATCAAAACATCCCCCTCCACCCTAACCTGCTGCAAGGACAGCAGGCGTTACCCAACTGTAAGCCAATCTCAGTTGGACGCCCCGATGTAAGATATACGACACCTTTGCCATACCCGTTCACCCCACATTCAGTTGAAACAGAAAAAGAATCAACTGAAAAATTCCACAAACAACAAAACTCAGTCTTTTTGAAAGCATATTAAGAGGACTTGATATACTTGGTATGTTCTCGGCATTTGTTTGTAAATAGGACTTCTTATTTCCTACATGCCTAGTCCCTTCTGAAAAGCGGTCTTAGGCAATTCCATTACGAAAACATACCTTTTTAAATATACTGAAAGTTTTACCACCAAAGAAAACTGAAAATTTTCAGATAAAAAATTCTGATATTTTTTCATATTTCTGCTCAAAACATAGATTGTGGGTACTCGTTAGAACTGCCTCGATGAGGCAGCTCTTATGAGTACCCACAATCTATGTTTTTGGTCAAAAATAAGAAACATAAAACCCGGATTTCTACATAAATGTGGTGTTTTAGGGGTCGAAATTATATAGGCATGTTTTTGTAATGTCTAATCTTGGAGTCATTGATAGGCTATGTTTTGTGATTGTGGCTCCCAGTCAGCATTCTACGTAAATCTATATCGGGCCGTCATCGGCCCGTCAGGGTAGCTGACGGGCCGATGACGGACCGATGTAGATTTACGTAGAATGCTTGCTGGGGCTCTTCCTGGACATCTTTTTACTGTTTCTCTGTATACTGATACTTAATTCATAAAATTCAATAAACAAAGATCCTAACCGGAGACAATAGTTTTCATATTACCTAACAAGCATTTAACGTTAACAGAAATACAATATGATCTCCACCATTCCTTGATTTGATGCTGAAGCAAGTTTCAGTAAATATATTTGACTCCATTCAATTTCACAAACAGTATCTCAGAATAAATCGCAAGCTGTAGGTGTCGCAGCCATATGATGATTTTCTTAAATGATCCCCTTAAATGTTTCTTGATAAATCGATACAGTAATAAAATAAACCAAGTATTTGTATGTATCTTCTAGTCACATTAAGTTTGTCATGTCTTCCTTCGAGTGATTACGGGCATTTGCTTTTTGTTTGTGTTTGTGTTGAAGTTTTACGGCCCAGTCAACCCAATGGGGTCATGTCGAGCGCGGTCAGTTTACCTAACCACACGTTTACTGGGCAGGCTTAGTCCTCTAAGCGGTTAACCAGTATTGTGCACATTCTTTCGCCGGAAACTGACAACTGCCCTTCTTGTATCAGCGGAAGGGGGAGAATGACCGTAGAAAATATTTCATGATCAATCTCCACGAAAGAATGTTGCCGACCTCGGCGGGGGTTGAACCCGCGACCTCCTGGTCTCCAGTCGGACGGCGCATCCAACTGAGCCACCGAGGCCGGCAACGGGCATTTGTACTACGCGAATATATATGCAAGGATACACACATTGTTTATAGAATGTAGTTGGTGGACAGTGAAGATCATTACGAAAACACGCCTATTCAAATATACAGATAATTTCACCTCCAAAAACTGAAAATTTTGAGATAAAAAACTCTGTTATTTTTCATATTTCCGATCAAAACATAGATTGTGGGTACTCATTAGAACCGCCTCGGAGAGGCGGTTCTAACGAGTACCCACTATCTATATCCTTGAGCAGAAATGAGAAAAATAATGTGTATACCCCTATAAACCCCAGTTTTACTATATAAAAGTGGGGTTTAAGGAGGTCAAAATTATATAGGCGTATTTTCATGATGTTCTATCAGACTTCGTTAATGTTTATGCTAGTTGTTCACATATATCTAAGGGGCGATTTCTTGGCCACCGGTGCACGTGGAACTATAACTTAATTTCTGTATTAACCCTAGATAGTCGGAGGATGTAACGCTTACCTATAGTTATTCTAAATTTTGAACAAGTCCATTTGACTGCTTGGGAATTAGTGTAATGAATACTGATGGAATGGCAAATCATATAGATCCAGCTCGAACTTTGATCTTGGTCTACATAGTGTGCTTAGTCCTGGCTGCCCGGGATTTTAGGGCAAACAGGTAGTACAGTCGAACCTCGTTATCTCGAACTCGCTTATTTCGAATCACCGCTTATCTCGAAGTGAAAATCTGGTCCCGGTTTTTACATGAAACTATGACAACAGGTAATAAAATAATGCGGAAAAGAGGAGAAATTGCTCCTAAGGAGCAATTTCTCCTCTTTTCCATATCATTTTATATATGTATTTCTAACTTCAGGAGTCAAATTACATATTGGTTTGTTAAATGTGGTTGTTCAATTTATTGTTTTCCTCACTCTCTCAACTCTGATATGTCGAGGTACGGATATCTCGAAGTGTTTCAGTGAGTCCCTTGTAATTCGAGATAACGAGTCAACTGTATATGTAGCTCACAATCAACATATTTTGGGTTGCATTACGAGAACATACCTATTCAAATATACTGAAAATTTTATCACCAAAAAATGATAATTTTCAGATGAAAAATTCTGATATTTTTCATATTTCTGCTCAAAACATAGATTGTGGGTACTCGTTAGAACCGCCTCGGCGAGGCGGTTCTAACGAGTACCCACAATCTATGTTTTTGAGCAGTAATAAGAAAAATAATGTATACCCGTGTAAACCCCAGTTTTACTATACAAAGGTTTAAGGGGATCAGAATTATATAGGCATGTTTTCCTGATGAATAAAATGCTGGACAGGGAGGTCTTTCATGTCAGACAGTGGCACGAAAAAATGACGTTCCATTTGTGTTCAACACTCGCTTTAGTTATGATAAACATTGAACTGCACCATGGGAAAAGGGTCTTCAAGGTATGTGCGAACAGTAAAGATCCAGATCAGCAGGCAACCCCATACTGTCTGATCATGGACGTTGATATATCTCGTTATATTCTACAGTTTCCAATAATTCTATAAGCGAACAGGGAAAGCCCGGATCAGACTGCGCAAATGCGCAGACAGATTTCGCCCTCGTTGTCCACATATGCCCGAAGACACATTTTCGCATGGCACGGCACCACTAATACGCGGATTTTTTTTTTAAAGTTCTTGCTTACTGTCCGCAGTTAAATGGGTCACCATGTGTCCTAAGACATCTTCTTCTGGTACAATGTACGGATCCACTCATACGCTAAAATTTACGCAGTTCTTGCTTTCTATCCGCATGTACATGTATCACCTTATGTCCGAAGGAACAGTTTCTCTTGGTGCGGATCCACTCATACGCTGAATTTTCACAGATCATGATTAATCTTCACATTTACATGTATCATCATATACCCGAAGACACATTTCTGCTGGTGATGATCCACTCATAGGCTGAATTTTACACAGTTCCTGCTTACTGTTCACATTTACATGCATCACCTTTATCCCGAAGACATTTTCGCATGTCACGGCTTCACTTATAGGCTGAAGTTTTACTGATCTTGTTTACTATTCACATTTACACGTATCATCATATACCCGAAAACACATTTTTGCTGGTGAGGATCCAATCATAGGCTGAATTTTACACAGTTCTTGCTTACTGTTCACATTTACATGCATCACCATTATCCCGAAGACACAATTTCGCATATAATGGCTTCACTTACAGCTGAAGTTTTACAGATCTTGCTAACTATTCACATTTACATATATCATCATATCCCGAAGACACATTTTCTCCTGGCGCGGCTTCACTCGTATGCTGAATTTTCATAGATCTTGCTTACTATCAACATTTACCCAGCTAGCATTCTACGTAAATTTACATCGGGCCGTCATCGGCCCGTCAGCTACCCGGACGGGTCGATGACGGCCCGATATAGATTTACGTAGAATGCTGACTGGGATACATGCATCACCATAATCCTGAAGATACAATTTCGCATGGTACGGCTTCAATAATATGTTGATATTTTCACAGTTTTGGCTTACTAACCGCATTTATACGTATCACCATATAGCCGAAGACATATTTACACAGGGTACGGTTCCACTCACGTGTTGAATTTTTCAGTTTTTGTTTACCAACCGCATTTAAATGTAACACTGTACCGACACAATGCTCACTGCCTATATCTAGATAAATTAGTTTTACAGATCACGACCAATCACAACAGAGAACTATCTGTAAACATCTGTAGCAATTCAGTAGACAGGGGCACAAACACCGGTCAGGTATTCGATCTATTAGCCCTATAATACAATCGTTACACGTCTCATTATACCAACATCTATAGCAGCAGTTTCGATGTTCATCCACACTTAATGGATAAAACTCTATATCAGTATCTTTGTTCAGAGAAGCAGTGTTGTCTTTTATACTTTTATTTTCACCTGTAGTCTGAACATTGCATTGCTGTGAAGTAATTTGCTCTGTCATGCCATCGTTTGTTTCACTTCTGACCGATACAGAACTAACAGGCTGAACTATCACTGCGGATGTTAAATTTAGTTCAGCTACATGTTCTTTTTCATCATGATTCTCGTCAGATTTGAAATCTATTTCCACAGTCTCTTTTTCATCTATAATTATACTCTCTGAGTTAGACGATACCGACCTTTCGTGTTTATCAACAGGTTCTACATTGCATGTTATATCCGTGTCAGTTTTATGTTCTGCTGTTTCATTGTATTCTACTTGTGAATTGTCGGATGATGTTCTCTGCGCATCTAATCCAATGGCAGAATTATCAGCCGTTGAAGTTGTGTCAGGAAATTCCTTTTCATCTTCCTTCACTTCCTTATCATCATCGAAAGTATTATTCAAAATAGTTTTTGTGCTATCTTCTTCCAGCGCATCAGTGTCTACACAATACTCGATAATCTCAGTGTGCTCTGTGCTAACAAGCTTTAAGGTAGAACCAGTTTCCGTAGTCATTTCTTTATCATTGATAAAATATAGCTATGTCTTGTTGACGACACTTTGCTCAACGTCTATTAATCCTTAAAGCGCCAGTTACAACTGCAGCACACATTTTCAAATTTATGTTTTCGACAGGAAATATGCCTTGACATTTCATGTGAATTGTCTGCTAAGTAAACGATTCACATGAAATGTCATTACTTATTTTCTTTGGAAAAAATAATACAAAAACGCCACACACTTAGAATGTCGTCTGCTTCAAATTTTGAAGGCGCTTTAAGAGTTAAAACAATGCGGAAGCGACATGTAGTAATTGTAGTACCCTCATGCAAACTAACTAAATCAACATCCTGTTTTAAATATAAGACTGTATTCAACATCAATCAGAGTAAGCAGTTTGTAAGTTGAAACTTCCTCTTTTGAAGCGTACACTTTAGTAAGTACCATATTTACCCTTAGTATCCGGACACCTCAACTCCTTACCGTACTTATCCTAGAAACTACCAATTGATATGTTTGAAAATTGTTGGTTGAGTGACAAACAGTGTAGACTCTGATCAGACGCCGCAAATTTCGGCGGCGTCTGATCTGGGTCTACATTGTTTGCCTAGTCACGTCCGTCCCCCAGCTAACACACAATGTTAAAATAACGACGTTTTGTGTTTACTGGGTAGATATGGTATGCTCAGTAGCAAAGTATCTTACTGCTGCTGCTTTCAAATCAGATTGAGCTCTTATGGCTTGTTATGAACGAACTGCAAAGGCCCAAGTCAACCTGCACATGCACAAGATGATCTGGGCCTTATCAGTTCGTACTCTCATGGGACAGCTCAACGCAGATCCAGATGAAATATACCTTGTCGTTATTCTATGCTTTTCGATAACACAACCTTTACATGTCTCAGGCATACCCTGAACGAACGGTGCAAATGCTTGTTGTAAGCGTACAAATAGGCCCAGTCTAGGTGCCGTTCTATTTTTTAAATGAACAAACAAATTGTAAAGTGAACAGTGTTGTATTTCTTTCAAGTACATAATTTCCTTATTGGCATTATTTATTACCTTTATCTATTTGCGTTAACTTATTATCTTTAACGCTTAGCACTCTGGGTAAAATTTTCAGCAGACGACATTTTGAAATATTTTTCTTATTTTTCCCAGAAAACAGGATTTGACATTTCATGCAAATTGTCTCCTTAGGAGACAATTTGCATGAAATGTCAAATCCTGTTTTCTGGGAAAAATAAGAAAAATAACATCATTTTGTCGTCTGCTGAAAATGCCCAGAGAGTGGTAAAGGTTAATCGACATGTGAGGGGTTCCGGCAAAATAGATCTTATCATAAATAAACGTATAAACAATACAAAGCCGATGTTTCAAATTTCAAATATCGTTCACAGAATGCAGATTTGTACACAGGATGATGCCATCATCAGTTTTCCTCGACATTGGAGCATATAACGCATGGTATTATATATATAATTTATCAAGAATAGTGTACTATGATAAACGTTTCACTTAATAACATAATAACATTTTACAAAATGCAATAAATTATTGCAAATATTTATGTAATAAGTTCGTTCTCTGAAATAAAATAGGGGGATTTTGGTTTAGTTGGATTAAACCGAAACCCGTTTACATAAGAATTTTCGGTTTTGAAAAGTTTGAGTACGCACGTTACGAAAGGAGGCGCCTAGGGTAGGGCGGTCCATGAAAAAAAGTTTGGTGTAACTAAGTAGGTCCTGACATACTGAAAAAAAGACAACTTGGTGCAATTAAATGCTCCTGACAAGCTCTGAAGAGGCGCCGTGGCCTGGTGGTTAGAGCGTTTAACCCATTTATGCCAAGTGGGCTCTTCTCTATCATAACAGGTTCATTTCCTATACAGAGGTGTCTGGTTAGTTTTATTATTACCATGTTTTGTAGGATTTTCCGAATCAAATGCAAACAGTGTAGACCCTGATCAGATGCCGTGTTCTGTGGTGTCTGATCTGGGTCTACATGTCCCTTTTATAGGACGAAAATTAATGTTTTAACTGCAGAAAGTAAAGGGGTCAAGCCCAGCTCAGAATATCGACTGAAAATGTTTATTTACCTAGCCGTGAATAGATACCCCCATCACGAAAACATACCTATATAATTTTGACCCCCTTAAACCCCACTTTATATAGTAAAACTGGGGGTTTACAGGGGTATACATTATTTTTCTTATTTCTGCTCAAAAACATAGATTGTGGGTACTCGTTAGAACCGCCTCGTTGTGGCGTTGAGGCGGTTCTAACGAGTACCCACAATCTATGTTTTGAGCAGAAATGTGAAAAATATCAGATTTTTTTATCTGAAAAATTGCCATTTTTTGGTGGTAAAATATACAATATATTTGAATAGGCGTGTTTTCGTAATGTTTATGTACAAAACTATATGGTCTCTTACTCCCACTGCCCCTAATGCCGCAAGTATATCTTTGACGTGACATTTTCCTTATTCTGGCACTAAAGTGAGGAATTTGCCTTCTATTATATACAAATGTTAAGTTGAAAACATGAAACGCGCCTTTATAGACGATTTAATTAGAAATGCTACTAATTTTATCAGTGAATGATATTGGTACGGCCAAACACATAAAAGGAAAGTCACCTAGTCAGGAAATGCATCAGTCTTACCACCATGTGCACCCGTGTGATGTGCAGGAAAGCAATAGAGGGGTTACAATCGTTGCGAAAATGCCAGAGACTATCGAGTGTGTCCTGAATGTATTCATCACGAAAACACCACCCCCATCCCTTAAACCCTACTTTTAGATAGTAAAATTGGGGTTTACAGGGTTATACATTATTTTTCTTATTTTATTAAAAAAACATATAGATTGTGGGTAGTCGTTAGAATTGCCTCGCCGAGGCGGTTCTATCGAGTACCAACAATCTATGTTTTGAGAAGAATTTATGAAAAGTATCTAAAAAAATTTATCTAAAAAATCAGTTTTTGGAGGTGAAATTTTCTGCATACTTGAATAGGCGTGTTTTCGTAATAATTTTTGGTTGATTAGAAAATTACATGCACATGCACGCATATGAAATTTTATTGGTAAAACTATGTTTTCTTGAACAAATTAGAGAATATTGGTTTGACAATATTTGGTTTTGTTTCATTTCTATTAATATCCTTTGTCATACTAGTTGAAATATGACTGGTTTTCAAGCTATCGGGCGATCCTGCGCCACTGAGGAACGACCTCTGAAAAGATATCTGTCCACCGAGTTGAACCACCCCGGAGAAATCGCGGACCAGTACCCTTAATAGCGAGCTTGCTGCCGCATGTGGCCGGCCTAGGCCTGCGCGAGCAAGCTCTATGATACAGCACACGTTTCGTTGCCGTCAAATTAAACCGGAAATTAACATTTTGTTTGTCGTTTTTCGGGTTTTCAATTAATGTGGCAGATCTTTTTGTATTTGCCGAGACCAACTGGGAATATCCGGTACCGAAATCCGGTACCAAAATGTTAACGGTATAGCTTGGGTCTTATGCATATGTAACCGAATAAAATTAATTTAGAAATGAGCCAGCGCACGACAAAAAACCTACAATAATGCTTGTGCGACCAGCGAAGACTCTGATCAGCTTGCGCATCCGCGCAGTCAGACCAGAGTCTTCGCTGATCGCATGTGCCTTCCATCATGAAAACAGGCCTTTATAATTTTGACCACCTTGAACTCCACTTTTAGATAGTAAAACTAAGGTTTACAGGGGTATGCATTATTTTTCTTATTTTGCTAAAAAGCATAGATTGTGGACACTCATTAGAACCGCCTCGCCGAGGCGGCTCTAACGAGTACCCACAATCTATGTTTTGAGCAAGAATATGAAAAATATCAGAATTTTTTATCTGAAAATTTTCCTTCTTTGGTTGTAATTTTTTTTATATATTAGAATAAGCGTGTTTTCATAATGTACAGCCTCCAGGCTATCCAAAAAGGGCTAAACGAGAACCCTAACCATAATGGGTGGATGCACATGTTGATCTGAATCTTTGCTGGTTACACCAGTCTTATTGTAGGTTTTGTTGTGCGCTGGCTCAAATGTAAAGACTTAGTTGGAAAAACAAGTTTATGTTGATACGAATGAAAATATCTTATTTAGGAGCCTTAACGACAGCAATGTTATGCAGTGTAAGGTAGTATACATGTAAAACATTCGCCACATGGCAGTCGTACGTATCTTCTAATGGAGTAGATACCACTTTGCAAACGAACTCGGTGCAGAAAACAGCACAATTTGTCCCATGATTGATGGTAGTTTAGTTTCGGAGCTCAAGTCGAGAGATGGTCGAAACGTTTAACAAATCTCTGGTTCTCATCTTACCTGCAATTTTATCATCCCTGAGTTCAAATCTCTTGTTGCAACGCCCCACAGTAAAGTCTTTTGCTAAAGCATCGTCTCCTTATTTTATCACATAGAAATTATATATTCTCTTTTGATGGGACGTTTTACTTCAGAATACCGTACTTGACTGATCTCAAATGGATGAAGAAGAGATCTGACTCGGATATGCTTTGTAGGTCTGTTTGCAGGGAAAACAAAAATAATTAATAATAATTTAAAATGTTTTTATGATCGTTTCTAACGTTGATGTTAAAGTAACATTTACGGCAGGAACTTTACATTGTGAAACAGACAGACCTTAATTAGAGCGCCGGGCATAGCAGCACAAACAAAATTCTTTAAAAACATCAGACAAGAATGCTTAACAGAGTATGTTAACTAAATTCCAAAACAGGGCCCAGTAGTTCAAAGCTAACGACATCGTTAGTTAACGATTCGTTAAAATTTACATCGAGTGATACACAAATATGCTGAAATGTTTTGCTGAAAAAATGTGAGTAGCTTTTGCAATGCAAAAGCTACTCACATTTTTTCAGCAAAAAATATCAGACTATTGTATATTGAATCCACTAAAACAGTTAACGAAATGACCCTTAACGAGCTCGTTAAGCTAACGACGCTTTGAACAACTGGGCCCAGAAATTTTGAGGATTCGTCTGCTACAATAGACTTGCTCTCGAAATACATGAATTTTTTCTTGGTGGCCTTGCGTTTGACGCTTTTAAGAAAGAAAAAAGAAGTCATTATCTTAAGATGAAATCATGATAAACAAATCGTACATACCAGTTCAACTGAGAAACAATGACAGGAGATGAAGGAAATATACCTCCCAAACGAGACAAATTAACCCTTAATCATAATTGTTAAAAACAACCAAACCCAAGCTGATGATTTTGTTCTGTTAGGGTTCAATATTTCTTTCCTTAGGAGACCATTTGTATGAAATTTTATGCCCTGTTTTCTAAACAATATAAGAAAAACAATGCTACCATTTAAGTCACTGGAGAAAGATCAGTAGCAGAAATACATATAAACACAGGGATCAGATTAAAAACAATCAATTTCTTTATTTCGTTATTCTCTCAGTTCTTCATTAATTTAATAAATTATCGAACCAACGAAGCTTCAACAGTATCAGTTATCTTCCTAATTACAAAGTGAATAGTCCGATACTCTCTCTTCATTTCACTGGTCCGTTTTTTTTAACCCTTGTCATGCTGAATAAATTAAGATGCCACGCCCACTTCCAATTTCCAGCCAATCAGATTACTTGATCCGGATTTTGACAGATATTTAAATATTTAATGACAAACAGTGCAGCTCCAGATCAGTTGGCTTCTTCAGAAGCCAAATGTTCTGGATCTACACTGTTTGCTAAGATAGGGCATGTCGTGCTCAGCAAGAGAACGGTTACTTCAAATCATGGTTATATATAGCTGGGTGACCTGAGAGTTTACGTATATCAAACATTTGTATTATCTGCTGGTTCTTCTCTTGGAGCATTCACAATGAGGTCCTCTAGATCTGCGTCTTTGGTTTCCGGAACAGGAATTAGAAAAGCCATTGACAAAAACCCAGCTACAGCACAGAAGAAATACAAGAGACCTGGAACCATTGTACCCTGGAAAAGGAACAAATATCATTTGAAAAGTAATCAACATTAACTTCTACTACTCCTTTTAACGCTAAGCACTCTGGATAAAGTTTTCAGCAGGCGACATTTTGAATATCATTCCTATTTTTCCTTTTTTCCAGAAAACAGGATTTGACATTTCATGCAAACTCTCCGATGGAGACAATTTGCATGAAATATCAAATTCTGTTTTCCGGGAAAAATAAGAAAAAAATATCATTAATTTGTCTGCTGAATTTGTCCATAGACTGGTAAAGGTTAAACAGATTATGATAAGACAAAATGTACCTTCGGTTTTAAATTTGGATATTACCGACGAATACGGCATATTGCGGTACAAAACTACGTCAGTTTTCCGAAAGTATCGTGGTTATCGTAACGGAAATTAAACTTCAAGACTAATAACTCTTTGAGAAAAATGTTTTCCTTTAAGAATTACCTCTGGTTTTGAAAGGGTTCAAGCACAGGAAAACTTCCTCTTGGCAATTTTTTTTTCTTTGAAAAATGGCGGCAAATCTTCAGGTATATCCATTTTAGTTCATTTTAACAGCATTTTGGTTATCTTAACGGAAATTACACTTCAAGGCTAATAACTCTTGAGCAAAATTCCTCCTTTAAGAATGACTTCCAATTTTGAAAGGGTTCAAACACTAGGAAACAAAATTCCTCTTGGCAAAGTGTTTTCCCTTGAAAAATGGCGGCAAATCTTCAGGTATATCCATTTTAGTTCATTTTAGTTAGGCGATCAATGATTCAGGCATCTTTTTGACCATAAAATTTGTTCTAGACTTAGGTAGTTCAAGCCACTGAGATTTTTTTAAACATAGTGCTATGTCAGACGTCTAATGGGGATAATTCAGAGATGTTTTTCAATCGTCTCTAAAATAGTGGTATATTTAGTGAACACATTAGAATATTCTCGATGAAGCGATTGTCATCAGTATACACAACACATTTTCATAATTAAAATAGACAAGAACAAAACAAAACATTTTCTTGACCTATCAGAAGAATTTCCTAGGCACTCAAAAACGGGTTCGAATGAGCCACGGTATACAATGTACGAGCCATCGGTGTCAGAGTCATTCATCACGAAAACATGCCTATATAATTTTGACTCCCTTAAACCCCACTTTTATATAGTAAAACTGATGTTTAACGGGGATTTTATTATATTTCTTATTTTGCTAAACAAACATAGATTGTGAGTACTCGTTAGAACCATCTCGCCGAGGCGATTCTAACGAGTACCGACCATCTATGTTTTGAGGAGAAATATGAAAAATGGAAGAATTTCTTATCTGAAGATTTTCCTTTTATGATTTTATTTTTTTTTTCAATATATTTGAATAGGCGTGTTTTCGTAATGTGAGGTTTTACTGTAGGAGGTTTGGTTTGATCTCAACAGACAAAGCCGCAAATAGTTTTGTTGTTGTTCATTACGAAAACAAGCCTATTCAAACACACTGAAACTTTTACCACCAAAAAGAAAAAATGAAAATTTTCAGATTAAAAAAAAAAAAAAAAAAAAAAAAAAAAAAATGTTATTTTTCATATTTCTGCTCAAAACATAGACTGTAGGTACTCGTTAGAACTTCTTCATCGAGGCGGTTCTAACGAATACCCACACTTTATGCTTTAAGCAGAAAGAAGAAAAATAATGTATACCCCTGTAAACCCCAGTTTTATTATATAAAAGTTATGAGGGTAACAACTGTATAGGTATGTTTTCGTGATGTGACAGGCCAAATATATTAAGACATTTGAAACAGGCACATGGGAGGCATGGAACTTACATTGAAAAGTACACTGATAAGAAGTTAATTGTAGATTAACATACAATTCATATTGTAAAGTTTTCAGTGTATATTAACCCATTTATGTCGAGTCGACACTTCTACCACAACACTTTGGATTGGTCCTTTCTAACAAAAGAGGTGCCTGGTTATTGTTATTCCTATTATTATTACCATGGTTTATAAGATACATCTGTATTTAATATAAATAAAATGTAGACCTTGATCCGGCGCCACGTTCTGCAGCGCTTGATCTTGGTCTACACTACTTTTAAATGTCCATTTATGTGACGCTAGGCAAAATTGGTTAAAAATACGCGAAACAATGCTTTGTGATTGTGGCATTTTCTGAGTATCTTAACTTATATTTTCTGCAATGCACTGGGTACCAAACCTTCATAAAAGGCCACAAGTTTTATTGCGAAATCGGGTTCATGATTTTCTGTTGAGCTTTTTTAAATAATTAACGGCTGCCTCACCGCCATTAAGAAGCTGGCGATTAAATACAGTAAAAGCTGAATGACTCGAACACTCATGGCTCGCTCACCATGGATGATTCGAACTTGTTTTTGAGTCCCTATGAAATTCTCCCGATAGCTCAAGATAACAAATATTTAGGGAAATTTTCTTATTTTACCACGTAATTGTATGTTGTGTGTACTCCTCATCGAGGCGATTCTAATGTGTACAGTCAACATACCATTATTGTCTAGAAAATCGAAAACAAAATCCCTAAATTATGGCCATTTGCTTTCTGACCTTGCAGTACACTCCCCAGTGGCATACTAAGTATTGATCAAGATTAGTCAGCAATATCCGGCCATCTGATAAGGGTCTAGTCTATATATCGATAATGTCATCAAATGTATCAGTATCAAAACAGTATCTAATGGTGCTGTCATCAGTTGGCGAGGGACCTGATCGGATTGTGCGGATGCGCAGTCTGATCTGGGCATTCGATGCCCGCATATGCCCCGAAGGCACGTCATCACGAAAACACACCTATATAATTTTGACCCCCTTAAACCCCACTTTTATATAGTAAAACTGGGATTTACAAGGGTATACATTATTTTTCTTATTTCTGCTCAAAAACATAGATTGTGGGTACTCGTTAGAACCGCCTCGACGAGGCGGTTCTAACGAGTACCCACAATCTATATTTTGAGCAGAAATATGAAAAAATATCACAGTTTTTTATCTGAAAATTTTAATTTTTTTGGAGGTGAAATTTTCTATATATTTGAATAGGTGTGTTTTCGTAATGTTTTCATATGGTATACATTACAAAACTTTCACAATATGATATCATGGCATTTAAAATATTTTTGTTTTCAGATCATGAAAATATTGTGAATAAAGGACAATCATATATATACCAGAAAAACAAGCTGTGGTCCGACAATTGCTCCAACCCGCGCCATGGTATTCAGAGATCCATAACCAATGTTTCTGTAACCAAGAAGATCATTTGTGCAAAATTAAAGTTTCAACATGACGCACGGAAATATTACATTCTGAGAAAGAATTCAGAAATAAATTGTTCTTATGGTACATCACTGCTGATTCGGTACTGTAGCCGTTTAGCACGTGCAAGCTGATCGAGCACGTGCTCAGTTGGCCACGACACAGACTCAAACGCATTTTAGAGGTTTAAGGTTTGATTTCTTTGGTAACAGCAACTATGTAATGTACAAGAAAGAAGGTTAATATGATAAAAATATTTACAAACTTTTAAACAATACATCACATATCTTTAGAGCAATGAAAATACCGATTAAGCAATGTGTATTAATCTCACATAATGCCATCATGCTAACATATTTCTGGCAAAAACATGACGTCATGTACGGCCAGGTCTAAAATATCCTGATGTTGTTACGAACATGAAGACCAAGAAGAAAACGTGCGGTGGTGATTAGATATACAAAACGCTCCTAGATGATGAAAACAATAAAGCAATAGTTTTAATACCAAGTAAAGTAACGCTCCCACAAATACGTATCAGTTTTCATGGGTTTGATCTAGCGCTAGAATTAAAAAAAAAGTGTTTTTTTTTTCTACATATTTATTATGATTGTTGTATTGAGAGATGTTACAATAGGTATTACTATTATATACGTTCTTTTATGTGAAGAAAAAGCATATTATGTAATATATATATATAGTTTCAGAGAACTTAAGCCAGAGTATTTGAGGATAATTCTGGGATAATGTCTCTAATTCTCCATAAAAGACATGCTTTGGGTACTCATCAGAAGTGCTTCGGTGACGCGCTTCTAATAAGACCCACAATATATGTTTTATGCAGACACAATGAAGATAGTTGTTACAGAGGCAAGTGCTTTCAAAATATCCCTAACAGTTCAAGAGTAATGGCCATTTTCGCTGTCATATTTTTGCCTCGGCGCTGGCTCGATCAATGAAAAATGGGTTTGACGATTCCTTTGGCTAGATATTGTATCTATTAATGTATACAGACTTTTTTAGCACGGTTGAATACTACAGCGATTTCACATTTATGACCTCGTTGCTGCCTTGGTCTATGAAAAGTGGTATTTGGTAATACCCTTCCCGGTATCAATCTGTGTGCGACAACATTATCAAAACGGTTCAGTAGGTACGGCCATCTGGCTTACTATCACATTGTTTAGCCTCGACGTTGCCTCGGTCAATGCAAAGTAGGATCTGACAATTCAGACCTTGTCAAAATTAATATTCCTTCATAAGTGTATCAAAATAGGTTATATGATGAAACCTACGTCATATTTTCGCATATTGATCGGTTCGAGAGTTATGTCCATTTTCGCTAACTGACCGCATGCGAGTGGACTGACAAGTCGTTTATAAGACGCTCTTTGGAAGTCGACTTAGTCGGTCGTCGACTTTTCTGCGGTTTGCGTAATTTAAATCACTCGTACATACATATATCAGTGTCTTTTACAAACTATAAAGTGTTCCGTTATATAAAAACAAGGCACGTTACATGTATTGTCAAGAGAACAGGATTATTGTAAGCTATTAAATGTGCAGATAAGTTAAAAGGGACATTAGGAAGCAAACAAATACTATGTAAATATCACATGTGTCGCCAAAATATGAGAATCCAGGCAATGCTTGTAATTTTACCTCTATACATTCATCAATTATTTTAATGAGAGACACGCCTCACTAGGTCCAGGGAAGAAAACAAGAACACTGAAATGAAACATTATGCTGAAACAAGAAGTTCATAACATTCAAAAATATGACTGTACATTCCCTTATGGAAACAATACAATATATATATTCGAATATAAATGAGTAGCGCTACAGAAAAGGGGTCTTTGGGACACATGCGGACAGCCACGACCTTGATCAGATTGTGCATTCGCGCAGTCTGATCAAGGCTTTTGCAGTCCGCTTACAGGCTAATAGGGTATTGCAGAATATATCGACATACAGAAAAGGCTTGTCACATTGTTTACATTAGCTGACTGGCCTGTATCCTTACTGTTCTTATAATTTCGAAGACCGATTTTCTCATAGTGCGGCTCAAATGGTACGCCATTGAAGAGTGAGGAGCTGTAGTTTAGTTGAATAGGTGCGGTGGTTTACCCTAAATATTCGGACACCCCGACTCTTTACCATAGTTGTCATAAAACTTGAATGTCCATTCGGCTAAAGGGCATAGGGAACCAATAATTGTGTCAGGAATGTGTGTCAGGACTGCTGATTGGTGCAAAACGCCCGGAGTAGTTATTTTATGTTAAGCGGACAATGACTGATTAATAATAAAGATGTATTAAAACGTATCAATCTTTTTCGAAGAGAATATGTGTGTGTAATTTCCTGATCGTTTCAAAGAAATGAATGTTTTTGTTTGTGTTTGCTGGAGCCAAACGAAATGGTGAAATTTCAAAATTTCTCTATTTTTGATATCTGCCAAATGAGGGATTGCTACATTCAGCCTCCAGGAGGTGCTTGTGACAGTGGTATTTTTCTTTATTAAGTTTGCTGTGCTAGGTTTGGTCTTTGTATTAAAACAAAATTTGGAAGACCAGCAATCCTTTTATAAGAACCACCAAACAAGAGGGAAATACTATGGAAAAAAGATTAGTTCCCTTTACCCTACATGCTAATATGTCCGATTTACTGTTCGGTGAGTGAAAAAAAAATCTAGAACCTGATCAAAAGTTGCTAATATTTAGGGTCAATAATACACGAACCAAATTTCAAAGGAGACGTCTCCAGCAGAAATCAATTTGACTGCCTGGTACAATAATAAGGTTTTCATAATGCTTAGCACTCTGGGTGAAAATTTCAGC
Organism: Anodontia alba; assembly: GCA_964016985.1. Lineage (NCBI taxonomy): Eukaryota > Metazoa > Mollusca > Bivalvia > Lucinida > Lucinidae > Anodontia > Anodontia alba. Next base: position 44,120,156 of record OZ024822.1, read on the forward strand.
AGACTACATTTTTAAATATTTTTTTACAGAAAATAGCTTTGACACTTCATGCAAATTGTCTCTTTCGGAGAAATTTGCAAACTGTCTCTTCGGAGACAATTTCCATGAATGTCAAAGAGTATTTGTTTGGAAAAAAAAATGAAAATTATCATCAATTTGTCGTCTGCTGAATTTTCCCAGAGAGTGGTAAAGGTTCAATTGGAAGTATAGCCCCATTTGAGAAGAGAGATAAGTACTTTTATGTCGGGGTAGTCTGCTTAAACATGTTAAAGGTTGAACTTATACGAGTAAAGCAGAATACCAGTTTAAAAGAATACACGACATTTTAATTTAAAACTCGTCTGCTGGTTTCCCAAAATTGATATGTAATGCAATAAAGGTATTCTGAAAGTCAGAATCGAAAATATCGGTTTATGAATGAAAGATAGGTCGGTTGTTATGTATTGTACATTTTTTCTCCGTTTGCTTTAAATGATGCTCTAAAATGTTTTTCTGAACTATCAAAACACTCATTCCTTTTATAATCAATTTATCTTCACGACAGCTATTGTTAGTGCTAGAGTGTAGGATATTTGCGTCCAGTCCGACAGTAAGGCAGTTTTCTTTGGGACCCCAAGGTGTAGTCAGGAAGAACTAGAAAGCGTGTAAAAGCGGGCAGCCAGAATTGTAACTGGAAATCACAATTACTTATTTCGCCATCAAATGAAATTATGTTTTCGCAAGTTCGAGAATGCATACTTTTTATCTAAAGATTTGAAAATAAAAAAAGCCTCAACCAGAAAAGGCCATGAATACTTAAAACGATCAATCATTTTGATGGGACATTTAGACCAAACTTCGAAAAAAATGGAGTCATATACGTTAGTTCAATGGATTTTGATACATATTCAATCATGTCGACATAAGCTTACATGCAATTGCTGAAGCTTACATGCAATTGCTGATAGCTTTTTGAAAAAGCTTATACTTGTTCCTTTCAGAATCAATTTATATCATTGTCGGGTTTCTTTTTACCTTTTCCCTCCACAGGTAGATTTGTTACTACTGACTGTTTTAAGGTAGTGGTTCGATCATGTTTTGATCTTTTCTTTTTTTTTTTTTTTTTTTTTTTTTTTTTTTTTTCTATCATTGTTGTGTTTAGTGGGCCCTACATGACACTGTTATCACCTCTTTCGGGTTCTAAAACGTTCTTCTGAGCTATCAAAAACGAACAGACATGTCTTTGTCGGATGTGCTTTTAACCCCAACTTTCCAAGGTAATTTTCACCACTAACCGTTCTAAGGCGGAGGTTTCAGTGCTGGTCTTATTTTGTAGGGCTTTGTGGCTGTTCGCTGTGTTTTTTTTTTTTTTTTGTTTTTTTTTTTGTGTTTTTTTTTTCTTCCAAGGTTTGTCCCATTTAATTGTCTATGGTCCTTTTTACCGATAATGCGAAATGAGTATCTTATAGACAACCTCGGCCATCCAGGCATTTTCCGATATTTACCTTCGCAGCAATATCGGAGGTGAAAGCTGCCATCGTTTTTTAATTGCCGTCTGTTTGTTTTAAGCAAAGACTGAACACAATTATTTCTATCACCATATACCTATAACTTACTTTCAAAATGATTGCACAAAATTTAATACACATAGTTTAAGAAAAGCGTGTTTTTTTTTGTTTTGTTTTTTTTTTTTGTTTTTTTTGGGGGGGGGTGGGGGTGGGGTCTCTGAGTGTGTATAAACTATCTAGAAAGACCCTTGACGAACGAGCGTTTGTAAACAACAGCTAATCTTTATTACCCCTATAAACCTTAATTCCCTGTTCATTGTTCGTTCTTTTATACAAGACTTAAAGAAAATACCCTAAGGGTCCTCCTCCAGAATCGGCTTTTAAAATGAACTTCATCTTGGCCTTTTAATAGGTTGCACATTTGATTGACCTAATTCACACGTTAGAATAATGGCGGTTACGCACATTGAATGACTAGAAATTATTAAATGAAATTCCATAAGCATCTATCCAAGGAAGCGAAAATATACCGACACATATTCAAAACAAATATTTTATAACAGTACCTTGAATGCATATAGGGAAAATAAATACGTTTCTCCATTGAAAATAAGGTCATATGCAGACCTTGTAAACAATCTTAACTCACATGTCAAAACCGCGGGGATTGCTACTGTAATATGGTTACCAAAAAAAAAAACAGAAAATGTTTTGCAGAATACATTTAAGTGTAGTTTTAAAATCTAAGTGAGCCGAACATTGACAAAATCGTTTGATTTGAATTATAATTTATGCAAATTATGGCAAACTACAGCGTAATGGCCAAACTGCTGCCATAATTCTTTTTCTCCTACTTTATATAGTCTAGCTATCGCTCCAAGCTCATGATGACCAGTTATAAAAGTATGGAATTCATTTTCAGTATCTGTACGAAGTTCCAGAAAAAAAATTAAATATTGATAATATTTACCTTGACGGAATGATGAGCCCCAGCGTACCTCGTATGGAGTATACATATCTCTTTTTATTTGATTCGCCAGAGTTTCTTCAAATCTTAGTGTCTTTAACTGCCGTAATAAAGCCCTTACTGCCAAACTTCTTAGGCAGGGCTATCGTTATTTTAAACTTCGTAAGGCGTTTTCGAAATTTTATCGTAAACACAGTGCCTTGGTAGAAAAATATAAGATAAGATAATTTTATTTTAGAAACGTAAGCCTACTAGCCCTTTAGTTCTACAGGTATACATATAACTATGTACATAAAGTACAGAAATGGCGAACAATATGGCATTTTCCATTTTGTGAGTAGTGATTTTAGGCTGTTCAACATATTTAAAGATTGCAATATACTAATATCACTATTATGCACTGTACGGAGAGACTGTGGGCACCGACACACTTCCAAATATCTTTTTATATGGTTTCTCATCACCGATAATAACTCATTTTGGTACAAAATCAGTATGGAAACACTTCTGCAACAAGGCATATCGGAACCAGAATTTTACGGTGACTTAGTGTTCAGATTTAGAAAATTTGTGGGAAAATCTAACTTTTCGGAGCAATTCAGAAAACTAATAAACCGTTATAAGAGATTTGGCTATAGCCTGGATATTATGCGGCAGACTGCATGCCTAGCTATCAACCCAATCATTGTTGATGGTTATACTTCACTCTTTAATTGCACGATGGCGGTTCGGGCCTCAGGCTCAATGACGGCCTTTTCGTAAAACTTTAAGCAGTGGGTTGATGCTTGACGGTATGTCTTTAGCTTGGCCCACCGTGGTTCAACTATTGGTTTTCATTTACTCTGACACACAGTAGAACTAGCTATGAATACTCGTCTTTGTTTATCATAGTGATTAATTTGATTTTTATGTTTTCGCTTTGATGCATTGACGGAGTTGGGAGCCTTTATGCGAACCGATTTTTTATGTATTTCTGTATTAAAAGTAGTATCGGGACCCAGGGTGGTTGGCTAGCTGTAAAAGTGCTTTAAACCCCGCGGTGGTTTATTCTACTGACCGTTCTAAGGCGGTGGTCCCGGTGTTAGCCTTACTCTTTGTTGCTTTTTGGTTTATTCTACGAGGCGATTTGTTTTAAGTTCTGCCTGGTGTTATTTTGTTCTTGTGTTTTTCAGTCCTTTGAGTATTGCGATTACCTCGCATGGGGAAGAGAGAGCTAATCTTAGTGCTTTTCGTACGTTTGTTCTATTTGCGCTTGTTTGGTTTTGTCTGTTTCCTCTTCCTCTTGGTGTCTGGGAAGGGTTGCGGTTTGTGACTGTGGCACTCCATGGACTTTTCTCTTACGCTTTCATTTTCGTTGATTATCCTCATTTACGTATGGTTCAATTTGAGTTTCATTTAACGCTTAGCACTCTGGGTAAAATTTTCAGCAGACGACATTTTGAAATATTTTTCTTATTTTTCTCAGAAAACAGGATATGACATTTCATGCAAATTGTCTCCTAAGGAGACAATTTGCAAGAAATGTCAAATCCTGTTTTCTGGGAAAAATAAGAAAAATATCATCAATCTGTCGTCTGCTGAAAATGCCCAGAGAGTGGTAAAGGTTAAGCATGCCCTTTGCATAGGTTATTTGATAGGAAACAAAAATAAAAAAAGAAAATATTAGCATATATTCTTTTTGTTTTTCGATTCATACATGTATCGGTATATAATATAGTTAATAAATCTGTATAACTTTTTTAAAGTTAAGCACTGTTCTTTTGAAAAACAGTTCATTAAGATGGAAAAAAGCTTGACCTTATTATTAAATAAATAATGCTTGCCATGCATTGTTTTCACCTCAAAAATGGCGGCCAATTGGTTGCTACGGAATGTGACGTCTTTTCGTGGTTGTCTGTGGGTAAGAGTCTGCCTTCGTCGTGATTTTTATCTGAATATTTGTGACAGGATGAGAGCCTAACTGAGTAAGCTGATTCTAGAATGTACTTGTTTAAATATATAATGGATACCTACCTGACCACAGTTGGAAATACTTCTATAGTAAGAATCTGTATGGGTGACCAACCAGCGTTCATCAAAGTGAGTGACGTTATAGCACATATATTAGCCATTAAACCTCCCAGTTCTTTATCTGTGTAGAAAATATACGTGCACCTGTTTAGAAGGCACAGCGACTTAATTCCGCCAGGACTGCTGCTTGGTGTAAAAAAGGGCAGGGAAGCCCGGGGTAGTTATTTTACATAAGGCACTCTGGTTGACTAATGATAAAGATGAATTAAAACTTAGTATTCCAATTTGAAGAAAAAACGTTTGTGTGCAATTTCATGATTAATGTTTCCGTTTGTGTTTGCTGGAGCCAAAAGAAGTGAAATTTCAAAATTTCAGTTTTTTAATATCTGCCAATTGAGGGAGATGGGGGCAGTGGGGGAGGGGGCTACTTTCAGTTTGCAAACAATCCGAGAAAATGATGTTGTCAGTTACACTGTGGTGCTTTTCCTTATTTATTTTGCTTTGCTATTCCGGTATTTAAATTGAAACAAAGTTTGGAATCCCAGCCATACGCAGAAAAGAATTCTTAACTTGACTACAAACGTGAGTGAAATTAATATGGGGCTCTATGGGAGAAATAATTATTTCCCTTAACCCTAGAATAACATCAAATGAAATAGAATTGTTCTAACCGTGTAAACCTAGCAGGACACAACTTACAGCGAGAAAAAAGAATTTGCTTAGAGATGCATATATTTTTGATACATTAAAATCAAGTTTGCTCATTGTATATAATATTTGAATTTATCAATCATAATTAAACTCATAATGTACCTTTGAGACCTGTGCGGACAGCGAATCCCAGATCAGACTGTGCTGATGCGCAGTCTGATCAGAGCCTTCTCTGACCGCTGAAAGAACCATTGGACACTACAGAATGTACCAATGGAGAGCAAATGCCCGTATGATAATTAGCGCATAAAAACGATGATTTGATTGTGCGTATTTTACATTTGTTCGAAGGTATTTTTCGCTTGACGCGGCCAATAAATAACATAATGGTTGTAGTGTACTCACACGTGGTTAGCTGTTGTTTTTTGTTTAAGTTTTCAACGTGAACGGTCCATTAAGATTATGTATTCGCGAAAAAAACTTGATTGATAATACACGTTTGCTGCTTTTGTTTTGTTTTCTGTCTGTTTGTTTCGCTTGTTATAGTAATAATAATAATATTAATAATAATAATAATAATTATTATTATTATTATTATTATTATTATAGTGTTAATAATGATATTAATAATAACAACACTTATATAAATAGTAGAATATTTAGTACACAGAAACGACAGACAGTTATCTCCTTATACTGAAATAATAATAAATGAATAATAATAATACGATGATACATGTACCTACCGGCTATATATTGGGCAATGCCAACAAGTACCGCCGTTACCGAACTGCCGAACAACAGAAGCCATGCCGTTTTCTTTCGTCCAAATCTGTAAAAAAACAATCTTCTAATGGTAAAAGTCCGAATATGTCGAAAATATTCCGATCCTTAAATAGAAAAAGTTAAAAAGGTAACAGTTCCAGAAGACAACGTATTGAAATAGTTTTTTTTGTCCAGAAAACAGATTTCAAAGTTTCATTCAAATTGTCTCCAATGGAAATGTCAAATCCTATTTTCAGGGAAAAATAATAATAATAATAATAATAATAATAATAATAATAAATATCGTCAATGTGTCGTCTGCTGAATTAGCCAAGAGAGTAGTAAAGGTCCTGATCTACATGTGTGGTACACAGGCTGTTCAGGGTCATTGCTATCCACACATTCCCCAAACACACTTTGTTGCCAGATGTTCAAGTTGGAGTTTGCTTGACGTACAAAAACATATTAGTTTAGCACAAGCGAGTATTTTATATTAGCACGTTCACCCCTGCGTTTCTGGACTGTAAAGTAGAAGATGGCAAGGAGAAGCCACAATCACAAAACAGTGTATATCCTGATGAGATACGTAACTCGCCCGCATTTTTAGACACAATGACAGCTAGTAAAATGGTCATGGGAGGCCTGAGTTCCGCGACTGCGACCTTTCCTGAGTATTTTCATATTTAGTTTTGTTGCGCATGAATTAAACTCGTACTTAGGCTACCAATGCACTTTTTCTTGCGGTATTTTTATGCTCCCGGATCGGATGATGCCGGTGGCATATAGGTTTTACGTTTTCCATACGTGCGTACGAATGTACGTCCGTCTGTACGAATATGTGTACGTACTTACGTACGTAGGTGATCCTGTTAGATTCAGGTTAAGGCATTTGTACCAGGTAGAACTTGAACATTGTACAGATCATATTTTCCAAACCATCTGATACATTTGGTTCATATTTGGTTTGATGATAGATATAGGTCCAAAGTTTTATTCAGTAATACCCCCACCCATGCCCATGACCTAAAGGTCAAGGTCATGGACTTAGAAATTTTTAATGTTAAAGACTCGGGTTAAGGTATTTGTACCAGGTAGAACCTGAACTTTTATGATTTATTTGGTTCATATTTGTTATGATGATAGATACAGGCTCCAAAGTGATATTCAGCAATACACTCGTCAAGGTCAAGGTCATGGACTTATTTATACTTGGAAATTTTTAATATTAAAGTTTTTAAAGAGCTCATATTTTCCAACCATATGATGGATTTGCTTTTTATTTGCCATGATGATAGATACAGGCCAAAGGTTTATTCGACAATACCTCCACCCATGCATATGACTTCAAGGTCTAGGTCACAGACTTAGAAATGTTTAACGCTAATGTTTTTAAGAGTTTATATTTTCCAAACCATACGATGGATTGGATCTATATTTGATTCGACGATAGATACAGGTTCAAAGTGATATCAGTAATACCCCACCCATGCCTCAAGGTCAAGATCACAGACAGAGAAATTTTAAATTTAAAGTATGTTTAGAGCTCATATTTTCCAAACCATATAAAGGATTTGCTTCATATTTGGTAGGATCATAGTTACAGGTTCAAAGGTTTTTTAAGCATACCCCCGACCCTGACCTCAAGGTCAAGGTCACAGACTTAGATGTTAAGTGTTCAAGAGCTCATATTTTCCAAACCATACAATGGATTTGCTTCATATTTTGTTTGATGATAGATATAGGTCAAAGTTTTTATTCAGCAATACCCGCGTCCATGCCTATGACCTCAAGGTCAAGGTCATAGACTTACAAATTTTGATTGTAAACATTTTAAAAGCTCATATGTTCCGAACCATATGATGGATTTGGTTCATAATTGGTATGATGATAGATACACGATACCCTGGCCCATACACGTGACCTAAGGGTCAAGGTCACAGGCTTATTTTAAAAAATGTTTGGTGTATTAGATTTATATTTTATACGCCCGTATATAATCAGAAAATGTAGGTCAAGTTCGATTTAGAGTAAAATCTGCCAATTATTATAAGAATTATGGCCCTTTTTTTTTCAACTTATTTTTTTGCAAAATGCCTGCGTGTGGATGAGGATGGCCCTGGGCAGGGGCATCCGTGTCATACTGACACATTTCTAGTTGTTTTTGTTTTCAACCCATTTATGCCGAGTGGACTCTTCTTCCTTAACTTTTTGGACCGGTCCATTTCCAGTTTAAGGGGTGTCTGATTAGTTGTTTTATTATCACCATGTTTTATACAAATTTCCGTTTTAAATGCAAATAGTGTAGACCCTCTTCAGACGTCGCGTTCTACGGTGTCTGATCTGGGTCTACACTGTTTGCCAATGTAACATTTATGGCACACCAGGCATAAATGGGTTAAACAGCTACAGCAACAGCCTGCATAGGCACGAACCTTATGCAGCTATACATTAATCAAAACATCAAAGGCTCACAATTAACAGATTTCTTGAGATATTCATGGAAATCTTAACTTTGAAAGGGTAGTTTTTCTTTGCTCTTTCTCATAGGTTTGCAAACTGAGCAGCTAGAATATACTTCTTTTTATGAGCATAACTTTTAATAGTAAGCTTTTACAAATATTTTGCGAGAATCGATATAAATTAGGCGTTTTATAGACCTTGCAAGAGTTTTGGCAGACGCTAACGCTGAGGCAAGGTAGGCCTTCATTGGCAGAAATATCACTAGTAGCAACAACGATGGCATATTGATATATCATATGTTAAATAGGTCCGTCTGTCTACATTTTCCTCGCGCATATGCATTCGTCACTCAAACTAGGCATTCCTGATTTGTTTTTTTTTTTGTTTTTGTTTTTTTTTTTGTTTTTATATTTATCCAACACTATATTAAAATTTCGAGAGATAACGTTCTTAAACACCAATTGAATATAAATATGATTTTGACTATTTCCACTTGCAAATGCCGCAAAACTTGAGTATAGGCTGCACTACTTTTTGTGCGGAAGAATTTTCACTGGTGGTGAAAGCTAACACTGGAAAAGTTGATGGATACGGCAAATGACAGATGGAGTCTGTCGTTAAAAATGATTCTATGTAAGGTCAAGGTAAACAAATCAAATAAAAACTCGTCAAATCGATAGTTTCAAAACTGGCTGCGTCCTTGATCGTAAACAGAGATTGCGCCACAAACCATGTGTTCTCATTCTGCATTGCCAGTCAGTAAATGCGCTTTAGCCAATGTGTCCGCTTAGAAAAATCAATCGATGTTGCATAGACCTGAATGCGACGTTGAATTAATGTAATAAAATAGTGCATTATGGTGTATAGGTATGTGCTCAGCGAGCACAAGATGTTTATACAACGTCGCTGTAACGTCCATGTAATGTCATGACGTTGCAGCATTTTCACATTTTCAGAACATACCTGTTGCAGAGATAAATAGTCACAAAAGACATTGGACTACCGAGGATACCAAGGAGGAAAATGTTGAGGTAGAGATCGCCGGATAATTTTTGCACTCCAAACTGTATTCCATAGGCAGACAGCCCGATTGAAAACCTTAAAAAGAGAGTCCAATGTTAAAACACCATTCGAGAACCACATTCATCATCACTATGACGTCCGTGAAACACATACATCTGATGGGAATAATATATGAGCCAACCATATGAAAACGTGTCTTCGAGCATATGCGGATAGCGAACCATGATCTTTGCATCCGCGCAGCCTGATCAGGACCTTCACTGTTCGCTGACAAAATTATTGGCTACTATAGAATGTATAAATGGAGAGCAATGGCTCGGACGATACTTTGCGCATGCGCAGGATGATTTGAATCTGCGCATTCTGTGCATGTTCGAAGGCACTTTTTCGCTTGACGCGGCCCATATGTGTCATAGGACTATTTTACACACCTTTTCTGTAAAGCTCAATATTTAGAAGCTGAGCCTCAAAATATATTTACATTTTTTTGGTATTTAGTAAAAAAAAAAAAAGAATTATAATTAGAACATAATCATTAAGCACAAATGGAAATTCTGCATCGTACAACTAATACAAATATGATACTCAGGAAAGTCTTCAGACTTGTCTGAAACTACATACAACAAAAAATAAGCATATGACTTGACATTCTTATAATATATATAAACGCTAACAATACAATTCTTGTGAAGGATTTTTTTTTTTTTTTTTTTTTTTTACCTTGAAATTCAAACAAACAATCTCAGCGGACACACGATGTTTATACTACGTCGTATTAATGTCGATGCAACCTCATGACGTTGCATTTACGTTAATGTGACGTTGCATCACGAAAACAGGCCTATATAATTTTGACCCCCTTAAACCCCACTTTTATATAGAAGAACTGCGGTTTACAGGGGTATACATTATTCTTTTTTATTTTTGCTCAAAAACATAGACTGTGGGTACTTGTTAGAACCGCCTCACAGAGGCGGTTCTAACGAGTACCCACAATCTATGTTTTGAGCATGAACAGGAAAAATATCAGAAATTTTTATCTGAAAAGTTTCCTTTTTTGGTTGTAAAATTTTCAATGAATAGGCGTGTTTTCGTAATGGTATAAACGTATTGCGCCTACTGGGTATATAAAGGAGAGGAAAATTAAGTATATGTGTAATTATCGAACTGAATATCTTGCAATGAAATTATTGTTAACAAATGACCAACAATTGTAAAGTCAGCATTGTGGATCTAACATGGGCTGCGTCAAGCGAAACAGTGCCTTCGAACATGCGCAAAATGCACAGACATCACGAAAACATGCTTATATAATTTTGACCCACTTAAACCCCACTTTCATATAGTAAAACTGGGGTTTATAGGGGTATACATTATTTTTCTTATTTCTGATCAAAACCATAGATTGGGGGTACTCGTTAGAACCGCCTCGCCGAGGCGGTTCTAACGAGTACCCACAATCTATGTTTTGAGAAGAAATATGAAAAAATATCAGTTTTTTATCTGAAAATTTTCAGTATTTGGAGGTGAAATTTTCTATATATTTGAATAGGCATGTTTTCGTAATGTTTAGATAATCTTACACATTGATCAGATTGTGCAGATGCGCAGGCTGATCTGGGCTTTCGCTGCCCACATAAGCCCAAAGACATGTTCCGCATGCCGCTGCCCTTAAGCACTACCCATGTATCATGAAATAACCAGGCTATGTCGCTATATTAGTCAGACAAGACAAAATATTTAGACGTAAATATCTTAGTTTATGTTTACATAGAGATATGGGAGATGGGTATACTAAAGTTTAATAAATTTTCAATGTAACAAGTAAGAAAGAACAACAATGTTATTCTTTAATGTTTGCTTTTATTAAGCTTTATGAAGTTATTTGATAGAAATGAAAATAAAATAGACATTAATCTGCTTATAATACAGTTTAAGGTTTTTATTATTATGTGCCGGGATCGTCACAAACCGACGTCCCGGCAAATATAAAACGTCCTTAGTGACCTAATCGAATAATGTACCAAATGTAAAAATCCAAAGCTATATTAAGAGACCGGCGCGATTCGCGCGCCGGTCAATAAAAGTACCAACAATATTTAGTACACAATATTTAGGGCATGTTCAGGTAAGACACTGATGACCATTCGTACAATATCGGCAAATTTAACTCATTTATGTACTTGGACTCTTCTTCCTCTACCCTTTGGATTGTTCCATTTCAAAAAGAAGGGTAAGCCTGGTTAGTTTTTATTGGTACCATGTTTTTTTTTTTTAGAAATTTCTGTGTTCAAAGCGAACAGTCAAGGCCATGATCAGATCTGATCACGGCATACATTTTTTGCCAATGTAATTAGATGCTTTGCGTTAATAAATAATATATCTAGAGTATAGCTACATAATATATCTAGAAAATAGTTAATAGTATCTTCGGTTTCTGATCTCCAGTCAGTTTTAACATGAAGTGACACACACAACGTAAGTAAAACATGTTTAAGCCCCCTCCCCCTCCCTAGGAGGTTTCCTACTGGCCGTCCCAAAGCGGTTTCATAGAAAGTTTTTTCTTTGTTTGTGCTTTGTTCTATCCGTATTTGTTCCGAATCTCTCCTTCTTTGGTGCCCCGGGAAGGTGGTCTTGGAGATTGTGGTATTTCCATGGGTATTTTCACTTGTAAGTTTACCCCTAAGAACATCTGTTGATTTTCAGAGTAAGTGGCCCGTATTTCAATACAATTTCAATACAATAGTGTTCGAAGAAGAAGTTGGCCTTTTCAAAATCAGTCTGATCTGAATAATTTATTCACTGTCTTTATCATTTGAGGTTACGCTCAGTCAGCTCCCTTCTCACTGGAGGTAACGCAAAACTGAAATAGTTTTCCCCTGTAAGAATGCCTTTTTGAAAAGAGATACAATACTAGAAGAAATTTCTACTGACGAACTTTAAAAAGGCAACACTTGGATAGCAACTCTTTCTGTTTCATGAAAGTCATAAATACCATTTGTATTACATGTTAAAGACTCAGCAATTGTTAATATCTCGTAAGAAAGTTTTTACCATACACCGAATATCAAATGTTAACGCTTAGCACTCTGGGTAAAATTTTCAGCAGATGACATTTTGAAATATTTTTCTTATTTTTCCCAGAAAACAGGATTTGACATTTCATGCAAATTGTCTCCTAAGGAGACAATTTGCATGAAATGTCAAATCCTGTTTTCTGGGAAAAATAAGAAAAATAACATCATTTTGTCATCTGCTGAAAATGCCCAGAGAGTGGTAAAGGTTAAACATCTAACAATTTGTAATAGGGATTACCAATTTTAATGGACAAAATGTTAACAGCAAAACTTCTCATTTTACTTGTAAATGAAGATCGAAAAGGGAATTTATTTTGCTTAGGACTTCATTAGCAGTCCGTTAATTACTTCCGTTTTGATTTTAAAGTCTGCTTTAGAATGTGTTCATTTATTTACAGATATATTGCTGGTACCACGTCATAAGAGCTAATTACAAATGTATCGCAACGTTTTTAAAACGATTTTAATGACTCTTTCGCATTTTTACCTTGTAGCATTGGTACAATTTGTTCTGAAATAAAATTTATTATACTATCATTCGAAAGAGTTTGCTCAATGGTAACATTATCTTTACAAATGTTTTTTTTTTTTTTTTTTTTTTTTTTTTTTTTTTTTTTCATTTTACAGTGGCGCCTGAAGACTATTGAGTAAACATGTTGCGTTTCATCACGTAAACATGCTCTTATAATGTTGACCCCCTTAAACCCCCACTTTTATATTGTAAAACTGGGGTTTATAGGGGTAAACATTATTTTTTTTACTTCTGCTTAAAACATAGATTGTGGGTACGCGTTAGAACAGGAAAATGAAAACAATATCCGTTTTCATCTAAAAATTTTCATTTTTTGATGGTAAAATTTTCAGAATATTTGTATAGGCATGTTTTCGTAATGTCGTACCAGATCCAGACAAGCAGTAATGCCAACTTGAGAAGGCTCTTGTTCTTAAACACATCTAGTAGGGTGTATTTTCTGTCAATGTGGCTTTCGTTTTCCTCTTTCTTTTCAGTTTCAGTCATCCTTTTCAAAGAATCCATGCCCACATGTTTATGACCGTTGAATCTAGCGATGAACTGTATAACCTTTTCGGCGTCTTTGATCTTGTCATGTGACACGTACCAACGGAAACTTTCTGGGACAAACCTTAGAATAAAAGATTTAAACAATAATCATTAGAATATGAATAAAAACAAAATAAGAACTAACCAACAACAAAATAAACGAATAAAACGCCTGCAACAACCCCTCACCTCCCCCCCCCCCACCCACTACACCCCCCTCCCCCCCCCACCCCTCACCACCACACACACACAAAAAAAAAACAAAAAACAAAAAAAAAAACAAACTTATAAAACACTATTTCCCCAAGTGTATGTTTGTCCCATCGAATTGCCGAAGTTAAAATGGCGCATAACACTTACAAAATTAATAATATTTGTTTTGCAAAAGTTAATCGGATGACTTATTCCACAGCCCCAATACGTTCACTAAATTTCAAGTTCGTTATCGAGCTATCTTGCTGACAAGAGAAGCGTGACGGACGAATGACCGAAAAGCAATATGCCCATCTGACTTATTCGAGTTTGGGGGCATAATCATTGTTCTCTAAGTATAGCAGTGTGATCACTATAAAGTCTTTTCGTTTGTTTGTGTTAAGGCTTTACGGTCCAGTCAACCCAATGGGGTCATGTTGAGCGCGGTAAAAGTCTTTTCGTACTTCAGCATAGTGTATATTTCATTTTTATGTTCCGTTGGATCATTGAGCCGATTCTTGGAAAATAGAGGTTGCCATAAGCGATAATGATAGTCATCTGCAAACAGCATAGATCCAGATAAGACGGCTAGAATTTGGCACCTAAAGAGTAAAGCCAGTGCAGCCCTGCAAGCTACAATACAATCATATTAAGACAAACAAAGTTTTAAATATTTGTTTTCTTGTGTGCTCTTAGTTACCAAGGGGAGCATTTATGGAGTTTTTTTTATTAATATTTTTATAAAAAAATACGTTAAAGATAAAACGACTTTCATATGGATAATTTAAAACCTGAAGGGATAAAAATATTACTATGAATGCGCGGCTGACAAACTCAGCAGACAAGCGCTATGAATACTTTCAGCCCGAAGACCAAAACCAATACCCGTGCAAACAGTGTGCTTTCAGATGAGAGGGCTCATCAGGATCTACACTATTTGCTATTTGGTTTTTTAAACTAAAACCCCTATTTGCATCATTGAACGTGTTTAAATTCAAAAATGGAATAGCCCACTTCAGAAACTCAGGGATGAAAGGGTTACAAATATACCGTATTCGACCTAATTACCGCACTGTGGGCTTAGGTTTTTCAAAATTACTGGGAACACTCAGATGTGATAAAATATGTACCTATACCTATTAATGATACAATATAAAACATCAGAAAAGGACTTATTTGATGATGATTATGCGATTTTTTTTCTGATTTTTCTTTATAAAGGCATATGTTGTGGGTACTCATTTGAATTGCATCGACAAGTCGATACAATTCAAATGAGAACCCACAACATATGCCTTTATAAAAAAGTAAATAAAAAGTACACTGGCTGTAATAAGACTACGGAATTTCATGAGTGTGCGCTTATAGGGGTATGTGCGGTAATTAGATCGAATACGGTAAATGAAACTACCTAGGTAATGCCTAAATCATGAAGCATAGCCCATTCCGAAAACGCGCCTATTCAAATATACCGACAATTTTACCACCAAAAAATGAAAATTTTCAGAAAAAAATATGATATTATTCATATGTCTCCTCATAACATAGATTGTGGGTGCTCGTTAGAACCGCCTAGACGAGGCGGTTCTAACGAGTACCCACAATCTATATTTTTGAGCAGAAAAAAGAAAAATAATGTCTACCCTTGTAAACCCCAGTTTTACTATATAAAAGTGGGGTTTAAGGGGATCAAAATTATATAGGCATGTTTTCGTGATATTTACGAGGCACCAAAAGATGAAGAAATCAGGAACGAATAATGACAAAACAAACACCACATATGAAACAACGATGCACGAATTAAGAGAAACAACAACAGAAGAACCTAAGAATACTAAGTACAAAACTATTGGGACCTAAAATAGTTTTACTCGCGCAAACCCTAGCCCTTAAAAATAGTATAGTCGACTTTCGTTATCTCGACTCGAATAACCACTTATCTTGAAGTGAAACATCACGAAAACACGCCTGTATAATTTGACCCCCTTAAACCCCACTTTTATATAGTAAAACTGGGGTTTACAGGGGGTATACATTATTTTTCTTATTTCTGCTCAAAAACATAGATTGTGGGTACTCGTTAGAACCGCCTCGGGTACCCACAATCTATGTATGAGCAGAAATATTAAAACTATCAGAATTCTTATCTGAAAACTTTCATTTTTTGGTGATGACATTTTCTATATATTTGAATAGGAGTGTTTTCGTAATAAATCCGGTACTTGTTTAAACATGAAAATATAATAACAGGTAACATAATATTGTAGCGTCTCCTTAGGAGCAATTTCTCCTCTTTTCCACAATATTTTCAATATATCTCTATCTTCAGAAGTCAAATTACATATTAATTTTGTGAAATTTGGTTGATCGATTTATTTTGTCCTCAATTTTGCAAATCTGATAGGTCGAGGTATTCCAGAGAGTTGCTTGGACTTCCATATAACGAGAGTCGACTGTACGGAAGATGTCCAGGAATAGCCACAATCACAGATCATAGCCTACCAATGACACCAGGAGGAAAAACAAATGGAAAAGCAAAGCAAAGTAAATAAGTGAACTCAAAAACTCATACAGTCAGAGCCACATCAAGTTTTCAACATCAAACTAAAAGACAGACAAATAAAATTAGATAGCCACTGAAAAAAAACAACAAAAAACGGATGGCAAGCGGAATTGGAAACCTTCTCCCCCAAAAAGGCGGCTACTCTGAACTGACTGAACTGAATATATCTTTAACTTACATAATTGTTAAAAGATAAAAAAAAAAACACTTGTAAGTGAAACACTACAGAACATTTAACAAAAAGTACCATAAGGAAAGTATCGCCTTGGAACAGACAGTAATAAGTTATTGAGAGGTTTAAGTTAGCTCCCTTTCCCCAACATGGCAATGACCATAATTGTCAGGATCTGCTAAACACAACAATGCGACAACGAACAGGACTAAACATATAAGGAGCCCCGCAGCGGGCAGCTCCAAGGTCACTCAAAGACAACCAACACAAGAATCACGGCCTTTATACGGTCAGTAGTAAAACCTACCGGATTTTAACCCATTTATGCAGATGAACTATTCTAACTCAACTCTTTGGACCGGTCCATTTCCTGCATTTGGGGTACCTGGTTGGTTTTTATAGTCATCGTGTAATGTAGACACTTCAGATTTAATGCAAACAGTGTAGACCCTGATTAGACGACGCATTCTTCGGCATCTGATCTGGGTCTGCACTGTTTGCTAATGTTCCTTTTATGGGAGGCTAGGCTTAAATGGGTTAAATCGATTTTACTGGTACCAAACATCCACATTAGATTCAAATGTAAGAAAACAAAAATACAAAATGATTGTTCGGCTCTCAAAGAGGCTTCCCAACTCAACCAATGCAATATCACATAAAACTAAATACTTGCAAATCAAACTCAAGTCACTTTTGTTAAAGATGGACGAAGGCTCATGGTAATCATTTCAGACCTTATCAGCCAGAACTAAAGAAAACCATGGCCCGGTTGTTCAAAGCTAACGACGTCATTAGTTAACGATTCGTTAAAATTTACATCCCGTGATACGCAAATATGCTGAAATTTTTTGCTGAAAAATGTGAGTAGCTTATGCAGTGCAAAAGCTACTCACATTTTTTCAGCAAAACTATCAGAAAATCGAATACTGAATCCACTAAAACAGTTAACGAAATGGCCCTTAACGAGCTCGTTAAACTAACGACACTTTGAAAAACTGGGCTCAGTACTTGAACCACGGAGGGCCAGAACAAAGACATTACATCTGACATCAACAACCTTCTAATTCTGATTCACCTCCAAATTCAAACATGTTCGGTCTGCATACGGTACCTTAAGTTCATTAGTAAAACCCACTGTAAAACACATATAATCATAAAAACAATCACAAGACAAGACTCAATGGCGATCTGAAGAACAAAATCACAAACAGCCCCACGATGGGCCCAAACAGGTTTCTGCGTTATACGTTCCTTAAAAGGTTTGATATTTGAAGCGTCTTTTAATAGTGCTAGGTGTTTCATACCAGTCATCACTGAAAGGACTCACTCATCCTCACGATCTATTTCCAGAGAAAACGGGCTCTCTCAAGCGAAAAGGTGCCTTCGAATATGCGCAAAGTATACACAAAGTATCATTCGGGCCTTTATACTTTTTGTACTATCCAATGATTTTGTTAGCGGACAGTGAAGGCCTTGATCAGACTGCGCGTATGCGTAGGTTGATCTTAGATTTTGCTGCCCGCACATATCCAAAGTCACGTTTTCGCATGGCGCGGTCTAAGTAACATCCAGTTTGCTGACGCATCGCAAACTTGAACAGCGCATACCAGGTTTACTTCAAGGTTTAATCTTGTTGTGTAGAAATGCTCAGGGTTTGATCAATCTATGCTCTGACAGACTATGTGCACAGGCTAAACTGGTCCTACGCATGGACCATAGGATCAATTTACTTTTTTTTCTAATAGCTACAAAAAAGAAGGCAGCAAAATCATAGCTCCAGATAAGGCTCTTTTTCAACTTAAATGTATGAATATTTTTCTTATGTCTCTATGAAAACATATTATGTGGGTACTCATTACAAGCGCATCAGCGAGGCGCTTCTAATAGGTACACACGGCATTTTTTTTTCGTGGAGGAATAAGAAAGACATTTTCCCGAAACTCACTTTTATGTGGAGCTAGACAATATATCAATACTTACCACCAAGTCGCTAGAAGTGGAACCCCAATGCAAGTAGTTGCTACATGAATGTACCGCCAGTTTTTGAACAGCCACGCCACCAGTGAAAACAACGCTAACTCAAAAGCCCAGGAAGGGACCGCTACTATCCATGCCCTCCACCGTGCTAGCGTAAACTCTGACATCAGGTTATAGTGGACAGTAAGTTCCAAGCCCATCGCAAGTCCCAGAAAAAATCTAATAACAGCGAACATCAACCAAGAGGTAGAAAATGAAGCTAGAAGATTGAATGCGACCATTAAGGCGATAGCTAGAAATAGTGGAGGCTTTCTGCCGATCAAGTCAGCTAGCTGACCACAGAATAAATTTCCCAGCAGTACTCCTGCCATCTGTATTGAGGTGATTGTTTGAGTGACCCATGCCTGGCTGCATAGCAAATCCCACTGAAATCATTTTAAAATGAAAAACAAAAACAAAAAAAAAAAAAAAAAAAAAACGAAAAAAGGCCTTCAAACATGTGAAAAAAATATACATTCAGACCATGCGCTTGCGCATGCGCAAAGTATCATTCGGACCTTTGCCCTCCATTCATACATTCTGTAATATCCACTTATCCTGTTAGCGGACAGTGAAGGTCCTGATCAGAGTGCGCGGATGATCAGCGCAGGCTGATATGGATCTTCGCCGGTCGCGTATGCCGGAAGACATGTTTTCGCAGGGCGGGGCCCAAATAATAAATAACCGTATGAATTTGCCGTCACCGCCTCCTCTTAACATAAATGAGCCAGCACATAAGAAAAGGGTACCTATTATACATTACGAAAACACGCCTATTCAAATATATACTGGAAATTTCACCTCCAAAAACTGAAAATTTTCAGATAAAAACTCTGATATTTTTTCCATTTCTGCTCAAAACATAGATTGTGGGTACTCGTTAGAACCGCCTCGGCGAGGCGGTTCTAACGAGTATCCACAATCTATGTTTTTGAGCAGAAATAAGAAAAATAATGCATACCCCAGTAAACCCCAGTTTTACTGTATAAAAGTGGGGTTTAAGGGGCTCAACATTATATAGGCGTATTTTCTTGATGTAGGCAACCTGCATAAACGCAGTCTCACCAGAGCCTTTGTTGTTCGGTGACATGTAGTAGATACCCTGAAGAGGCTTCAGGCAAAACAACACATTGAACTTATCGAATACCATTAGAGCAAAATTGTTTAATTACTGTTTAATAGCACGACGGTGAGCCGGTCCTTAGACTAAATGACGGCTCAGTCCTCAATCTGCTTTTGAGGGTTGGTGTCAAACTATACATCACGAAAACATGCCTATATAATTTTGACCCCCTTAAACCCCACTTTTATACAGTACAAATGGGGTTTACAGTGGTATACATTATTTTCCTTATTTCTGCTTAAAAACATAGATTGTGGGTACTCGTTAGAACCGCCTCGACGAAATATGAAAAATATCAGAATTTTTATCTGAAAACTTTCAGTTTTTGGTGGTGAAATTTTCAAAATATTTGAATAGACGTGTTTTCGTAATGGATATTTATAGTCGGGCCCATTGCGGTCCGGTTTGTGGTTTTATACGAAAGCATTGTACTAAAACGACCGCGCCATGCAAAAACAGTGTCTTCGGGCATATGCATAAAGCAAAGGCGCAAATCAGCCTCCGCTGGCTCATCTGGATCTTTACTGTTTGCACTTACCTCGAAGGCACTTTTTTGCATGGACTACATTTGAATTTAAAACGTGTACATTTCTACGGAGGACCCGATGATACTTGTCCAGTTTACAGTATGCAAAATCTTGTTATTTGAGCTATTAGCATTTCTAACCCATTTTAGACTGAATAAACTGCCCCATACTACATATTGGAAGAGTCAAAGTTCAGTTTTATATATGTCAGACCATGTGATTTGGATATTCCTAGAGCAAAATGGCTAAACTATTTGCAAACAGTGGATATCCTGAGCAGACGCCGCATTCTGCGGGTCTGAACTGTTTGCCAGTTACCCCTTTGCGAGGTTCCAAACTAAAATGAGTTAAGAAGAAAATAATCAAACGGAAAAGCAAAATGTAGGCTGACCGTTGCGCATGCATTGAAATTGAAAACATAAGTGATCTTAAAGTGAAGAAATGCCACAACACGAAGCACAGCTTTCCCGAGGCACCAAAAGAAGGAGAGATGAGGAACAAAACTAATGCGAATCAAACGCCACCATCACGAAAACACGCCTATATAATTTTGAGCCCCGTAAACCCCAATTTTATACCGCCTCGCCAAGGCAGTTCTGACGAGTACCCACAATTTATGTTTTGAGCAGGAGTATGTAAAATACCAAAATGTTTTATCTGAAAATTTTCCTTTTTTGGTTGTAAAATTTTCAATATATTTGAATAGGCGTGTTTTCATAATGCATATGAAAGCATCGACGCATGAACAAAGTAGAACTGCAACAGATGAACCTCCTTGGAAAGGTCAGTAAAAAAAACTACCGTGATTACTCGCGCGAAATCTCATCCTTAATTCTGAAGCAGCTCTAAATTACAAACATGTATTCAGTCCGCATAGGTTTTTTTACCTCACCAGTGCAACATTACAGAGAAACACATATACGCAGAAACACTATAATGACACAAAGTAAACGGTACAATGGCGATCTGAAGCCAGAACACTAGAAAACCACAAACAGGAGCACGATTGGCTCGATCACAGACATTGATAGTCAGGCACCAACCATCTGAAACAGATTGAGAAGGAAGCTGTCTTTAAGTTTGAGCAAACATTATTATTTATCAAGCAGCCCATTATAACTGATACAGAATTAGAAATCTCGAGTTAAAGATACATTGAAGACAAATATAACTGAATTAAGATACCTTTAAGTTTGTGCGAAATATAAATTGAATTCTAGTTCGTATATCTAGAATTTAATAACACATCTGTTTTTCATAATCATGCATACGAAACAGCATAAAGGCCACATTTACTTTTATTTCTGTTGATAAGTATCTCGAAATTTCGACTTACTATCTCGAAATTTCGACATAATAAGTCGAAATTTCGACTTAATAAGTCGAACTTTCGACTTAATAACTCGAAATTTCGACTTAATATCTTGTAATATCGACTTATTATCTGGAAATTTTTACATAAGATCTCAAAATTTCGATTTATTATCTTGAAATTTTGACTTATTATCTCGAAATTTTGACATCAAATCTTGAAATTTCGACTTAATAACTCAAAATTTCGACATAATAAGTCGAAATTTCGACTTAATATCTCAAAATTCTGACTTAATAACTCGAAATTTCGACTATATATCTTGAAATTTTAACTTATAATCTCAAGATTTCAACATAAGATCTCTCAAATGGAATTCACACCTGGTAATCTCGTAAGGGGTAGCCGCTGGTTATGCTCTCAAATTCCTTATGCGAACTTCCGGTCATGACTTACGAGACATCCAAATGTCAAAAAACGGATACATTCTGATTTATTGATTTTTAGTACATTTCATCGACATATTTTGAATCAAAGCGCTGTAGGTGCTGGAAGCCTGGGCATCAGAAGGCCCAGGGGCTTCAAAGCTCACCAGATTTGAAAACGTGAAACTGCATCTTCATGTTGTCCTACAAAGGTTTGTATAGACAAGATACCCAGTTTAATTTGCATCCATATTGAAACAAGACTAAATATTTGCATGCAATGGCAAATGACTAGAAATCCATTTGAAAGCCTGTAAAATATACAAAAAAAAAAAAAAAAAAAAATAGAAATGTGTCCACAGTACACGGATGTCCACGCTTTGGGCACCTCTATAAAACTATGTAATCCTTGCCAAATTAGTCTACGTCAATGCGGGGGCATCTGTGTATTTCGGACATATTTCTAGTTAACAAAGAATCCAAAAATATGAGAAATATAAGGCCCTTTGCCTATAAGGTCAGTAACTCTTAAACCATGAGACTAAAAAACTTAATTATGTATTTTCTAGTAAGTGATTTTCAACACAGAGTCCAAACATAAGGAGAAATAGAAGGCCCTTACCTGCAAGGCCTGTAAATCTTAGACCATAAGACTAAGAAACTAAGTTTTGTGTTCCCTGGTAAGTGACTTTCATTAAAGAATGCGAAAATAAGGAGAAATATAAGGCCCTTTGCTTGCAAGGCCTGTAACTCTTAAGCCATAAGACTAAGAAACTCAGTTTTGTGTTCCCTCGTAAGTGATTTTCAACAAAGAATGCAAAAATCATGAAACAAAAATAAGGCGCGATCCGGAGTATAAATAAGGGAGATAACTCCACACGGACAGATGGCCAGACAGACGGACGCTCAGGTACCTTTGCCTGCAAGGCCTGGAACTCTAAACCTAAGTCTGAAAAACTGAATTGTGTTCTCTAGTAAGTGATTTTAGATTTTAATGCAGCAGCGTCAGTTGAACGTGGTGTTGCGCAGTTGTCATGAGATGCTAAATTTCCCAAGGATTTGTTCCGGGGACTGAAATATTTGTGTCGAATGATGTAAAATGGTGGGTTTCCTTATCTGCTATTTTCCCACAATTACGCAATACCAGGTGTCAGGTGCGGAGCTTGGCATTTAAGATTAATGTGATCTGTTATCTTTAATATTTGTTTAAGGACATTGTTTATTTTGTTTAGTTATAGTTAGTATTTATTCAGGTGTAGGTTGTGCAATAATGATTGGCATAAGCTATTAATTATCTGAAAATGATTGACGTAAACCGTTAGTCATTTTGGCATCTTGTTGACAGATGTTACTTTATGTAGGATATGAATAGATAGGGGTTATCTTGACAAAGATTAATAGGTTTTGGCAAGCTTCCAAATATTTGGTGCCTGGGAAATTGCGTTGTTCACATGATGATGAGTCATTCCGGTCTGTTCTCATTGGTAGTTATTTTAGTAACTCACGCATTAGGTGGCGCTGTAGTGTTATTGGAGGACTCTGATTGGTTGGGGATCATGTGATCAGAGAGCGCTGGCGTGAGTTGCTATCACATGACTCTTTGTGTATATAAAGCGAGGATGTGTGTGAGAGAGTTAGTTTTTGAGTTTTGAGTTTTAGAAGTTTAGGCTTTTGATTTAGTTAGAAGTTTAGAAGCTTTAGAACCGGGTTGTAAAAATTAAAATACTATAACTGAAATTATTCTGTTGAATTTATTTAAAATTCTAAATCGGGACTTTGAAAGAAGTAGAAAACACAACGCGTATTTGAGAAGAGAAACACTGAACTAACTTCGCTACGTTATAATATGACTTATGAGGCAGACTTCCCCTTACGGGGACAAGAAGGCCTAAACCTCACAAAGCAGTATAACGAAACATATATGATTTTGCTCAATTGTGAGCTTCAAATATATGGAAAAGAGGCATATCAAAACACACGCTGCCTCATTTGCAAACCTTTCTTGGTGTTTGATTGTTTATATGTAAATGGTATATTTTGAAACTGGTTTGGTCTAAAATTTGCATGTATTTAAATGCGGGGCATTCTGATAATGACTAATGTTCCCATAAGGGATAATTAGGCCTTGTAATTGTAACCTGACAGTTGGCGTTCTTGTTCCCGTAGGGTTAATGCCCCCGTAAGGGTTAGTCGGCTTCGTACGTCATATTCGGCACAAATATTTCAGTCCCCGGAACAAATACTTAGGAAATTTATCATCTTATGTATTTCAACGTAGTCGTAGGTTGCAATGCGTCTTATTTGATGTGTTAAATAAGTATTTCTTTGTCCAGGTAGCTGAAAATACCTTCATTTGGCACTGGAATAGAAGTCAAAACAGGAATACCGGACTACTCATCTCCGGGTGAAATTGAAATAAAAACCATGCCGTTTGTTTTTCCAAGCCCACACCTATCATTTCCGACGTGAAAATTGCTGGGAATAGCATTGTCTGATTTTCTAAAATATGTCTATGAAATTGACGAAAAATCAATAAATCAGGAAAACTTACTCGTTTGTTGACATTTGGATGTCTCGTAAGTCATGGCAGGAAGTTCGCGTAAAGATTTTGAGTGCACAACCAGCGGCTACCCCTTACGAGATTGCCAGGTGTAGAATTGCAAACGAAGAACCATCTTGAAATATCACGTCGAAATTTCGAGATAACGTCGAAATTTCAAGATATTAAATCGAAATTTTGAGTTATAAACTCAAAATTTCGAGATATTTAGTCGAAATTTCGAGTTCTTAATTCGAAATTTTGATATAATAAGTCGTAATTTCGAGACCTTATGTCGAAATTTCGAGATATGTCAAAATTTTAAGATATTATGTCGAAATTTCGAGTTATTATGTCGAAATTTTGACTTATTATGACGAAATTTCGAGATAGTAAGTCGGAATTTCGATATACGTAAATATCAACTGAAATAAAAGTATATGTGGCCCTGATGCTCTTTCGTACATGCATGTATTTAATTCAATAATTTCAATAAGGCGTAACAATTATTCAGATTAACACTATTTTATTCAAATAACGACGCCTTTATTTAAGAAAATATAAAACCGTCTAAATATGCCCTTATTCTATCAAACGGGAAGACACGTTAAATTCAATAATCAAATAATTAAAGCTATTTCATTAAAGATATCTTTAGTCTAATAGATATACTGTCTTTGCTGAGAAGCATTCGCGCAGGCTGATCAGTCTTCGTTGTCTGCCTGTAGACGCTTTGGATCCTAGACTACACACAGAGTGCCATTGCGAAGACTCCGACAGATTGTGCATTTGCGCCGCATGATCTGAGTCTTCGATGGGCGCAAATGCAATCTTGTAGGAAACGCTGTGACCCGGCTCAAATTAGTTCAAGCGTCACGTTTGGAGAAAAACGGCTTTATTTACAAATATTACAGGACTTTTCCCACTATATACTGGGCGTCCCTTTAAGAACGGCAAAAAAGTGATTCTTGTACGATTCACTCGCTGCTTTAAATGTCATAGATTTATTTGTAATATTGTTTTAATAGTTTAACCCTTTCATCCCTAAGTTTCTGAAGTGGCCTCTCCAAGCTATGAATTTGGACATGTCCACTGTTTAAAAAGGGGTGCCAGTCAAACCAAACTTGAAGCTGTCTCATCTGGATCTACGCTGTTTGCAATTATATCTGCTTTAGTCTGCAGGGCTGTAAAGGTTAAAATAAAACCCTTAAACGTGTGAGAAACATGAGAAAAAGTAGCTTCTGACATGTACACCTAACGAAGACACAAATTAGCCTGCGCATCGGCGCAGTGTGATCAGAAACTGCGTTGACCTCATTAAGAAACTGCATCCTTGGCTATCCAAAATACGCCGAGTGAAGATTCTAATTAGACTGTGAAAATGCACAGGCGGATCTGAATCTTCTCTGTGCACCTCTCCGAAGGTACGTTTTCTGATGTGGAAGCTCACAATGATAATAATAATGATAATGATAAAAGTTCATAATGGCAATAATAGAAGTAGCATTACTTTTAAAAAGTTCATAATGGTAATAAAAGCAGCATTATAATACTGTAATAATAATAATAATAATAATAATTATTATTATTATTATTATTATAATTATTACCATTACTATTATTATTATTATTATGATATTGTTGTTAACATCTTAGCCCTTGTCCTGCTGAACCCAAACATGTCCTGCCCTTGCTAAAGAAGCCAACTGATTTTAGACCTGTATTGTTTGTCTTTAAGTATGTTAATTTCTATAAACAACCTGGATCAGGTAATCAAGTGATTCGCTGAAAATTATAAGTGGGCGTGACATCTCAATTTATTCAGCATGGCAAGGATTACTATTGCCACCGACAGCACTTACCTCTGAAACAACTGTATTCATAGTGTCAGCATAAAGGAAACTGGAACACTGCTTTGTTCCATTAAAAGCAGTGCATGACTGAAATTGAGAAATATTCGTCTGCCCGATTACATCACTGATATTTGTTTCATGGAGTTCATCCATACACCACCAGTCTGGAACCGCTGCTCCAAACACCATAAACACCATTGTGAAGCAGACGATACATTTCATAGAGTGGATAATAAAACTCAGAATAATTTGGAATCTTCCACATCCGCCAAGATCTTCAATCACGTCCTCCAGATGAACCACTGGAGCAGACGACATCCTGTTCTGTTACCTGTGTAGAAGACGACATTTCGTAGAATGGATAATAAAACTCAGTATGATCTGGAACTTTCCACATCCGCCAAGATCTTCAATCACGTCCTCCAGATAAACTATTGGGGAGGACGACATCCTGTTCTGCAATCTGTTAAGCAGACGACACAATTCCAAATGTTATGATTTGGAATCTTTTGCATCCGCCAAAACCTCAATTAAACCATCCAGATGAACAGGTGGAGCAGACGACATCCTGCTCTGCTACCTATGAAGTAGACGACATATTTCAAAGAATCAGCAATTCTAATCCTACCCAGTTAGAAATACTAATGGGTATTGTACATGTATTGCAATATAACTATATTGCTTAAAGTAAAAATGAATGTTCTATGTTTTCTTTAGTTTTGTATTGTTTTACTCTGCAATTTGTATAAAATTGCTGTGGTTATGTTAACAGTGCAAACTTTCAGTCTGAAAACACTTCTGCAACAAGGTATATCGGAACCCGAATTTTACGGTGACTTAGTGTACAGATTTAGAAAAATTGTAGGTAAATCTAACTTTTCGGAGCAATTCAGAAAACTTATTAACCGTTATAAAAGAATTGGCAGACTGCATGCCTAGTTGTCAACTCAATCATTGTTGATGGCTATGCTTCACTCTTTAATTGCACGACGGCGGTTCGGGCCTCAGACTCAATGACGGCCTCTTCGTAAAACTTTAACCAATGGGGTGGGGCTTGACGATATGTCTTTGGCTTGGCCCGCCGTGGTTCAACTATTGGTTTTCATTTACTCTGGCATACAGTAGAATTAGCTATAAGTACTCGTCTTTGTTTATTATAGTGATTAATTTGATTTTTATGTTTTCGCTTTGATGCACTGACTGAGTTGGGAGCCTTTATTTTTATGTATTTCTGTATTAAGAGTAGCATCGGGACCCAGGGTGAAGTTAGCTAGCTGTAAAAGTGCTTTAAACCCCCCGCTGGTTTGCTCTACCGACCGTTCTAAGGCGGTGGTCCCGGTGTTAGTCTTACTCTTTGTCGCTTTGTGGTTTATTCTACAAGGCGATTTGTTGTATGTCTTTCCGTGTGTCATTTTG
The DNA here is from genome assembly GCA_964016985.1 of Anodontia alba. Lineage (NCBI taxonomy): Eukaryota > Metazoa > Mollusca > Bivalvia > Lucinida > Lucinidae > Anodontia > Anodontia alba. The sequence goes on from OZ024822.1 coordinate 44,147,794, forward strand.
TTCTTGTGTTTTTCAGTCCTTTTATTATTGCGATTACCTCGCTTGGGGAAGAGAGAGCTAATCTTAGTGCTTTTCGTACGTTTGTTCAGTTTGTGCTTGTTTAGATTTGTCGATTTCCTCTTCCTCTTGGGGTCTGGGAAGGGCTACGGTTTGTGATTGTGGCACTCCCTGGACTTTTCTCTTACCTTTTCTGCTTTACGTTGAAAGTTTCGACAGAGTCGGATACAGATCTTATGCGTACATCGTATATAATATCGCCATAATCGAGAACTGGTCGTAGTGTTGTTTCGTGTAACATCTCTTTACAGCTTCTTGCTAGTAATCGCTGACCTGCGAATGACATTTAATCGTCTGTCAGGTTTTGCGTTCGTTGCATTAATATGGACTGACCAAGAAAGAGGTTACACCTATGTATAATGGTGATCAACTTCAATATTTTTTCGCCATTTAAAAATAGATCTGGGTTATTTTGGCTTATGAAATTTGAACAAGTGACAGTCATTATGGTGGGATTCCCCTTGTAATGATACAAAATCCAGCAAATATTATGCATTACGAAATTTTCGAATAACAAATCCTTTAGAAGATTGTACATTATATAAAGTTTAACGAATTCGCTTCAAGAGTATGTGTGCATTAAAAAACTAAGAAAAAGAAAATACAGGTCAGAATTAACCAAGACTAGATTAAATCTAAAATTATTTTGTCAAACTGTAAAAGGTAGTATCAATAATACATCAAAATGTACCGATGAAATAAATAACATTTAAAGCTACTAGCAATGATGCCATTCCCTATTTACACACATTTTGTTTTATTATAATTATGTTAGGTGCACAGGCATAATATCTCCGATGCATTAATGTGAACCTATTAAACACCCTGAAAGTTACAGAGCAATATGCTTAACCAGAATTCCGCGGAAGGCAGCGTCGCACCTGATGGGGCAAAAGTCACAGGAGCCACAATCAGAATGTGGTTATTAAATAAGTTTATTTCATTCTTAGCAGAGAAAATAACAAAAAAAGTTAAGACAAGGATTATATGAAAAGCAAATGCACATCTTCGGACTATGGAGAAAACATGTGCAAAGTTTCAAAAAGATTGGTATAAAATTGTATGAGGAGTTGTGCTCACGAGGTACCCACTGTTTCTCTATAGAGGGTAAAAAATGACTAAGTTCACAATGTGGAAAAAATCTGAGGTTAAGAAAAAGACAAAGTTAAAGTGAAAAAAGTGACAAAAATAAATTTAAAAATCATATCCAAACCACGCGCACTTCTGCAGAGCCGGGAGAAAACATGTGCAAAGTTTCCAAAAGACTGATTTAAAATTGTATCAGAAGTTGCAATCACATGGTACCTACTGTCTATACATCTGTCAGTAAATGACAAAGGTCAAAAAGAACACAAAAGTGACAAAAAATATGGCAAGGATTATACGAAAAGCACATGCACAGCTTCATACTATGGAGAAAACATGTGCAAAGTTCCAAAAAGATTAGTATAAAATTGTATGAGGAGTTGTGCTCACTGTCTATATATTGAGGGTGAAAACTGTCTAAGTTCACAATGTAGAAAAAGTGAAACAAATAATCTAACAATTACATTCAAATCACATGCACATCCTCATACCATGGAAAAAACGCATGCAAAGTTTCATAATAATCGGTACAAAACTGTAAGAGGAGTTGCGCTCACAAGAGGTACCAACTATTTATATATAAAGGGTGAAAAAGGACTAAGTTCACAATGTGGAAAAAAGACAAAAATGATCTAACAATTATTTCCAAACCACATGCACATTTACATACCATAAAAAGGCATATGCAAAGTTTCAAAACGATCAGTACAAAACTGTAAGAGGAGTTGCGCTAACAAGAGGTACCCACGGTCTATATATCGAAGGTGAAAAATGACTAAGTTCACAATGTGGAAAAAGTGACAAAAATGATCTAACAATTATTTCCAAACCACATGCACATCCTCATACCATGAAAAAAGCATATGCAAAGTTTCAAAACGATCAGTACAAAACTGTAAGAGGAGTTGCGCTCACAAGAGGTACCCACTGTCCGTATATCGAGGGTGAAAAATGACTAAGTTCACAATATGGAAAAAGTGACAGAAATATTCAAACAATTATACCCAAACCACATGCACATCCTCATACCATGAACAAAGCATATGCAGAGTTTCAAAACGATCAGTATGAAACTGTAAGAGTTGCACTCACAAGAGGTGCTCATTGTCTATATATTGAGGGTGAAAAATGACTAAGTTCACAATGTGGAAAAACTGACAAAAAATGTTCTAACAATTATATCCAAACCACATGCACTTCCACATACCATAAAAAAACACATGCAAAGTTTCAAAACAATCAGTATAAAACTGTAAGAGGAGTTGCGCTCACAAGAGGTACCCACTGTCTATATATCGACAGGAGACCCCTCGAACCGCTTGTGTTTCCAATCGTCCCGGTGGTCGTTCATCCGTTGGTTCCGTTGTCTACCTTATAATATGCACTAAGTGTGGAAAACAATATGCTGGTGAAACCGGTGATCATGTGAACCATCGGATGAATGGCCACCGGCACAACAGAAAACACAAGCGGTTCGAGAGGTTTCCTGTCGCAGAACACTTCTGTTCACCAAAACATGATTTCCTAAACCACGCCGCGCTTTATTGCATAGATCATAACCTCGGAATGGACAGATCGAACCAGGAAAGCGAGAGACAGCTATTGGATCCGACGTCTGAACACTCTACGGCCATATGGTATCAACAAGGGCGACCAGTAGAGGGAATCATCGTTCCATAATCGGGGCATACGACAACTTAGGTGGAACATTTTGTTCATGTGATTTTCCGGAATTACAGCCTAAGTTGGGCCCATTTGCCTTACGTTTTGGTGAGAAACACTCAGTTTGGCGTATATCCTTTTTCGGTTTAAGGTTTATGTGCATGATTTGCATTGTAATTCAGCTTCAAAGTTCAATTTTCCAGAACGTACCCTTAATAAGTTGTATTAAACATATGTACGCCCGTTTTTAGAAAACGCTTCTGAAGTATAGGATGGTTGTAATCTGTTAGATACCAACAGATTAGAGCTAGTGCAGCTCAACGTTGCTCGTTTAGTTACCGGGCTACTAAAGTGTTCTTCACTTAGATCGCTATATTTAGAAACTGGTTGGGAAACGCTAGATGAAAGACGGTAAACAAAAATAAAAGTTAATTCTTATGTACAAAATAGTTAATATTAAAACTCCTAGTTATTTGAAAGACCGACTTTCAAGCTTAGTAACTGATTTGTGCAATTATAATCTTAGAAACAATACCGATTGTGTTTTTACATTTTTGCAGGATATGCTCGTATGAAGCGTCTTTTTACCATTCATCTAGTAATTATTGAATGGTCATAACACTGAAACTCGAAATATTCCCACATGATTACAAATCAAATCATCTTTCCGACATCAGCCGCTTAAAGAAGTAGAACATTAACTAGTTGGTGAAAGTGAAAGGAAATACAACACTATTTTAACCAGAATAAAGCACAGTTGTAGCAGTTTAAATACAGATCTTTTACAAGATAATATAATTACTTACACTTGTGGTGAGCTATCGAAAGCGCCAGCCAATGCTTCCACGAGTGCAATCTTTACAACATCTAAAGACAAAAGTTATTGCAAACAATACTCCAAATTCAAAACATTCCTAATGTAAGTTTCGATTTCTTAACGAACGGCTGTTCGTTACTCGACTTTGAAACTACCCCAGCGTTTGCCAAATAATCTATTATAATGATAGCCGCTGTGTAGCACTAACTAGGATCGGTCAACATCTTTTCTTCCTTCTTTTCTTTGTTTTTTACAAAGACTATTTACTCATTCTCTTTTCACAGTAAAAGTCACAGCGTCGTCCACATGTAAGAACTCGCGACAGTTGAAGCCCTCACACTGAGACTGTCCTTAATTAGTTATAATAGACGATTTTGATACTTTACCATATCAAAGACGTTTTTTGTAGTTTTGTAGTGGTTTGTACCCAGTATTGCAAAATGCTCTCTCTCTCTCTCTCTCTCTCTCTCATTATATATATATATATATATATATATATATATATATATATATATATATATATATATATATATATATATATATATATATATACCATTCGCAGATGTATTATTCATTGTTGCATGATTCAGGGAATGATACGTATAAGCTTTAATCTTACCGTCCTGTCACATTATATGACGTGAAAATTGATATCCATGTTATTGAAAGAATAATATTATTTAAACCAATGTTGTTATATCTTGTGTCCAATCCCTTTGTTTAATATACAATAAAAATGCTTAACCTAAATCCTATCACCCTATCCTAACCAGGGCTATGTTAAAAAAAAACAAGAACACTTTACTTGCGGCCCATAACTGCATTAGTTGTATAGGACATCGCGTAACTCTGTTGCTAAGCTGACGTCATCGCGGTGTGAAAAATGACGACAAATTTCAAGATGGTGGACATCAACTTTCTTGTGTATAGAAAATGAGGGTTTTTAATGAAAAATTCTACAAACACTGGAAGTTGACAGGTGTGCAAGAAAAAGAATCATCATTGTGTTCTGTGTATAGAAAAATCCATCCTTCGGAAAACTGTCTGGTTTCATTATGCTAAGCCTTGTGAAGTCCGACGGTGACCCTTGGGGCAGATATTCCTGTATGCGCCGAACACGCATGAGAGTTTCTTGTATTGTACATCCATTTAATGCATATGTATATGATAAAACTGAATTTAATGTATTTGCATTATAAAGACAAGAATGGGCGTTCTCTCTTTCTAGTTTTAAATGATCCTACAAAATGCAACTGGTCTCTTTCTCCAAACATATTGACGGAGTTTCCATTTAACTATAGATGTTAAAGAAATTTTCGACTGCGTTTAGTTATTTCAAACCCAGTTCTAGCACTAGGCTGATCCATGTTTCATTTTTAAATAGAAATTCCGGAACATTTTTTTTTTCTCAGATTAAACAAAGGGTTTGCAAGTGGCTGTATATTATTAAAACGTACACATTACTTATACTTCCAAATTGGTCGTATTGCCTAACTAATTTGCACAGCTGTTGTTTTTAATATTCTGATTATGTTCATTGATTCTTCCAGAACATATCCCAATAGACACAGATTGTGACAACGACATCGTTTCGACGTCATGGCGTTTAATGATAAATCAGACTGTGTTTTCTGGGACCATACATAATTACATTTCCTCTTCACAGAGATCCGTGTCTATTGATCTGTATTTTTCTCTTGGATTTACGATCAACAAAGTAAAGCGCTGGTATTTTGACTATTATCACACTCAATACCAATTATTAAAACATACCTGTTATTTGCATGCGTGCAACACCCTAAATCGTTTGTATTATCATTACAGATTTTAATATCTTTTTGATTAATGAAAACACAACGTCATAAAACGTACCTTCAAACGTGGGCCTAGCGAATATTCAGATCAGACTGCTCTTTCTTGCAGTCTGATCAGAATATTCACTGGTTGCATTTGAATGGCCAGGAATGCGAGGGGGTTTTTTTGTTTTGTTTTTTTTTTTTTGTTGTTGTTTTTTTTTTTATTACGAAAACTTGCCTATTCAAATATATAGAAAATTTCACCTCCAAAAACTAAAAAAATCAGATAAAAACTCTGAAATGTTAGACAAAACCTAGATTGTGGGTACTCGTTAGAACCGCCTCAATAAGGCGGTTCTAACGAGTACCAACAATCTATAATTTTGAGCAGAAATAAGAAAAAAGTAATGTATACCACTTAAACCACAGTTTTACTGATAAAAGTGGGGTTTAAGGGGGTCAAAATTATATAGTATAGAGGTATGTTTTCGTGATGTTTTATGTGTGTGTTTTTGTGTGATTTTTTTTCGTATTTGTGATCAAAACATAGATTGTGGGTACTCGTTTGAACCGCCTCAACGGCGGTTCTAACGAGTACTCACAATCTCTGTTTTTAAGCAGAAATAAAAATAATGTATTACCCTGTTAACCCCAGTTTTACTGTATAAAAGTGGGGTTTAAGGGGGTCAAATTTATATAGGCAGGTTTTCGTGATTGGGGTAGACAGGGTCTTCACAGTTCGCTAGCCATCCAAAAGTGATGTTCCTCAGTCTTTTCTGACTATCAGCAATCTGATCATTAAATCTGGTGACTTCATATTTTACTACACTGCAGCTGGTATAAGTGCCGTGTGGCGGCGCTAGAACTTCTCTCCGTACTTTACCATAGTGCAGATTATATTTCATTTCCTTTGGGATCATTAGATCCATTGTGGTATATTTGAAAGTGGAGTTCTGCTCATGTATACGCTAGAGGGCGTAAGCAGTGTTGCAAACTTCATTACTGCTTATGAAGAGTCTCAATTAAACCGAGACTCCAATTGTCTAATCCGTAGTGTGTTTTTTGTTTCCAAAGGCGGTCTTTTTGACGTTTATTCAAGAACTGACTAAATCAACCTAGAAATATTAAACGCTTAGCACTCTGGGTAAACTTTTGAGAAGAAACATATTTTCCAGAAAACAGGTTTAGACATTTAATGCAATTGTCTCCAATAGAGACAACTTGCAAGAAAATGGGAAAAATAAGAAAAATATATTCAATTTGTCGTCTGTTGTACTAGCCAAGAGAGTATTAAAGTTAAACACATCAACTGACATTAAACGAAGTTGCTCATAAGACATGTAAGGTAATGAGTAAAGATGTGAGAAAATTTCTCGGAAGTAGGATACCTTATTTTTTTTTTGACCTACAAAAGCACGTGACGCTTAGGATCTAACAGTCAGTGAGACAGAATATAAACTCCTGCAAAAACTTTCCTAGTTTACAATCATAGTTACAATTAACCCATTTATGCCGAGCGAACTCTTCTGCCGCAACTCTTAGGACAGGCTCATTTCCAGTAGATGTGTCTTGTGTGTGTGTGTGTGTGTGTGTGTGTGTGTGTGTGTGTGTGTGTGTGTGTGTGTGTGTTTGAGGTTTTACGGCCCAGTAAATCCAATGGGGTCATGTGGAGCGCTGTCATTTTACCTAACCACACATTTACTGGGCAGGCTTAGTCCTCTTAGCGCTTAACCAGTATTGTGCACATTCTTTCGCCAGAAACTGACAACTGCCCTTCAGTGGAAGGTGTGTGTGGAAGGTTTCGTTTTATTATAACCATGTTTAGAAATTCATGTATGTAATGCAAACAGTATTGACCCTGGTTCTGCGGCGTCTGATCTGGGCCTACACTGTTTGCCAGTATCCCTTTTATGTGACACTAGACCTAAATTGATTAAATTTTTTGTCAAAATTGTAGTAGATGATAGTCCAGATTTATATTATTATTATTATTATTATTATTATTATTATTCAGATAAAATAAGGCTTTACATGTTTTCACATGAAATTTCAAACCTTATTGTGTCTGAAAAATATAGATAACAAAATAATTTTTGTTGCAGTTGTGACTGGCGCTTTAAGGGTTTTAAGAAATAAAAAATATAAAATTTTTCTACGTTATCGTCTGTTGATATGTCACATGCCACTTTGTTTATGCACCAGCCATTATGAAACTCCGGCCTCTACGGGGCCAGGGAGAGCGGGAACATAGCGAGGCTTAAGTGTCGTGATTTAATCTCCAAAGATGTCTCGGAGCATTAATTACCCGCCAAAATGCTTTGCATACATAAATTATAGCCACATCAACCTCAAACTTTACTGACATACTCTCAATGATACTTTACCCTTGAATTTAGCTGTATATGTTCATTATTTGATCGTTACTTTTCAATGTATTTTATTCATCTTGTACAAATTTTGTTTTTGTTTTGAAAGTGCTCACTCAAAAGTTGTTGAGCCAGGGGTATCAAAAAACCAAACTGGTAGCAACACTTAAGAAGTTCTATGGGAGACATCATGATCTGGTCAATCCCTACAATGTGGCAGTTTCCAGAATTGTTTCTGATGTTTTTGCCAGTGACGCGCCATAAGTAGACTTCCTAAATCCCGGACATACGCTTCTACCGATATTTCCTTCGTTCAGGCCCATGGGCATGGTGGGCGAAGCTTGCTTACCAAGTAATGCTTACTATCCGCGGACGCCTGATTACACCCTTTGTTCTGGGGTCCATGTCTGTTGGTCTGAACATTCTGATTCGTCATTCGTTTATGGATTTATGATTTTGGATTACGGCTTTGGTACCATGACCGCAACTACTTTGCCTTAAAATTTGAATTTAAACTCTTTTCCGTTTAGTTTGTGTTCAATACGTTATCGTTTCTATATTATATTGTGTCATTTTTATTCGGTATTTCATGTTTGTGTCCTACTTTCCATTCTGGTGTTTTTACATTACTTTTGAACAGGCATTCAATTATATTTGACAACTGATGCTTCTATTCGATAATTTTCATGTAATTGGTCATTGATAAAATAAGCATTCTGGGACGGTCAGTCTGATTACTCCAGGACACCGGAGGACACCTTTATTTATTGTTTATTTCCTTTCAATAAAGAACAAAAATGGCTTATAATGCGGAAAAAGTATAAAATAAACAAAATTTGGAAGTTCCATTCTTCTACCATAAATAATAGCTATATACACTATATATTCGTGTACTCGATCTGCAGTCTTACCTGTAACTGACAACACAGAACACATTTATTATCGCTCCGCTGAGTAGTATTTATTGTCATAAAATCGAAGAAGTTGAATGCATAAAAAGGATCAAAGCTGTTAAATAAATAAACTTTGCAAGTACTTACTTACACTTTTGAAGTAAAGGATAGGCTTAACTCTACATTATAAAGTCTACAGATACACATGTAATCAACACCCCCAGGACTTTTCGTTTGCTCATTTTACCATATTATTGTTTCCAGAATTAAAGAAAATAAAACACGCTCTAAATATTTGACTTTTATATTGCTACACTGATACAAAACCGAGGCACTAAATACTCATGCAGAATACCATATAGAAAACCATCAAAGGCCGCTTTACGTAGATAGTGTAAGTGTTTTCTACGTTATTATTGGCAGAATGGCATGGCAGAGACAGGTTTTATGTGCCTATGTATCTCATATTACTAAGATATAATGTTTTAATAAGAATTCACTTTATTTGTACTATGTCTAGGCTGCATTTAATGTGAAATTATGTTAAAATGATTTGGTGCCTTTGCTTAACACGTCATAACTGACGAAGTATTAAAGTATGTCTGCTTGCGAAGAGTCTCAATAAAACCGAGACTCCCTTTTTCTAATCCATAGTGTGAGCAATGAGCTCATGGGGGGCGGGGCGGGGGCGGGGATGGGGGTGGTTACTTGGTGGTAATTGTGGTACGGGTGTGCGAGCCAGTATTTTAAAACCTACCCCGTTCATATACCTAGCCTTTGATAAAAAGGACCTATTCATATACTTGATCATCTGAAATGATGACCTGTTCATATACTGCCCTTTGATATTTTGTACCCATTTATTGCTTGTAGTTAGACAAATATCGCAGTCAATTCATTGAATACCAAGAGAACAAGCAGCCACGAAAAATCTCTGAGCAAAAACTATGTGCATATACCATGTCAGAAAAGGGAGGGGGGAGGGGGAGGGGGGCTTTCACATAGGAATCCAGAAAAATCGGGTCATTCATATACTTTTTGTTGAAAAAAAGGGGTCAATCATATTCCTGGCAGCGCTGAAAAAGGGGGTCATTCGGCACGCACATCCGTACTATTACCTCAACCCCCTTTCCCCCCGTTCCCCGCCCCCGACGTTCCTTGTTTCCAAGGGTAATCTTTTTGACGTTTATTTTACTACACAGCAGCTGGTGTTGGTGCCGTTTGGCGGCGGTGGAACGTCTCCCAGTACATCACGATAGTGCAGATTATATTTCATTTCTTTTGGGGTCGTTGGGCCTTTTGTGGTGTATTTGAAAATGGAGTTCTGCTCATATATGTGCTTGAGGGCATAGGCGGTGTTGCAAACCTCATTGCTGCTTGTGAAGAGTCTCAATAAAACCGAGACTCCCATTTTCTAATCAATAGTATATTCTTTATTTCCAGGGGCAATCTTTTTTATGTGTATTGTACTAAACTGCAGCTGGTGTTGGTGCCGTGTGGCGGCGGTAGAATGTTTCCCCGTATATCACCATAGTGCAGATTATATTTCATTTCCTTCGGGATCATCGGGCCCATTGTAGTGTATTTCAAAATGGTGTTCTACTTACGTGTGCGCTGGAGGGCGTGGGCTGTGTTGCAAACCTCATTGCTGCACGTGAAGAGACTAAATAAAATCGAGACTCCCATTTTCTTATCCGAAGTGTGTTCTGTGTTTCCAGGGACAATCTTTTTGACGTTTATTAAAGGTAGAGAGAAGAGAGATAAAGTTTGCAGCTTTGGAAAGGGTATTTAAATACTTTATCACAAATTACAAAGTTAAGGTCATATCCCAGCTAGCATTCTACGTAAATCTACATCGGGCCGTCATCGGCCCGTCAGCTACCCTGACGGGCCGATGACGGCCCGATATAGAATTACGTAGAATGCTGACTGGGTATGTACAATGCATAAGAAACTATACTATTTGAGTTAAAGTACTTATTTCTTAAGTGTACAGTAGAAAATGTAATATGCATGAAGCCATGTTAGGCAAAGAAGAACTTTCAAACATTCCATTTTGTAGCTTACGGACAGGTCTGTACTTTTATATATTTAGTTGGAACATATAATTACTTTTGCTCCAATTTTCATAAGTTTAATAGTTTCCTAGGGATAACGAATGTAACAGGCTTATACTAGGTAACGCTCCCATCGCCAGATACCTAACGTGCTGCAAAATACTTGAAAGATATTAGGTTTTTAGAAAATCATGGTCTGCAAATTTCTCGACAAAATGACAATAAATGACAAAAGTGATGAATTTGTTCACCCAGATTTCGTGCTTGTTTAATTATTGCTCAATATACCGCTAAATCCATCACAACAAATCATCCATTTAGCATATAATTAACAAACGCATGGCTGCCGATTGATGACACTCCAAAGTTGACATTCACACCTCCACGAGTCGCAAATTTGCTGATAAGCATTAACAGTTGCGCGGTACCAGCTGGAAATTAAGGATACAATTTTAGCTTTTGGCTAACGTGACAGGACAAAAACTCACTGCACTGCCATATAATCTGATTAGTATCTGTATGCATAAACTTTCCACTTTACGGTAGTATTCATACTGAAACATAATCTTACATAATCTTATCATAAAACGATTATTTTATACTTAAAATAGTGTATAAAAATGTCTTGTTCACAAAAATTATAATTACTTTCTTTTTAAGTTAAAATATATTCAAAACGCGTAACAGATGCCCTGGGATATTCCCGGTGTCCTCCGGTAGGCTGGGGTAACCAGACCGACCCCATTTATATCCAATGAAATTTCTTGTAACAAAGTAGATACATATTTCCCATAAATGATTACTGAACCCATTTATTGAAATGTGTCCTGTCGAATATTAATGAAACAGCATACAACTGACACGACAGTGTATTGGACGTACCTATAAAAGTAACATACTCGTACACATAAGAATTGAAAGTAAAATCTATCGGACGAAACGTGAACTTATTAAATATGACGAAACGATCAATAAATCAACATGAATATGCCAATATAGAAATCAAATTCAAATTATACAACATTAATGCAATATATTGAAAACAAATGATCAAATATAGAATAGAAACAATTATTAGTAAAATAGAAATAAACGGACATTGAATGAAAATATGTAAATATACAATAGTAATAGAAGCGCATCGAATAAAACCATAAAACATCAAATTCTGCATAACCTGTCATGCCATATATTATTCTGTCGCTTTTTACGATTCTTTACACCAGATTCATTTTAAAGGAACGACCTTTGAAACAAAATGGTCTCGTTGTAACGAAGGTCCACTGTTAAAGAAGTTTACTTTCATTGCCAACCGAAATACTCCTCATATTAGTCACATATTAACGAATGAGAAATCGGCACAGGTAAAAAGGGACCGTATGGTTTTTCGGTTTGTAGCTCTTTAAATGCGCATGGCATAACGAAAACATTCCTTTACAATGTTGACCCCCTTAAACCCCACTTTTATATAGTAAAACGGGGTTTACAGGGGTATACATTATTTTTCTTATTTCTACTCAAAAACATAGGTTGTGGGTACTCGTTAGAACTGCCTTATCGAGGCGGTTCTAACGAGTACCCACAATCTGTGTTTTGAGCAGAAATATGAAAAATATCAGATTTTTTTATCTGAATATTTTCATTTTTTAGAGATAAAATTTTCAGTATATTTGAATAGGCTTGTTTTCGTAATGGGCAGTCCCCTATTTAGGCTACATATATGCATGTTTTGTCTGAAGTTTCCTTAAGGACTCTACTACATGTCTGCGAACAGCAAAGGTCTGGCGAGGCCATCACGAAAACATACCTTTATAATTTTGACCCCCTTAAACCCCACTTTTATATAGTAAAACTGGGGTTTACAGGGGTATACATTATTTTTCTTATTTCTACTCAAAAACATAGGTTGTGGGTACTCGTTGAACTGCCTCATCGAGGCGGTTCTAACGAGTACCCACAATCTATGTTTTGAGCAGAAATATGAAAAATATCAGATTTTTTTTATCTGAAAATTTTCATTTTTTGGTGGTGAAATTTTCAGTATATTTGAATAGGCTTGTTTTCGTAATGGGCAGTCCCCTATTTAGGCTACATATATGCATGTTTTGTCTGAAGTTTCCTTAAGGACTCTACTACATGTCTGCGAACAGCAAAGGTCTGGCGAGGCCATCACGAAAACATACCTATATAATTTTGACCCCCTTAAAGCCCACTTTTATATAGTAAAACTGGGGTTTACAGGGGTATACATTATTTTTCTTATTTCTGCTCAAAATCATAGGTTGTGGGTACTCGTTAGAACCGCCTCATCGAGGCGGTTCTAACGAGTACCCACAATCTATGTTTTGAGCAGAAATATGAAAAATATCAGATTTTTTATCTGAATATTTTCATTTTTTAGAGATAAAATTTTCAGTGTATTTGAATAGGCATGTTTTCGTAATGCTGCGCTTATGCGCAGGCTCGCCTGAGCCTTTGCTAATTGCCTATGTGATAACTACCCTTTTCTGAAGTGCTGACTCATTAATTTGTAAGTGGAGTAATACTATACAAACTTCAGCGACATAATATGATGCCTGTTCGACGTCGCGTTTACAGATGAGGTAGATTACCCCTATGCGGACCAAAATATATATTTGTAATTTGGAGATGCTAAGGTTTCGCGCGATTAAACCCGGTTTAAGCCCTCCAATAGCACTTATAACGCCCGTTCCTAGGTGATTCTTCTGTTGCAGCTCTTGTTTGTTTGTGCGTCTGTGGTTTAATATGTGATGATTGTTTTTCTGTCCTTATTTGTTCCTCATCTCTCCTTCTTTTGGTGCCTCGGAAGGGTTTTGCTTCGTGGTAGTGGCATTTCCTGCGTATCTTCGATTATTTTCACCGAGTCCTTGACGGACGGGAAAACAATTCTTAATCACTGCAATGTTTGCACATCTCGGTTGCTTCTGAAATCTATCAGGGGCCAATATTCAGGACTGTTCTAATTCATGGTCTTAGTCTTAAAGTTTGGCCATTTACTTGCACTGCGAATATGTTTGCACTTCTCGGTGGCTTCTGAAGTTTATCGGAGGGCCAATATTCAGGGTTTGTCCAATGCATTGTCTTATTCTTAAAGCCAAGGCCATTTAGTGGCACAAGTCAACACATCTACCACATGTATTCATCATTCCATCTCTCCGCCTTGTTGAAACAAAACACAAGGCCGTAGCGTCAGAGTCCAGAACTGGTACAGCAATAGAATATTTTATGGTATACTTAATATATTATTATCAACTACAGAATTTCTACAATCAGTCAATCAGATGTTAACGTAGGGGCTACGCATTACTATATTTCAATGCTTGTATGATATACCTAGCAGATTCTTAATTGTGTTTGCTGCTGACAATCCAGAGATCTTTATTGTTTATTTTTTAACCCTTAACGTGCATGGTAAAGATTTCAGCAGACGATTTTTCTTACTTTTTCTATAAAATAGGCTTTGGCATTTCATGTAAATTGTCTCTCAGAAGACGCTTGGCATGAAATGCCAGAGCCTATTTTCTGGGAAAAATAAGAAAAACAAATATCATAAATTTGTCATCTGCTAAATTTGCCCAGAAAAAGGTTAACCCATTTAAGCTCAGAGACCCATAAAAAAAGACACTGAAAATCAGTGTAGACCCAGATCAGACGCCACAAAGCGCGGCGTTTGATCAGGGCTTTCATTGTTTGCATTTAATACAGGGATTTCTTTAAAAGTAATAATAACAATAGTAATAGTAGCAGAGTCCGCTCGGAAAAATAGGTTACGGGTAAACAATGTTTTACAAAAAAAAAAAAAAAAAGAAAAAAAAAAAGAAAAAGAAAAAAGGCAACAACAAAAACAATCATTACAGAAACTGAAAATTACCTGGCAGATTTCTTTACTAGGCCTCACACACTATATTCATTATCCATCAGTGAGTAACATTTTTTCAAGAATTCGGTTAGTATGTATCGAGTGTGATGCGGCAGGAGTATATTGCTTAGTCATAAGAATATGAAAGTCGAGAGTAAAAGCAGCATTACTGTCTATCCGAACAAAGCAATCCCGGTCAGTCTGCGTATTTGCATAGTATGATTAGTTTAATTGTTGTCCATGTACATAATAATTTGACACTGTAAAGTACCATATTGAATACATAAGACGTTGCTGATCTAATCTCTGACTGCTGCACTTATCATAAGGTTGATTATATCATGTTTTGGTTTATGTACTAGCTGATTCTGAATTAACAGAGAAAAAGAAACAAATACAAGAAACATTGATGCAAGGCACTCATTCGGTGGAAACATAATAGGCATCTTAATCTAAGTATTTATTGAGATATGATCAAACATTAAATTTATAAGTGCATAGGACTGCAGTATATACATGTGCAATATATAAATGCCAAAAGCTCCCCGATCAAAATAAATAAATAAATAAATAAATAAATAAATTGTTAAGTAATTATACTTTTACATTACCCGTTTGGATGAACTACGGTTATCCGATAGGTATAAAGCCAACAGTACAACTTCTGAACTGTCACAAATTAGTGTATAGGTTATAACCTTTCAATGTGCATTTAAATATTTATTCAGTGAAATGGATATTCATTGTACCATAACCGCATACAGATAGTAATCCTGGGCTGGGTCCAGTTAACCGAGACTTTCGAGATCAAACGTTCCGTTTAATTGGACCGTTTTCGGGGGAGGATAGCGGATATCCACAAACTATTCTCCCGGGCTGCGTGTAAAGTAGTAAATCACTATCGAGAGTTTTTCAAAAAAACTGTTTTGCATCTTCTGAACGGTAACTGTAACCCCAGTCATATGTGATTAGTATAGGGCGTGACCTCAAATTAGAGAGTAGTTGTTATTCCCGTTGACGAGACTTGATATTAAATTGAATAAATTATATCATTTATATGATTAATAATTTTACAAGGGATCGAATTTATAATAAAAACCCAGTAAACAGTTCCATATTTTCGTTACGAACAAGCATACAAAATTTAATTCGCAGCAGCCGGCATTTTGGTTGTGCCAAAACACAGCTTGAGATTAGTTTTCGGATAGTCGCTATCGTCTGCCGAAAACTGTCACACTTGAACGGGAGGTTTGCTTTTCGTTTGCGATTAACCGAGAACGTCTTGGTTTACTGAACTAGAAAGTTGATTAAGCAATACCGGTCATAAGCAGCCTACATGGCTTTCCTATATGTTTGAGAGTATTTCTTGGTGCAGTCCAGTTTGGACTTTGACTTGTCCCATCCGATGCATATATGTATTCTCGTTATATTTAATAATATTTTGTATGCTCTGTACATGAAATATTAGCTTGCATTACGATGAAATAAGCCATTAATCTGTCAAAGGTACTTACTTAGCTGAAATTATACCTTTAGGTAGATTTTCCACTATTTTTCCAAAGGAGACAGATTTTGTGACTTCTGTACTTAGCTGAAATTATACCTTTAGGTAGATTTTCCACTATTTTCAAAGGAGACAGATTTTGTGACTTCTGTTATATATATATATATATATATAATATATATATTATATATATATATATATATATATATATATATATAAGTAAGTATGTTTGTGTGTGTGTGTGTGTGTGTGTGTGTGTGTGTGTGTGTGTTTCACTCTTTGACTTTTTGTCACCTAGCCCTTTGTTTTTTTTATTACTGTTTTTATTACGTTTTTTTCTTTGTATTGCTTCATAGATGAGGTAGAGGCCCCTATGTGGACTGAACATAACTAATTTGTAGCTGCATCAGAATTAAGGGGGATATGACAAGTTTTTCTTAGAAATAAAATGGCAAAAATCATGCTTAACTGATAATTTAACCAGATGTGTACTGCCCTTAACTCTTGTACGCTAACGACTCTGTTCACAACAGGTGCTTTTTTTTCTAATCTGGGGGACTAATTATCTCTGATAACACCGGTTCCCAACACTATAATATAAACTCTTAAAATCTTTAGTTTTAACGTAGGAAACCATTTAAAACATGCAATATAATTAACCGTTTTATGCAGATGTAGATGTGATTTATATTTAAGAATTGTTCATGTGGATTTCTAGTTAACTATCTTATCAGTGTAACAACTAATTGCGTAACGATGCATCATTTTATAAGCATCTGGACAGAGGATTATGGTCTCAGTCATAGGAAACATATGGAAGTGCAATACCCCACTAACTCGACTTTAATATGGTATTAGTCGGGAAGGTGAGAGAAAAACATGGCATGAGTTTTCAATCGAAGAAAACGGATTTAAGCTCCCACTTATTTTCCCACTGACTGGGAAACAGTTCCGCTGCTGCAGTTCCTCTTTGTTTGTGCGCCTGTGGTTTCATATGTGGCGTTTGTTTTGTCATTATTTGTTTCTGATCTCCTTATTTTGATGCCTCGGGAAGACTATACTTCGTTGACTGCGGTGTTTTTGGATATCGTCACTTCCTGAGGCACCAAAAGAAACATAAACAAACCAAAAGAAACATAAACAAGCTAAACTGTGAGAATGTAAAGTTAACGGGATGTCTTCATGAATAAAAAAAAACTGAAAAAAAAAATAGCAGAAATTGCTGTTTTAAACAATATTTTATTGATAAATTTAGAATAATTCAAATACGAAGAAATTTGTGACACAACTAAAGAATTATAGGAATATATATTGGATCTTGGTACTAAGATAATGGGTTATATATTTATATATAACTTGATATATATATTCAATCTAGTGTATTGTATTTTGAAGAAATCTCGTACTGATGGACATGAGACTTCATCACGAAAATATACCTATATAAATTTGACCCCCTTAAACCCCACTTTTATATAGTAAAACTGGGGTTTACAGGGGTATACATTATTTTTCATATTTCTGCTCAAAAATAGATTGTGGGTACCCGCTAGAACCGCCTCGCTGAGGCGGTTCTAAAGAGTACCCACAATCTGTGTTTTGAGCAAAAATATAAAAAATATCAGAATTTTTTTATCTAAAAATTTTCATTTTTTGTGGTGAAATTTTCAATATATTTGAATAGGCGTGTTTTCGTAATGTGTAAGGGATTTTTGTATGTTATTACTAAAGTTGATGAAATCTGACTTATAAGCGACAAACTATCCATGCATTTTGGAATAGTTGTTTCATATACCAAATGAGTGTTAACGAAACACATTTGGAAAACACGCCAATATGGCTTCCGTTTGACTTCCATTTCGTATAAAGATTCCAAGTAAACTTTTGTATGATTAAGTCTTTGTATTGTTTATATGTAACAATTTATACGTTAAAATTATAAAATATATTGTGCTAAAACATCTTGCTTTCATTTTATATTAATACTTGCATACAAATAAAACATATAAGTTAGCCATTTGATACACCGAAAACATAATTATAAGAATGAAAATTGGAGTATCCGTTTTATGTAGATTTTACATGGCAGCAAGATATTTTCCAGGTAGCATACGCCACCCACCCCCACTACCGCTATCACCGGCTAAAGTGGAATTCGATTTTTCTCGAAGATATCAGAAGGGGCTATATGATCTGGAAAAAAAGTAAAAACTACACCATAATGACGTACGAGGAGACTTTCACGGCCGCCACACGGTACTCAACATCAGCTGTAATGAAAGCAAATATAATCTTAAAGGTTGCCCTTGGAAATACCAAACAAATAAAAGAACGTAAATCGGAGTCATGATTTCATTGAAACACTTCGTATGATAACAAAATGGTTTCGCAGGGTTGCAGTCACGCCTACAACCGATAAAGTGACTCAACCTTCGAAGATATCAGCATGGAAGTAACCCAAAAATAAAAACTGCACCATGATGAAGTACTGGTAGACGCTTTACGGCAGCTAAGCGTAACTTAAAACCATCTGCCGTGAAGTCAAATAAACTATATCAAGTTTGCCCTTGAAACACCGAACACATAAAAGAACGAATCTCGGAGTCCCGGTTTTATTGAGACTCTCCACATGATAGCACTTTAGTCTGCAGGGCTGCATACCACGCCCCCCCCCCGCCTCCCTCCCCCGCCCCCACCATCCAGTAGCACCAGCTTTAGCGGGATTCGAGTTTTCACGATATCAAAAGCTAAATGAAACCAATAAAATTG
The DNA here is from genome assembly GCA_964016985.1 of Anodontia alba. Lineage (NCBI taxonomy): Eukaryota > Metazoa > Mollusca > Bivalvia > Lucinida > Lucinidae > Anodontia > Anodontia alba. Next base: position 44,166,681 of record OZ024822.1, read on the forward strand.
AATAAATAAAAACTGCACTATGATGAAGCACTAATGGCACAAATTTCTAGTTGGTATTTTCTAAAGTTGTGAATTAAAATATTCTGGATAAATAACAAACAACTTTAATGCGCATATTGCCAGTATTTGTAAATTTCTAAAGTATAATAATTTTAGTTTTAAAATTTCAGATTGGTAATTTTTTTAACTTAGATGTTGATTGCCCTGTATAGTTATTTTTCTGCTCTCATTCTTCTTTATAGCGAAATACACACTTCAATATACACTGAATATGAACTGTTTTAAACACCACTGTCATCAATCGCGTGCGGCTTCTCTCTAGGACCAGTAACTATAAGATCCTTTAGGTCTGCGTCTTTTGTTTCTGGCAGAGGAATGAGCAGTGCCATGGATAGAAACCCAGCTACAGCACAGAAGAAATATAGCAAGCCGGGAACCATTGTACCCTAAAGGAAATAAAAAAAAAAAAAATAGAAGATTCACATGAAAGATCTAGCAAGTATTTGGTCAGGCATAACAAATCAAACAGACTAGAGGCCGGTATTTGATACGGATCTACACTAATTTTTAAGTCAGAGGCTGCCTTCCATAATTGTGGCCTTTCCTTAGAATCTGCGAATTTATATTTTGTTGACATGCTAGGGCAGGTATGGAAGATAGTTTAGGTGTCCGTCCATATGCGGTAAATGCATCTCAGAAAACTAACGTCAACACAGCCTACTCTCGTTATCTCAAATTCCAAGGGACCAGAGGATTTGGTTTGACATAAAAGGTGCTGACATATAAAGAACATACAGCAAACTAAACCAACAACGTCTTTACTTGGTTTGAGTTATCTGTGTTGAGATAGTGATAGTCAACTGTATTTCTATGATGCATCGCTTATAAAATCATACAAAATCAAGTCCACAGGCTTTCATATTTTTTGTTTTGTTCTGTTTTATCGAAGAACTCCCCTTTTAGATTTTGTCATGGTCCAAAAAAGTTAAATGCGCTCTAATCAGCATTTGAGCAAATGCGCAGCTGATCAGAGTCATCGCTTCGTGCTCTTTGGGTTGCCAAACAGCCAAGTTCTGCTTAGATCTGAGTGTTCGGTGGTCGTACAAGCAGTCTAGAAGAAATACTATCCCCTGACTCATTTACGTTTAAATGTAAATACTGAGTGATCCTTAGTTTTGTCGCCGATAACAAAACATAACAATTTTGTTTTCATCAACGCAATAAAATGATAATTATGGTCAAACGTAAAACAGAAGACACAAAAAGAGCCATAACTCAAGTTACTGTTGACATGCAAATGCAATTTGGAAAGGAACTCGTGTCTTATTGCCCGTTACATACTATATCAATTTTTGTAACATCTGCTAAAACACACACACACACACACACACACACACACACACACAAACACAAACTTTGAATATATAAAGGGCCAGAACTCCAGTTTTGAAGCATGAATGCTTCTGAAGTGATCATACAATTTGGGCTCCTAACGGCATCTTGCAGAATTGCAGAAATGTACAATATTTATCAATACGTTCTGCTGACTGTTCCGTGCGGTTGTTCTTTTACAGTTTAACCCTCATTTTGTTGTTCTTTTTACATGAAATGTCGTTTTGTGATGTCGTTTTATGCATTCAACCCTTATCCGGTGCCTTAGGTGCTGGGTGCGGTGTTCTTTAAGTCTAACCTTTCCTGGAAGTATCCTTATATATTTTTACTAGTACTGAAATTTTCAAAGTCACATTTGACAATCAGTACAATTTGATTACTGAATTTGCCATAATTCACGGGGTCTCGACATGAGCTAGTAACACCGTATTTTCCCGTAGTATTGCTTCAGGTATCCGTGTGGACTCACATAAAGCAACTTTTACTGAGCTTTTTAATCATAGGTGTCACATTTACCTTTCTATAACTATATTTCAGACAATTTACGTTTCTATAACTATATTTCAGACAATTTAATCACTCATAATCGTGGCATTTCCCGGAATCCTTCATTTATATTATTATCAAAAGTTTAGTATATTTCTGAATGAGGTTAAGATGTATGGGTATTTTAGATTGACAGTGTACTATCTGAGTATTATTGAAAGGCGTTATATTGCTGCATTGCTAGGTATGCAGAAAGAGGCAGTACTCGAATAGATCACAAATCAAATGTACTAATCATTAAGGATAATCCGCCGGCTGCCCATAGCTGGTTGCTCTAAACAGAACATTGTGAAACAAACCGACGGAAGTATTTTATGTATTTACAAAGAGGAAAAGGAAACGTTTATCACGAATTTGCGCAAGTTGGAAGATAAGGTTTTTCATACCATTAAAATGTATTTTACCTATTACTAAGCATTTGATATTTGACATTTGGAATTGTAAGTCTAAATTTTGAGACACGCATTTCGTTTGTGACTTTGTTGTAGATATTTTACGATAATGTGTAGATGTGGTGGCTACTTTCGCTATCAGGTATGGACAACCGGCAGATTACCCTTAAATATGATATTGAATTTGGTTTTCTGGTTTCAAACTCAGAGAACACATTTGTGATATTTGTTACAAATTGCAAAGTAATGCTAACGAAAGAAAATTGTACTTGTTTTAAATGACATGATCATTTAATGAAAACAAAAAGCAAAAACAAAGCAGAAAGCAACAATCGAAATAAAAACGAAAAAACCCTTCTTTTAATACCGTTCAGTACATTTCCAAGGCATATCGCAAAACATGAATGAACGGTTTCCTTTAGCATGTAATGCACACAGAAACGACCTTCGGTTATTTGGTTACTTGTGAACTCCTGTTATTAGTAGATTTTAGATATTACCGTAATATTATTATTATAGCCTGACAACAATCTATTTTTGTTAACAAATGTTTATCCATCGTCTTTAACAAAATTACGAGCAAGGTAGTTTACCAAAAAGACAAGTTGCGGTCCTAGGATGGCGCCAACCCTTGCCATGGTGTTCAATGAACCATAACCAATGTTTCTGTGAATAGACGAAATTATAATGTAGTAAGAAATATTAAGACATAAAACAAACCAACAAAAATTCAATCACTTTGTGAACACAACTAAACGCATTACTAAAAAGACAGTTGAAATATATTAATGTTATAAACGACGAAAATAATGCAAAAGACACAAATTATTCACGTTGTGCTGATGTATGCAAAATGTATATTAGACTATTTCATTGTAGTAAACTTGTTGCAACTGGGCTAAGAGACAATTATTTTTTCTGCTTTTTGTCTTAATCTGCATTACTATTGTTAAAATACACATTAAGCTCATAATGTGATTTTTTTTTTTTTTTTTTTTTTTTTGCATTAAGACTTGAGACTGTTTATAAATAAGCAAATATTTCTTTACTAGACCTAAACACACAAACAAACAAATAAAATAAAATGCATAAACTTTTCTGATTGGCTTCATATTACACTTTGGTTTTAGGCAATCAACAGAAACATAGTCACTTGTGTTATATGGCCCTTAAGCGGTATATGGCCCTTAAACGACTCATTTAAGATTAAATAGTGCCCAAAATATTATTAACGCTGTTTTGTTCAAACGTTTTTAGAACTTTACAAACCAGATCGAACTTAGCAGTTTACCTCCTTTACAGTAACCCCTTACTTATTTTCGTTGCTTGTGTGACCCAGGGGTTTGGCCCAGAGACACACTGCGCTAGGTCCGGGAAGAAATGTGAACACTGAAAAGAAAGGTTAATCTGAAAGACATGTATGTAACACACAGACAAATACACACGCATGCACGAATACCCAAACGCACATTTTGATTGAATTAAAGCACATAATTAGTTCTCTCAATTAAAATAGTAGCAGACAACAGTGCTTTTTTGTTCTTATATATTTCTAAGTGAATAGGGTTTAATATTTGTATTTGCCTTTGCCTCCTTAGAAATGTTACGCTCTATATTCTGGCAAATTTAAATAATTCATCGCACATAATTCACTTTTAAATTTCAAAATAATTGGCAAAATATAGTCTTAATACAAAACAGGATGTAGAATTAATTTAAGCAAAAAACGACAAGAGTACATTTAATATCTACTTACCCGAAAAAAAGAAACGCAACATTTCTGAATTCCAAAGAAAAGCACGTTCAATTTTCCAAAGTGTAATATAAAAATTTAAAATGTTGTCTTTGGAACGAAAGAACACAAAAAAGAACGAAAATTGGAGACTTGGTTTTATTAATTCTCTTCATACACAGCAATGTAGTTTGCGAGGCTGTATACGCCCCCTCCCCTAGCCTAAGCGGTATTCGAGTTTCAAAGTAACAAGAATTGGCTCAATGATTTCAAAAGAGTTAGAAATTTTTTAAATAGAAATATAATCTGCACTATGGTCAAGTACGGAGAGACTTAAGTGCAAATTAATTGACAGCTCTTTGGTCCTTTTGTTCAGCAATCTAAAGTACAGGTTAGAGATTGTGGTCCATTATATATGGATTAGTTGTAAGCACACATAGTTTGGTCTAGCATTTCTTTTGAGGTTCAGTAGTATTGTGTTTCTTTAGCAGTTAAATATATGACTTAGGCATATAGAGGTATAATATAAGAGATCAGTACATGATTATACAGTAATATAGCGTTATCAACCCTTTGACACCCTCATCCCACCCCCCTCCCACACACACGCCCTTGTGTGTGGATCCTGATTTGACAGCTCGTTACAAGCTGTTTCATCTTGAACTACACTGTTTGCACGGTTGGGTATATGTTCTGGTCTGCCGGACTGAAAGGGTTAAACTAATATCGAACCTAGCTGTCACATAATAATTATTCAAAATAGGAATAGTATTTCCAATACATTTCAAGACTACTTTCAATTCACCACTGTGAATAATTTGATTTCATGCTGTTTGTTTTACAAAACTGACAGGCGTGTTTTAGACAAAAGATATATAAAAAATCTAATTTAATATTAATGTGTTACCACGTCAACAAAGCATCACATCATCTGCATTAGTTAACTTTTTGTAATTTCAAACTTTGGATGTCTTTGTAATATTAGCAGTCAATAACAAATAAGAGTGTTGATACATATATATCCCCGCGTTATTGTATGCGTTTCAGTAAGCCTTAATGACCAATCATTTTGTTTTTTGTTTTTTTTTTTTTTTTTTCATTTTTTTTTTTGTTTTTTTTTTTTTTTCGAAATAAGCTTTTGCCATACTTTATACAGGTCAGCCTATTAAGAAAATTAGTAAGGAAGATGTCCAGGAATAGCCACAATTACAGATCATAGCCTGCGAATGATCAATCGGATAATAATACTTATAATGATAACATTGATACATACCTAACGACTGTTGGGTAAATTTCTATAGTCAGAATTTGTACAGGTGACCAACCAGCGTTTATCAATATTAGTGATGCAATGGCACATATATTTGCCATCAGATTTCCCGTTTCTACATCTAAAAGAAAGACAAAATGTTTTAAACGAGCATAAAAATATTACTGCAGATGTCCAGGAAAGGTCAAAATCACGATGCACAGGGCCCTCGAAGCATCGAAAGAAGATAAGATCAGAAACGAATGAAGACCAAAGAAAACGCCACATTTACAATAGCCGATGCGCGAACAAAGAAGAACTGCAGCAAGAATGTCGCCTGGAAAAAAGTCAACAGAAAAACTACAAGAGAATAGGGATGGGTGGCTAAAATTAGGTTGATATCTGTTTAATGGGAAAGGGTGACTAAAATTAGCTTTACATTAGTTCTGAAACAACTCAAAAATACAAATATGAGTTCTGTCCACTTTGATCCTACATTGAATTATGATAGTAAAACATTTATAGTTACAGATACTAGGTTGAAGGGCTCAACGACATGGCAATCGATCTGCTAAAGGATCAGTATCACAAGAATACAACTACTCTGACCACGACAAACCACACCTTCAAAAGTTTATCAGATTGCTTTCAGGTTTACAATTGTCTTTGCTTTTCACATGATCAGTGCCCAAAGCACAAAGAGATAAAGAATCCCTAAAAGTTTTATAAATCATTTTTTTTTTGTCCAAAACACATCACTTACTTTTACAGCAGCCACTGCAGTGTGTTATTTTTGTTTCATAGAAGTTGAATATGATCAATAAAAATTAAAGTATGGAAACTCGATTTCCTCCATCATCTCATGTTTGCAACCCCTTGGAGCCAATTTTTGTTCTGCTTACAGTTCCAAAATATACAAACAAAGCAACTAGGTTTGAGTGAGTATGTTCATAAGGTTAACATCATGAACTTGAATGGTTATTGGCATTGAAAACTTACAGTCAAGCTGCAAAGATAATCTGTTAAAGAACAACGCACACGCAGAATACGCATTGTTCAGTAAAGACTACACAGATGATATTTTCTACAGTCACAGTGATTAGACTTGCAGGTGCATGTACCTACCGTCTAAATACTGCGCTATTCCAACAAGTGCTGCGGTTGCTGAACTGCCAAAGAACAATATCCATGCTGTCTTCTTCCGACCAACTCTGTAATAGAAACATCCATTAGTATTTATTAATATTTAATTCTGTATTAGCGTTTGAATACGTGCTTATAGTTGTCATTTTAGAAAACCCAGAATCATCATTAACATACCAATTTCATAATTGTTCAAAATGTTGAAAAACTAGACGTGTGCCCAATATACACATGTGTCCCCGCTTTGTGTCAGTTTAAAAGATCCTTAGGTATGCCGTTACTGTGACAACTGAGCTGTACAGGATTAAAGTCGATAATGTTATAAGAAGCAAATATATAAATGAAGGTTCCCACAGTCACGATACACAACCTTCCTGGAACACCGAAAGAAGAATATATCAGGATCAAATAATGGTTAAACAAAATGTCACATTTACAATAACCGATAAAGAAGAATTACAGTAAAGGACCCGCCTAGGACTGTCAGTAGAAAACAAGGGAGTGGGAATTTAACTTGTTTTGCTTGCTCGAATTCTAGTCCTTAATTCTGACGAAGTTCCAAAGTAAAATATATGTTTGCCCCGTTTCTGAGACCTCTACCACATCATTTAAACATCACAGTGAAATATACATAACCTTAAACACCATCATGGTGAAAAAAGGCATAGGACAATGCGAGAACACACAAAACCACAAATAGCACCACGATGAACAGGGGCACAGACATCAATAGTCAACCTTCTGAAACAGATTTAGGTGACCGCCGTCATTCAGTCTGCCATGTTGTTAAAGAGGCATGCAAAAGTTATAAAACATAACTAGGTTAACAACCATGCATATAGTTTACCGCAGAACTTTTAGGTCATAATCTGTCTTCTTATTATGACAGAAGCTGATATTATCATCAGCAAATCAATTTTAATATTTTTTCATTGTCTGTAACGCATGTATGACCTAATGTATAACTCCCATTATCGAATTATACAAGTGTTTATTCTCCATTAAACCACCCCATGAATTTCATTAGAATCGAATAAAATAGACCCAAATTATCGTATATAAACCGATATTAAATATTTAAGTTTTACCGCTCCAGTGCGGTATTTCCTAAGTTGTAAGTGCTGTTTAATGTTGTCGTTTCATGTAATTAAAATGAAAATCTAAAATGTTGCCTTTGGAACCAAAGGCGCACAAAAGAATAAAAATCGGAGGTTCGGTTTTATTAGTTTCTTCATATACAGCAGTGTAATTTGCGAGGCAGTATCCGCACCCCCCACCCCCACACGCACACACACCAGCACCGGCTTTAGCGGTTATCGGTTTTCAAAGTAACCAGAAAGGCCTTATGATCTCCAAGGAAATAAAAATGTAATTTGAACTGTGATGAAACCCTCATCTGGTCCCTTGGGAAGAAGTTGCTTAATTAAGATCTATCCTGCGTATCTCAATGTTTATTTTTATCAGCGGTCATAACTGTAAACAAAAAATAATATTTAGACGTAAACGTCTAAGTACCGGCGCATTTGTTTTTTTTTTTTTTTTTTTTTTTTTTTTTTTTTTTTCATGTTTACATAAAAATATGGGACAAGAGTATACTAAAATTTAATAATTTTCAATGTAACAGGTAAAATTGATTCTTTAACTTCCACTGCCACAGGCGATAATAAAAGGCTTTAGCAAACAGCATAGATCCAGATGAGACGGCTCATATGAGCCGTCTCATCTGGATCTACGCTGTTTGACATTCAAATTTTCAACTTTACGTATAAATTCTTTTCAATCGATAGTTTGTTAAAAAAAGAAAAGCAGACGACAAATGTCGTCTGAAATTTGGCACCGAAAGAGTTAATGTTTGCTATTATTAAGCCTTATGAAATTTTTTGATTGAAATGAAAATAAAATAGACATTAATCTGCTTATAACACAGTTTGTTTTAAGATTTTTTTATATTTTCCGGGATCGTCACAAACCGATGTCCCGGCAAAAATAGAACGTCAATAGTGAACTAATCGAATAGTCAGTCTACCATATGGTAAAATCCAAAGCTATATTAAGAGACCGGCGCGATTCGCAGTCAATAACTAAACCTATAAGCAGTCCCATATGATACCTTCCCAGCACCAATGCCAATCTAAACTTTCAATAGAGTCCATGAAGCAATGGAATTCTCGCAGGGATCCGAATGCACAAACGTACGTACATACGTATGTACATGCCACAAACTTACAACCAGAGGTAAACCCAAATACCTTGTGACAGTGATGTAGTTGTGTGGCTGTGTATAAATTGATTGGAAGATCTTTATCGATAATAATCTGGCGACACAACGAAAAGAAAAAGAACAACAACGACAATAATAATAATAATAATAACAATAATGATAATGATAAAAAATTGTGTATATCCCATTGTAGTCTAGAGACCCCTAAAATGGTAGTTGGCAACAGTGCAGACCCAGATCAGACGCCGCAGAATGCGGCGTCTGATCTGGTTCTCTACTGTTTGCAAATAGTTCAATCATTTTTTTCTCTCTAGGAATAGCTAAAAATCTCAGCCTGAAATACAAAAAATTGAAACTGGACTCTTCCCATATATATGTGGAGGAGCCTATTAAGTCTAAAATGAGTTAAATACCTGTTGCATAGAAAAATGGTAACAAAAGACATTGGGCTGCCTATTATACCAATCAAGAAGATGTTGAGGTAAAGATCGCCTGATAATTTTTGTACTCCAAACTGTATTCCATAACCAGAGAGCCCGACTGAAAACCTGGAAAATTCATATAATTATCCAAAATTACGTATTCTTTACATGCAAATTAAAACATCAAGCTGTCAGCCTCGCCTGACCAGGTTGCCCATCTCCCGCACCCCTCCATGTTTTTAAACCGCCAACCATTCTAAGACAGTACTGTTGATATTGTTCATTGTTTGTATTACTGTGTGGCCCTTGGCTGTGGAGTTATTTTTACTTCATCCCGTTTGTAGCCTGGTTCTTGTGTTTGTTATGTCCTATTCAGCTCTGTGATAATCTCTCTTTGCGAAGAGAACTGATCGCTTCTGGTCTATGTATGTGTTCTGGTTGTGGATGGTCCTGTTCGTTCACGCTCCCCCAGGTCTCGGAGGCAGACAGCAATCTGGGCTTAGTTGTTCAAAATTTACGAATTTGTTAGCTGACTTGACGTTAAAACTTCTCTCTTGAAATATGGCAAATACATTAATATTTTTTGCTGAAAAAACGTGAGTAGCATTTGCAGCAAAAAAATAAATATTTGAAAATACCTTAGTTACAACAGTCAACAAGTTTGTCTTTAATAAGCTCGTTAGGCTAACAATGCTTTGAACAACTGGGCCCTGGGCCCTGCGATTGTGGCATTTCCTGAACTTCTTCATTAAAACTACTCAATTCACAGGTTATCATGCAAACTTTCTTTTATTTCTCTTTCACCAGGCTCAGCCTTGTAACTATATGCGTGTGTGTAGTGGGGAAGTATCGGGGATTATCATAAATTCTGAATTCACGCAGCGTTTATACATGTATTGTTATGTTTCTATAGTTGTGTTTCTAACCACATTAGAAGCTGTTTAGTACTAAAAGTGCATTCATTAAACTGCCCATTGAATAAAGGCGGAGCCTACATTAGTCATTAAAAAAAACACGCCTATTCAAATATACTGAAAATTTTCCACCAAAAAACTGAAAATTTTCAGATAAAAATTCTGATAATTTTTGTCTTTTTGCTCAAAACATAGATTGTGGATATTCGTTAGAACCGCCTCGACGAGGTGGTTGTAACGAGTATTCACAATCTATGTTTCTGATCAGAAATAAGGAAAACACTGTTTAACCCTATAAACCCCAGTTTTACTACATAAAGGTCGGTTTTAAGGGGGTCAAAATTATACAAGCGTGTCTTCGTGATGGTTAGTGCGTCACAGACAATCCGAAGTTCAAAAGAGTCTGATTTTCTGTTCGAGCAGACGACAAAGTCACGTTTTTTTTTTATTTTTTATTTTTTATAAATTGTCAGTTATATTAAAATTGACATTTCATTTGAATTTTTCCAAAGGAGACAATCTAAATGAAATTGAATTTCAACTCGTCTTTTTCCGGGAAAAGTAAGACATCTTAGAATGTGTCATCTATTGATTAATAAAGAATGCTAGAGGTTCACATATGCGACGGAACAGCCTTCCGAATGCTGTGACAAGACCACCTGTGCTGTCTCGACTTAGCGTGAAGAAGTTCTAGGAAATAAATTGCTTTGACATATGTGTTAGCCGTTTTGACATATTATGACTTCAAGCTTAGGATATTGCATATTTAAAAATGCCTAATTTACCGCTCCATGCACTACCATTTCGTGTTGATATACGTATAATTCTTCATATGAGGGCATTGTATTTTACACGTTTCTCTGCCATAGACGAAAACAATAGGCGTTTGCAAACAGCACAGATCCACTTGAAACGGCTCATAATGAGTCTTCGGCTGGGCGCATACGTCAAAGGGTACATGTTTTCATGTTGTGGAGATTCCTTTGTGTCTGATGCATAAACAGAGTACCTACCAGACCCAAGTAAGAAGCAATGTCAACTTAAGTAGACTCCTATCCTTGAAGACATCTAGTAGAGTGTACTTCCTGTCAGACTCTCTTTCTTTCTCCTCCTTTTTCTCTGTTTCAGTCAACTGTCTTAATGCATCGACGTCCACATTTTTATGACCATTGACCTTGGCAATGAACTTTATAACATTCTCGGCGTCTTTGATCTTGTCATGTGATACGTACCAACGGAAACTTTCCGGAACAAACCTAGAATGACATTATATATGTAGATATGGGATCGTGTGCAAATAGATATTCTATTAAACCAAAACTGCACTATCCATCACGAAAACATGCCTATATAATTTTGACTCCCTTAAACCTCACTTTTATATAGTAAAACTGGGGTTTACAGGAGTATACATTATTTTTCTTATTTCTGTTCAAAAACATAGATCGTGGGTACTCGTTAGAACCGGCTCGACGAGGCGGTTCTAACGAGTACCCACAATCTATGTTTTAAGCAGAAATATGACAATTATCAGAAATTTTACCTGATAAAATTTCAGTTTTTGATAGTGAAATTTTCAATATGTTTGAATAGGCGTGTTTTCGTAATACATTTAACGCTCTGCATTGTGAGTAAAAATTTAATCAGACGATATTTTGAAATAGTTTTAGTATTTTTCCCAGAAATAAGCTATGGCATTCCATGCAGATTGTCTTCTATTGCATGAAATATTAAAGTGCCTAAATGGGTTAATAATTATTATTTACGGGGAAAAATAAGAAAAAATATCGTTAATTTGTCGTCAGCTGAATTAACCCAGAGAGTTGCAAAAGTTTAATATTCCAAATAAAATGTTACATACCGTTGAAAAGGACATTTATGCCACATACGCAAAATGAAGTCTCAGGCCAGTCCGCACTTCGCCTGCAGAACAGAAGGGTGCTCTGGAGTATAACAATTAGTAGAGAAGGCTGATTTGAGTGCGAAGATGTGCAGGGTGCTCTAGGCCTTCGCTGTCTGTATACACATTACGAAATCACTCCTATTCAAATATATAGAAAATTTCACCTCCAGAAACTGAAATTGTTCTGATAAAAACTGATATTTGTTTTCATATTTCTGCTGGAAACATAGATTATGGGTACTCGTTAGAACCGCTTCGGCGAGGCGGTTCTAACGAGTACCCACAATCTATGTTTCCAGCAGAAATATGAAAAATAATCTATACCCCTGTAAACCCCACTTTTACTATATAAAAGTAGGGTTTAAGGGGGTCAAAATTATATAGGCATGTTTCGTGATGATAAAACATGCTTATTTCCCAAATAGCTTTTACAGTGTTTTATGGACGGCAACACTGACCTTAACGTAGTTTTCTTAACTACTTTTTGCAATGAACGGTATGTTTTGTTTTCGAAATATATAAGAAAATATGCAAAATCTATTAAAATGCCGGTCTGAAATACAGCAGCCGACATTCGTTTTGTTCTAGTTTCCCGAGAAGTAAGGCTTGCTATTCCATGCGTTTAATCCGTGTTCTACAAAATGCCTAACAACCGTATGAAATGTTTAGTAGTATACTTAACGATTTGGTTCAAATAAATCTTGAGTTTTCATCATAGTCTTCAATTGCAAACAGTTTAATGAGATTTTGCCGAACTGAATAAACAACATGTACATCAGTGGCCGATCTCCAAAACATGGACAACGAGGTATTAAGATTTTTTTTTTGTTGTTGTTGTTGTTTTTTTGTTTGTTTGTTTTTTGTTGTTTTTTTTGTTTTTTTGTTTTTTTTTGTTGTTGTTGTTTTTTTTTTGTTTTTGTTTTTTTTTTTTTTTTGTTGTTGTTGTTGTTGTTGTTTTGCATATATGCGTTGAAAATAAATGCTTAAAAAATAACTTTATATTCAGCCCTTCTTTAAACTATTCGTCTAACACTTTTAAAATGAATGAAAACAATATTTTACTCAAATTGCCACCTTCCACATAAAATAAGTATTGACGTTTTAGTAACGTGTCGATTGAACCGCTAAGTCTTGGAATTTGAAACTTTCAAAACTGGGGGCTACTTTTGAAGCAGAGAAAGAGAATTTAAATTCTCTTTGTTCAATTCTCTTTTTGTTATAGAGAACCAAACCTCCCCACACGCAACCCCCCCCCCCCCCCCCCCCCAGTGAAAATGGAAACACAATTTAAATGTCAGAGTTTTTTCCTTGTGTGTTTTTCTGGTCCTCTTAAGTTTTCTCTACAGAATTTATTATAAAAGTTAAATAAAAGCGCAGTTAAGTTACATTGATGGAACTGACTTGCTGCAGCACTCCCTGGACTTTTCTCTTACCTTTTGCTAGTAATATTAAATAAGATAGCTTTACCTACCACCATGTTGCCAGAAGTGGTACCCCCATACATGCAGTAAATATATGAATATATTTCCAGTCCTTAAGAAGCCACGCCACTAAGGCAAATAGTGCTACCTCAAGCACCCAGGACGGTACTGCCACAACCCAGGCTCTCCAGCGTGCAAGCGTGAATTCTGACACGAGATTATACTGAACCGTGAGATCCAATCCCATTGCAAGCCCCAGAAAGAATCTGATTATAGCGAACATCAGCCAAGAAGTGGAAAACGCAGCAAGGAGGTTCAATGCGACCATTGCGGCTGCGCCAAGAAATAGTGGTGGTTTTCTTCCGATCAGGTCTGCTAGTTGACCACAGAATAAATTGCCCAGCAGTACTCCTGCCATCTGGATTGAAGTGATTGTTTGGGTGACCCAGGCTTTGCCGCATAGTAAATCATACTGAAAGAATCAAGACGGGTACACATTATTAACCCATTTAGGCCTAGCGTCCCATAAAAAGGACATAGGCAAACAGTTTAGACCCAGAACGCGGCGTCTGATCAGGGTCTACACTGTTTGCGTAATGTTCGGAAATTTCTACAAAACATGATAATATAAAAACTAACCACGCACCCCTGATATAGGAAATGGACCTGTCCAAACAGTGATGGTAGTAAATTCCATTCGGCATTTATGGGTTAATGAGAACTCATACGTTTGCTGGGTAGTTAACTGTCAAAATCGTTTAACTTTCTTTCTGAAAGAAATGTTGTACCCTAAACGTTAAGAAATTTGCTCCTATGGAAGCAAAGTCTCCACCCCTAACGATTGACATGCCAAACTTTGTAGATAGATGACTCAATTTCTGACACTGAGGAATGAAAAGGGTTAATACTTAGATTTAAGGGGATTGCATATACTTTGTAAAAGTTACGCCATTTGTTTATGGGGACTTCATATTTGCTTTCCTGCACACCAAGACCCTTATGAAAAAGGATCAGGAAATGATATTTTCTTTGTATTTCAGATGTAATCGGTTTTGGTTTCTATATGACTTTCGGTCATCTAACAAAACAGTTATTGACTTCAATTCGGTCGACATCCCCCGAATCGAAATCAATATAATATAATATAATATAATATAATATAATATAATATAATATAATATAATATAATATAATATAATATAATATAATATAATATAATGTAACGACTGGACGACAGTTAATTAAATTCTGTCCACTGACTACAATTACCAGATACTCAAATCGTGCCAATTAGTGTGTTCTTATTTAAGGAGAAATTACTTTTGCGACAGTTCTTAAAGTTGCCTACTCTAAAATGACAAAATTTGCTCACGTGGTGACCAAAACCTTTACATTTTAGTAGAGCCAGTTTGAGAAGGGGCTTGATGTGCCGAAAACACGCCTATTCAAATAGATTGAAAATTTTACAACCAAAAAAGAAAAATTTTCAGATAAATGAATTATGATTTTTCATATTACTGCTCAAAAATAGATTGTGGGTCCTTGTTAAAACCGCCTCAGCGAGGCGGTTCTAACGAGTACCCACAATCAATGTCTTCTAGCAAAATAAGAGAAATAATGTATACTCCTGTAAACTCCAGTTTTACCATATAAAAGAGGGGTTTAAGGGGGTCAAACTTATATAGGCGTGTTTTTGTGATGAAACGGGAAATTACAGAAGTTATGAAAAAGGCGAAATATCTACCGTCGAACTTACTGGATCCAACATTTTGAAAACATGGAAATTTGTTCTATGCATGGGTAGTTCGAGCCACTGAGGGTCAGTCATAGTACAAGGTCAGGAGGCAAATGATGATGATTTAGGGATGTATTTTCGATCTTCTAGAAAATAATTCAATCAGGCGATTCTAATGAGTTCACACAACATACACTTTCATAATGAAATAAGAAAATATCCCTTAAATGTCTCTAAATATTTGTTTTCAACTGTCAGAAGAATTTCCTAGGGACTCAAAAATTAGTTCGAATCAGCCACGATAAACGAGCCGTCGGTGTTTGAGTTATTGGAGTTTTACTGTATATCCAGTTACCTGAATAAGTAGCTAATGGGAAGCTATTGGGAAAATTGAATGTTTATACTAATGCAATGAACACGTTATACCATAATACTAGACTATACTACTGTAGTTTGTCAGTGAAAATTAATGAGCCGAAACGTCCGAAAATGTACTTTCGCAGATACGCGCCCAGCGAAGATTCAGATCAGCCTGCGCATTCGCGCAGTCTGATCAGAATCCTCACTGGGCGCATTTTGGATAGCCAAGGATGCAACGTTTTTTCATGCGGACAACGAAGACTCTAATCAGGCTGCGTGAATCTGCAGCTGATTTGAGTCTTCATTGGTCGCACTTGTCAAAGGATACGTTTTCTGACGTTGCGGCTCCAATATTAAACACATGTCATATAATTCGCTTTTGTTATTTTGACGTACAATGATTATAGGTGATACGAAACGCCTAAATAGCATACCTCTGGTAACTCAATATCCCTTGATATTTTAATATTGTGTAATATCGACTTCGTAATTCAGAAAAGAAGAACAGAATCAACAGACCGTACATTTATGGGATCCGAGACTATTTAATAGATTCTTACCCTTTAATGCGTCAATCACAACAACAGCAGGCCGCGACATTTTGGAATATATTAATACGGCTTGACATTTCATGTGAATCGTCTGCTTAGCAAAATCCATCAGTATGATCGCAACAAATATCGTTTTACAACAGCAGGCCGCGACATTTTGGAATATATTAATACGGCTTGACATTTCATGTGAATCGTCTGCTTAGCAAAATCCATCAGTATGATCGCAACAAATATCGTTTTGTCTGTAGCTATGGATAATACGTTTTGAGTCAAATCGAATTGATATGCACAGAGCACCGGGTCAAACCAACCGCGTGTGACTTGGTGATATGGAGATGTCCCGTAGATAACCTTTTAGCTTTTGGGTCGACTGTTTACAGTCGAGCCTAAGTATAAATACACTAAATTTTATTGTTCGCGTGATTATCATTGACTAATGAAATCACACCGCGCGTTTGTACGAAATCCGGGTAGCGGTTATTCATAGCCGTGCTATTCTTGTCACTGTGACGTCTGAGTGCCGTGTAAAGAGTGTTATCTGTAAAACCTAGACTGGGACATATGCAATCAGTGCAGACCCAGATCAGACGCCGCAGATCGCGGCGTCTGTCAAGGTCTGCTCTGTTTGCTTAAATAGCAGGACTTTAAGGGTTAAATGAAAGAGTCTTAAGTCCCCGTTAAGGGCCCACTCAGTGACAGTCGACCCACCATTGCTGTCAGTGCTTTGATTTCCAATAAAGCCCAGTTAAATATTGTCAGTACTTAAGAAGATCAGCTACATCAGGTAGACTTATGCCATTTTATAAAGAAGACAACTTTAGTTTGAATCTCTTCACATCAAGCATCTTCTGAAAAGGGGTCTACTCAAAAAGTAAGGAATTTGCTTTCGTTAAACTCCTTTTCAGAAGGTCTCTTTTAAAAGTGTATCAACTTTTAAGTTGTTTATTCATCGTGCAAAATGATAAGTAAAAAAAAACAACAACAGATAATCAACGAACAGGACGAAACATGAAAACAGCCCCACATGATGTAGGCCGAATTCCACATACAGAACAAACAAAAGCCTGATCCCCGTTTCATCACGGCGATATTATTTGATTTGCATGTTTTTCTGTAATGTTTACCTAATTCAGTGTAGGAGCCTCTATGCGCGCTGAAAAAAACCTTATTTTTTTTTTGTATTTTACAGCATGTGAAGATTTGTACCGCCTTACCACATCCCCGTGCGTAATCTTTACTACTGACCGTACTAAGGCGGTGGATCAAGGTTTTTTGGTTTTTTGTTTTTGTTTTTTTTTTCATATTTTGTTGGGCCTTCTGGGCATACAACCGATTGCTGTGGGATGTTTTGAGTTTTGTCCTGGCCATAAGGTTATAAAACTTTTGTCACGCACAACTCAGCTGAGCATGAAATTTCTCCTTCTAATAAATCTCCAATTACTAACAATTTCAAATTCTTTTTTGTTAAATATAGCTGAGCATGAAAATTTCTCTACTAAAAATACGAAAATGTTGTTGGCATTTTCAGATGTATTAGCAGAGAAAAATTCATGCTCACTTGAATTTAGCATGAACAGCGTTTTATAACCTGTCTAGTGTCTTGTCGTTGTTTTGGTGGGTCCTGTCTGTTACTCTGATCACCTGATTGGGGAAGAGGCAGCTGGTTTCTTTGCTTTCGTTAGTTTTTGTGACATGCATAATAGCTTGTTTGATCTTCCTCTTAATGTCATTGGTAGGCTATGGTTTATGATTGTGGCACTTGCTGGACATTTTTATACTATTCGACATGGCGATGTTTTATGTAGTCCTTTCGGGTAAGTAACCCATTTATGCCTTAGGACCGATTAAAGGGATATTTGCAAGCAGAGCAGACCCAGATCAGATCAGACGCCGCAGAACACGGCGTCTGATCAGGGTCTACACTGTTTGCATTAAAAACAGGAATTTCTATAACAAATCATAGAAATAAGAACTAATCAGACACACCTTCAACTGGACATGGACCTGCCAAAATCAACAAGTAGAAGAGTCCACTAGGCAATAATGGGTTTAACCCTTATCCAGTGCTATGGAAAGCCTTACGATGGTGGCCTTTCATGAGTATCTCCATATTAAATAAGCGAAAATGTTTCTTCGAGCATGAGCAAACGCACAGTTTCAGATTCACCCAACGCGTGCGCAAAGTCTCATCCGGGCATTCGGTCTCCATTGTTACTTTCGTTAGCCTCCAACAATTCTGTTAGCGGGCAGCGAAGACCCTGATCAGACTGCGCAGATGCCAGGCTGATCCGGGCCCTTAATGTCTGCATATGCCCGAAGACACGTTTTCGCATGACGCTAGATATATTTACCTCTGTAACAACAGTCCTCAACAACAGTCCTCATTGCGTCAGCATAAAGAAAGCTGGAACACTGCTTCGTTCCATTAAATGCCGTGCAGGACTGATACTGAGAGATATTTCTCCTTCCAAAGATAGCTGTTATATTTTGGTCAACTATGTCATCAACACACCACCAATCCGGAACCGCTGCTCCAAAGACCATAAAAACCATGGTAAAGCAGACAACACCTTTCACAGAATGGACAATGAAGCCGAGTAGGATCTGGAATCGTCCACATCCACCAACATCTTGAATAACGTCTTCCAGGTGAACTTTCGCAGCTGAAGACATTCTTCTCTGTTGCTTTAATTAAACACACTCGTACAGTTGACTCTTGTTATCGCAAACACTGATAACTCAAACTACTGCATAAGTCAAACTAAAATTTGGATAATGTTGGTTTAGTTTTGCTTTGTGTTATTTACATTTCAACTCCTGTTATCTCAAAATGCAAATTCTGGTAAATTTAGTAAGGCAATCAGGAATTCAAATGTTATCCCCATTGCCGGAAAATTTACCCAGCGTATCGAGCGCCCTAAGGTGTGATTAACTCTTTCTGTTCCAAATTTCAGACGACATTTGTTGTCTGTTTTTTTTTTTTTTTTTTTTTTTTTTTTTTTGTTGTTTTTTTTTTTAACAAACTATCATTTGGAAAGACGTTTATATGTAAAGTTGAAAGACTGAATGTCAAACAGCGTAGATCCAGATGAGACGTCTCTTCTGGATCTCTGCTGTTTGCAAAACCCTATTTTTATCGCATGTGGCAGTGAAAGAGTTAAGATATAAAGAATCCAAAGCGTTTTCAGGGGGACACCGAAGACTCTGATCAGCCTGTGTGGATGCACAAGCAGATCTGTTTTCGCTGGATGCACATGCAATCTTGTAGAAAATGCTGTGCCCTGGCTCATATGTTACTCCTTTTCTGCTTTTTTTTTTCAACCATTACTGCAGTCAGTCGTATTCGACCATTATCGGCCAGTTTGGCAGCATGGACCTACTAGGCACCGATTTTTTTTGGTATTGGGATCTTTACCCGGCAAAGCGGATGGCTTTCCCTGCCTAGTGTCACTTCAGTAAACGTTACGACCCGAAGAACGTTGCACTGTATTAGCATAATCCTTGCTTGACCCAGATCCAGAAATGTTCTTACCCTGACCGAGCATCGCACCCGGAATGTCTAGCACGAGGGACCAGTGCACTTACCACTGCGCTACTATGCTCCTTTTTTATTATTTCAGCCAGGTCTGTCTCAAAAGTTTGCGGCCTGGATAGCGCAGAGGTATGTCTCTCGGTTGTCACCACAGCAGTTCGGGCTCGACTCCCGGCGCTGTCATGTGACAGGATAGTGGTCGCCTATCCATGGTCGGTGGTTTTACGCGGGTACTTCGGTTTCCTCCAACAGGCATGACCACGAAACGCCAACATCCACGCCTTCGAGAACGCGTCTAAGTTCGCCGAGCTTTCTGTGTAAAAGGTTCTTACTTTTTAAAGGAACAAGTCTTTTTTTAATGTTAAAGAAGTGAAACAGTAGATAGATGAAGTATATACATTTTACTTAAATTTGAAAGAACTTCAAAACCTTATGCCGAAATAAATAAAATTAACTTACTTTTTCATATACTATATTGAGTAAACAATCCTATTCAGGATTTTTTTTTTCACCACGTTTGTATAACTTCCAGTATTATATTAAACACTGGAGACAATAAATCAGATTTTGTTCCTGAAGTTTTCAAATGTAAGTGTTAACCCAGTTTGGTTTGGAGACTCACAAAAGGGTAATGTCAAACAGTGCAGACCCAGATCAGATATCGCAAAATGTGGCGTCTGATAAGGGTATTCACTGTTTGCAAATAGTTTAGTCATTTTCACTAGGAATATCTATTTCACATAGCCGGACATACTTAAAATTGAAATTCGACTCTGTCAATATAAAGTGTGGGGAGTTTATTCAGTCTTAAATAGGATAAATGTTCAAATCTATTTACATGGAAATATTATTAATGTCAAATTCTTACCGCGATTTGCTAACCTGGAGGTATCCAACAACTACTGAAAACCTATAACACAATTGGAAAGCTACCCGAATTTAACAGGCCAGGGTGTTTTTTTCAGTAGGTAATGAATAGAAACCGCTAATAGTATATATATTCAAGTATTTAAAGTATTAAATGTTCTTGTTGACGTGAAAAGAAGGTATTGTCAGTGCAATTGTTCATACGCTCGATTGAAAGCATTCACTTTTATGTCAAAGCAACTATTCATGCCTAACAGACCTTAAACCCTCCCGTCTTCATCCTTCCCCTAACCCTCAGCCCAAACTACGCACCATGATCTGAGAGACAGAGAGAGAGAGAGAGAGAGAGAGAGGGAGAGAACTACATAGATATGTTTGCTGAAGCCAGCCAACCTTCTTCAGTGATTTGTAAATTAAATATGGAGATGCCCCAAAAGAGCCCCAGTCACTGAACACATCCCTCCCAAGGCACCAGATGAAGATTTAATTATAATAAAACTTCAAGGAAATTCTTCCGATAGCTCCCTCTCCGCCCCTCCTCACCCCCACCCCCACCAAAAAAAATAGGGATGTTTTAAGGAAATTTCTTATTCTATCGTGAAAGTGTATGTTGTGTGTACTCATTAGAATCGCCTCGTCGATGCGATTCTAATGAATGGACGCAACATACCATTATTTTAGAAGACCGAATACACATCCCTAAATTATCAATATTTGCCTCCTGACCTGGCGCTATGATTAACCCTCAGTGCCTCGAACTACCCTTTCCTGTAAAATTTTGAGACATTTTCTTACTTTATCGTTAAAATGTATGTTTTGTGTATTCATTAGAATCGCCTCAACGAGTAGATTCTAATAAGTACACTCAACATACTATTTTCATAGAAGATCGAATACATTTCTCTAAATTATACACATTTGGCCTCCTGACCCAGCCCTATGATTAAACCTTGGTGGTTCGAACTACACATGTCTAGAACAACTTTCCATGGTCTGAAAGATGTTTGGGCCACTGGAGTTTGACTGTACATGAAATGACAATACAAAACAGAAAGCCTTCGAAAGCAGAACAATCAAACTAAGAGAGAACAAATAACCGAAGACTAACATCGCCTTGGGCGATGTTAGTCTTCGGTTATTTGTTCTTGTTCTTCGGTTATTTGTTCTGTTCAACAGTAAACTTGTTGGGGTTTAATCCTTTAATGGAACTGAACTTTTCTATTCTTGATTTGAATTTGTTCATTGATGGTAATGGAAGTTTTTAGTCTAAAATTAAAGGCATAACTTCAAACAGTGAAGCTCTGACGAGACCATCTCATCTGGATCTACATTTTTTGCACAGGTGTCTGTTTTGGTCTGTCGGACTGAAAGGGTTAAAGTTGAGAGTACTGATAAAAATGCCAAAGAGCTGGTATGTGTACCAGCACCCGTACGCTTAGTATTGAGCTATTTTATGCGGAAGGTGCTAATAATAACCAGGGTTTTGTTTGACAATGACTGAAGACAAAGAAAAACACATGGTTATATTTTATTTTATCGATTTTTCTTTTCTTCAAACATGCGCAGGCTTCAAAACGTAGAATAATTATAAATTGATAAAAAAAAAAAACATCTACGAAAGCTGTTCTGTAACGCTTGCAAAAATATTTTGATAGTCAACTTTGAAGGGAAAATGCTAAGCTATGAATACCGCCCCCCCTCCCCCCCCCCCCCGTACACACACACACACACACACACACACACACATACACACACGCCCCCTCCCCCCATTCCCCAGAAACACACGCCACCGCCACCTACCCCACAAAAAAAAAAAAAAAAAAAAAAAAAAACAAGCATACAAAAAAAACAAAAAAACATGCACCCAAAAAACTCCAATTGTTGTACTCATTAGGAAAACAAGCCTATTCATATATACTAAAATAATTCTGATACTTTTCATATATCTGCTAAAAAACATAGATTGTGGGTACCCGTTAGAGCCCCCTCGGCGAGGCGGTTCTAACGCGTACCCACAATCTATGTTTTTGAGTAGAAATAAGAAAAATAATGTACACCCAAGTTTT
Source organism: Anodontia alba (assembly GCA_964016985.1). Taxonomy (NCBI): domain Eukaryota; kingdom Metazoa; phylum Mollusca; class Bivalvia; order Lucinida; family Lucinidae; genus Anodontia; species Anodontia alba. The sequence goes on from OZ024822.1 coordinate 44,189,130, forward strand.
ACTATATAAAAGTGGAGTTTAAGGGTATTATACAAAAAGCCTTTTTCAAAATTGGAATCCATATGCAGCTTTGCTTTGCTACATGTAATCACCATGCAGATATCTCAAACAAAGTGGCCCCGCCAGCGAAAGAAAGTGTCTTCGAACATGCGTAAAATGTGCAGATTCATATGATCGTGCGCACAAAGTATCAGACATTTGCTCTCCATTCATACATTCTGTAGTAATTCTTTTAGCGGACAGTGAAGGCCCTGATAAGACTGCGTAGATGCGCAGACTGATCTGGGCCTTCGCTGTCCGCATATGCCCGAAGACATGTTTTCACTAGGCACGGCTTAAATATAAGAAAACTTTAGAACCCTGGGGCAATTAATTAGTGTCCTACATACAATGTACGAGGGGCGATCAAAAAGCTTTCGATCCCTGTACTTTGGGAATGACCAAGGGCAGAAATTGTGTCATTATATTAATTTAACCGCCATTTACACCGATGCACTTTCTCCAAAGCTGTTCCACTTTGCATATCCCTTCAAAACAGAAGCTTTCTTCCTGATACCCCAAGGGCTCATCAACCGCATCTATGACGCCAATCGTACTTCCTAATTTCTACCATGAAGGTTAGTTTTCGGATTTGGAAACATATAGAAGTCCAAAGGGGCTAAATCTAGAGGGGTTGGGGGTGGGGGTGAAGAAAGATCTTGACGCTGCATTTGGTAGCAGCAGCCATAGCAACATGAGAGGTGTGAGCTGGTATATTATCTGACAACAGCAGAACACATCGAGTCAACTTTCCTCTTCTTTTTTTTTCACAAACAGCCATTTTAGTTCTTCACAATAATATGCACCATTTATTGCGAGACCTTCCTCAAGATAACCCGCCATGATAAAGCCCTGGGCCCAGTTGTTCAAAGCTAACGATGTCGTTAGTTAACGATTCGTTAAAATTTTAATTGAGTGATACGCAAATATGCTGAAATTTTTTGCTGAAAAAATGTGAGTAGCTTTTGCAGTGCAAAAGCTACTCACATTTTTTCAGCAAAAAATATCAGAATATTGTATATTGAATTTGCTAAAACAGTTAACGAAATGACCCTTAACGAGCTCGTTAAGCTAACGACGCTTTGAACAACTGGGCCCAGATTATTCGAAAAGATAGAGGTCAGTGTATTCCCTGCAGAAGAAACTATCTTAAGTTTCTTAGAAGGATGAGACAGGAAACTTCCATTTCATACTCTGCTATCTGGCCTCAAGATCAAAATGATGGACCCAAGTCTCATCCTGGGTCACAACTCGACGCACAAATTCCTCAGGGCCATCTTCATAGAGACAGGAGACACTTAGAAATATCAAGCCTGTTTTTCTTCTGATCTTTGGTCAACATTGTGAGACCCCTCTAGCTGAGACCTTCGACATCGCTAAAATGTCTGTCAAGATATGTTGAACTGCCCTAAACTGTCTATCAAGCTATATCACGCAGACTTCTTCTCCTGTCACACGTGATCAGACTGTGCACAAGCTCAACGTTTTTGTCTGCATTAGCCTCATTAAGGCTCCCAGACCGTTCATCACCCTCAATGCCCTCTCGCCATCTCCTAAATTCAACAGCCCATTTCTTCACCGTGCTGTAAGAAGGAGACTCGTCCCCAAGGGTTTTAATGAAGTTGTCATTAATTTTCTTCGGAGACATGCCCTTCTAACAGAATTACTTTATGACTGCTCTAACTTCAACTTTGTCCATTTTCTCAGTTCAACACACCCTCTCTTTGTTTGCAGCGAATTCCCTCTGAAATCAATATCTTTGAAATTTTATTCTTTCTACCATAGCTGTTGAAAAAGATAAATTATCAACTGATTGGGGTTTCATTTCAATTTATTCATTTTAAGTATAATGGACCGAGACGTTCTTGATCGTAACTCGTGCACTCGCCATTTTTTCTCTAGGAATATCTAAATCACATATCCTGACATGCCTTAACTTGAAATTGGACTCTTCTAGTACCCAGCAGACACAAGACGTTAAAACAACGTCGATTCAACGTTGTTGACGTTGAATCATTGTTGAATCGACGTTTCGTTTACATTGTGTGCCTGCTGGGTATGTTGTGTGGATGTGAAAATGGTCTGCAATATGAGAAAAGTGTTTTCGGGGCATATGTGAGCAAAAGAGATCCAATCAGTCAGCGAAGCCACACAGTCTGATAAGGAACTGCACTTTACATCGATAAAGTCTACAGTATCCAATGTGTCGGTAATCGGACAGCGTAGGCCCAGATCAGACTGCGGTGAGATGCAGCCTTATCTAAAACCCTAGTTATCCGCATATTCCTCAGAGGCACGTCTTACAAGACGCGGTTCAAATAATGAATATCTAAACCGGACCTGAACCAGTCTACAGTAGGAACTAAATAAAATAAGCCGAAACGAGAGAACATATACCTTATAACATGATCGCTCAGCTAAGTTCCAGATCCGTCTGTATGTTCTACATAGTCTAATCCGATTCCTCTTTGTTAAAAAAATGAACCAGTGCACATTATTTCTTACAAGATTGCATGTGCGAACAGCGAAGAATCAAATCAGCCTGCGCATCCGCGCAGTCTGATCAAAGTTCAGAGGGCACTCTTGGTAGCCAAGAATTCAAGGCATTTTAGGCGGACAGTGAAAACTCTTATCAGCCTGTTTGAATGTGCAGGCTGATCTGAGTCTTTGCTGGGTGTACATGCAATCTTGTTGGAAATACTGTGCCCCGGCACAAATATATTCGACATTTTCCATTATTGTTGAAAGCATTTGCACGAGCTTGTCAGGGCCTCCGCTAGAATATACATGTAGACAGTTTGTGAAGTGAGACAAGAATGCTATGATCAGACTTCGCAAGACTGATCTTGACGTGTGTTGTTATCATATACATAATGTGTTTTTCTTGCCAGCACAGATTCACAAAATTGTCTTTTAGGACGGTTGCCAAACCCCAACAGATTTAACATACAACATTACGACACTCCGTTTTCCTGCTACTGCCAACCTAATTACTACTGAACAAATAGTACCATGCTAATGCTGATAACGCTAAAGTCTGCATTCAAACATGTTAGTCTTATGCACTCTCGTGCTTGTAAATAGTGAATCATTAAAAAAGAACTTCAAACATTTGAAGAAATAAGATTTTAATCATACTGAGTACAATATCGTCGAACGAATTAGAATACTACAATAAAACGCGAAATTTACAGGGGTAAAAAGTATATCCCGAGCCATGGTCCTACTAAACACAGAAAATGGACCTTTCCACTGAAAAGGACCGAAAAGGGCTATCGGGTTCCGAAAAAAGACTTTATAAATATGATACTACAATTTACATATGACTTTTGATACTGAAAAAGAAAATAACACCGAAAATGGGATATCAAGTGCCGAAAACTGTTGCATTAGCATGAATTATTCAGAAATACTGAACAAATGTGAAAGTACTGATATGAATAAAATCTATCCCTAATATTGTCCATATGGAAGTCTTTTTCGGTACCCGATATCTCATTTCGGCCAGATTCAGTATTAAAATTGTCGTTTTACATTTCTTTTCATTAATTCCAATCAGTTCTAGAGGCCAATAAAATTTGAGGTAACCACCCCATCAGCACTTTCAGTGCTTTGATTTTCTATGTAGCCCAGTATTTGTAGAGGATACAACATTTAGACCTTAAGAGATAAAACGTTGGCGTTCTGCCACTAAAAGGACTAGGCGCACAGAAAACCAACAGAATGCCGCAGCGAATATCAATGGGCGTGAAGGCGCTTTTCAAATGTGAGAATTGGTCGTTGGTACAATTAAAATCCATTCTAAGCAATGATAAAATTTGAATTTTATTAAAACCTCTTAGCGAATAAATGCTGGTGAATATGGAACCTGAATATGAGTATCTCAACTGTTCTTTTGTTGAACCTGTGAATATATAGACTATAGCAATGGTTTGTATTTCTCTGATAATAAAGTACATCACAATACATTACGAAAACACGCCTATTCAAATATATAGACACTTTCACCTCCAAAAACTGAAAATTTTCAGATACAAAAATTCTGATATTTTTCTTATTTCTGCTCAAAACATAGATTGTAGGTACTCGTTAGAACCGCCTCGGCGAGGTGGTTCTAACGATTACCAACAATCTATGTTTTTGAGCAGAAATAAGAAAATAATATATAGCCCTGTAAACCCCAGTTTTACTATATGAAAGTGAGGTTTAAGGGGGTCAACATTATATAGGCATGTTTTCGTGATGATTCAACCGTAGTTTCCCAAAGGTCTACAATTTTTACAGACAAGGCGTTACCCCCAATACATTTGAAACAAAAAATGAGATGTGTTCTTAAATGAAAGAATTCTCTTTGTCAAAACTTTTTCTTTCCTTTATGACTATTCTCTAATGGGAAGGGAAATTCTGTCTTTAAAGAATAGCCAATAATGAGAAGAGGTGCAAATATTTCTGTGCAAGAGTTATTTGCCTTGGAGGTATTCCCTAAATTGTAGCAATGCTTTTGTATTTCTTCGACTTTGTCATACGTAAGGGATATGGATATACTCGTACTTGATTAATTTTCTCTTAATTATTACAAGGGAGATAACTTTTGTCACTTTCCTAGTTGCGTGCCTGCCAACCAACCCCTTCTGAAAATGGGAGCAAATTCTTTTCTTTTAGAGTAGACCCACTTTCTTAAGGGAAAGAAAAACATTTTACAAAGTTGCCTCCCCTGAAAGTATATACATTCCAATTAAAGTCTATAACTCTTCAAACCAGAACCACAAAACACGTCAGATGTCATATTTTGGTTCTCAGTGTTAATTGAAATTCTGTCGAATTCCACTCCCCACTTGTCCGTATTTACGCTCAAGCCCAGTTCATACTCTCCTGGAGGTAATTCCATAGGTCTACTGACTGGCCCCGTATTGCGAAACACATTCCATTCATGTCCACTTCTCCATCTCTCAAAAGTGTAAAATACAGAAAATATCTGATCATTGAGAGATATATAACACGTATCCGACGGGCCATCGTTAGAGTAACGTATATTTGCAATCTGTAATGTAACATTTTTGTCAGGGTCTATGGGGTCCAAGCAGATTCGGAAGAAGACTTTGTACTCTCCAATCATGTCTTCCAGTCGCAATGTTTTTAACTTTGAAGCCTCGGAACGCCACACCCAGAATGACTTTTGGTCTTCTGTTAGAACATTTTCAAACTCAAAATGCCTCTGGATCCTTACAAAATCGGTTTGTGATAATCCGTAGTTTAAGCATAGTACCAGTATAATTATGCATGATACCTTGAGCGTCATTGTAGAACAAAAGAACGCACTAACGAGGACACTTTTGTCAACCTAATTATTTGTAGTCCCAACCTTTGAATTGTTCTTGATCACTCTCTCTACCCTCCGATGTAATTTACTTTTCTCCTACCCTTCAACTGTTCTTGGTTGTCTCAGCAAAACTATATACAATCTTTGTTTGAAAAATAACTGAATTGTTTTAGGCCTAATCCTTCCTGTATTGCGTGTGCTTTCTTTTGCCTGGAAATTAGTTCTTCTGTCGTACTTTTTGTTGTTGTTGTTTTTTTGTTGTTTTTATGAGTCCCGCTTTTAAAGTATTTTTTCTTTAATTTTCTTAATCCTGTTATTTTAAAATTTAAAGCTTCAAGCAAATTTTGCAGCCCAAGGCATTCTATTTTTTTTTTTTTTTTTCAGAGAAAATAAGTCTTGATATTTCATGTGAATGGTATGCTTGGCAGAAGATTCATATGACTTGTCAAGACTTACCTTCTTTGGAAAATAAAAATAAGAAAAACAAACAAAAAAAAAAATGAAAAAACAAACAAATAAAATGTCGCCTGCTGCAGTTGTGACTGCCGCTTAAAGGGTTAATGACACAATACTAAAGTTCTAAAGAAGATGGTGTCATTGAACACTTTTGTAAAAATGCCGCATCACTGAAATTTATACACGTGTGGAAAACAAATGACCATGTGTAGGGGTTTCCTATTTTGAATTATTCTTTATTGATGGGCCTCAAACAATTAAACATTCATCAATATTAGTTCAAAGAACACACAAGACTTTGTGACTCATATCGGACAGCTTGTTTTTGGTTTTTGGCGTTGCATTAAAAGTTAATAGATCACAACTGAGCCATGTACACATGCAGTCAGCAAACGCCCCCCACCCCTCTCCTCTTACTTGGTGCAGTCCGATTAGGTCCATTGCTGTCCACTTACAAAACCATTTGCAAGTGTACAAGACATGTACATCGATTTCTGGCGAAAGAATGTGCACAATACCGGTTAACTGCTTAGAGGACTAAGCCTGTCCAATAAAAGTGTGGTCAGGTAAACTGACTGCGCTCGACATGACCCCATTGAGTTGATTGGTAAAACCTCAACACAAACAAACAAAATAAATATCGATATATAACAAAGGCTCCTTTTCAGACTGTGCGACTTCGCTTGCCGATTTCGATTTCAGCTGTAAGCAAATATCCCGAAGTCACCTGTTGTTCATGGCACTGCTGATCTGTGGACTGGCTTTATTTTTTTCTTGTTTTAATTACGTGTTCTGAATTTTCTTAACCCTTGTCATGCTGAATAAATTAATATGTCACTTCTAATTTCCAGCCAATCAGATTACTTGATCCGAGTTTTTGATAAAAATTCACATATTTAATGACAAACAGTGCAGATCCTGATCAGTTGGCGTCTTGACTGATCTGGATCTACACTGTTTGCTAAGCCAGGGCATGTCGTGTTTAGCAAGAGAAGGTTTAACAGTTCCTGACATTTAAAGGGACTATAAACACGATAGATTTACCAGCTCTTTTTAAGGGAAACAACTTTTGTGACTTACTGATTGTTTTCCGGCATACCAATTCCCTTCTGAAAAGGGATCTATTCTAAAAGGAAAAAATTTACTCTCGTTTTTTTTTTTTTTTTTTTTTTTTCAAAATAGATCCTGTTTCAGAAGGGAGGCTACGATGATTTTGACGAAGCTTCCACCCTTAAAAGTGTATCCGTTTCACTTTAAACATAATGGTTCAATATTTTTTTTTTCTGGTTGATAGAACGTCCCCTGAAAAGAACAATGTAGATCTAGATCGCGTTTGATCCTGATCATGTTAGCACTACTTGCCATGACATTAGCAATTTGCAAAGACGGAAGCAGTTAGTAACACCCCTTTGAAACACAATAGACAGTCCAGAAGACTTGTTGTCGAGAAGTATTTGAGTGCAACTCTGAGAAAATTTTCTCAGTTTTTCCATGAAACATGTTGTGGATATTCATTAGAAGCGCATCGGCGAGGCGCTTCTAATAGGTGCCCATGACATACCGTTTTTTATGAATAAAAAAAAAACATCCTTGAAATATCACCAGATACTCCTCTCTAACAAATCGTCAGAACGCTTGCCTTATGTAGGAAACATTCATTGGAAATATAGTGGCATTAATGAGTTAATATAAAAATAAGGCATTTGCATCATTTTTTTAGTATTGCTATACATGAACAATTGGTAAAAAATGGGACAGAATATACACCAGAATGACAGATTTCGAACGCCTCTCAAACTGTATATTCATGCGGTTTCAACAAAAAAAAAAATATCTTCAGTCCCAAGAAGAGGATTATTTGTTCGGGTATCTATGTAAATACTCCTCGGGCAAGCTTTTATCCTCATGCTTTTTCTTAAAAAAAAAAAAAAAAAAAAAAAAAAAAAGGCGATGGGCTATTGTGAACGCCTCCGTCCGACCGTCAGTCCGTCCTCCACGCTATCTCCTCCTAAACCAGTAGACAGAACCAAACTAATATTAATAACCCATAATCCAACCAAATTTCGTTCAAATGCTTCAGGTTTCGGAAAAAAAAAACTCATTGTAAAAATGTGGACGAAAGGACGGCGGACGGAGTACGATCACAGCTCATGCTGAACTTCGTCCATCTGTACTAAAAGACTATTAACAACGCCCCATAGATATTAAAATAGACTAGATACACTTAGAAGATGTTCCGCCATCTTGTAAAAAAAGGGAGACAACTTTTGTAAGTTAGTGTTTGCTTTCCTGGTCATCAATTACCTTCTGAAAGGGAGTCTACCCTAAAAGGAAAAAATTTGCTCCCACGGGGAGCAAATTCTTTCCTCTTAGAGTAGACCCCTTTTCAGAAGGGAGGCTAAAGCCATTTTGACAGAGTTGTCTTCCTTGAAAGTGAATCAGTTCTCCTTAAAGTGATAAAACGTAGGTAATCGTCAAATTATGAAGTATTACAATGACAAATGAGCCAATGCACGACAAAACCTACAAAGAGACTTGTGCAACCAGCGAAGACTCAGATCAGCCTGCGCAGTCTGATCAGAGTCTTCGCTGACCGCATGTACTTTGTACAGCCCCAGGGCTATCGAAAGAACTGTGAATGAGAACCCTTGCCATACTGGATGGATGTACAGGCTGATCTTTGCTGATCACACAGATCTTATTGTTGGTTTTGTCATACGCTGGCTCAAATAGTTTTTAGTTGCGACGTAAGAAGACCTATCTTTGGGCAAATGTGAAGTGCAAAGATACCGCACACGCGTAATCTACTCTGAGCATGCGTAGACCACTTTTTAAAACCTGCATAGAACATAGATTGTTCCGAGGGAAACGTGCGTATCCAGAAAATACGTGTGCAGTCGGCTCTAACCAATCGCTGTTCGTATATGACTGAAGACTGACTCTGTCGGGGCGCGGTACATTTATGAACGTCATAAAATTACACAAATATGTCATTTAAGGGAAATGGACTGTTTTACGTCCCCTCTGAAAAGGAGTCTACCCTTTTAAAAGGCAATAACTTGTTCGTCTTGGGACCAAATTTATTCCTTTAAGAGTGGATCACTTTTCGGAAGAAGCTCACACGTTTTGTCCTTATAAAAACATACAGTCAACGCTTTTTAAACCGATACTCGATATAACGACAAAATTCGTTATAATGACAATCTTGCTGTCACGAAACCTTCGCTCAAGAGGTGGCAGTTAATGGGAAATTATGCAAGAACATTGCATTAGAATTGCAAGCAATATATGCTTTGGATATTTGTTAGAATCGCCTCACTGAGGCGATTCTAACAGATATCCAAAACATATGTTCTGTTAAGAAATAAGAATAAAGCAAGATCTATCTAACATATCATTCTGCCTATTAAGGATTCTTTATAACAGCAAATTCATTATAATGACAACATCTTTTGGAACAAAAATTGTCGTTGTAACGAGGGTTCACTGTAATTAATCCCCATAAAATTGATTTCAGGATATGTAAATGCAGTCAACGCGGAGTGATCTGGTTCTTGAGTATTTTCGATATATTTTGCAATATACAATGTGAATCTGAAATAAAAGTCATTTAAAGCAAGTGTGCCAATGCTCAGGCTAATCTGGGTCGTCGTTGAATGTATATGTCCGGAAGACAGATTTTCTCGTGTCACGACTCATATTCTAATTTACATTACTAACTTGGAGATGTCATTCATTAAGAGGCCTAACAAAGGGTATGAACCTATGGTAACTCAACACTTTCTAGGCTAATTGAGAAGACGATAAAATGATATTTTTCTCTCCTTTTTTCAGAAATATTGTTCGACATTTCATGCAAATTTTCTCTTAAGGAGACAATTCGCAGGGAATGTCAATCCTATTTTCTGGAAAAAAATAAGAAAACTAATTGTAAATGTCTGCCAAAATGATTAGCTAGTATACTAAACGTTTAATATAATAACTGGGAAAAAAGGCAAACATGCAAAAACAGTGATGTTGCAGACGACCTATCATTGTCTGATGATTAGAGTATACACAGTTCTACCTTTGTTGATAACATTTTTCAAGGTTCTAACCCAAACTGTGAGGAACCAGCTGATCTGCGCCTACGCTGTTCACTATATGACATAATACAAGTCTTCTTTTGTTACGCTGTAATTATAATGTTAATTAATACACACTAATTTGTGTCAGTATACTGATTTAAGAAAAGAGGGAACATTTTGCTCTTTAAGAGAAGCCCCCAATTTGAAAGGTTTCAAATACAAGGAAGGTAATTTTCTATCTTTAAAGTCGCCCCTTCTGCACAATGGCGGTAAACTCATTCCGGGTATCCATTTAACTTATTCCACTGAAAACTCACTCCGACGTTTTAATTATTGTTTAAAGATGGTTTCAATAAGATTTGTGGAATGTTTCATTTTGGAGTTAGTATATCGAGCCCACTCACTGTGTTTTGCTTTTTTTGTAGTTCAACAAAGTTCAAACGGATGTAATATCAAGTATGTAACATGCACGATTTGTCTTATATGCATTTCTATCTAAATTTGTTTTGAACTATCATTTGTTATGCGTTTCAAGAATAATTACAACAATGTTCAAGTGTTGCGAAGGATTACGGTGTTGTTTAACGCTTAGCATGCTGGGTAAAAATTTCAGCAGACGATATTTTGAAATAGCTTTTTTATATAATTTTTTCCCAGAAAATAGAATAAAAAATTTCATGCAAATTGTCTCCACAGAAGACAACTTGCATAGAATGACAAATGATATTTTCTGGGAAAAATAAGAAACCATTAGACATTTGTTGTCTGCTGAATTTGCCAATAGCACTGTTAGTGTTAATAATTATTCTAGTGACATGTGTATTCTGCATTGAAAATCAGCTTCAGTTTTATTTTGCTGACGTAGCACTTCATATTCCACCAGGACTTAATCGAATAAGCTTCAGGTCAAATGACCCTTCACTCATAGTTCCACATTTGTATCAAGGTGATCGAGTCTTTCTTGAATTTCAGACCTATATGAACATGCATCTAGTAGTAGATAACGTGACGTATTCAAATGATGGTGCGCCAGACAGCATAAACGTTACGCTAGACAATCTACTTTTGGGATCTTTCGAAACCCATTCAAAGTCTAACTGGGGAGAACACTGGAATGATTTTTACGGTTCTTCACAAGTTGGGAAGAGGATCCCCGTGCAACCTGGAAAACATGTGCTTTCATTTATAGTGGATAGTTCGGGAGACTGTTATGGTGTTGAACTAGGAACATTATATATAACCATAGACATGCATGTAGACTCAGATAATTTCTGGAAACATTCTGGGCACAAATTTGCAGAACAAAGGCAAGAATGTATAGTAAGGGCTGTTGATAAAGTAGAGGACAGTCCAGCGACTTCAACAACTACAAATGCAACTGCAGGGCAAGCAAGTATTACTGAAGCAGATATGTTTTCTGCTGTATCATCACAGGCTTCTACTGTGAACATTTCCTCAACGACGACAACAGCCATACCATTTTCAGGAACAACAATCATATCTTCTCCAGGAACATCCACTACTATAGTTTCTTCATCTTTGACAAGAAAGTCATCCATTAGCACAGAATCGTCTACCATTCCAACTACTATCGCACCAAGAGCTGTTACATTATCAACAAATCCATCGAAAGTTATATCGTCTTTGCCTTGGATGCTGTTAACCAGATTAAAAAATATCTCAACCAGTATTGTTTCTAAAAGCGCATCATCAGTTCCCAGTATTTTGTTTCCTACGACTACGATCGCTATACCTCATAAATCTTCTATTAAGAAAACAATAGCCGTGCCAACCCCTCTTTCTGCAAGTGCAGTGCTCATAAAACAATTGAGTTATGAAACAGAATGCCTTGATGAGATTAATGTTCGAATCCAGTTCACCCGACTAGATCTAGCTGGAGCCAGAATTATTGTTAGCCCGTCTAAAAACAAGCTACATCAACAATATAACGACAGATTCTATTTACAAGGAAAAACAACATGTGGTTTAGATTCATGGCAACTAGGCAAAATAGATGGCGATAACAGAGAATTTCAGCATCTTGTACCACATGATATTGTTACATTGAAACTAGAAAATGAAAAGCGTGATGTAACAAAATTTCCGTCAAAGATTTTACCATTTGTCACTCCAATAATAAAAATCTCATTCAATATCAGTACGGAAGTAAATCTACACAAAGCGACAACTCTATTTGTTTTAGGTCTTGTTAATGTAACAAAGGAGACATATATTGGATTACAATATAATACAGGTCCCATGGATACGGAATTTATAACATTTTCTCCAACGCGCCATATAATGGGTTGGAGCATTCCCGATTTACGCCACGGGGAAAACAGATTTTTCTTGCATTTTGATACAAGTTCTAACACCATCATGTTCGACTTTCTGAAACTGGAAATTATACCAAAGGTACAGAGGAAGAAAATGGTCATACTTGCCGACACCAACCAAGTCAGAATTAAAGGGATTTTGAGTTTAGGTAGATCAGGTATGACTATTACTACAAATAAGCCACCATTTGGAAATGTGGAAAAGATGGTGATATTTCATAAATCTAAAGACGAGCTAAGATACCATGTAATTTTAAGTGTGAAAGCAAATGGTGCCATCAGTATATATCACAGTCATACCTATAAAAACCAGTTTCGTTCTTCAAAGCGAGCATTTACAGATGTATCAAGATTTTTATTTGGGCGTGAGTCAGATCAACCTAATGATGATGGTCATATATCGTCATTACACTTTAATATAAAGACATTTGTCTTCAATATTGTATATAAAGATGGATCGATCTTAATAGCTCAGCTCATCCCAACCGAGACAAATACGCAATTACTTGTAAAAAACCTGTATACGTTCGATGAGAATATGAAACAATCACATATGCAGACAATCACTTTTGAGTCTGTACACGTGAATAATTATCTTGCAGCGGTAAACGAGATTTCAGATGGACAAAGTACGGTTAGTGTTATGGCAAACTTGACTCATTTGAATAATAGATATACATATACGTTTCGTAAAACCTCTCCTACTAACATATATCTTACAAGTGAAACTATTGAATTATTGTTTCCATTAAAATAATTATTACTTCGTAGCTCGTGTTTGTATGTTGATTTATCTCAACTTAACCCATTTAAGCCTAGCGTCCCATTAATGAGACATTGGCAAACAGTGTAGACCCAGATCAGACGCCGCAGAACGCGGCGTCTGATCAGGGTCAACACTGTTTGCATTAAGTACAGGAATATATATAAAAAATAGTGATAAAAAAACTAACCAAACATTCCTTATAATGGAAATGGGCTCGTCCAAAGAACTGAGGTAAGAGAGTCTACTCGGCATAAATGGGTTAACAGGAGCTTCATTGGGTTAACTAGGCCTGCTCTAACCAAGACTAGCCTATGCAAAATGACAAGAACAGGCGCAGATTTTTTTTTCTTTAACGGGAATAGAGAAACAAACTCTCAGGGAAAGCAACCCTGACAAATTGTTTAGCTTTCTGTTTTGCCTCCCTTCTGAAAAGGGATCTACTCTAAAAGGAAAGAATTTACCCCCAAAGTAGACAATTTTTCGGAAAGTGATTGGTGTTTCAAAAAGCAAACAGGAAGACACAAATGGTGTTTCCCTTCTCAGAATAGAAATTCCGCCAAGTGTTTCGCCTTAAACAGAGTTTATTTTTTATTTTCATTTTTATTTACGACAAGCGGACTACCGGATCGGTTGCCATGTAACATTACGTTTGTGGAGTACCGTCCAAGCAACACGTACTGCTGCCATGTTTCATTTGAACACTTCAGGAGATGTCATTTGAGGTACAACGTAAGAATAAACAACCTCGTGGGGGGTGTAACTTGGGGGCAATTTTGGTACGGGTGTGCGAGCCAGTATTTCGAAACCTACACCATTCATATACCTGGTCTTTGAAAAAACGGACCCATTCATATACTAGATCATCTGAAATGTTGACCCATTCATATATTGCCTGTTGATATTTGTACCCATTTATTGCTGGTAGTTAGACAAATAATGCAGTCAATTCATTGAATACCAAAAGAACAAGCAGCCTCAAAAATCTCTGAGTGAAAAATATGTGCATATACCGGGATGTCAGAAAAGTGGGGCCTTTCATATAACAATCGAGAAAAATTGGGTCAGTCATATACTTTTTGTTGAAAAAAGGGGGCCAATCATATACCTGGCAGCGCTGAAAAAGGGGGCCATTCGGCACGCACATCCGTACTATGCCATATATAGGAAATTACCCCCGCGAGTAAACTACCTTTTGACATGTGCGCCCAGTAGAGGTTCGGATCAGCATACACATTCCGCTGACCTGGGTCTTCGCTGTCTGTAAATGCGATAATTACGATATAAGGAATCCTGCGGCGTCTGATCTGAGCCTATACGGTTAGCTCAAGCCTGTCTGTTCCAGCACTTAAATATTTTGCGGCAATTTTTGCCATTTTCCCATAGCAGTTTCAGGCATCATTTGGTTACCAATGGAATTAAATTGTCAGACAGGCTGAACTAATAACATTTTTCAGTCCAGCAAGCGCTGAATAATAAAAATATGTATTTTAAGTCTTAATGAAAATATTGCTATATACACCCTGATGAGACTGTATAGTAAGACTGCCTTTTGTGTGTCTCCGTTTTGATCCGTCTTCAACTGCTTACACTTATCAAACTCCATGATTTATATCATATCAGATTAAAAGATTATGTCTCCACTTATCAAACCGAGCAATGAATTACGACAGATTTTTATTGCTTTTTATATTCAAAGACAAGTGAGCTGGGGAACAGCATTTCCTACAAGATTGTACATGATGTGTGCCCAGCGAAGACTCAGATCAGCCTGTGCACCCGTGCAGTGTAATCAGAATCTTCGCTGTCTGCCTGAAGACGTTTGGGGTCCTTGAGTACCCACAGTGCCGTGCGACGACTGATTAGACTGCGCGGATCTGAGTCTTTGCTGGCGCACATGAAATCTTGCAGGAAATGTTTGCCCCGGCTGAAATCATAAATGATGGTTAGTTAATTAACAATGCTGCAAATAGATAAAACGATGCAGCAAAGGTATGCGTATGTACACACTTTCATTTAGTGAAGAGAAAAGATATGGATCAATGAGTATTTTGACATAAATGCTTAATGCTTATCAGCTCTTTAGAGAAAAACGGGAACAGTCTCCATTGTCTTGTTGTTTGTTTATTTATTTATTTATTTTTTAAATAATGAAACTTTTGTTTGTTTTCCTGCACACCAAGCCCCTTCATAAAAGGAGTATCTTTATTTTAGAAGAGACACGTTTTAGGTGGAACGAATACATTTTCAAAGGATTCAATTCTGACAAAATCGTTTTGCCGTCCTTCTGAAAAGGTTTCCTATTGTCTAAAAGGAAATAGTTCGAACTTAGATTAGCTCCTTTTGCCGAAATCCGTTTCAGACTGCATGCATTTGTCATCTGCTATAACAAGCTATCAAATGGCAAGAAGTTTATACGTAAAGTTGAAAGACTGAATGTCAAACAGCGTTGATCCAGATGAGACGGCTCATCTGGATCTACGCTGTTTGCAAAAGCCTATTATTATCGCCTATGGCAGTGAAAGAGTTAAGTCTTATTTACACAAGCAAAATTTCCATAGTGAGATATGTTTCTTAAAGAAAAATTTACCTGCATAATTGAAAAAATATGCCAAAGTTTCTTGGTCATATTCGAGTGGTTAAAATTTTGGACAGGAAACAAAATTCTTTCTCCTAGTTCACGTGTCGAACAACGCGATACTCGTGATAGAAAATTTGTCGGAAAGGCTTTATTATTTGAGCCGCCCGCGAGAAAAAGGCTATTCGGAAATCCTGTCGAATCAATTTTTTCAGTGCGCATACATTGCACCCGGCTGCTTAGCGAGGCCACGTCCACATTACGAAAACACGCCTATTCAAATATATGGAAAATTTCACCACCAAAAACTGAAAATTTTCAGATAAAAACTCTGATATTTTTCATATTTCTACTCGAAACATAGATTGTGGGTACCCGTTAGAACCGCCTCGGCGAGGCGGTTCTAACGGGTACCCATAATCTATGTTTTGAGCAGAAATAAGAAAAATAATGTATACCCCTGTAAACCCCAGTTTTACTATATAAAAGTGGGGTTTTAGGGGGTCAAAATTGTTTAGGTGTGTTTTCGTGATGTAGTATTTGGCTGATATTTCCCCTTGGCCTAACGCTTACGAGAGCGAACAGCATAGGTTCTGGTGAGACTGCACGGATGCACAGTCTCGCCCGAATCTTTGCTGTTCCCATATGTAATAACGGCTCTTCTTTCATGGCACGACCATATCATTTGCTAGTGGATGGGGGAGTGGGGGGCGGGGTATGAGGCAAAGATGTCGTATATCCTGCGTCACCGGGGCGCCCAGTTGAAACTGGGTTACAGTTGGGCAAGGGCTGGTATTCTTCCAGCAGGTAAGGGTAGAGGAGGAATGCTTTTATTCCTTCTGTTTCTTCCCTTTCATTCATTTTCCTCTTTCTCCCCTTTCCCGCTGTTTCACCTCCTCTACTATCTCTTCTATCTCTCTTTTCCCTTTCTCTGGGAGACGACACAAAATGATTCACAAGGGTTGGCGTGTCATTAAACCCCAACATAATCAATATTAGTTGCTATGATAAAGCAGCCACTCCGTTTTATAAAGTGCACTCACACACCAAACCGATACTCAGAAGAATTTTTAAAACACTGTCTCTGCAATTTGCAAGGCACAAGAAATAAGTGTGATTCCTATCCTTTGCACACACACACACACACACACACACACACACACACACACACACACACACACACACACACACATATATATATATACAGTGTGACTCGACTCCTATCATCGTCTTTCTCCTCTGGAATTCGATCGGAAGAAAATATTCATTTTAGTTTGCATAAAACAACCGTCAGTACTGACGCAAATATCTACATATTCATTGCAGGGTGTCTTTTTTGAACTAAAACTCATTCAAACATGACATCTACTAAATTGCTGGGCTACTAAATTGCATTGACACATTCTGTTTTGATTTTCAAGAAAACTAGATCACTTTCGTCTAAAGTAGACATGGCAGTAAAAAAGGGTTGAAAAGCCGGATTCTTTGCAGTAGATGCAAACTCTGATAACCATTGAAAAGTATAAGAAACACTGTAATACTCACCCCGAATCGGAGACGAAACAACAACAAAACGTGTGAGACTTACCATCACGAAAACACGCCTATATAATTTTGACCCCCACTTTTATATAGTAAAACTGGGGTTTACAGGGTTATACATTATTTTTCTTATTTTGCTAAAAAAAACATAGATTGTGGGTACTCGTTAGAACTGCCTCACCGAGGCGGTTCTAACGAGTACCCACAATCTATGTTTTGAGCAGGAATATGAAAAATATCAGAATTTTTTTATATGAAAATTTTCCATTTTTGATTGTAAAATTTTCAATATATATGAATAGGCGTGTTTTGTAATGCCATTGTAAATCACGTGATTGTCAGCCTTGTCCATCGTCACGATATGACGAATAATGTTGAAAAAATAAAGAAAAAGAAACATCATCATTATTTCAAATTGAATTGTAACAATTTGATCAAATTCACTCTGTTTTAGGTGAATTCAATTAAATTGTCCTAATTCTTGTCTCTGGAAGAATTTTAACTCATTGTAAATTGTAACAAACCCAGGAGATGACTTTCAGACAAGCTAAGGCTTGCCGTCAGAGCCTGGAAAATAATGTATTGTTGTAAATTATGTTGTATTTGAAGCAACCAAAATAAAGTTTAAACCAACAAAATGGCATGTGCGCCCAGCGAAGACTCAGATCAGCCTGGACATTGCTAAAGACGCAAGCTTTCCTCATGCGGACAGTGCTGACTCCGATCAGACTCGGCGGATGCCCAGGCTGATCTGAGTCTTCGCTGGGCGCACATGCCTTTTTGTAGGTTTTGTCATGCGCTGGCTCTGTTGCTGTGTGATGACCGTACATAGTCTCTCCGTTCTTCACCTTAGGGCATTTTTTTTCATTGTCCTTTGGATCATTGAGCCCATTCTGGTATCTTGGAAAATTGTGATCTGCTTAAGCTGGTATTAGTGGGGAGGGAGTTGGAATGGGTCTGTCATATGAAAAGTCTCAAACTAACTTTGACTGCTAATGTCTTTGTTTTATGAGTTCTTTGCTTATAGATTTTATTTAAGCGCACATTTTCCGGCTTGTTTGGACGTTGGACACATCACTGTCATAAAACCATGACCCCGTCCCAGGAAATATTCTTTATAAATCTATTTTACGTACGCGTATGTACATAAACCATTGATATCATAGTTAAGAACAATCATTTCCGCATAATTTGCAACAATTTTCAGGAAATTCTATCAAAGAGCAAGGAAATGGCATTTACTGAAATGAATAAGGGGTCTAAATCAACATTTGCGTATGAGTAGCTTTCCTTTAAAAGTGCATTTTGGACAAAAAAATTTAAATTTATGCATTTGTATTACATTCAGTCGACAGGAGAATAAAAATGCTGTAAGGACATGTTTCAACTTTAAATGCATAACAGAGTACACTGTCAAATTTCTATACAAAAGACATGACGTTTTTGACATTTTCATTCCTCTTCTGACGGAATGCACTGAATTTCTATGGGACATTTATTGACATTGTTCTGTTAAATAAACGGTTTTAGGAGATTTCATCTGTATGTGGTACAAGGAGGTTAAGCCAAGCAACACTTTTTTTTTCGAAAAATTCAAGTGTCAACGACCAACGCCACTTCAGATATAAACTCTTTAAATTCCCTATATTTTTCATTCAAAGACAGATAATTTGAGACGGAAAGCAATTCAAATTCAGCTTGACGTCATTTGATTTAATTTTGAATTAAATAACGTTGTGGTTTAACTCAAAGACATTTGTGCGAGACATTTATGAAAAGTAAAATGACATTTTTTATACAAAGCGAGTTATGACTGGAAATGCTGTTTTAATTAAGGGCTCATAACTCCATAATTCATGACTGCGATTTTTAAAAACGGATGTTTGACAAAAATGACCATGAAAACAGAACAACACGCGTCGGTACCCAAAACTCGAAACTGTATACTTATTGCCTTTGATTATCATTACGAAAACACGCCTATTCAAATATATTGATTTTTTTATCATCAAAAACTGAACATTTTCATATAAAAACTCTTTGATAGTTTTCATATTTCTGCTCAAAACATAGATTGTGAGTACTCGCTAGAACCGCCTCGGCGAGGCGGTTCTAACGAGTACCTACAATCTATGTTTTTGAGCAGAAATAAGAAAAATAATGTATACCCCTGTAAACCCAAGTTTTGCTGTATAAAAGTGGGGTTTAAGGGGGTCAAAATTATATAGGTATGTTTTCGTGATGTTTTTGGAGCAAAGGGAATAACAACAGCGGTGCATTAAATGAACCTATCCCCTACAGACAAATTCATAAGAGACTTCCTATCAGGTTCTATTATTTCTAAGGTCTGGGTCAGTGAATCTGTACCTGGTCTGACTAAAACTAAAATACTTGTTTGGCTGTCGTATGGGTAGTAAATGTCCAAGTTTATCTTATAAACCGTGTACAAAAATGACCATCCTTTATGGTCACCATTTTGTTTCCTTGTCTATGTGCTAAAATATGATGTGTAAACGTAGTTTTTCGCTCGTTGTACGCTTTGTTAGATCAATTTCGTATTCGGTATTCATGGTGAAGCAACAAATAATCAGTGATTACACGAGAATGGACAGAAAGAGTTTTACGATTTTCCCAGTAAAATCTTAAAAATGTTCAATTAATCCTTACAACAGTCTCGGCTTATTCAACAGACGACACATTAGTGGTATTTTCATTTTTTTTTTTTTTTTTTTTTTTTTCATATTTTCTCCAGAAAACAGGTTTGGAGATGTTATGTCAAAAATGTATTTAAAAAAAAATAAATAAATAAATAAAGTATTTCTATGTTTCGTCTGCTGAAAATTGTACTCAGCATGCTAAGCGTTAAAAATGTTATAAGTGCTCGATATTAGTTTGTGAGGAAAATGTAATTACATCAAATCTAAAGAATCCGATAGGCTGAACCACGCCAATTACTTTGTCCCTCGCTAATTATGATAAATCATATAATAATAACTTTTATTAATGGTAATTGTAATATTAATTATCGTTTTTTATCATTATATTAATAAACACACACAAGAAGAAAAAAATGCCACCACCACCACAACAACAACAAGAATGTGACACAAACGAAAACAAACAGCAGCAAACATACAAACAAAAACAAACAAACATAAACATCAACAAGAACAAAAAGACAGGGTTATAAACAAGAATTTTGTTATTTATTATATTATCAAATGACTGTATGGTCAGAAAAGTGTATAAAGTCTAATCTGTCTTGTCACACTGTTAAATGTATGTAATAATAATGTGCTTTAAACATTAACGTGGGCCGGTCAAAAAGTGCATGCGTCAGTCCTTTTTTGTTTGTGTGAGCAAGTCAGTTTACTAAATGTGGATGTGTCTAAAACTACTGGACGAGTGACAAACGGTGTAGACCCTGATCAGCTGCCGCGTTTGTTGGTGTCTGGTCTGGATCTACACTGTTTGACTGTCAGAATACTTAATGTAAATACGGTATACATCAGAACCGTAATCTACTGGACAAACGGAATGTCTGTCATTAGAAACTAAAAGTAGGCCTGCGTCACTCACATGAACAAAATGTGTTGAGACGTAAATATTCAGTGGTGAAGCTATCGTATTAGCATAGCTTGTGGGTAAGGGTATTTAGGGCTTGTTCCTTCTGTCATAAGGACTTGCTATCAACAAAACTCTTTGCAGGTGTTTTAGAGATGAGTTGCCATGTTTCATAAAAAAACATAAAGTTGATAAAGAGACAACCACAAAAATATTATTCTCAAAAAAAAAAGTTTGGAAGAGATTTGTTTAAGAAACAGGCCTTGGCTATCAAGCAGGTGGATATAAAACAAACAAGAAAATCAGATGTGGATCATCCAAGAAGCATTTGCAACGTTTACTGCAACTTGTTTGATTGAATAAGGACCACACTTTATTTAGCTGGTTTTCCATTATAAGCCTGGGGTGGGGGAGGGGGAGGGGGAGGGGGGAGGGGAATTTGGTTGCCACTAGTATCAATCAAACTAGCTGACCCGTAAGAAAACGATAAGTTGACAGACCTATTTCCAAAGTGATAGTACCGCAAAGTTTGGCTCAGATTGCTTCGTTGAATTCACAGAAGTTGTTTCCAGTTTTAAAACAGGTTGAATCCTGGACTAGTTGTCATTGCAACATTTCAACTTAAACTATTATTGTGCGAAACTGGACCTGCATCAAACAGGACCAAGGGCGAGGGTTGAGCGCTAGAAAAGCAAGTTTACTGCACCAGTTTTTTGTAACCACTGCCCCCACCAACTACAGGGAACTGAGGTAACAACGCCTTTTCATCAATCACAGCCTTGCCAAAAGCTCTGCACTGTAGAGATCCGCGGACAGTGACATCCTCGAACTTTATAAACAGTAAATTCCACGGTGATATATATACGCTCTAGCACACACCTGCCACTTACCCGGTACCTCGGTACTGCAGTTAAACTTAAAAGGCCATGACCCAGCACCATGATATACCCATCCCAATCCCATAGGTGTCTGTTTGTGTGTATGTTGTGGAGGGAGGGGCGGATGGGTCAGCAGTGGTTATAAATGACTAGTGCATTAACGCCCAATAGTTTAACTCTGTTGACCGTTTCAAGAGACGGTTTCTATTGCAGGTCCTCTTCGATTTGTTCCGTCTGTTACCGTTAGGGTTCTGTTTTGTGATGTGGTTTTGTACCATTCAAAATACAGTCGACT
Source organism: Anodontia alba (assembly GCA_964016985.1). NCBI lineage: Eukaryota > Metazoa > Mollusca > Bivalvia > Lucinida > Lucinidae > Anodontia > Anodontia alba. Next base: position 44,210,968 of record OZ024822.1, read on the forward strand.
CTCGTTATCTCGAATTTCAAGTGACCCTCTGAAACACTTCGAGATATCCGTACCTCGACATATCAGATTTTCAGAATTGAGGAAAATATAATTCGAACATCCACATTTAACAAATTTATATGTAATTGGACTCTTAACGTTAGAGATATATCGAAAATATTGTGGAAAAGAGGAGAAATTGCTCCTTAGGAGCAATTTCTCCTCTTTTCCACAATATTTTTTACTTGTTGTTAGATTTTCATGTTTAGGCAGGGACCAGATTTTCACTTCGAGATAAGCGGTTATTCGAGATAAGCGAGTTCGAGATAACGAGAGTCAACTGTAGTAAAAGAATGTACATGATCTGCCAAAATCATAGAGCATAGTCTAGTTTTATACCAATGGTATAGGCGTTGCATGTGCGTAACATGCGTGAGAAGAATATCTACAGTTAAGGGATAGTAACATTAAATACAGTTGGACCTCGTTATCTCGAACTCGCTATTTCCAATTACCGCTTATCTCGAAGTGAAAAAATGGTCCCTGTTTTAACATGAAACTATGACAACAGGTAACAAAATAACGTGGAAAGGAGCAATTTGTCCTCTTTTCCACATTATTTTATATATATATATTTCTAACTTCAGGGGTCAAATTACATATTCATTGTTAAATATGGTTGTTCAATTTATTGTTTTCCTCACTCTCTTAACTCTGATATGTCGAAGTACGGATATCTCGAAGTGTTTAAGTGAGTCCCTTGGAATTCGAGATAACGGGAGTCGACTGTAGTTTGTTTCCTTATTATAGGGGCTGCTCTTAAAGGACAGAATTTGCTTGGAGGAAATTCTTTCCATTAAGAGTAGCCCCTATTTTTGATGTGTTTCTAGGCATACTTTTTCAAGATTTTTCTAGGTGTGCGTAAAGATAATTCCGTTCTGATTAAACCACTGATGTTCGCTGCAATGCAATATATTTCTGCCAAACATCGAAGGCGCTGTCTTGCTTCTTGGATTATGGCAGCAGAGATAACCCGATTGAGGCGCTTACCCGGGATAGCCCCTCCTGCCTGATGTCTGCGACTGTTTGGTTTTGCGAGTCATGAAGCCTTATATGTACTCATTTGGAGATTTCTATTGTTTGTTTACACCTGCTTTTTAGCATTTGTCCTTCAAACATTGGGATTATTACAGAAACATTCATGTAACCACCACACTAAAATTGGCACAATGATATTTTGATTTTAGAAGGACTCGAATGGGCTTAAAGGACAATTGTTACAATTCCGGGGGTGGGAGTGGGGGAGACAACTCTGTTAAAATGCTTTGCTTCCTTCTGACATTGAGTCTACTCTTGAGAGAAAGAATTCACAAAAGTTGTCTCCCTCGTAAACATAATTTTTGGCTTTTGTTACTGTAGAATACATGCTGTAATGCTTTTTTGAATGACCCTTAAATCCTCAATCATTTTGTTGAACATAAGACATTATGACAGATAGTAATTATGAGAAAATATTGCGCATAGAAGTTTGCAGCTTAAACGATCTGAGGATTTTATAGTCTTAGCATGCATGCCATGATGGTTTGCAAAATTTTATTGCTAATTACAATATTACTGAAAGGATCCTCATGCCAGCAATTAATCGAACAGGAGATAGAGAACTACATTAATGTTGGGGATATTGGACGTAAAGAGCTTATGAAAAGACCACATGCTTCTGGAAATAGATCAGTACATATGTATGAAGGTGACAATATTAAAATAAAAATATGTCCATCAGAACCTGTTGGTATTACGATTGACAGAATGCTTTATTCCAATGATGGACCTAAAGATCTATTTACAGTACACATCGATCGAAAAAAGGTAGGAACATTTACGGCAGAAAGAGCAGATTTCGGATATGGCAGTTTCTGGGATGTGTTCAAAAATTCTAGCAAAATCGGGTCAGTTGTTTCTCTTACTCCTGGAGAACATATTATTAAGATTACAGCGGAATCAACTGACTTTTATGGCACAGAATTGGACAAAATTGTTCTTCGGACAGATACTAATATCAACGAATATTCTTTCTGGTGTAATGTAGCAACTACTGTAACCACTGTTTCAACAACACCCACTAGAGGTGTATCTACAGCAACCGAAACACCTTTAACAAAATCGCAGGATAGTTTGCAGAAAACAAGGGGATCATCTCCAAGAAAGGTAGAAATAAAACGTAAAGAGGACAGCTCACAGAAACAAACGGCTTCTGTTTCTCAAAGAACAGAGGCAAGAACATCTTCCTCAACGCCAACAACACCAGTGTCTGTTTCTTCCTCAACACCAACATCACCAGTGTCCGTTTCTACTTCAAGCAGCTCTGTATCAACTGCGAAGGCTTCGTTGGAAAAATTACCTTTTATACAGCAATTAAGTTATCAAACAAAATGCTTAGATGTGTCGAATGTCAAAGTCAAATTTAATTCCGTTTCATTGAAAGGAGTGCAAATAATATCGAAGGCGTCAACAGTACCAAGAAAGGATAAGGACGTTTCTAATGTGGCAGGTCAAGGGAGTGACATTAAGACATGTAAAAGCACTATCTGGCAAATTGGCTTGGTGGATGGCAAAACAGTAGAAACTGGTGTGCCTAGTAATAATGCTGTCATTGTGTACAACGCAACAACAGAAGACGAACAGAAGCTGTCTTCCCTCACGACGATAGATCCTACACTGACAAAGAAATTGACACTACGATACACTGTACCATCTAATATCACTACAGAACGTAGTTCTATCTATTTCACTATTGGACTTATAGATATTGATAAAGAAACCAAAATTGGCGTACAGTATTACGATCACATCAACAGAAAACAATCAGAAACGGAGTTTGTTATGTTCAAACCAAAGCAGCGTGTTATTGGATGGGCACTTCCAAGAAGAGCCGTATCTCCCAGTTTACGAAACAGAATTGATATTTTCTTTGACAATACTTCAACAACTCCTATAAAGTTTGACTTTTTGCGTTTGGATCATACGCCTAAAGATACAAAACAGAAAAATATACCACTTGTAAGACTACGTAGATTTAGTATCACAGGGATGCCTTACAAGTCATATAAAGATAAAGTTTTACAGGAATCGAAAGGTATGAATGTATCCATAGATAGTGGGCGCCCGACTGGCCATCTAGCTAAAGTTAAGATAGTCAACGTACAAAGGGCGAGAAGAATTGGTCCAATCTGGAATATGCTGACAATAACAGATACTGGCGAACTATTTCCACTTCATGAAAACAGACTATCAAGAAAACACAACAGAGAAGCAGAAGGAAGGACAATTGATAATGTTTCAGGATTTGTGCTAGGTGATCCGGACAATCCAGTAATAAACATTAACATAATTCGCCGCAGAAGTGAAATAGTGATAACATTTGCAGATTCAAAATATGTACGGCTTACTTACCACCCTGAAAAGTCTAGAACAAAATTAACCATAAGAGAATCTACCCTTAAAGACAACTCTATAACGTTCCTTTCAACCTATTTAAATGATAACATAGCAGCAGTGAATAAGATACAAGGTGCTAAAGGCGAAACGAAACCTATAATTGGCAGTTTGGATGGCATTCAAGGACAAAAGTTCGCGTTTCTAAAGACATCGCCGAATCCATTGTTCTATGCAAGTGCTGAATATGAACTTGTCTTTCCGGAACAAGAGATACCTAAATAAATAAACATGACCGGACTAGTTTGTGACATGATGTGCAACGTAAGGAAAGGGTTCTGATGCCATATTCGGATAAGAAAGCCCAGAATAGTATGTTCATGTAGTCTTTTCAGGGCCTTCTTTGCAGAATCAACAAATACTGTGAAGTACGAGCCGCAATGTCAGGAAACGTGCCTTTGGACTTGTGCTTCCAGCAAAGATTCAGATCAGCCAGCATTCTCACAGTCTTATCGGAATCTTCACCGTGTGCATTGTAGATAGGCAAGGCTGCAAAGTTTCTAAATGCGGACAACGAAGGCCCTGATCAGACTGTGTGGATTTGTGTCTTTGTTGATTTGAGTCTTCGATGAGGCACATGTCAGATGGCGCGTTTTATCGCCGCCGTGCGGCTCATATATCGATGAAAATAGAAGATCATTATCAGATTACGCCGATAAGCGGGCTAATCTGATAGCTATGCTGATTGTATATGGGATCTGGCGGAAAGATTCCTTTTCTACAGCGTACATTACTTGTAATGTTTAAGGAGAATGAATACACTTTCAGGGCGGCAACTGTCAAAATTGGTTTGCATCCATTCTGAAAAGGGGTCTACTCTAAAAAAACAGAATTTGCTTCCTGTGGGGGAACATGGAATGCAGTAAACCAAACGGGAAGTCACAAAAGTTGTTTCCCCTGGCGGAAAATTTTCCAAGTGTATCCAATCCTGTTGTGCATCTATATCACTATATCTTCGAGCTAATGTAAACTTTGCAGACTGATGTAAATGTCCACATGCAATGTAAATATAAGATATCCACATGCAATCCCCCTTATCAGAAATAGATTTTCTCATGGTTAATTTTAATATTATGGTACCATGCTTATTCTTTATTTGCCCCGCCAATCGGGTATCGCGAAATAGTTTTGCTGACCTGTGCTCAGCAGGAGAGCTTCTAGTAAGATTAGGTCGTTTTATAGCCCGAAGTGGGTAAAAAATCTCACGAATAACAGTGGCAACGTCTCCACAAGACTGTAATACTGTTGATTAGGTGATTAAGACGTTAAACTTACATGCAATCGCAATGCCTGTTTCTGGGAAAAAAATAGCGTTTATTTTTTTTCAAAATGTTTTCTGCTGAAATATTTACCCTGCATGCTAAGCGTTCATAAACCTCATGTTACCTCATTGACCCTTCATATTTATGCATACATGCATTTGCAACAATATGGATGAAGTGTGATCAGGGTCTATACTACCTCCCATTCAGCCAGTACTTTTAGACCTATCAATAGGTATTTAAATGGCTTAATGCCTGATGTTACGTCTTTGTTTGGGCACTCTTTGGTTGAGCTGGTGGTTTTCTTTAACTCTGGGTGTTGAATTAGGGAGCCTATGTGCGAGCAAAACAAGAATAATGTATTTTTATAACATTTGAACCTAGTGTGAAGATCTGGCGCCAGTAAAATAGATTTAACCCATTGAAGACTGGAGACCCCTAAACGGGTAGCTGGCAAACAGTGCAGAACCAGATCAGACGCCGCAGAACGCGGCGTCTGATCAGGGTCTCCACTTTTTGCAAATAGTTCAGCCATTTTTCTTCTGGGCTATCTATACCATATAGCCTGACATGCCTAAAGTCTAAAATGGACTCGTCCAAAATATATGTGGAAGAGTTGATTCAGTATTTAATGGGTTAAAATCCGGTAGATTTTACTACTGACCGTTCAAATGCGGTGGCTGTAGTGTCGTTTGCTTTTTGTGTGTTGCCTTGTGGCTACTCGCTGCGTTTTGTTTCGATGCTTTCTGTTCGTAGTCTTACTGTTGTGTTAAGTGGCTCCTGTCTAGCATTGTAATCACCTTGTTGGGATAGATACAGCTGTTTACTTTCCGTTTTTTTTTTGTTTTTTTTTGTGCGCATGTACTGTCTGCCTTGGTCTAGGGGATAATGGTAGGCTATGTTCAGTGATTGTGGCGCTTCTTGGACATCTTCTATACTATTTTTGTGACTCGAACCATCACGAAAACATGCCTATGTAATTTTGACACCTTTAACCCCACAGCTATTTGAGAAATGTTTTATCATCATGCCTATATAATTTTTACCCCCTTAAACCCCACTTTTATATAGTAAAACTTGGGTTTACAGGGATATATATTATTTTTCTTGTTTTGAGCAGAAATATGAAAAATATCAGAATTTTTTATCAGAACATTTTCATTTCTTTGTGGTAAAATTTTCAGTGTATTTGAATAGGTATGTTTTCGTAATGTCTGCATTGCTTTAACCTGTTTATAGGTCACTAAAATTGTTATTGGTTATTTCGTGTTTCGTAATGTCAACAAGTTTAAGCTTTTTAAAAAAGCTTCCCGTCTTTTCAGCCCTTTTTGTGTCTTGAACTATGCATCTTTTTTAACCTGTTCATAGATAACTAATATTGTTTTGGGTATTTCGTTTAATAACAATTCTTAGACAAAGTTCTACACAGGTAGTTCTTGGAATCATTGACTGGTTCAGCATATCAAGTTATCGTATAAATATGATAGTTCTGATCTCTATGAAATATACAGTTTGACCCAATCAATGTTTTTTTTTTTTTGTTTTTTTTTTTTTTTTTTTTTTTTTTTTTTTTATTGTTTTTTTGTTTGTTTGTTGTTTTTTTTTGTTTTGTTTTGTTTTGTTTTTTGTTGTTGTTGTTTTTTTTTAACAAAAAAAAAACATTCCCAAATTAACCGAGTCACTGATGTGACAGTGTACTGTCATATTTTTCTTGTTTAAGTTTCAAAATACATACGCATGAGTGGTAAACTCGGGAACTAGCTAAAATGCATCAACGATATCTTGTTCCCATGCCGCTTCCGGAAACTCGAATGTGTTCTAAAGCCAAACAAAGGGAAGAATAGAGATAGAACACAAGGAATGGTTTGAGTTACTTGTAAATAACTATCGAGTTATGAAGAATTATAACCACGCTGTCCGTGCAAGTAAAATTTAAATTTATTTGATTCCCAACTTCCGCTGAAATCTGAATCGCTTTGATTTGATCTGTTAAGTTAAACTAAAGAGGGAACTGAATTTTTGATCTGGTATGTAAAACTAAAGAGGGAACTGAATTTTCATAGTTTTGTGTCAACGCGGAGAACACGTGGCATATTTTGTCATTTTGTATAAAATATGTACGTCTGCGATGCTTGTTCTGATGAAACGAGCAAAATTACTTTAACCTTTACCACTCTCTTCGCTAATTCAGCAGACGACAAACTGAGACATTTTGCATGAAATGTTAATTCCTGTTTCCTGGGAAAAATAAGAAAAGTTTCAGTATGCCGTCTGCTGAAAATTTTACCCATAGTGCTAAGCTTTTATACTGCCGGAGAGCACCATCCAGACGGATAATAATAAACATTCATTGCGAGCCAGCTTCAGGACTATAGAGGTTCTTCCATAGATATAGAGATGGTTCCAGGAAAACTTACTCATGTCTATGGTACACTTATCCAGGAAAGTTCTTAATCGTTATACAGTGAGCCTATGTTAGAGAGCCACCTTTGAGACTGATTTTAAATAGAAGTTAATTAGAAAAAGGTGTCTGTCTTATAAAGGTACATGTCATGTAATTTTACTAGCAAAATTACATGACATGTACCTTTATAAGACAGCCATCTTTCCACATCAACCACTAAGGTAATCTCAAAGGTGGCTTTCTTACACAGGTTTCACTGTATATATTATATACAGCTTTTTATTTATTTCCAATCAATAGTTAAATACATTTATCGATCATTTTAATATTGTTAATAATAAACAGAATAATTCTAGTACGTGTGATACTTTTTTTTTCTTTTTCGTTTTGGCTCGAAATGACATTATGTCATGCCAGTAGGCTTACATGGATTGAATCACATGAATGTGTAGTTCGATACAGCCAGCAAGATTTTTTAAGTCAGAAGTCTTGCGAACCCCGACTAGTACAGTTCTACCATAGTATTGTCAAAAATCTGGATTGTGCCCACAATCGAGCACATACGCAGACCGATTTGATTATCATAGATTTCGCTAAGGCCTTTGACAAGGTACCACACAGGAGGCTATACATAAAAATTAGATTATCATGGGATTAGAGAGTCCACACATGGCAGGATCAGCTCGTGGCTCTCTGAGCGCTCACAGTAAGTTGTTTGGACGGTCAAACCTCAGATTCAGTCCCTGCGTCATCTGGTGTCCATCAGTGATCGGTCCTATGACCGATCCTTTTTTTTTTGTGTGTGTTTTTTTTTTTTTTGTTTGTTTGTTTTTTTATTAATTATCATCCGGACAACATCAGATCTTCTGTTCGTTTATTTGCAGACGATTGTGTTTTATGTATACATGAATATTAACTCGACAAAGGATTGTTAAATTTTGCAAGAAGACCTGGATAGCTTGGCACGCTGACACCAGACTGGCAAATGAAATTCAATGTTGCCAAAATGTCACTCAATGAGAGTGACAAGCACCTTGCAGATTTAGCAGTATAGGTTTGACTATAGTCTGCACCAACAGACCTTTGAAGAAGTTCAGTCCGACAAATACCTTGGTATTACGATTACAAATAGTCTTGATTGTGGTCAACATATATCGAAAATTACCGCAACTAGGACTTTGGGCTTTCTTCAGCGAAACTTGGCTTTTGTACCTTGGCAGACAAACGATGCTCCATATAAAAAATTTGGTCCGGCCTAAATTAGAATATGCGGCACATTTTGGCATCTTCAAGTTAAAACTCAGATTACTCAATTGGAAATGGTGCAGAGGACGGCTGCGAGATAGGTCTGCAGGAGGTGGCAAAATACGAGTACTGTGGGGTTTACAGGGGTATACATTATTTTCTTTATTTCTGCTCAAAACATAGATTATGGGAACTCGTTAGAACCGCCTCGACGAGGCGGTTCTAACGAGTTCCCATAATCTATGTTCTGCACAGAAATATGACAAATATCAGAATTTTTTGTCTGAAAATTTTCGTTTTTTGGTGGTAAAAGTTTCAGTATATTTGAATAGGCATGTTTTCGTAATGTTTTCATAAGATCCATATCTGTGCTGTGTCTATTGATAAAGACACATGTCTGACCCCTGCTCCATTATAACGACAACCTAGAACAGTAAAGGGTAGTGATAACATCTCCAAAGGAGATTACTAAGACACGAAAGTATTTGCCTCCCTCCTTAATAGAGGCGATATTTACAGAAAATATATTGCCCTCAGACCTCTCAGATATCGGATATAAGTAAAGGGGGCGGGGGGGTGATAACATCCTCAAAGGAGACAACTCTGACGTAGAAGTATTTGCTTCTCTCCTTAATAGAGGCGATATTTACAGAAAACACATTGCACTCAGACCTCTCAGATATCGGATATAAGTAAAGGGGCCGGGGGGGTGATAACATCCTCAAAGGAGACAACTCTGACGTAGAAGTATTTATCTCTCCCTTTAATAGAGGCTATATTTACAATAATACGAGTACATTAATTGCACCAGAGCTCTCAGATATCAGATATAAGTAAAGAAAAGTGATTACATCTCCAAAGCAGATAACTGACATGTAAGTATTTGCCTCCTTCTTAATAGAGGCCATATTTTCAGGAAAAACATTGCACCCAGAGCTCTCAGCTATCCGATATAAGTAAAGGGGAGTGGTTACAGCTCCAAATGAGATAACTACTTAGTAGTTGCCTCCCTCCTTAATAGAGGCAACTTTATTAGGAAATACATTGCACCGCAGACTTTTCAGATATCAGCTATAAGTAAAGGGGAGTGGTTACATATCCAAAGGAGATGACGGACATAGTAGTTATCTTCCTTTTTTATTTAATAGAGGCCACATTTTCAGGACTCACACTACACCCAGAACTCTTAGATATTAGATATAAGTAAAGGGGGCGATAACATCTCCAAAGGAGATAACCGCGGGCCCCCGTAGTCTAGTAGATAGGAGAGTTAACTCGTAATCCATTAGGTTTCTCATCGCTGTGGTTTGAGCCTCGCTCGGGTCACAAGTGGGAAAGCCAAGTTTTGCTTACGGACGGTCAGGTGGTTTTTCCTCGGGTTCTCCGGTTTTCGCCCACCTTTGATGAACGATCGGCTCGATATAAGTGAAATATTCTGAAAGGGCCGTAAAACACAAATCAAAAAAAAGGAGATAACTCTGACATGGAAGTGTTTGCCTCCCTTCTCAATAGAGGCCTTATACATTGCACCCAGAGCAAATAAGTAAATGGGAGTGATGACATCCTCAAAGGAGATAAATCTGACATGGAAGTATCCCTCCTTTATAGAGGTCATATTTACAAGAAACGCGTTGCACCCAGACCTCTCAGATATCAGGTATAAGTAAAGAAGACTAATTACATATCAAAATGAGATAACATTGACATGGAAGTAGTCGCATTTCTTCTTAGAGGAGACTACTCGTTCTTTTAAGAATAGCCTCATTTTTAAAAGGTTTTAAATACATGTATTATGAAAGCAATTTCTTGTTTGCAAAACTGCTCTCTTAGCAGAATGATGGCAACAATTTTACAGGTGTTTCATTTATTTCAATGTTTCATTCCTTGATATGCATGCACATGTAATTAAAACATATTTCCAACGTCATGCACTTGAAGAGATTGGATGCAGTTCTAGGGGAGACAATTCAGTCAACTCTTTTTTGTGTCCCTTCTGAAAAGGAGTCTACCCTAAAAGAAAAGAATTTGTTCCCAAGAGGAGCCAATTCTTTCCATTTAAAGTAGACACCTTTTTCAGAAGGGGCTTTGTGTCCCAGAAAGAAAACAGGACATGTCAAAAGTTGTCTCCCTTCTAAAAGATGGCGGATAATGTACCAAATGCATTAGTCCCCTTAACTCTTTCGGCGCCAAATTTCAGACGACATTTGTCGTCTGCTTTTTTATTTTAAAAACTATCGTTTAGAAAGCCGTTTATATGTTAAGTTGAAAGACTGAATGTCAAACAGCGTAGACCCAGATGAGACGGCTCATTGAGCCGTCTCATCTGTATCTATGCTGTTTGCAAAAGCCTATTATTGTCGCCTGTGGCAGTGAAAGAGTTAAGCTAAATAATTAATTACAAACATATATTTATGTATATATTTCCTTGTGTTACAGCATTGTTAATGATGATTTACTTGAGTGGCAAGACGCGAAAATCTACCATATGGTATATGCGCCCAGCGAAAAATAATATCACCTTGCGTAATCGTTAAGTCAAATAGCCAAGGCTTCTAGAGGCGATCAGAGAATACTCTGTCGTGGAAAGGCAGTCCCTGAAGTCATTTTATATAGCTAGTAAGGCAATTTCTATTAGCATTCGAAGAGTCTTTTTGTCCTTTTTCTTCGTGAGTCTGAAATTAATGTCAGCCAACACCTAACAGTCATATTTCATATCAGTATTCAGTTGTTAGACATATTGATGTCACCTTGAAAATTCTGCTCGCTCACAGAATATACGCCAGCATGGACGTGCCGGCTGATCAGGATTTACGCAGGTCACGTGTGCCATCAATTGGTTTGCTATATGGAAGAATAACGCTGAATGCATTGAACCATTCCTTACTTGTCAACGCTGAATTGCCTATTGAAATAAGATGACTAGATACACCGTTAGAGTAGTCTTCTCAGTAAAGATGTTTTTGCCTCCCTTTTGAAAAGGGATCTACTCTAAAAGGAAAACATTTGCTCCCCGAGGGAGCAAATGTTTTCCTTTTAGAGTAGATCCCTTTTAAGATGGAGACTGGAGTACAGGAAAAGAAACAGGAAGTCACAAAAATTGTCTGCCTTTTCAAAAATGCCTGTAAATCTACAAGGTGAATCGATTCAGGTCAAGGCCGACAGAAGACGGATGACACAACATGAGAAAAATGTCCTAATTGCTCATGCCGACAACGGAGACCCTGATCAACCTGCTCAGCCAGCCGGGTCAGACCTTATAAAACTCTTTTCATGCTCAATTCAGCTGAGCATGTAATTTGTCTTGCCAATAAATGTCAACTTACTAACAATTGCAAATTTTTTCTTGCTAAACATAGCTGAGCATGAACATTTCCCTGCTAACAGACATGAAAATCATCACAAAAACATACCTATATAATTTTGACCCCCGTTAAACCCCACTTTTATATAGTAAAATGCATTGTTTTCCTTATTTCTGCTAAAAACATAGATTGTGGGTAATCTTTAGAACCGCCTTGTGGATACGAGTATCCATAATATATGTTTTGAGCAGAAATATGAAAAGTATCAGAGTTTTGGGGGCTTGTTTTTGTTTGTTTCTTTTTTGTTTGTTTTTTTGTTTGTTTTTTTTTTTGTTTTTTTTGTTTTTTTTGTTTTGTTTTGTTTTTTGTTGTTGTTTTTTTCTCTGAAAAATTTTCTGTTTTTGGAGGTGAAATTTTCTACATATTTGAATAGGCGTGTTTCGTAATATGCCATCTATTGTTGGCAGATTCGTATTTATTAGGAGATACAATGTCAGGCTCAGCTGAGTTGAGCATGATAAAAGTTTTGGAACCACGGGGCCTGATCAGGGCCTACCATGTCTGCCTACAGAATCATTGAATACTGAAAATTACAATATTGAAAAGAGAGGACATGATAAGACAGCACGAAATGCCCAGGTTAATCTGAGTCTTCACTGTCTTCACATGACATAAGGTACATTGTTTTCGGGTTTCATGTTTCCTTTATATGTCAGCTGCTTGATATATTTGTTTACAAATTAAACCAGTAATTTGTCAACACCAGATGAAAGGCAATTAATTTTATTTTACATCAATTAGTCTAAATAGTTTGAGCGTCCTCCAACAGAAAGGAGTCTTAGGGCATACATATAAAGGGGTATCATAAATCGGTCTGCGTCTTCATTCCCAGTCCATCCAATAGCAGACTGGATCCACTAATCACAACAAATAAGACGACGAACAGAACAAACACGAAAAACATACAAAAACAAAACAAAAAAGAAAAACATCACGAAAACATGCCTATATAATGTTGACCCCCTTAGACCCCACTTTTATATAGTAAAACTTGGATTTACAGGAATATACATTATTTTTTCTTATTTCTGCTCAAAAACATAGATTGTGGGTACTCGTTAGAACCGCCTCGGTAAGGCGGTTCTAACGTGTATCCATAATCAATGTTTTGAGCAGATATATGAAAAATATCAGAATTTTATCTGAAAATTTTCATTTTTTGCTGGTAAAATTTTCAGTATATTTGAATAGGCGTGTTTTTGTAATGAAAAAAAAAACGCAGCGACTGGCCTCAGTGCCACACGGAGAACAACCAATTCCAGAAGTACCGCCTTAGAACGGTCAGTAGTAAAAACTACAGCGGGGCTTAAATCGATTTTATTAACCCATTTAAGCCGAGTCGACTCTTCTACCTCAACTCTTTGGACAGGTCCATTTCCCGTACAAGGGGTGTCTGTTTAGTTTTTATCATTACTCTATGTGAATAGTATCTAATTGTGTTTTGGAGCAGTTGCCACATACAAAATCACTATATTTAAAAAGAGGACGTATGTATGCTGTATACATTTTTTCTAATGACTTCCTACTTACTCTAAACTTTAGCGCTCGCAAGAGATTAAGTCTTATCAATGTTTTTTTTTTTTTTTTCTGAAATACTCGTTACATGTTCTGCCCAATTACAGGTATTAGAAAAAGTAAGACCTAAGTGTTTGTGACTTTTCGTCTCCTTTATCATTGTGTTATTCATGTAGAGGGGAGTATGTACTAAAGAATTTTGGTTCCGTGAAAAACCCATGGAAAAGGTTTAGTTGGTATTGAATGTTACTAGCCATGCGTCTGCCCAATCAGAAATGGTTCTTAAGTCAGCGTTTAGTTGGGGAACCCGATTGTGTGGGGCAGTCGACAATAATGTATAAACTAGTGACGTCAGCGAAAAGGCGAATAACACCTCCAATGTACCTGAAAATATCATTAATATAGAACAAGAATAAAAGAGGTCCGAGAATAGAGCCTTGAGGAACGCCAGCTAGTACCGAGGCCCAATCAGAAGTTTCACCATAGAGGACCACCCGCTGCCTGCGACCTGACAGGTACTTAGAGAACCATTTAAGAATTTTTTCAGAGCATCCTATTCCCCATAGCTTATGTAGTAATCCTTTATCTTAACCTTTACCATTATCTGGGCAAATTCAGCAGACTGTGTGGATTCGAAAATGGAGGACATATATTGTGGAGGACAACTGTGCTATATTCCGTTGCTAAGGGTCAGTGACCGCAACTAATCAGATTTTCTAGAATTTCACTTAAAATTATTAGTGATCGATTCTTTTCCTATTTAGAAAGTTGGTCACTAATACGATTTACCTATATTTACCCTAAATATTAGGACACCTTAACTTCTTACAACACTTGTCCTCAAAAACGAACAGTCAAATTACTACCTGTTGATTAGTCAAAACCCTTGCCATGCTGAATACATTAACCCTTGTCATGCTGAATAAATTGCCACACCCACTTCTAATTTCAGCCAATCAGATTACTTGATCCAGTTTTTGTAAGAAATTCGCATATCTAATGACAAACAGTGCTTCGCCAACTGATCTGGATCTACACAGTTTGCTAAGATAGGGCATGTCGTGTTTAGCAAGAGAAGGGTTAAGATGCCCCGCACACCTCTAATTTTTCAGCCAAACAGATTACTAAATCCAGATTGTTGAAGCAAACTCACATATTTAATGGCAAACAGATAGATCTAGATCAGAAGCCAACTGGTCTGGATCTACACTGTTCGCAAAGACTGGGTATATCCGGATGCGGGATGACTAGGGTTAAAATTGTTGCTTGAGTGGCAAACAGTATAGACCCTGAACAGAGATCGCGTTCTGTGGCGGCGTACCCGATGAGTCAACAGTCTTCTCTCAGGCCTGTCCGTACCAGTACTTAGCGTCGAATTAAGAGATGATTTAGTTTTTTTTTTTAGAAAATAGTGAATGTCTTGGTCATACCTTTATAAGTATTCAGACAATCAGAATGGAGGAAACTGTACACCTAGATCAGACACCGCAAATGTAGCGTCTGATCAGGGTTTGCACTTTTTACCGATCATCCTCCCATCTAGCAGGCTTTCGACACATTAACAAGCAGTAAAATGGAATCTTCAACTTTTAGGACTTGTGTGGTAATAAGTTCAGATGACCGATTATTAGGGATAATATTGTACGCATTGATTAGATGAGCAACTGGCTGATCGGAACTTTCACTGTTCATACAAACATAATTATACTCCAAAGCCCTTTTAGTCTGATGTACCAGTTTGCAACTACATGTAATTTCAGTTTACATCACGAAAACATGCCTATATAATTTTGACCCCCTTAAACCCCACTCTTGTATAGTAAAACTGGGGTTTACGGGGGTATACATTATTTTTCTTATTTCTGCTCAAAAACATAGATTGTGGGTACTCGTCAGAACCGCCTCATCGAGGCGGTTCTAACAAGTGCCCACAATCTATGTTTTGAGAAATATGAAAAATATCAGTTTTTTTTATCTGACAATTTTCCTTTTTTGGTTGTAAAATTTTCAATATATTTGAATAGGCGTGTTTTCGTAATGAAACGGGCATGTAAGAGCCGTAACATTATCAAATGCACCTTCGGACAAGTGCGCTCAGTGAAGATTCCGATCAGCCTGCGCATTCGCGCAGTCTGATCATAATCTTCACTCAGCGCATTTTGGAAACGCAGGCTGATCTGAGTCTTCGTTGGGTGCACATGTCAGAAGTTACGTTTTTCTCACTCTGAGTATCATACCATAATTTTCGTGGGGTTTCTGAAATACCTGTATTTCAATCGAATTTAATTATCGATGATTATATGTTATAAATAAATACTGATCAACTCTACAGAAAGGACATAATGTGTTTATTGAAATGAGTTGTTCTTTCGTTTGTTGACAAACTTCAGGCATTAAAAACATCGCGTCATATGTTCGTGTATTATGAAATAACAAGCGAAATTCGATGTTTTTGGGGTCTTCGTGAACTAACGGAAGACTTGATGCACAAGTCTAACATTTTGGAGTAAGCACGTGTATTATATAGGAAATGCTGCCTCTAAAACAAACTTGAGTCGCAAGGTTAGAAAACGTACATACGGAAAAGCGAAGATTCAGATCAGCCTGCGCATCCGCGCAGTCGGATCAGAATATTTCCTAGATGCAATTTGGATATTCAATGATGCAAAGTTCTTTCATGCGGACAACGAAGACTCGAATCTGAATGCGCGGGTATGCAGGCTGATTTGAGTCCTCGTTGGCTGCACATACTAGAAGGTACGTTTTCTCACGTTGTGGCGCAACTTATTGACAGTCAGTTATATTATACGCAAAAGATCTTTATGATATTCTAGACCGGGATATATTTTATACTCTAATACCCAATAGCAACGTTACCAAAATGATAATAACAAAAATAACTATAATAATTTGTTTCCAACTAGTGCTATGTTACTAAAATGAGAAAGCTATTTATATTACTTTTGTACGTGTCCTGTTACGTTGGATGTACTTTTTCAACGGTAAGTTCGTGATATTTCAGTATATGTATTATAATGCAAGGGGAATTGATACACTTTTATGGGAGAAAACTCTGTAAGAATTGTTTTGCCTCCCTTCTGAAAGGGGGTCTACTCTAAAAGGAAAGAATTTGTTTCCAATAAGGAAATAACTATTTTAAAATTGTTTTACCTCCATTCTGAAAAAAGGATCTATACTAAAAGGAACGAATTTGCTCCCCTTAGGACTGAACCCCCGAACCCCCTTGATGTCTTTATATGATGTCATTACGAAAACATGCCTATTTTAAATATACTGAAAAGTTTACCACCAAAAAATGAAAATTTTGAATGAAAAATTCTGATACTTTTCAAATTTCTGCTCCTAACATATATTGTGTGTACTCGTTAGAACCGCCTCGGCGAGGCGGTTCTAACGAGTACCCACAATCTATGTTTTTGAGCAGAAATAAGAAAAATAATGTATATCCCTGTAGACCCCAGTTTTACTGTACAAAAGTGGGGTTTAAGGGGGTCAAAATTATATAGGTATGTTTTTGTGATGTTAAGGTGTCTAGCTATTGAAAGAATCCACACCGCTCTTGTAGTCACACTTCATACTACCAGTCATATTGATGTTGATGGTTAATATGAAGGAATATATTACTAGCGGGCATATGTGGAATGTCTACAAATTACATATAATATCATTTTTGAATTATCACTACAGGGCACATTGGTGTTTCATGGTAAGGGGAAAATGGTATGACTTCAGGTCATATAAGACATCCCATTACCAAAACATGCCTATTCAAATATATAGTAAATTTCACCTATAAAAACAGAAAATTTTCAGATTAAAAAAATGATATTTTTCATATATCTGCTCTAAACATAGATTGTTAGTACTCTTTAGAACCGCCTCGGTGAGGCGGTTCTAACGAATACACACAATCTATGTTTTGAGCAGAAATAAGAAAAATAATGTATACCCCTGTAAACCCCAGTTTTACTATATAAAAGTCGGGTTTAAAGGGGTCAAAATGATATAGGCGTGTTTTCGTGATGCTGGCGTCTTCGTAGCTAAATCAGATTTACCAAATCTGGTATTTCAGCTAAAAGAATACAAAGAATCTTTCAAACATCAATATGACTCCTAGTCATAAGTCATATATGCCCTGTAGTCATACTTGACCTCAGCTACAATCAAAAATGAATGCAACTTGTAGGCATGTTGTATTTAATTTTCCACATATGATCTGAAGTTATATTTTTTTCCACTTACCATGACACACCAATGTTCCCAGCAGTCATAATTCAAAACTGCCATTATATGTGATTTGCAGACATTATATGCCTGCTAGTCATATTTCCTTCATATTAATCATTGACATCAATGTGACTGGTAGTCATAATTCACTTATATACTGTAGTCATATTGAAAGTCATAATTCACTTATGCCCTGTTGTCATATTGAAACTGACATATATATAAATGCTGCTCTGAAATCTATTACATACAAATGAGGGTTAGGAAACGTCACATCACATACTTAATTGCTGAAAGAGATTACGAGTTTTGAAAACTTGTTTGATGATTACTGATGAGGTCAAATTGGTTGAAAGTAGCCGATCTGGCCCGGAAAACATTTGACACCAGAAACTTTCATTCTTGTGTGGTGTGTGTTTATTGCAATCTCAAGGGTCATTCTTTTTAGTATATATACAAATCTGTTCAAGCGTCTGTGCCGTAATTTTAGCGCTATGAATAACTGCATAAGTGACTTAAGAAGATTAGGTAGTATATGTATGATTTCATCACGAAAACATGCCTATATATAATATTGACCCCCTTAAACTGGGGTTTACAGGGGTATACATTATTTTTGTTATTTCTGCTCAAAAACATAGATTGTGGGTACTCGTTAGAACCGCCTCGATGAGGCGGTTCTAACGAGTACCCACAATATATGTTTTGAGCAGAAATATGAAAAATATCAGATTTTTTTATGTGAAAAATTGCCATTTTTTGGTGGTAAAATTTTCAGTGTATTTGAATAGGCATGTTTTCGTAATGTGCAATACACATGAACAGACACATTGTGTATTATTTTTATTAATATTATTATTATCATTACCCTGAAGATGTGGATGTTTGCATACTGATACCTTATTGCTTATGTGAGCGATTCAATTTTGAGTATTTTGTTACAAAACAGTACTTTGCTAGTACAATGTCTAGGTTCATGTTCTGTTCCTCTTAGATATGCCGTGACATGAAACTTATTTCTCCCCTGACTGTCTCTTAGAGGTCTATCGTTAAAAATCCCAGCTAGTATCTGGGTGAGAATCCCAAGGCAGGGATATGGGGCGGGTATCATCATGTATAAAGGTATACGGGGATCTGCTGCTGATTTGGATGTGTTTTAACTCTTTCTCCGCTAGTGGAGACTTTTGTCGTCTGCTGATAACCTTTGCAAACAGTTTGGGCCCAGGTCAGGCCCAACAAAATGTCGGGCCTGATCTGGTTCCAAACTGTTTGACACTCTGATGGTATTCCTGAAAGATTTTTTTTGAAAAAGTTAATTGAAAAAAAAAAATACACAGACGACAAAAAAAAACATTCGAAATTACCCAGCAAGCAAAGAATTAAGACAAATGAATACACATGGTAGATTTTCCATCATATTCTGAAAAAAAAGTAACTTTAAATTTGTGATTTTAAGTCCATAAAGAATAGAATTTTCCTCCAAGGAAAGCATTTGCTGATGTTTCAAACAGCCACTGGATGAATGCTAAGGAGCGTAGGCTCTGATCACAGGCCGCATTTTGTGGCGTCTGATCAGAGTCTAAGCTGTTTGCTCAGGATTGTCTGTCGGAATACTCCGGGTAAATACGGTAGATCAGCTGTCACAATATTTAAATGTTTAAGCGCCGTATAAATTTTAATTTGCACAACTGTATAATTTATGAGAATTTAATTATTCTAAAATGACAATTATTCAACTTATAATTGATAATAGATGTTACGCCAGCACAATATATGCATGTTTTTTTTTTTTTTTTTTTTTTTTTTGTTGTTGTTGTTTTTTCTGTTTTTTTGCCGTATGTAGAAATTTTGTGTGATTTGAAGTAAATCGCATAATAAAAATACGGCTATTCCACCGTATTTACCTAAATATTCGGACAGACCTTGTCAAACAGTGTAGACACATCAGACGCCACACAACGCGATATCTTATCAGGATCTTAACTGACACCCATCCAGCCGTTTCTTGACATTATGAAAACACGCTTATTCAAATATATTGAAAATTTCACCACCAAAAACTGAAAGTTTTCAGATAAAAATTCTGATATTTTTTTCATATTTCTGCTCAAAACATACATTGTGGGTACTCGTTAGAACCGCCTCGTCGAGGCGGTTCTAACGAGTACCCACAATATATGTTTTGAGCAAAAATAAGAAAAGTAATGTACACCCCTGTAAACCCCAGTTTTACTATATAAAGGTGGGGTTTAAGGGGGTCAACATTATATAGGCATGTTTTCGTGATGATATATCAATCTGTAGTTAATAGACTTGTTTAAATTTTAGGATAAGTATGATAAGGGATAAATACGGTGTCTAGTCTATCCATCACGAAATGTGGATCTTGAACTTTTAATACAAAAAGGCTTTAGTTCTGAATGGACTGAGCAAATGACGATGCAAGTTGATCCATGGTTTCCCTTTTCATATATGCACAAAGAACACTCTGTTTGAGGAGGTCTAAACTGTTTATATATTGTAAAATAATATATGAGCTGACATACGAAAAAGGGGTCTTATGGTTTTTAAATGCGCTTTTACCTCAATTTGTGCTACAGACATGCGTTGTTTGCCTTAAGCTTCTTCAAGGTGTCTACTACATGTCTGCGAACAGCAAAGGGGCTACCGAGACTGCCCTTATGCGCAGGCTTGCCTAAGCCTTTCCTGGTCGCCTGTGTGATAAGTACTCGTTTTTCGTATGCTGGCTCATATTTATTTTTCATCTGATTTTCAAAAATAAAAAGTTTATTTATAAACAAACAAATCAAGCTACTGACAACTAAAGAGCAAATTCAGCTGACGAAAAACTGCAATTGTCAGTTTGCATGAAATTTCAAAGCCTTTCTTTCTTGGGAAAAAAAAAGAAAAATATTTCAAAATGGCGTCTGCTGAATGTTTTTCCAGCTTGCTGAGGGTTAAAAGAAAAGATAGGCTACAACCTGAAAACAATGTACCTTATGACATATGCACCGGAGCAGATTGCGAGGATGTGAATGAAGATCTGGGTCTACAGGGGTCGAATGTTAAGTTACATGTATTTACATATAGACCCATCATTACGAAAACATGCCTATTTCAAATATACTGAAAATTTCACCTCCATAAACTGAAAATTTTCATATAAAAACTATAATGATATTTTTCATGTTTCTGCTCAAAACATAGATTGTGGTATTCGTTAGAACCGCCTCGGTGAGGCGGTTCTAACGAGTACCCACAATCTATGTGTTTGATCAGAAATAAGAAAAATAATTTATACCCCTGTAAACCCCAGTTTTTACTATATAAAAGTGGGGTTTAAGGGGGTCAACATTATATAGGCATGTTTTCGTGATGTTATGTATATCAGTCTGTATAACAATGAATGCTGTTATATGAAATATGACTGTTAGGTAAATGTAAACTGACATTAATTTTCGACATACCAAGAAAAAAACGTCAAGAAGACGCTTCAAACGCAAACCACATTTGTTTTGTTAGCTGTACAAAAGGATTGCATGGACAGGACTGCGCAATTACGGAATGATCACTTTTTAGAAACCCGCGCTCCTCGACTACAGTGCCTCTAATGAGACTGTGCGGTTGTGCAAGTTGATCTTGCTGGGCGCACAGTACGTTTTTGTGTGTTACCGCTCATGTAAATCAACATACCTATTATAGATTATAATTATATTATGACTGATTATTTAGCCGGGGAATTGATGCACTTTCAGGGGCGGTAACTATGCCAAAATTGTTTGTCCCCCTTCTAAGTAGAGGTAAACCTTAAATGAAAAGCGTTTGTTCCTAAGGAGCAAATGTTTTTCTTTTAGGGTACACCCTTTCCAGATAGGATTTGGGAGCAAATTCTTTCTTTTTAGAGTGTTTCTTTACAAAAGGGGTTTGGTGAGCAAAACACCAAGACAGGAAATCACAAAAAATGTCTCCCTTGCAAATGCCAGAAACTGTGTCCCGTCCCTTAACAAACATGCATACCCAGCAGGTACACAAAGTTGAAACAATGTCGATTAAACGTTAATCGACGTTGTTTCAACATAACGAGTATGAGCCTGCTGAGACAAAACGTTGAATCAAAGTTGTTTCAACGTTGTGTGCCTGCTGTTACCTGCTGTTGGAAAGAATGGAGTAATTACATGTAGTCGTATTTTTGCAAATTTATACATCAAAGGGTAAAATCTTCAAATAAAGGGATAGACTTGAAAGTTTTTGCTACAATTCTTCAAAGAGATGCACTTTTGCAAACAAGACGTTGTCTTCTTAACCCATTTATGTCCAGCGTCCCATAAAAGGGACATTGGCAACAGTGTAGACCAAGATCAGACGCCGCAGAACGCGGCGTCTGATCAGAATGTACACTGTTTGCTTTAAGTTCACAAATTTCTACAACAAAAATGAAAATAATAAAAACTATCCAGGCGCCCCTTCTATTGGAAATGGACCGGTCCAAAGAGTTAAGGTAAGGAGTCTACCCGGCATAAATGGGTTAATATTTGAAAATTTGAAATCTTTCAAAAGTCGGGGTTACTCTTATTATCTTTTAAAAGTAGCCGAGAAAGGCAACTTCTTCCATTTCTAGGTTGTTTTTTTCGAGATGTATCCAGTCTGTTTTAATCATAGCTGAGCTCTGTGAAATCTGGACGCTAAATCTGTCATATAAAAGTGGCTTCTATTGAACCGGGAGGCAACTACTTCCATGTCAGGATTAGGTGTCATGGGCTATTTTCAGTCCCCTTTAGTGGTAGCTGATCTCTGGGAGCTCTGGATGCAATATTTCTCTGTAAAAGTGGCCTTTATTGAGAAAGGAAACCAATATTTACATGTCAGGATTATGTTTCTCTCTTTCTGTCTGTCTGTCTGTCTCTCTCTCTCTCTGTCTGTCTGTCTGTCTGTCTGTCTGTCTGTCTCTCTCTCTCTCTCTCAGCATTCTGTGATTTATAAGTAAGTTAGTTTTGTAAATAAGTAAGTTCTGTAAGTAAGTAAGTCAGTAAGTAAGCAAGCAAGCAAGTACGCAAGCAAGTAAGTAAATAAGTAAGTAAGCAAGTTCTTTAGAGGGGGTATGAGATGTGATCATTAAAGTTTTTCTTATGAGAACGTAATTGTTTTTATTACTTTCTAGGTCCCAAATATTACAGAAATTCTTATTCCAATCAATGTGAATGAATCGACGTCCACGGAACAGCTCCTTGACACTTTTACGGTAGTCGATAACGTCGATAATGACACCATAACGTCATGTACTCATACTGGAGACAATGGAGAATTTGATTTACGCCAAACTGCAAGCCCCACTGACAGTAAGTGATTTGTATCCCTTGCTTAACGATCGGTTTTTGATTAGCATTAATAATGAATTCTGATATTTGGCCAAAACATATCACCTCATCAGCGTCGTTTCAAAGTTGCTGCGCCGTCATGACGTCAAAGGGACGTTGACAAAACGTTGTTGCGACCACCATGCTTAAAGGAAACAATTTACTATTTCTGAGAGCAAATTCTTTCCTTTTAGAGTCGTATCCTTTGAGAATTAGCCATCCATGGGAGCAAATTGTCCTTCATGCAAAAGAATGATTCAAACACTAGAGAATCTAATTCAGTTCTGTTGAAATGGTCTCCCTCTGAATAGGGAGGCTAAACATTTCAACTCAGAGTGTTGTCTGTTTGAGGTGTATCCATTCACTTTAAGCATAGCTCTAATTCTTAGGCATTTTTACACTCTAATGCGTGAATAGCTTCACTGAACTTTGCCATCATGAATGTTTGAAAGTTCCATTATCTGTTGAAAGGAGCGTTATATATTATCCTAATTGCTTTTGTGATTGGTGCTAATGACGAGAAAAATAGTTTAGATCCTGATCAAACGTCGCAAGAATGCTAGAAAATACGTAGGTGCGTCAAATACCAGATTAGATAGTGCCCATGCGCAGACTATGGGTATTTGTTTTTTGCATCCATTTCCACTTTACGTTTGGCACGCCAAACGCAAAGTGGAAATTGATGCAAAAGACAAAGGCTCATAGTAATCTGTACTGTAGTGTTGTGTATGAATTTTACTTGAATAGTACAAATTGTCAGTTCTGCTACAATGGGCATAAGTAAATTTATAAATATCGGGTACCTAGGAAACGTCATGGTCACGGAACACGGCCCTTCCAAGAAGCCGAATAAGGTTAGAATAACACGAAACGACATCATAAAGCAACAACAACAACAACAACAATAATATTAATAATAATAATAATAATAACAACATTGATAATAATAAATTGACAACAACATTGATAATAATAAATGGATCACTTACCGACGAAAAGCTTAAATGAGTATTAACCCTTATCATGCTGAATAAATTAAGGTGCCACACCCACTTCTCATATTCAGCAAATCAGAGTACTTGATCCAGGTTGATTATTCAAATTCATATTCTTTATGACAAACAGTGCAGATTCAGATACGTTCAGAAGCCAACTGATCTAGGTCTAATCCGGGACCAGCAGGACTACAGTTAATATTATTTTTCAGACTTTGAACTATATCTTCTTTCATCTGCGAATCTCAACTATGATGACAGCCCGACCTACACATTGTCCATCACGTGTACAGATTCCAGCGGGGAAGTTGCAACAGATACCATAACGGTAAACTTTGACCATTGTGAACCATTTCAACCATACAAAACGAAACACATACCTATCCAAATAGCGTTCCCAGCCATCTTATCCTGATTAGCACTGCTTGCATTTCTATTTATTGTTGTTGTTGTTGTTTTTTTTGTTGTTTTTTTTTTTGACTGCTATCCTAAGATATTTTCAGTAGTATAGCATCTGCCGCTGTTATAATAGATAGAATACGCCGACTGGAGGTATGTATGAATGACAGAAAACGTGAAAAAGATGAATGAGGTGCTGACGATACCTCAGCATCTCCTGTGTACCCAGAATGCAAGAACCGCCATTTTTATTCGGTATTATTTATTTAACTTTAAATGACTCTAAAAGTATATTAAACTTTAAAGCGCTAAGCAAATCTGTAGCAGACGACGTTTCTGTCGTCTTTAAGAGAAAATAAGATTTGACATTTCAGGCGAATCGTCTGCTAGGCATGACATGAAATGCCAAGCCTTATTTGCTCAGAAAAATAATACAAAAAAATTGGTACAATAAGTAAAATATTACATTCCTCAGAGGACGATAGTAAAAATGTCACCCTGAGGAATATGATTATTGACCTCCACTTCGCCTCGTTCGATATCATATTCCTCTGGGTGACATTTTTATTATTGCCCTTTCATGAATGTAATATTTATATAATATTTCAAAATGTCGTCTGCTGTTGTTGCGATTAGCTGTTTGAGAGTTAGTTTGCTTCAATTGCTTTTTGTACAGATTAATGTTATACCTAATCAGGCGCCGACCTTGACCTCACCAACAGGTCCCGTAAATGTGAATGAGAATGAGGAGGCGCAGAGAAAAATATACACAGTCAACGTGACGGACCCGGAGGGCGACGCGGTGTCATGTGACATCAGTGCTGTTTCGCCGTCGTCATCATCGTTCGGTATATGGCAGGGAACCATTGGTAAGTAATAAACAATTGGGCCGCACTAAGCGAAAAAATATCTTCCAACATGCGCAAAATGTACATTCAGTTTCATCCGGCGCATGCGCAGTCTCATCCGGGCATTTGCTCTCCATTGGTACATTCTATAGTGTCCAATGATTCTGTTAGCGGACAGCGAAGGCCCTTATCAGACTGCGCGGAGACACGTTTTCGCATGGCAAGATCCGTATGTTGTATTTTTTTTATAATTAAAGATGTAACAAAGCAAAAAGAATAACATGCAAAAAACAAATCTAAGCAGAGTTCTTAATGCTATATACAAAATATGAAAATAGGCTTAGCCTAAATGCAAGCACAGCACAGACCTATCTGTAGTCTCTTCAAAAGTCCTTCACGGCCTCATTAAAGAATTAATATCAGTATATATTACATGCATAACCAAGAAATACCATGGTTTCTACCAGACCTAAAACTGGTATTTTCCTTGTTTTCTAAGAAGAAATATTTCCTCTAAGCCGGGGAAATAAATCTCTTTAACCGGAACTAATTTTTTTTGTAACATATGAACAGCCTAGATTTTGACCCTGCTGTCAATATCATTTAGGATAAAAACAAAAGCTATCCTAAATATATTATTTATTAGTACGCCGACCCAAAATAGAAATGACAGCGTAAACAAACTGGCAGACTAGACTTGCCACAAAAGCCTCTTACATGGTGTACTCTATTGCGGCGAAATGCATGTAATATACAGTTTATTCATTTATCCTATTTTAAATATGGGATTTATAAACCTCGGGAGGTAAAAAAAAATCCGATAAAGAAACTCGTGCTTTGCACTCGTTTCTTTATCGGATTTTTTTTACCTCCCTCGGTTTATAAATCCCATATTTAAAATAGGAGAATGAATAAACTCTATATAAAAATATATGTAAATCAATAATAAATAATAATAATAATCAGCAAAATATGTTCGTGATACTTATTGACACTCGTTTCTTGTCACTTCGTGACGCTTATTAGTGAGACGCAAATTTTGTGAATAGCGGCACAGAAGCTTAACGTTGGATAATTTCTACTTTTAGGGCTTGTCCCTACGATTATGAAATAATCGTTCGATTATTTCATAATCGTAGGTACAAGCCTTAAAAGTATTTATCCAACATCAAGTTCCTGTGAATAGCGGTACTGAGTCAGTTCTGCCAACTTCCGGGAAGAAAAAAGGAAGAAAATTGGTCAGAGCGATTTCTGCTGAAAGTATATATCGTTGTATGTTACTTTTCCTTGATCATATTCTCTATCGTAGAACTCACTTCGTTCGCGACGTGCTTCCCGCATCGCGAGCTGTGCTGGCTATAAAGAAAGCCTGATTAAGGCATTTGAATTATAGTTTCTAAATGCGATAATGGTAAGGGAAGGCTGTGGTCCTTGATTATAGCATTTTTAGATATTTTTATTTATATTATTATTCGTCTCGAATGGAAGTAACTCTGACATGGGATATTTGCCTTCTTCGCATTAAGAATTTGGTCCTCTTAGGGGAATTTCTTCACTGTTAGAGAAGCCGACGGTTTTTAAAGGTTTCAGTTGCTAAGAAGGAAATTCCTGCATGCAAAAAGTTGTTTCCCTTTGCAAAATGTCGGCAAAATCTTGCAAGTGTGTCCTTTCCCCTCAAGCACCATTTCACGTTTCGTGGCTCAAATATATCTTACCGTATATTGTTTTTAAATACGTACCGTATGTATCGTAAGTTTTTGGAAACCTTAACTCCTTACTATACTTGTTCTAAAATTGATCAAGCACGATGTATAACCTCTTGTTGTGTCTATAAATTGCTAGATGACTGGTAGTGTAAGCCCTGATGAGACGCCGCGTTCTGCGGCGTTTCATCTGGGTCTACACTGTTTGCAGAGACCTGTCAGTCCGAATACTTACAGTATATACGCTACACATATGTGGGAGTACTGTACTGGGAAAATCTAATCCAGTTAAAAAAAAAAAAAAAAAATAGCAGTCTCAGTATGATTGCGTCTGTTTGTGATAGCAGATTATGTGGCCTTGTCCTTTGAACTTGCAATCCGGGTATCGTCGGTGCGAACGCGCTTGTGTTCCAAGAAAGTGCTTAGCTCATATTCGATATACCTTGCGATGAGTAAAGCGGATAGGAGGGCTTGGTAACAAATAGCGGCATGATCTTTCCACCGAAATAAATCTGTAAAATACATGCAAAAACACACATCGCTTGCCCGATATAACTGATACATGTTAAATGGCTGCAAACCGCAAAATATCACGAGCAATAGTAATGAAAGCTATATATGTTAAAATGCCTGCAAACCGCAAAACAGCACTACCAATGGAAGCAAAAAAATATTGAAAAGTGCAACACCGCTTACAGCACAAAACAACTCCTTAAAAGTAGTTGTTGTTGTTGTTGTTTTGTTTTGTTTTCCTTCAGATCAAATACATGAACTGAATAGTTCCAAAGGATCACATATTCACATCTAGCACCCAAGGCTGCATGTCTGCAAAACAGAAAGAAAAAAGAAACTGTGCATTGATCAATTAGGTTAACCTCTGTCATACTGAATAAATTAAGATGCCATGTCCACTTCTAATTTCAGCCAATCCGATTGCTTGATCCAGGTTATTGATACAAATTCACATTCTAAATGACAAACAGTGCAGATCCAGATCAGTTGGAAGCCAACTGATCAGAAGGTACACTGTTTGCAAAGGCAGTGTATATCCGGGAGCAGAGGAACAGAGTTAATAGCCTTCAAAATGTTGTATTTTAATACTTGTTGACGATTGCAACTAGGTAAATGACTTCATAAACATTTGAAGGTGACGCCATACACCTTAAATTTTCAAAACACTATGAGATATGATACCTTTAGCGCTTTATCTGTTTTCCTTTCACATCTATTATCACTAATATTCTACATTTCAGATTATGAAGTATACCTCTTGAACAATCCAAGCCTGAATTATTATGTGACGTCAACGTACACCATCACGATCGTGTGTTCTGACAATTACGGATCTTCGTCAGTAAATCTAACAGTTGACGTGGAGGAGAATGCCCCGCCATCATTTACCAACTTACCAGCCGGTTGTACAATTACCGTAGTTTTATAAATAAATGAGCCGTAACGTGAGAAAACGTACATTCGGATATGTGCACCCAATGAAGACTGAAATCAGCCTGCGCATCCCCGCAGTCTAATCAGAGCCTTCATTGTCTACGTGAAGGAACTTTGCATCCTTGGTTATCCAAAACGTACACAGCAAA
Organism: Anodontia alba; assembly: GCA_964016985.1. Classification (NCBI taxonomy): domain Eukaryota; kingdom Metazoa; phylum Mollusca; class Bivalvia; order Lucinida; family Lucinidae; genus Anodontia; species Anodontia alba. Next base: position 44,239,369 of record OZ024822.1, read on the forward strand.
GGTTCTGATCAGACTGCGCGAATGCGCAGGCTAATCTGAATCGTTGCATGGCGCACATATTTTAAGGTACGTTTTCTTGAGTCCATATTCAAATCACCCCAGAAAAAAACGTGCCTTTGAGTCTATACATTTATAAGATTCAAATCGTCCTGCATATCCACAGCCTCGTCAAGGATTTTACCCTCTCTTAATTAACCTTCTAGTTGATCTCCATTGTGAAAACGGCAGAAATCTATCAAATTTATCGAATTTATCATGGTATTGACTACCAGAGCATGATAGGTGTTGTACTAATTAACATGATTAATAAGTGAAATATTATGAAAACAATAAAACTAACAAGAAAAAGGTACCATAAAGATTCCCCAAAATCTCAAGTTATCCTGCAATCTTGGGTATTTGCTTAAAGAAGCAGTATTTGAAGCAAAATGTACTGACCAAACACTTTACCACATGGCCGTCAAGTTATTTAGTAAAATAACCCACGTCTTAAAAATCATACCTGCAAGGCTTCCCATTGGTTAGCCTAATTACCCTTATTAATATTCGTATCAATCCGCTTACTGATAGCAATCAAGATTGCGTCTGCCGATACAACTTTCACTTTTGAAAAAGACACTGTCTTCAGTTTTGAGATGAACAATAAAGTTCAGATCGATGGACGGGGAAAACACAATACAATAACAATGTGAATAACACGGCTTGTTCGGTAATTTCGTTTTTTTTGCTCGCCCGGAGGCTTGCAAAATACCGAAATTACCCAAACGCGTTTCATAAATGTCATATTAAATGACCACTCATGTAAGCTCCTTTATCTAATTAAAATCATTGAACAGTAAATTGATGATAGTTTGTCTTATTTTCCAATAAACAGGGTTTCTATTTCATGCAAATTGTCTCCTTAAAGTAACAGACTAAGTAAATGTTCTATCTTCCATGAAGTTATTCTCATAACCTGGCGTGACTTCATAAGTACTTTACTAATGGAACAGAAAGTTCTGGGCAAGGAGTGTAGATCCAGATAAGACGTTGCAAAATGCGGTGTCCGAGTAGGGGCTACACTGGTTGCCCCTCATCAGCATTTTAGTAAGATCAACAAGTAGTAAGCTGTTCAAACGTTTGGAAAAGTAGGGTAAGAGTCAAGGTGTCCAATTATTTATGATGACTACGGTAATTTCTTTCAGCATCAAATCCTTCTTTCTCTGCTTCATCCACTGTGTCTGGAACTTCCATTTACACAGTTACATCTAATGACACAGACAGCGCCACCTTGACATACTCGATGACATCAAGTCCTGCAACTCCTGATGTGTTTGAGATAAATACTGGTAAGCGGGCTCAACCATTTCAGAGAGCGAGAGACAGACAGATAGACAGACAGAGATAGAGCCACATACAAAATGAGAGAGAAAGGGCAGAGAGAGAGAGAGAAAAAAGAGGAAAAGAAAAAGAGAAAGAAGACTAAGCAGCATTCTATGAGCTATTATGCTATTTCAATCCATATCGGACCGTTATCGGCCCGACAGGAGTCCTGTCGGGATGAAAACTGTCCGATATATACGGAAGTAAAAAATCGAAGGGTAAAGTTTTGTTCTGATTTTAAGCAATTGATAAAATGTTTACCTACCTCTTGCAAGACTTTTAAGGGAGCCAGGACGTGTTGCAGGACAACCGTGGTCTGGACATTCACTCGTGACATCGTGACGTCTGGACAGGGTTATTTCTCTCTTGCATTTGCGCAAATGTCACTTAACTGCCACCGAATCTGCGCTTACTATCTTTGCCTCATAATCGATCCGTTCACCTCGGAAGTGTGAGAAATCGATTGTGCGAGGGGAGGTTAGTATTCGGACACACCGTCAGCACGTCGGTCCGCCCCTTACTCAGGCACGTCGCATGTGTCGTATGGTGCGGTTGAAGGCATATGCCCCGGAGGATTTCCGATTGGGCACTGAAGGGGGCTTTTTACTGACGAGGTCCTTTTTAATCTTTTTCGCCGTATAGTCGACGTCCCGGTTACCGGCGTCGTGGGGGAACGCTTCGCCCACGCTTCCATTGTTGAGAATGACAGATTTAGGGGCGCCAGATATTGATTCACTTATTTTTCATTTAAGTAATGGGGTACCTTCCAATGCGTTTCAATTACTGATGAGTTTTTAGTCACAAACTAATGAAATTATGGAAATTTGCTCAGTAAAGTTGTTGCTTTAAACCATATGAAAACATTTTAGATGCCTTTTAAAACATTCTTTTTATTCAGCATAAAAGTTTACCCTGCATTTCTTTTTCACTTCATTAGTTGTAAGTGGAATGCTAGCTGGATTGTTGGAAACAATTTACATCCGTCAGCATGCGTAAATGTTAAACATTCTGACCTCATAATTGGTGATGTATTTTCAGAGCCCTGTTTAAATTTTACCTAGCATGCTTACCGTGAAACTGTTTTACTTTGCACTTTCTTTCAGATACCGGAGAAATAACTGCATCAATGGATCTCATCTATGCAGTGGATTCTAGCTACGATCTAACGGTAGTTGTATCCGATGGAGAATTGTCTTCTTCTGAAGTTCTCAGAGTTGAACTCACCGGTAAATACGAGGGTAACTGGTCATAATACATGCATGCAGAAATAAAACACTTGTAGCATAAAATTAAAATAAACAGGTTTTCTTTAATTTATATTCTTTTTCTTTCAGAGCTTGCGGTACTTTTTTTTCATCACGAAAACACGCCTATATAATTTTGACCCCCTTAAACCCCACTTTTATATAATAAAACTGGGGTTTATAGGGGTATACATTATTTTTCTTATTTCTGCTCGAAAACATAGATGTGGGTACTCGTTAGAACCGAGGCGGTTCTAACGAGTACCCACAATATATGTTTTGAGCAGAAATATGAAAATATCAGTCGTTCATCTGAAAATTTTTAGGTTTTTTTAGGTGAAATTTACAATATATTTGAATAGGCGTGTTTTCATAATGTTTGAGCCGCAGCAAAGCAGAAAGACATCATAAAGCATAAATCTACACTACAATTGTAGAAGTGATAGGTATCTGATATACTTGTACTGCCTTACCCAGCCGACTTTTATAGCGACGTGGTAGAGTGTTGACCGGTCACGCAGGCGGCCCGGGTTCGATTCCCAGCCGCGGCATTGGTGGTTAAAATTTTTTCACCTTTTATACTTCTTTCACCTTGTAACACTGCTTCTATTCAGTCTGCCCGGCTAACTCAACAGAGAATGGGAAGAAGCAGTGTAACACAATTCCGATCTGTTGAGTCCGCTCAGGGTCTCTACCACTGACAGTATATATTGTATAAACTCCAGAGTGGCTTTGTGAAATGCGATCTGTAAATCTTGTATAATTTCAAAAGTAATTGCATGACTGAGCTTTTTGCAAATTCGATCTTTTGCCAATGCGATGATAATAATTTTTGGCTAACAGGCTGACCATGGCTCACCGTATAAAGTCCAAAGTGATGTTACTTTTGCCAATAAACGGTGCAGCTAATTGTGTGTGTGTGTGTGTGTGTGTGTGTGTGTGTGTGTGTGTGTGTGTTTTATGGGATGGGGCTAGGGGAGGGGTGTGGGAGGAGTGTGTAGGGGTGGGGGCAGTGGCACGTGATTGCTCGGTGGATCAACCGAGAAAACAAACTAAAATAAGTATTCAAAACTTGATGCAACAAAGATAAGGACTCATCTGCTAGCTGAGAGAGACTCAGAGTCCTTGAACTACGAAGATGAGCGGTGTTAACATCTACCTGGACATTGCATCACTGTGTAGCGCATGTTTAGTTTATATTTAAATGGATTGTAAGTTATAAAACATTTAATTCATTGCCAACATTTGGGCCGCGACATGCGAAATCGTGTCTTTGGGCATGTGCGAGCAGCGACGACCCAGATCTGCCTGCGCATCCGCGCAGTCTGATCAGAGCCTTCACTGTCCGCAAACAAAGTCACTGGATATAATAGAATGTATCCATGGAGAGTATATGCGCATGTACAGGATGATGTTAATCTGATCATTTTGCGCAAGATCGAAGGCACTGTTTCGCTTAACGTGGCCCATAATTATATATTTCCACTGGCATTTTTCCAGATGTGAATACAGCACCAGTTATTACGAATCTACCTGACACTGTGACTAAATCAGAGGAAATAGCAGGTGGAACAAGAATATTCAGCTTAGCTGTTACCGGTAGGATTCTTGGCCTTAAAGGTCCACCCACAATGTGTAGCAGAGACATTCAGTTGTTTTCAGAAAGGAAAGATATCAGTTTGACAAAGTTGCCTCCCTTGTGAGTGTATCCATTCCCATTACGTTTGTGTCAGTCAATTAATGAACAGTAATGTAACATTCAACCTGCTCATGCAATGTTTAATACAGTAATGTGACAACAATATAAATCATAAATATGAAGGTTAAAGGCAGCGAAAGGGAAGGATTTGGCCTTGCATTTCATGTATTGTACCCAAGCTATGATTGGTTCTTACTTCCGTGGGCTTACGGCCGCAAGGTTATGGGACACCTTTACCTTTAGGAAAGGCTATCAGATCCTAAATATTATGGCGACTATGGGACATCTTCTGTATAATTTTCCCTTAGATTGCGAGTGTAAATCGAGGTTCTTTATACACTTTACACTATAACTAAGAGACATCTCCAGTTTAAAAGATTAATTCAAAATATGTTGGCAGAAAGGGAATCTATTCACAGCTGAATAGTTGTCTAACATATGGGTGATTGGTAGAAACATTACTGGAACGATTAGCGTTGCCACGACCAGAGAAGTTCCTGAAGAAACTGCACAAATGATCTATTCGGTCGGGGTTTTCGAATTTTATGTATTAGCAGCCTCTTAACATAGCCTATCAAAAGCATAATTCTACGAATAATGTACACGTCATAAATAGTTATGAAAAGCAAACTAAGCATACTCAGTCAAGACTAGGCAAGCATATTTTAGTTAAAAACAAAAAGGTAAGAGAAAAGTCCAGGGAGTGCCACAATCACAAACCGCAGCCCTTCCCAGACCCCAAGAGGAACAGAAAACTGACAAATCTAAACAAGCACAAACCGAACAAACGTACGAAAAGCACTATGATTAGCTTTCTCTTCCCCAAGCGAGGTAATCGCAATACTAAAAGGACTGAAAAACACAAGAACAAAATGACACACGGAATGACATACAACAAATCGCCTCCTAGAATAAACCACAAAGCAACAAAGAGTAAGACTAACACCGGGACCACCGCCTTAGAACGGTCGGTAGAGTAAACCACCGGGGCGGGGAGGGGGGAGGTTTAAAGCACTTTTACAGCTAGCCAACTTCACCCTGGGTCCCGATACTACTCTTAATCTCAACAAGTAAAACAGAAATCAAAATGGGCAGCTGTTGAAGGTGACCAAAATGCTAGCATAACAAAACAACTAGTAAAACAGAAAGCAAAGTGGGCAGCTATTGAAGACGGTGACCACAATGCTAGCATCACAACACATGCAGAACAAACAGAAAGAGCTACAATGAGTAAGAACAACACCAGGACCACCGCCTTAGAACGGTCAGTAGAAAAAACTACCGGGGGGTTTAAAGCACTTTTACAGCTAGCTAACTTCACCCTGGGTCCCGATGCTACTCTTAATACAGAAATACATAAAAATTCGGTTCGCATAAAGGCTCCCAACTCAGTCAATGCATCAAAGCAAAAACATAAAAATCAAATGAATCACTATAATAAACAAAGACGAGTACTCATGGCTAATTCTACTGTATGCCAGAGTAAATGAAAACCAATATTTATCAGATAGGGTTAAGTCATAGGATCTGTGCATTTTCAATATGAGTTCTGAAATAGTGTCATAACTTAATATATTTATTATTATATCATTTTTGTTCTTTTTGTTTTGTTTTTGTATGACTGTTGTTTCGCTTTTCTACTGTCCTTAAAGGCTTATCTTGTGCCTTCCGAAGGCAACATGTTATTTGGTTTAAGAATTTCCTGGGCATCTCCATATTTTGTTTTCCTTCCTCATTTTTCATAACTTATACTTCTTCAGATCCAGATGCAGATGACAATATCACGGTAATATGGTCTGTGACCGATTCAACACATACATCGAAATTCTGCTTCGATAACAGCAGTAAGTTTTCTCCTTTTTGGTTCTATTTTAGCTGCATTATCCGACACGGTGTAAATGTCAAATATATGCAACATTTCACCTGCCTTTGTCTGCATGCAGCCTTCTTGCTATCTGTCTACGACAATCGAAATTTGCGATTTTTTAATGATGCCACGGTGACTGTAAATGCTAAGGTTCTGTTTGTGTCATTATTTTTTATGCTTCTGGATATTTTATTTTTCCTCTTGCAATATTAGTTGTTTGAAATTATATGTTCCACAAAGCTTTACAACATCCGGTTATCAGAAGGGTTAATTTCTTAATTCCGGGTTATCAGCTGAAAACAGAATGAATGGTTGACATTTATATCATAAAAAAAAACAAGATTTAATCATGACTGCTTCCAACATTCAGTAATCTAGTGTTGGTGTGATACGAGGGCCCTCGTATAAAATGAAGCCTTAACATAATAAGAAGGATTTTAGCTACAACGAGTCGAATGAATGTTTTTTCCCTCTCTGATGTAATCATTCTGCAGTATGGCGGCTTAATTCGGTTTCGAATACATACTTGTGTATATGAAGTACGTGCTGATAAAATCAGTGCATCCATAGAACAGAACAGATGTGATATTTCCTAAAAGCAAATATGGAGACACAAAGGAAAAGACCCCAAACTTATTTTCTAGGTAACATTCGGACTGGTTAGTTTACAAAATAAGGCCAGTTAAATGCATTAAACAACTGAACCAGGCGCTACGCATTTTGACTTTTTATGATGTTTCATCTTTTGATATATTTAAGACTTCTTTCTGTTATATTCCATCATGTTTGAGAATATTTATTTATCAACATTATATGGAATCTGCGACATTTATTGCGTCATTGGAGTAAGGGCAATAAGCATTCCTGCCGTCTTTAGGACTGTGTATACGAGATTCTTTCTTATTTCATAGCACTTGAATGGTTTTACAGTATGCTTTGTGGAAAAGGTTGTCTGTTGGTATGCAGTTTATTGTCTATAAAACCAGTTCAAAATAATAGGAATAATAATGGTAGCAACAATTTATATTAATAGGGAAATATTGGAGTAGCTCTCTTTAGGAACAAATTATTTCTTTTCAGAGTAGTTCCCTTTTCTGTAGCGTTTATTGTACAGAAAACGAAACAGGAAGTCACAAAAGTTGTGTCCCTTATTAGCAGTGTTTACAATCTACAAATTTTATAATATTTTCTTAGAGGACTACACGCTCGTTGTAGATTTTCTGCCATTTCCGCGAAGGGAGGCAACATTTGCTACTTCCACTTAACGTTCCTGCACACCAAGTCCTTTACGAAAAGGGGTCCCGTCTAAAAAATGAATTTGCTTTCATGTGAAGCAAATACGTTTTAGCTTTTAAGTTTTAGAGTAAACCCCTTTTCAGATGAGAGGCAAAAATAATTTTACAGAGTTGCATCCCGGGAGGCAAAACAACAGTTTTGATAGAGTTGCCTTCCTTGAAAGTGTATCCAATCCTGTAATGACATTTTGTTTCCCGCTTATGAATTCAAACTTTCTTTAAATGAGACCTTGGATTGCGAAAACCGGAGCACTATATTATTGACGTCACTGTTATTTGCTAAAAGGCAGAAAATGAAGTATTCGCACTTCACTTAATCTTGGAGTAATAGACGAAAGTGAACCGTATTATATCGATAAGGACAATTATTATGTCACAAGTATGAGATTATCTCCCTTGTAAACGATGGTGGAAAAATTTACCAAGCTTATAAAGTATTCTTAAGGTGACTGGATTCATTTAGTAGAGTTCCCACATTTTCGACTAAGGGCGGCCACTTTAGTGACTTCCTGTTCGCGTTTCTGCACACCAAGTCTCTTCTGAAAAGGGCTTTACTCTATAAGGAAAGATGTTCCGCCTACGGGAAGCACATTCTTTTGAGAGTAAAAAAGGTAAGAGAAACGTCCAGGGAGTGCCACAATCACAAACCGCAGCCCTTCCTAGATACCGAGAGGAAGAGGAAATACACAAAACCAAACAAGCGCAAATCGAACAAATGCACGAAAAGCACTAAGATTAGCTCTCTCTTCCCCAATCGAGTAAATCGCAATGCTAAAAGGACTGTAACACAAGAACAAATTAACACAAGATAAGAAACAAAACAAATCGCCTCATAGAATAAACCACTAAGCAAGAGTAAGACTAACACCAGGACCACCGCCTTATAACGGTTATTAGAATAAACCACCGAAGGATGCAGTGGGGGAGGTTTAAAGCACTTTTACAGTTAGCCAACCACCCTGGGTCTCGATGCTACTCTTAATACAGAAATACATAAAAATTCGGTTCGCATAAAGGCTCCCAACTCAGTCAATGCATCAAAGTGAAAACATAAAAATCAAATGAATCACTATGATAAACAAAGACGAGTACTCATGGCTAATTCTACTGTATGCCAGAGTAAATGAAAACCAATAGTTGAACCACGGCGGGCCAAGCCAAACACATATCGTCAAGCCCCAACCCACTAGTTAGTTTTACGAAGAGGCCGTCGATAAATCTGAGGCCCGAAGAGGCCGTCATTAAGTCTGAGGCCCGAACCGCCGTCGTGCAATTAAAGAGTGAAGCATAGTCATCAACAATAATTGGGTTGACAGCTAGGCATGCAGTCTGCCGCATAATATTTAGGCTATAGCCTATTCTTTTATAACGGTTAATTAGGTTTCTGAATTGCTCCGAAAAGTTAGATTTTCCCACAATTTTTCTAAATCTGTACACTTAGTCACCGTAAAATTCTGGTTCCGATATACCTTGTTGCAGAAGTGTTTTCAGACTGACGCTATATTTTTCTACCAAGGCACTGTCCCTGCGATAAAATTTCGAAAACGCCTTACGAAGTTTAAAATATCGATAGCCCTGTCTAAGAAGTTTGGCAGTAAGGGCTTTATTACGGCAGTTAAAGTCAGTAAGATTTGAAGAAACTGGCGAATCTAATCAGTTGAGATGTGTATATCCCATATGAGGTACGCCGGAGGACATCGCCATCCAGATAGGGAAATTGACATATCAAAATCAAAATCGCCCCGTTTATCATAAATTTTGGTGGAAACTGTACCATTAGATATACATAGATTCAAATCCAGAACAGGTGCCTCGGTATCGGAAGAATGACTCTATTTAATTGGAGATCTGTAGGGTATATGCGTTCCACCATTTGGTCAAAGTAAATATTGTCAATATTTAATAAATCATCAAGGTATCTTGAAGTGGAATTCAAAGCCTCCCCTTTTCAGATGGGAAGCAAAACAGTTTTGAGTTTCCTCCCCTGAAATTGTATCCATTTCTATCAAGAATTGATAATAATATCATTCTCATTTCCAGCTTATGAATTCAAGCTTTGTTTAAATGAGGCCTTAGATTACGAAAGCCGGAACAGCTATGTTATCGAATTTACAGTTAGTGACGATAAGGCAGAAAGTGGACCATACTCACTCGATCTGGAGCTAATAGATGAAAATGAGCCGTGTTACTTCGACAAGAATAACTATTACGTCACAACGTATGAGGCAAATGTAAGTATGCCAACGCAACTACATTTGACTCTCAAACACTGATAACTCAAATTATTACTTAAGTCAAACTAAATTCATGGCAATATTGGTTTAATTTGCTGTTTATTCATTACGTTTCATCTCCTATCTCAAACTACTGTTATCTCAAACCAAGAGTTATTGTTCTTTGGACTTTGAGTTAATGAGAGGCGACTATGATAATAGTAACATAACACCAACAATAATGTTTTATTTCATGTATAGGTTTTCATTACTGACCGTTCCAAGGCAGTACTTTCACTGTAGTACTTCGATAAATACATGATTATATTTTCAGTTAAGTTTGAGTGACAGAGTTTCCATCTTTTTGGGAAAGAGTTGCCAACTCTGCTCGCGTCTGTTCATTTTGTTGCTGCTTTATTGTATTTATCTGTCTTTCCCTTTTGAAAAAAGATATTTTATATTCTCCTAAGTTTGTAAAATATATCATCAAAAAGCTCAGGTGCCGATTAGCCTTGTTGAAGATGTATTTCAATAGAAATTGATTTATAGAACTCCAAACTGACGTGATTATGAAAGTGCGAAGAATGTGTAACTTAGTTAATCTAGTATAAAGCAAATACGACTAACATGGACCTACAAGAAATCGGAATTTAAATAAGTTATTAAGTGTATGCAACTATTGTAACCTCGCATTACACTTGCGATATTGTATAATGTGTTGTAAGCAGCTTTTTTGCTGGGGTAAAATAGCCTGCGAAACATTACGAAAACACGCCTATTCAAATATATTGAGAATTTTACCACCAAAAAGATGAAAACTTTCAGGCGAAAAATTCTGGTACTTTTCATATTTCTGCTTACACATAGATTGTAGATACTTGTTAGAACTGCCTCAGTGAGGCAGTTCTAACGAGTACCACAATCTGTGTTTTTAGCAGAAATAAGAAAATTAATATGTACCCCTGTAAACCCCAGTTTTACTGTATAAAAGTGGGGTTTAAGGGGGTCAAAACTATATAGGCGTGTTTTCGTGATGTGCTTCATTAATAACTTATATGGGAATGCCAAAACACGTGCTACTCGATGCAATATCTGCACTGTAACATTACTCGAGACTATGAAGAACAGGGTGCAAAGCATGAATGCACACGATGATCCGGGTCTTCATTGTTCGAGCATATAGCATTAAACACCATCAATTTACTGGCGTGCTGTTGATAAGCATTCCCTCAGAGCACCTCCGAATGTACGTCACAATAGAAAAACATTTTGCAGAAATATTATACTGATGAATCCATGCACTGAATTTGAACTTGCTTTGTTTCTATAGGATGGCGGTGGGACACAAGACCCGGAGTTTACCGTCATCGATCCTGATGTAGGTGATACATACTCTTTAAGTCTAGTTACATCAACATATAGCGGTTTATTCAGTATGGACAGTGCCAGCGGGGAAATATCGTTTGATACAAACTATGATATAGATCAAGGCGTTCACCCGTCCAATGTCACGTTGACGGTACAGTGCACTGACGCTGCAGGGGAATCTGGTAAGAAAGTTAGTTCTTATTTACCCTAAGTATTCCGACACCATAACTCCTTAGCATAATTATCATCAAACTTGAATAAAAATATAATTGAAGATACCTAGGAAACGCAACAGTCGCAAAGCACAGCCTTCCCGAGGCACCAAAAGAAGGAGAGACAAACAATGCCTAAACAAATGAAATCACCGACGCACAAAGAAGAACTGCAACAGAATAGCCGCGAAGTCCATTATACTACATGTAGTAAAAAACATGGAAAATGTCTCGAAATAGCAACAATCACAGAACATAGCCTACCAATGACAACAAGAGGACAAACAAACCATGACAAGTACTACACAAGCAAAATAACAAAGAAAAAGAAAAGCAAGGACCTCCCGTTTCCTCTACAAGGTGTTCACAAAGTTTGAAGTCATCATACTTGTGTTGGATGCGCAATTATGAGTATGTAATGAGGCTATATGTGTATATTTACTTTCATTTAATTGCAAGCGGTGAAATCAATGTATATCCGATATGAATAAAATGATATTTTTCACAAGTGGAAGAATATGATATTTTCACTAGTGAAAAATTACGTCGATGTTATTTTCACTACTCATTTCGGATTTCTTCGATTTGCTTCATTCTTTCCCTAATAGATGCCGATCCCACTTTGGTTTTTTGATCCTCTATGTCTGATCAAAACCATCAAGTGTTGGTATGCATTTTCTTAGTTCGAATGTAAGGAACATTTTGGTAACAAGGTTATTTTAATTTGTCGAAACTTTTTGTTTTTGTCTCTTCAGCGCTTCACATGTTAAGCACGGAGGTCGACGCCATGACGTTCATGTTTTGTTTGGTGGCCTTAGTTATAACGTCAAAGGCGAGCATTGGAAAGTAAACAATAAAATAAAAAAAATACTCTTTTTCAGTGAATACCATAAACATTTTCATCTCGTGTAATGAAAACATTCAAATTTTCACTCGTGCTTCGCACTCTTGAAAATACTGATGTTTTCATTACACTCGATGAAAATATTTCTGGTATTTGCAGCAAAAGAGTAAATATCCTCTCTATATTTTATGATGTCTTAAAGAGTTGTGAAGAGTTTCAATGAAACCTACTCCAATTTTTCATTCTTTTATGTGTTATTCGTTTCTAAGAACAACATGTTGGCGACCGCAGCTCAGCACTTGACATCAGATTAAGATAAGGTAAAAACTGCATAAGCCTGTAAAATGTTAAATTTCAAAGTGTTCGACTTCACGCGATTAAAACTGGTTTAAGTCCTTGAGTAGTTTTTGTACTGACCACCCCAAGGCGGTTTTGTTTTTGCAGTTCTACTTTGTTCGTACCTCGATGGTTTCATATGTAGCTTTTGTTTTGCCATTATTGATTCCACATTTCTCCTTCTTTTGGTGCCATTACGAAAACACGCCTATTCAATTATATAGAAAATTTCACCTCCAAAAACAGAAAAGTTTTCAGATAAAAAAACTCTGATATTTTTCCTATTTCTGCTCAAAACACAGATTACGGGTACTCGTTAGAACCGCCTCGTCGAGGCGGTTCTAACGAGTACCCACAATCAATGTTTTTGAACAGAAATAGGAAAAATAATGTATACCCCTGTGAACCCCAGTTTTACTATATAAAAGTGGGGTTTAAGGGGGTCAAAATTATATAGGTATGTTTTCGTAATGCTCGGGAAGGTTTTGGCATTTCCTGGGTATCTTCACTTATAGTTTTACTTGTATTCGGTATTGTAAGGACTTGACACTCCCTGGAATTTTCTCTTACCTTTTTTTGATATGCCACGTGCGATCATCATTCTGATATAATAAGATGCACGTATTTTGTGTGGTAAATACAAGTTACTGCATGAAAGCCAATAAGGTTCTATTTGCGCACACAATTAATAGCATGACGATGTTTCATACCTGTTTTACATCGTTACTTTCTTTGGATGCCATAGCTGTTGACATGAGTAAGAGGTCAATCTCAGCAACTTTTTGACATTATTTATTTAGTTTGACCGTTGCATTTAATTGTGCAAAGTGCAGCAAATTCTTCTTGCTATTGCCAGTATATGTCGCACGACATTCAAAACAATTTTATATAGTATTTATGTCATACTTGCCTTCATTATGTTTTTCGGTACTGTGGAAGGGCTTGATTCTAGGAATGTGGCCTTTCCTGAATATCTGTTTTATTTTCTGTTTTATTTTGACCTTGGCATGTTATTGTGCAACTTAAACTTACAACATAAATTCACCATTGATTTGCTCTAGGTACAGCAACATTAAGCGTGAGCGTAGAAGATATCAATGACAACACACCTGAGTTTGGTGCCACAGGATATATCGTGTATTGTAACCAGTATGACTCGCCTGGGTCTACTCTGAGCACACTAAGCGCAACAGATCATGGTAAAATCTTTCATAAATGTTCATACGTACAAGTGAAGATATATCTTTATTCTTATGTTTATTTATTATATACAAGCGACAGATATATGATTCCTCTAAAAATATGACTTGGCAATATTTTTGACTAGCGTAGACCCAGGTCAACCTGCGCATTCACGTAGTCTGATAAGTTTACGCTGCTCGCTTACCTGAAGAGATAATTGGCCTGAAATGCCAATGCCTGTTTTCTAGAAAAAGATAACTATATCATCAGTTTGTCATCTGCTGATAACACCAGTGTGTGGAAAAGCTTAATATGATCGAAAATTAAACGACAATTAGCAAAAAGAGGTGCACAATTAGTCCTACTGGAATATCCACGATCTGCTCGTGTAGTTTAGTATCAAATCTAATTTAGGTAGAAGCATCACAAACATTTTACAAGACCATACAATACAATGTTTTGATCTTTTGAAGCGAATGTTCTTCATTACATACCAAATGTACTGAATTCTTCTGTTTGAATATTCCTCCAATAAAGCCATATCACCTCCCTCTCTGAGCTGCTTCTTTTTTCAAAGCGTAATTTCTAGATGGCTACATTTTAGATTACAACTGGAATAAACCTGTTTATAGTGACACGCTTCTAAATGCCATACTTCCACGTATGATAAAGCGGAAATTCCTGTACAGTCATTTAAAGCGGTTTCTTTTGACTGAAAACTTTTCAAGAGAAATAAAGCTCTTAAATCAATAATGAAACAACAGTACATATTACACTTATATACGCGTTTTCTTTTGGTGTGTTAACTCACTTATGCCTAGCATCCCATGAAAAAGACATGGGCAAACAGTGCAGACCCATATCAGACGCAGCGTCTGATCAGGGTCTACAATGTTTGCTTAATACATATAGCAGGTTCTGTAAAAATGATTTCAATGAAATAAACCAAGCACGCCTAAAATGATAAATGGACATCTAATTTACAAGGGTAGAAGAGTCTACTAGGCATAGATGTGTTAATGTTCTGTTCTTTTGGTTTATTGTTTTCTGTGTCAGATTCTGGAGATAATGCTGATGTGGAATACAGCTGGGTTGCCAGTAACACGCTTGGTACCGTATATTACACTTTGAATACAAACGGCGCTATTATTTTAACAACAGATCCAACATCTGTTATGTCATATGGCGAGACATATCGATTTATTGTAACAGCCAAAGATCAAGGCAGTCCATCGCTGACAAGTTCAACGACTGTTGACATAGTGTATACAGTAAGTGTCATATGGGCTGTGCCATGCAAAAACGTGTCTTCGGGCATATGCGAATAGCGAATGCCCAGATTAGGGCATTCACTGTCCGCCAAAGAATCATTGAATACTAATGAATGTTTTGATGGAGAGCAAATGCCCGAATGAGACTTTGCGCATATACAGGATGATGCGAATCCGCATGTTTTGCGCATGTGCGACGGCACGTTTTCGCTTATAGAGGCCCACAAAGCTGTATATTTTGCATTAGAGTTCCAATATTTTCAACCTTCGGAAAATAGTTGTCAACAAAAACATTCATCAGTTTGTACTGTACTGTGACACTTTCACATTTTGCGGGCCTTTTTTGCGCTAAAGTTTCAGCGAACTATATGATGATGATGTTGATGATGATGATGATGATGATAAATTTTAATTTCGGAATATAGTGATTTGACATTTCATGCTAACTGAAAGAGACAAGGACAAGGACAACAACTCGAATAAAATATCAATAATTTAGTTGTTTATGTTAGGCTTTGCCCTGATATAAAATCAGAAAGAAAATTCTTCGTAGAATTCCGGACAGCAAAAGCCTAAATCAAGACGGTCTGATCGAAACATTCACTATCTGCTTGCCGAAAGCCTCAATGTTGTGTAATAGAAATGAAGATACCCAGGAAATATCACAGATTAGTCAGTGAAAGCGAAGGTTCTGATTAGACTGCGCAAATAAGCATTCTGATCTAAGCCTTCAGTGTGTGTACATGTCTCGAAAACTGTAGAGACATCTATATGTTTCAGGAGTCGGTAACAGCTGCTCAAACCACAGCTCAAACCACTGCTCAAACTACTGCCGGTTCAACATATTCTGCCATCACATCATTCTTCGACGTTCCCGGTAACATTGCATGGATAGTTTGTGCAGCTCTACTTACGATTCTTCTGTTGATGCTTTTGATGTATTTGTTGAGTAAATATTGCGGAAAGATGGTTGGTAAGATTCCAAACTGCTGCAACCTAAGACAGTTTAAAACGTGAGTTCTCAGTTGGTTATCATGTTGCTAAAAGTAATGTTTAATGTTCAAATCCTAAATTAGCCTGCACATATAACGTACAGTAGTTAGGGTCTTATAGATTTCTTTTGCTGACAAACATCCATGAATACCCTTTGATCAATAGACGGAAATTTGAAAAACCCGAACAGATGTACTCATTTCCGCATTAATATGTTTGAAAATTTATAAGATTATGAGAGGGTCACCGGTGTGGCCTTTGTGACCGAAACTAGCTAATCTGACCCAGATAACAAGGGCACTTCAGGAATTTTAGTTCTGTGTGTGTTCATTTCTTGCAAGTGATATTCCTGTTAGAACTTATCTGTTAACCAGATTTTATGCCTGCTCAAGTTATCTGCAAGTTTATTAAAGATCTGGTACAAATGAACAGACTATGCCTTAAACAAAGTCAGCAACAGCATTTTTAGCAATCATGGACAAGTAACATTAAAATCAAATTTTCGAATTCAATTGTGATCGCTTATATACCTGCTGTATGCACATTTCATACACAAATAAATGGACAGCTAGTATGAGGTCTAATATACAAGGACATTCAAAGGCAAGTATGCTAAGGTGATTACTTTCAGCATTTAAGGGCAAGTAAATCTAATTTGAATAGTCCAAATTTAAAACTTGTCTAAGATTTCATGCCTGTCCAGTCTAAGGTCAAAAATGAGGGCTTTTTTGCACTCAGTAGCAAGGAACTATATTTGGAATAGTCCAGTTCAACTTATTTTCAAATGTATTCAATATTTCCTGCCTGTTTGAGTTGTCCGCAAGTATCATGCCGATCAAACATAAAATAAAAACGACGACCGGGAAGGAGTAAAAATGAGCTTTTTACATATTTAAGGGCGAATAACTCTAAGTTTAATAAATCAGTCAAGCAGTTTTCCATACCATTCAGAGAATTCATGACTGACCTGTGTTTCTGCAAATTTCCTAAAGAATTGATAAATATTAAACAGACTAGGCCTGGAACAGGGTCAAATATGTACCTGTTCAGCAATCAAGAGCAAGTAACTTTAAGAAATAGTCCGATCTTGCCGGTGTTTGAACTCGTCATACCTTTCATAGTTTTCTGCAAAAATATGAGTGAAAATACTCAGGAAATGCCACAATCATGAAGCACAGCCTTTCTAAGGCACCAAAAGAAGAAGAGTTGAGGAACAAATAATGTCAAAACAAACGCCATCTATGAAAGCACCGATGCACTAACAAACAAGAACTGCAACTGAGGAGTTACCTTGCAAGGGTCTTAAAATCCAATAAATAATAAACTGCTATGCCTAGGACAAGGTCAAATACAGACGTTATCAACACTCAAGAGCTAGTAATCCTAAGGTGAATAATCCGATCTGGCCGGTCTTCCACATCGTCTGAGGTTTCATGCCTGTTATGGTCGTCTGCAAGTTTCATAGGGATCCTTTATATAATAAATAGGCTATGCCTGGGAACAGGTCAAATACGGACTTTTTCAACACGCAAGGGCAAGCCAAGCAAGTCTAAAGTGAATAATCCGATCTGGCTGGGTTTTTTTTTTTTTAACTCGCCCGATATTTCATTCCTGTCATGATGGTATGCAAGTTTCGCAGAGATCCGATAAATAATAAATAGGCTATGTCTTGGATAAGGTCAAATACGAATTTTTTAGCACTCAACGACAAGTAATTTAAACAGTTTCAGACCAGTTCAAGGGCTTATGTCTGTCATGGTTGTCTGTAATTTTAAGAAGATCAAATAAAAATGAAATCGCTATCCATCAGCCATGGTCCGATCTGGCCGAACTTCGAACTCTTCCGTGATTTTATGTCTGTTCCGATCATCAGCAAGTTTAACGAAGTTCCGATTAAAATTTGGTGGCATCCATCAGACAACGTTTTCCCCATTATAAGTATATGGGCATTTTTCACGCACAAGGGAGTGTGCCAAGCGTATATTCCGATCCGGCCAAACTTTGGAACTTGCCTGTCCAGGTTACCTGCAAGTTTGATAAAGAATCAAACATAGACACGCTATCCATAAAACAACATTATAAGTCAATGGGAGCTTTTGATTGCTATAGCAACCATAGTTTTGATCTAGTCTTCTCTAACACTTTATGTAGCCAATCCTCCAACCTAATAATGAACACATGATATTTGATCAAAACAGATCAACTGGTCACAAAGAGATTATTGTTTGAAAGTGTGTACGACTACGATGACAACGACGGACCAAGCATATACTATAAGCTCATCTTGTGAGCTGTAAATGCTCTGTGTGTGTGTGTGTGTGTGTGTGTGTGTGTGTGTGTGTGTGTGTGTGTGTGTGTGTTGGTGTTGCAATTTTACTGACTATTTGAAACAATGGTAAATCTATTTAGTGTTAAACCATGTGCAAGGTCCCACACCAGAATGAAACAATAAAAACGTATTAAGGGAACTGAAAATATTTTATTGTTTTCCGCAATGTTTTACAATGGAGACAGCTTCTGTGATTTCATGCTTGCTCCCCAGCGTGTAAAGTCCATTCTGCTAAAATGTCTACTCTAAATATAAAGTCTTTACTCTCAAGGGGAACAAAAAGTCTTACCTTTCAGAGTGGTCCCCTTTTCATAAGGAGTGGGTGATGGCTTATCCAATTTGACAGTATATCATTTGCCCTAAAAGTGTAGTGCAGCTTATAGCTTTTGGGTTACTATCAACCTGGTATCACATTTGTCTTTCAGAAACTGTATGTCGCCTAAGAAATTAGAAAAGAAAATAAAAACGTAAGTAAGACTCCAACATTCTTTAATCACGTTCGGTATGTTGACCAATTAAGTTTTGTAAAAGCATCCACGAAAATTCGTGAACAGAACTGTTAACCCTAGTCCTGCTGAACACGAATCTGTCCTGCCTTTGCAAACAGTGTAGATCCAGATCAGTTGGCTTCTGAAGAAGCCAACTGATCTAGATCTGCACTGTTTGCAATTAAGTATGTGAATTTATATCAACAATCTGGATCAAGTAATCTGATTGGCTGAAAGTTAGGAACGGGTGTGGTATCTTTTTATTCAGCAGGACAAGGGTTAAAACCTCACACAGCATGCCGCTCGCCTGAATATTATACTGTGTCTGATCTGGAAAACTTGACACATCAGCTGTTTCTATTGCTCTCAAGGATCATTCCTTTTAAAACTGATCACTTTCGCTACAGGTAATGTTCGTGATGTGTGGCGGTCGTAAAACATTTACTCATATACTTCACGCTAGAGTAGTTATATTTCTGGTCCTCTGTTATTAATGGGGGTGCGGGGGTGGGGGTTGGGTGAGGCAACGGTGTCGTGTATCTTGCGTTACCGGGACAGTAGTCAAGGCCGGCTTTTTTGCAGCAGGTAAGGGTAGAGAGGAGTGTTTTTAGTTCTTCTTTTTCTTCACTTTCTTTAATTTTCCTCTTTCTCCCCTGTCTCTCTCTTTAATCTCCACTATTTTTTACGTTTTTCTCCCTTTCACTGGGAGACGACACAAAATGACCCACAAGGGTTGACGTGTCGTTAAACCCATACACAATCAATGTAATCAAAGGGCCCATTCCTGGAATCTTGAAAATATATGAGGGTCACTGATGAGGCCTAACTGGTCTACAATAGATAGTCTGATCAAAAATCTTGACACTTCAACCATTTCCAGTTTTGTGAGTATCTTCCTTACTCTCAATGGTCATTCTTTTTATAATATATTGATATGTGAAATTGAACGGAAGATAAAACAATAAAAACTAAACTTATGTAAAACAGTCAAAGGTAAATTTGGAAATTCCCAAGAAAGGCCTCAGTCACAGAACATATCCCTCCCAAGCCACTGGATAAGGGTTTCTTGACATGAAACGACAAGACAAACCAAGCTAGTATAGAATATTTCCAGGAAGAGCCGCAAACACAGAACATAGCCTGCCTAAAGACGCCAAGAGAAAGAGCAAACAAACTGCTACGCTTTCGACATCTTTCAGAAAGTCGTTTTTTGTTTGGCTCTTTACACAGAAGAAGTAAATTTGCAAAACATTGTCATGATTTAATGCAAAACCATTTGTCGTAACTATCTATGAACAAAAACGTTTTATTCTGGTCATTTTTTTTTTTAAAAAATCAAATATTATCACTTTTCCCCATGGTAAAAAATAAATGCAAAATGTGCGGAAATATGTAGGGTAGGTAACTTGAAGGTAGCTTTTAAACAAGTTTAATTTGTTCAATTTTTCTTAAATTTTCACAATATTGTTGTCAAACATCAAACTTTTAAATTCAGCAAACAAAAATAAAAAGTACTGTCAGACGAATATTTAAAAAAAAATCATTTTTCTATGGAAATTGCCTAGGTCAGATAAATTTTTGGCCATAAATTTGATTTTAGGGTAAATATTTGAGAACAAAACACAGAAACAGAAAAGACAAACTTTTTATGATAAGATATGGTCAATCAGAACAAAACATTTTCACTTAAAATGAAACGCCAAGCGAAAAACGTCTTTCCGAGGGATGTCGAAAGGCATATAAGCCACAAACGAGAATGAACTGAGAAGCAAAGCAACGAGCACCCTCTTCCCCAATAAGGTGATCACAATGCTAGACAGGCACATGTACATATATACAAGTTAATTTATACAATACATAATTCAGTGTTTGAACGTAAGTGTCGCTCCTAAAAATATACAACTGCGTCGCATGAATGACAGATGTTATAACAAAAGATGTGAGTTCATCGCATTGGGGCCATCAGACATGAATAAAGCGCAGACTGATCTGGGCCTCCGTTGTCCTCTTACAGAATCAGTGAATACTGTAATATGTCGACGAACAGAAAATGCCCAGATTGGACTGCACATGTGCGCACGCTGATCTGGACCGCAAATTGCATAAGGACCCTTTTCGTGCGTTGAGCATCAAAATATATTTATCCATTCAAAGGCAATTCTTTTGTTGCAGTTCTTTGTCCGTGCGTCAATTACTCTAAATGTGCCATTTTGGTTGTTCACTGTTTATTCCTCATCTCTTCTTCTTTCCCTGCCTAAGGAAGGCTATGATAATGGTCTTTCTTTACGAAAACAAGCCTATTCAAATATATAGAATATTTCACCTTCAAAATGTAAAAAAAAATATATATATATAAAAAGCTCTGATATTTTTCATATTTCTGCTCAAAACATAGATTGTAGGTACTAGTTAGAACCGCCTCGGCGAGGCGGTTCTAACGAGTACCCCAATCTATGTTTTTGAGCAGAAATAAGAAAAAATAATGTATACCCCTGTATACTATATAAAAGCGGGGTTTAAGGGGGTCAAAATTATATAGGCATGTTTTCGTGATGATTTGCGCCACAACGTCAGAAAACGGAGCATCGGATATGTGTGCCAAGAAAAGATTAAGGTCAGCCTGCGCACTCGCGCGTTCTGATCACAATCTTATCTTTGCGCAATTTGGAAAGCCAATGATGCAAAGTTTCTTAATGATAACAACAGACTCCAATCAGATTGCGCGGAGGCGCAGGTTGATTAGAGTCTTCGTTGAGCGCATAATACACAAGGAACGTTTCCTCACGTTGCGGTTCGTTTATATTTGTGTGTCCTTTGTTTCAGGAAACCAAATCCCAAATCAAAACCATTTGATTTCTGGAATGACGGTGAGTATGCTTTCTGGTTTTGTTTTGAAAATATGTGGGATTTCCTGGTCATGGCAAAAATGGAGATACTTTTGGGGAATTGAAACAATGTCAGGAAAGACAACTCTGATAAAATCGTTTTGTCTGTTCTATCGAGAAAGAATTTGCTCCCAGGTGGATCAAATTCTTTCCTTTTAGAGTAGGCCGCTTTTAAAAAAGGGGCTTGTTGTGCAGAAAAGCATACATGAAGTCGAAAAAAATTGTATTCCTTGTCAAAAACTGATGAAAAGTCTACCAAGTGTATCTAGCCCCATTTACATTCAAGTAAGCACATTTTCAGAGTGAGGGGAAGTAGCTCGTTTCGTGAAAAACATTTCAATTAATTTACGGAATAACAGAGTTTTAAATTTTTAGCTCCCCTAGACCGAATGCTCCAGGGGTGCTTACGGTCCATCGTCCGTCAATACCTTTGACCAGTATATCTCCGAAGTCTGCAGGCTGATCTCAATCATTTCTCATCTGTAGCATGCCTTTGGCGGGGAAGTGATGACAAGCTCTTCATGGAAATCCATTTAAAACCTTTGTTACTATGGCAACTACAAGGTCCGATTTACAATGGGAAAATGCTTGTCATCACCATAACTCCTTCACTTTTGATCAGATGTTCCAGAAACTTGCAGTCATTTTCGGACATATCTTTGACGAGTCCGAAAATGACCAGATATGATCATTAATCTTAAAGTTGCGTCAATTTGATTGCTGAAAAAGCCTCTGTTTGACTTTGTGATCAGTCTCACTCATTCAGTTTTAATCAGACTTTTGTAAGACTTCGAAAACTGGCCAGATCATGAACCTTAGAGCTACGTCAGATCATTATTCTTAGAGTTACAGCCCCTTGATTTCTGAAAAAGCATCTGTTTGACTTTGTCATCAGCATTACTCATTCTGTTTTGATTTTATCTACTTCAAACGTGAAGATAAGAGGATAAAATCTCAAATGAGCCTGAAACTGGCCAGATCGGATCATTATTAATCTTAGAGTTATATTCCTTTGATTTTTGTAAAAGCCTCTGTTTCACATTGTCATAAGCACTACTCATTCAGTTTTGATGGACTTTTCCTGAAACTTGCAGATAAGGCAGACATGGATTGAATCTCGAATGTGTTAAAACACTGGCCAGATCGGATCATGAATTTTAGAGTTGTGTCTCCTTAATTGCTGAAAAGGCCTCATGTTTCACTTTATCAGTAGTTCGTTCAGTTTTTAATGGATCTTCCTGAAACTTGCAGATAAGTTGGACATGGATAAATTCCCAGATGATTTCAAAACCTGGCCAGATCGGAGTCCCCTTTCCCCTTGATTTAAACAGAAGCCTCTGTTTGACTTTGCCATCAGCATATAACTCGTTCAGTTTTGATCAGAACTTTCTGAAACTTTCAGATATAGTGGACATGGATGAAAGCTTGGACGTTCGAAAACTGGTTAGATCGGATTTGTAATCTTACGAGTTACGCATCCTTTGTCATCAGCACAACTTGTTCAGTTTTGATCAGAACTTCCTGAAGCTTGCAGATAAGAGGGACATGGATACAATTTCTTTAGAGTTACTTCCCCTTGATTGCTAAAAAGGCCTTTGACTTTGCCATCAGCATATCACGTTAAGTTTTTATCAGAACCTCCTGAAACTTGCAGATAAGGTGGACTGGATGCAATCTCAGACAAGTTCGGAAACTGGCCATATCTAATCATTAATCTTAGCGTTACGCATCCTTGATTGCTGAAAAAGCCTCTGTTTGACTTTGTCATCACCATAACTCATTTAGTTTTCTTAGGATCTTCCTGAAACGTGCAGAAAAGATGGACTGGATGGAATCTAAGATGAGTTCAAAACCTGGCCAGATCGCATCTTTTGTCTTAAAGTAACGTCCGCTTGGTTTCTGAAAAAGCATATATTTGCCTTTATCATCAGCCTCACTCGTTCAGTTTTGATCGGATCATTCTGAAACTTGTAGATAAGGTGGACATGGGTGAAGTCTTGGATGAATTTGAAAACTGCCACCATCAAATTATTTTAGAATTACGTCCACTTGATTGCTGAAAACGTCTATTTTCGAACTTCAGTTTTGATCAGATCCTCCTGAACCTTCCATATAAGATGGGGTTTGAAACTTAGTAACAGTTAGACCACGAGGTGATACAGTTCATATTGTTTTGAGGTAAAAGTACACCAAATTTTGATAGAGTTATGGATATGTTAAGAGTGCTCCAGACTAATGAATGGCGTAGACATTTAGTGACTTGACTACTTTTCAGCACAGATGAGCATTAAGGGCCACCATGTTTCCTCTTGTTTTTCTTTCTTTTTTTTTGTGTGTGTTTTTTGTTGTTGTTTTTTTTCACCTTTTCTGTCTGTCTGAAGACTACGTACAGTAGTGTAGCCAGAAAGGATTATGCACGCCCAGGAAAATCTGCTCTCTTTTCGAGATAATTCGTAATGTCGATTTTTGCCTGGCACTTTACACAGACGAAGTAAATTTGCAAACTTTCGCCATGGTTAAATGCAAACCCAGCTTTCGTAACTACCTTCGCAGAAAGAGTTTTATTCTAGCCATTTGTTTTAAAATAAGTCGAATATTTTCATTTTTTCCAAAGGTAAAAATTGCTGAAAATGGTGCTGAAATCTGTAAGTATAGGTACATTGAAGGCAGGTTTCCAACTTCCACTTGTTAACTTTTTTTCTGAAATTTCCACTGTATTGTCACGGAACATCAATAATTAAAATTCAGCAAATGAATAATAAAAATATTTTCTTAAATAAAATAAAAAACTGTGAAATTAATTTGAGGTTATCTTTGGAAACAAAACACAAAAACAGAAAAGACAAATGTTTTCTGATAAGATACGCGCAACTAGAACAAAAAAATTTCATTTAAAATAAAACGCCAAGTAAAAAACGTCTTTCCAAGGGATATCGAAAGGACAGTAGAGAACAAAATCTCCCAAGTATCGTTTTCAACAAGGCGGCTACTATTAAATGAGCAGCCCCTGTCAAGGTGGCGGATGTATTTTTGATAGATTTTCTATCTTCATTGCAAATATGTTTCTTACGCAAATGCGTAATGGAGCTATGGAGGAGGCATATTTAATGAGTACCCACAACATGTTTTAATGGAGAAATATGAAACAAATCCTCACAGCGCTTTCCGTGCAAATAGCGCAAGTTTTGTTTAACAAATGACTAGTTGTCAGTTAAAAACAAGCATTACATGTTCCTAAGTGGGTTCATTTCTGACCAAGTGCATTAGAATGTGGGTAACCGTAATGAAAATTTTCATTTGAGATCTCGTCGGTTTAACGGTCAGAACTTTCTGCTGACGCGTCGCCTTAAAACAAAATTTCCGAGCGTAAAACCGACGATATACCTCCCCTAATGATAATACAGTTATCCCCTAAATATACCGTCGCAAATTTTGACGTTATACAATCAGACGTCGCGTTACATGCGCGACTGCGTTAGAATTTAATGTAAGGTGTGTTAATGCTTTCAAAGTAATCGAGCTGTACTAATCGTTCCAATTATAATTGGGCCGCAACGTGAGAAAACGTACCTTCCGCCTTGTGCGTCCAACGAAGACTCACATCAGCCTGTATATCCGTAGTCTTCGTTGTCCGCATAAAGAAACTTTGTATCCTTGGCGATCCAAAATGCGCCCAGCGAAATTTCAGATCAGACTGCGCTAATGTACAGGCTGATTGGAATCTTCGCTGGGTGCACATGTTCGCATGTATGTTTTCTGATGTGACGGGAAGTGTAATGTTTAATAAGCACCTTTTTCAGTCAGGGTCATTTCAAAGCAACAAAGATGCACAAACTTCTGCTAGTAATTAAAATAAATACGCCGTTAAAAAAATTCTTCCTTTCAGACGACTTGATACAAAGAGGCAACAAACCATTTACAAGAAAGACAACTGTTGGACCACTGCCTGAACCCGCGCCGATGGAGTAACGACCCGCCGTTTTGTTATTTCCTTAACCTTTACCACGCACTTGGCTAATTCAGCAGAGGGCAACCAATATGTAGTGTCTGCTGTAAATTTTACCCAGAGTGATAAGCGTTAATGCGTAGTTTGAGCTTCATGAGTCTGCATAGGAATGGATAATTTCATTACGAAAACACACCTATTCAAATATATTGAAAATTTTACCAGAAAAAGGAAAATTTTCAGATAAAAAAAATCTGATATTTTTCATATTTCTGCTCAAAACATAGATTGTGGGTACTCGTTAGAACCGCCTCGCCGAGGCGGTTCTAACGAGTACCCACAATCTATGTTTTTAGCAGAAATAAGAAAAATAATGTATACCCCTGTAAACCCCAGTTTTACTATGTAAAAGTGGGGTTGAAGGGGGTCAAAATTATATAGGCGTGTTTTCGTAATGAGACTTATTTGCAAATCTCAGTGTTACATCAAGACAGATGTTGTTGCAATAAAAGAGGAGCTGCGTTGAGGCTTAACGCTTAGCACTCTGGGTAAAATTTTCAGCAGACATTTTGAAATAGTCGCCTCAGGAGACAATTTGCATGAAATGTCAAATCCTGTTTACTGGGAAAAATAAGAAAAATATCATCAATTTGTCGTCTGCTAAAAACCCCAGAGAGTGGTAAAGGTTAACCGAGACACTGCCTCCGAATTTGTGCCACTCCGGGTGAGCAGTGTTCATCAGCACTCAGTTAACACTTAGAATGCTTGGTAAAAATTTCAGCAGGTGACATTTTGAATTGTTTTTTCTCACTTTTCCTAGAAAATATGGTTTTACATTTCATGCAAATTGTCGTGACAATTTGCATGAAGTGTCAGATCCTATTTTCTAGGAAAAATAAGAAAAAAAAATCATGTCTGCTAAATTTGCCTTACTTTCTAAAATTTGGTATCAACTTTTAGTGACGTCGCAAGCAGTGATGCTGACTCTACGAGCCTAATTTGTTGAGGTATTGGATATGACGTTGATATACACCATTGAATACCAATATTGACCGAGGCGATAGCCGAGGTCAATACTGGTATTCTCTGGTGGATATCACGTCACGTATAATACCTCAATAGGTAATAATTGTATATTAACTGATGTGTGGCGGCCGTTAAACGTCTTGTCGTACTTCATCATAATGTGCATTATATTTTCTGACTGTATTACACCCAAGACACATGATCTTGGTATGCGATACATTTTTGAAATACTGTTTCAAAGTCCAATCATGCAGCAACGTGATAAGCGGGAAAAGGCTATGCCTGTTTCTATCCATAATAAATATATCCTGTAGAGTTACAGAGACAATTTGTATAAGTTCAAGATAACACTGCCCTAGAAGTTATGGAGCCGGGTAAATCACGACACTTACTCCTGACCTTGGGTATATTTCTCAGCGGGCACACGACGTTGCATCGACACGTAATGCGACGTTGTAAACACATCATGATGTGTCCGATGGGTTGTGTTTTAGTATCTCAAAATTCGTTCATACAAGACCGGACACACGTTCGGCCGTCCGCATGCATGGATGTGTGATTACTATAAGCATCTAAAGTAAAGTCTTTCAGAAGTGGGTGCTAAGAATACAGAGGGAAAAGAAACACAAATATATAATTCAGTATTTTATATCAAAATATACCTCTGATACAAAATGTGGCACTGATAAATAAAGCATAAAATGCTGTTCCTGTGAAACTACAGAGGTTAGCTACTACGATGCATAGTTACTACTTCAGCAAGTTTGATGTTAACATATAACAGATATGACTATTTTATACATTATGTATCATGGACACCAACATCATCGCCATGTACATCCAAAGTGCAACTACGTCTATAGGGTTGGGTAAAGCGACAAACCACAGTATAAATTCCTGTTTTATTTTAAGCGTTTATGAAGCTTGTGAGTGTGTCTTTTATCATTATTTAAGTCTTTCAACATTATTTAACCCTTAAAGCGCCAAGAAAATCTGCATCTGAAAATGTCGTCTGTTTATGTCGCCTGCTGAATATTCTTGCAAACTTTTCAAACCTATTTTTGCATACAGGCAAACAGTGTGGACCCAGATCAGACTGCTCCTAAGGAGCAGTCTGATCTGGGTCCACACTGTTTGCAGAAATGCATTTTAAAATCACAAGCAGAAGACAAAGCAGACAACAATAGTCGTGATTGGCGCTTTAAGGGTTAAGTCATGTCCACATGATGAAGGTGGTGATAATGAGAGGATCTGTGCACTGGAGCTGTTAAGAAATATCTATGGCACTGCAACGTGACAGGTTACAAAAAACACTCTGACCCTTGAAGTGCTGAGCAAAATTGAAAATTGTAGATCATACTCTATTTTCTTGTTTTGTTTTTCAGAGAAAATAAGGCCTAGCATTTCATGTAAATTGTCTGCTAATTCACAACAAATGCCAAGCCTTATTTTCTAAATCTCAAATCTGCTCAAAGTCTTATGTGTTCCCATTTTAGATTGCATAGTATCCCAATCTTGTGTTTGCAAACAATAAAGACCCTGACCAGCCAGCTTTAAATACAATCCATCAAGAAAACATGCCTATAATATTTTGACCCCCTTAAACCCCACTTTTATATAGTAAAACTGTGGTTTACAGGGGTATACATTACTTTTCTTATTTCTGCTCAAAAACATAGATTGTGGGTACTCGTTAGAACCGCCTCGCCGAGGCGGTTCTAACGAGTACCCACAATCGCCGAGGCGGTTCTAACGAGTACCCACAATCTATGTTTTGAGCAGAAATATGAAAAGTATCAGAGTTTTTTATCTGAAAATTTTCAATTTTTGGAGGTGAAATTTTCTATATATTTGAATAGACGTGTTTTCGTAATGCTCTGGGCATGTATGCTCTGTCTCATAAGACACTTTCGACCAGTTTGTAGCTACAGAAAGGATGAAGAATTACATTACATTATTTTGATAGTCTGTGTTAGTTTGCTTTCCTTGATAGTCACAAGACCATGCCTGTCAGCTATAAAAGTTTTTAGAATTTAATTAACTGAAAAATCTCATTGTATGTGTATAATTAATACACTGCTTATAAATCTCTACTTAATCACTACGCGCAGATACAGCAGGTGGCAAATTGAGGATAATTTTCTTATTATCCCATAAATTAGGGTTTGGTATGTCATGCAGTCTGCAAAGAGACAAACTGCAGGAGAAACCCAATTTTATGGGAAAAATACGAAAAATATTTCAAAATTTCCTCTGCTGATTTTTTTCCAGCATAGTTAGCAAGTTCTTTGTTGCAAAAAACGAGACTTGAAATCATAAACAGTCTGTGTAAGATATTTTGTGCAATCATATTTTACAGTACAAGCAACAAAACACAACAAAAATAATGGAATGGCTTTTAGAACGCACAAAATAGGTGGGCATTCATATATATGGATATCAACTTATCTGCTCATAGAGGTTAAATACGCATTACGAAAACACGCCTATTCAAATACATTGAAAATTTTACAGCCAAAACGAGACTTGAAATCATAAGCAGTCTGTGTAAGATATTTTGTGCAATCATATTTTACAGTACAAGTAACAAAACACAACAAAAATAATGGAATGGCTTTTAGAACCACAAAATAGGTGGGCATTCATATAGATGGATATCAACTTATCTGCTCATAGAGGTAAAATACGCGGCCTGAGCAGCCATTACGAAAACACGCCTATGCAAATATATAGAAAATTTCACCTCCAAAAACTGAAAATTTTCAGATAAAAAAATGATATTTTTTTCACATTTCTGCTCAAAACATAGATTGTGGGTACTCGTTAGAACCGCCTCGGCGAGGCGGTTCTAACGAGTACCCACAATCTATGTTTTTGAGCAGAAATAAGAAAAATAATGTATACCCCTGTAAACCCCAGTTTTACTATATAAAAGTGGGGTTTAAGGGGGTCAAAATTATATAGGTATGTTTACGTGATGACTAGGCAAAGAGAGAGACATAACGAAAACATGCCTATATAATTTTGACCCCCTTAAACCCCACTTTTATATAGAAAAAACTGGGGTTTACACGGGTATACAATATTTTTTTCTTATTTCTGCTCAAAAACATAGATTGTGGGTACTCGTTAGAACTGCCTCATTATTGAGGTGGTTCTAGTGAGTACCCTAAATCTATGTTTTTGAAATCGAGGCAGATCTAATGAGTACCCACAATCTATGTTTTTGAGCAGAAATATGAAAAATGTCAGTTTTTTTTATCTGAAAACTTTCCTTTTTCTGGTGGTAAAATTTTCAAATTTGAATAGGCATGTTTTGGTAATTAGCACATATGCAAGCAGAAACAGATCAGATCAGCCTGTGTAACCACAATCTGATCAAACAAGCCTTGTCACAACACCCTGGTAAAAGGGAAGCTTTTTATCAGATTATGAGCATGCTTATTTCTTCGCTGTTCATACCTGCACTAAGAAACCTTTAAGGTGAGCTGATATAACTGAAAGATTCTGCTACTATTCTGCAGGAGGAGATAACTTCTGCACACAATACATAGCCTCCCTAGTATCTGACACCTTTTGATAATGGGGACTACTCTTAAAAAGGAAGGCATTTACTCTCAGACAGGGGCAAATTCCTGGATAGTTTTCTTATTTCTCTGTGAAATGTTGTGGTACTCATTAGAAGTGCCTCCATTAGAAGTGCCTCAATGAGGCACTTCTAATGAGTACTTACATGTGTTTTACGGAAAAATAAGAAAAATATAATTTAGGATACCCCTTCTTATCTGGATCTATGAAATAACTACTTGACATACAATAAAGACAATGTATTACCATTACAAAAACAAGCCTATTCAAATACATACTGAAAATTTTACCATCACAAAATGAAAATTTTCAGATAAAAATTCTGATATTTTTCATATTTCTGCTCAAAACATAGATTGTGGGTACTTGTTAGAACTGCATCAGAGAGATGGTTCTAACGATTACCCACAATCTATGTTTTTGAGCAAAAATAAGAAAAATAATGTATATCCCTGTAAACCCTATAAAAGTGTGGTTTAAGGGGGGTCAACATTATATAGGCATGTTTTTGTGATGCAGTAAAATACTTTTGAAAACTACATTTGAAGCATGTATTCTAATTACACCAACATTTTTCTGTTTACAAACAATAAAGTCTGTGACCAAATAGCTGCTATCCCTGCAGGTTAGTTTTTGCTGAACCACGTTTAACCCATAAAGTGCTAATGACAACTGCAGCAGACAACATTTCTGTTTTTTTGTTGTTGTTTTTCTTTCTGTTTTTTTTTGGTTTTTTTTTTTTGGTTCATGTATTTTTTCAGAAAAAAAAAAGGTTTGATATTTCATGTGAATAGATGATTTGCATGAAATACCAAGTCTTATTTTCTCTGAAAAATAATTGAAAAACAAATAGAATGTCAATTGCCCCAATATTGCTTAAGTGCTTTATGGCTTAACCTTTTTATGCCAGTTGGACTCTTTTAGCCAACTACTTGGACAGATCAATGTCCAAATAAAGGCGTATGATTTATTTAACCTTTTTTTTCATTTTCTTTCTGACAAAACATTCTTGTAGTTAATGCCATGAGTGTACATCACGAAAACATGCCTATATAATTTTGACCCCCTTCAACCTCACTTTTATGTAGTAAAACTGGGGTTTACAGGGGTACACTTTATTTTTCTTCTTTCTGCTCAAAAACATAGAACTGCCTCATAGAGGTGGTTCTAACGAGTACCCACAATCTATATTTTAAGCAAAATTATGAAATATATCAGAACTTTTTATCTGAAAATTTTCATTTTTTTTTGGTGGTAAAATTTTCAATATATTTGAATGGGCATGTTTTTGTAATGGTAGATCCTGACCAAATGCCACATTCTGTGTTTTGGCCGGGCTATACTGTTTGCTAACTGATGTCTTTTTTTATGGAACACCAAGCAGTAATGGGTTTGTTTGTTTGTCTTGAGGTTTTACGGCCCAGTCAACCCAATGGGATCATGTCCAGCACGGTCAGTTTACCTAACCACGTTTATTGGACAGGCTAAGTCCTCTGCGGTTAACCAGTATTGTGCATATTGTTTTGCCAGAAACTGACAACTACCCTTCTTGAATCAGCAGAAGGGCGAGAATGACTGTAGAAATATTTCATGATCAATCTCCATGAAAGAATGTTGCCAACCCGGGGGGGTCAAACTTGCAACCTCCTGATCACCAGCCTGACTGGAATCCAAATGAGCCACCAAGCTGGCAGCATTCATGGGTTTAAACCCTCACAGGTCCAAATATTAAGAAAGGGTCAAGACCTCGCTTATAAATAGAAAAATGATGGTTCCACTAGTAAGCAAGTAAACAGTTTAATTCTGCACCAATAACACTTCTTATATATATCATTATTCATTATATTCAAACTGGTTACTTTCTATCAATCTTTAGCACATACTATACAACACAAAACACTTTTATGGAAAGTGACATTTTCTCATAAACCAGATCAGTGTACATTTTTGTTTTTGTTGTCACTGTATGAGCTCCTACAAACAGAAAAAGCCCGGCTTAGTGTGTAAGCTTACAGACTCAAATCTACCTATGCAGCCATGCAATAATCTACACTGGTTACTAACATAATATTTTTTCAGCAGTAGACCTAAATGAGACTGTCCAGATAAGCAGGCAGATCTGGGCTTATATGGGTTACCTCTGCTGTAGGAAATGGGACTCATATAAGGACACTGTTCATATGTAACATACAGACTTTTTTTCTACTTCTGTAAACCCTTGCAGTGCTAATCACAAATGCAGCCGCTAATCACAAATGCAGCCGGTCATTTTTTTTTTTTTTTTTTTTGTATCTGTTTTTCAGAGAAAATATGGTTTGAGATTTCATGTGAATAATCTGCCTGACAGATGATTCACATGAACTGTCAAGTCTATTTTCTCTGAAAAATAATATCAACTTTAGGATGTTGTCTGCTACAAATTCGCTTAGCGCTTTAAGAATTAACACTGTAGATCCTGGTCATGATACCAGAGTATCAGTCTAGATCAGTCTATGCTTTCGACATCCCCCGGAGAGACGTATTTCGCTTGGCGTTTTATTCTAAATGAAAACATTGATTTCTAATTGACAATATCTTAGAAACCATTTGTCTTCTCTGTTCCTCTTCTTTGTTTTCAAATATTTAGTTAAATTAATTTTATGGCTAAAAATTGGTCTTGAACATGCAATTTCTTTAGTAACTGGACTTGTTTATTTTATTTTTTGTAACATTTTTTGCTTTCCTTTAAAGATTTCAGACTATTACTGTTCCATAACAATATTGTGAAAATTTCAGAAATTTTGAACATGGGGAACTTGTTGAAAACCTGCCTCAAGTTTACCTACTAGTTTCTGCATATTTTGCAGCCATTTAACTATGAGGAAAAATAAAAACATTCATTTTTTAAAACAATGAATAGAATCAAACATTTTCTGTAGATATAGTTATAACAGTTATACATTTTATCAAAACAAAAGTTTGCAAAGCGCCAGGCAAAAAAAACAAAAACGACTTTCCGGAAGATGTTGAAAGGACAGTAGTTGGGATCTTCTGTATAGGTATATAGAAAACTGTTCTCCCTAAAGACGACTCTTTTCTTCCATTCAATATAGTACCATCTATACTCAGGCCCTATCAAGCAAAAAAATACTGAATGCACAACACAGACTCTTCAAGTTCAACTTGCCCTTATGACACACGTGTCATGGTGACATGCGTAGACCCTGATACATAAATAGAGTCTTGTCAGATTTTGATCCATAACACTTCATGGTCCATATATGAGGTTACCAGACAGGACAGACTCTATGAATCTGATGGGATATGAGGCTAAACTACAACCTTTTTATTTAACTCTTTCGGCGCAAAATTTCAGACCACATTAAATTTTGTTGTCTGTTTTTTTTTTGTTTTGTTTTTTTTTTGTTGGGGGTGGGGGGGGAGGGGTGGGGGGGGAGGGGGGTTAACAAACTAACGACTGGAAAGAAGTTAATGTGTAAATTGAAAGACTCAATGTCAAACAGCGTAGATCTTGATGAGACAGCTCATCATGAGCCAGCTCATCTGGTTCTATGCTGTTTGCAAAAGCCTATTATTATCGCATGTGACAGTGAAAGAGTTATTATGAATGGATATACCTCATATACCTCGAGTTTTTTGCTACATTTCCAAGGCAAACAACCTTTGATAACATGAAGCTGGTTCCCTAGTATTTAAAATCTTTCAAAATTTGAGCTCAAAGAGCAAATTCATTCCTTTAAAATTCATTCCTTTAAAAACAGCTCCCATCCTATGCCCCTACTCCTACCCTCAAGAAGGAATATAAATATTTCCATGTCAGAATTATTTCCAATGTATGCCTATCTTTTCAAAGAGGCAGCAATTATTTTTTTTATGAGAAGTGGGGTAAATATGTCCACATCTGTATTCGTTCACTTAATTTACCGTATTTACCTAAGTTTTGGGACACCTTAACTCCTTACCATATAAACATTTACAACTTGAGGGTTCAAATCCCGGCGGATCCAAGAAACATTCACAGCTTTTGATAATGAACATGCCACATACCAACACTCACAGGTTTTGGAGAAAATATATAGCGATCAGCAGAACCCTGACCTGACTTCATTTATATACACGCTAATCCGAGTCTACGACAGTCACATAGTCATTGGGTGCAATTTTGCTTGATAGAGCCCAAAATAATATCTAACACAAGTCAAACAGTTATTTAGATGCGAGTGGTTCTTTTCTCTTCAGTACTAAAGGTCCAACATTATCCCCAGTTTCTTCGTTGTGTTTATTATGACTCCCATCACAGATTGGAAACTGAAAATAGAAGTGGCATATATTACAACACAGCGCCAGATAAGAATGGGTATCAGGAAAATACCTTTCTTATTTCTCCACAAAAACATATGTTATGGTATTCCTTAGAAGCGCCTCGGGTTCTTATTTCTCCACGAAAACCTATGTTGTGGGTACTCATTAGAAGCGCCTCAGTGAGGCGCTTCTACTGAGTACCACAATGTTTTTGTGGAGAAATAAGAACAATATCAACTTTTTTTTATTGAAAAAAGCACCATATCTAGAGCTCTGTTATAGTCATACGAGCTACAACATGGGAAAAAGTACCTTCTGAAATAAGCGTTCATCGAAGACTCAAATCAACCTGTGCATCCGTGTACTCTGATCAGTCTTTGTTGTTCGCATGAATACAATGCTGTATCCTTGGCTACCCAAAATGCTCCCAGTAAAAGTTCTGATAAGACTGCATGAATACTCAGATTGATCTCAATCTTCGCTGTGTGCAGTGTGCATATGTCCGAAGTTACGTTTTTCTCTTAAGTTCCAGTCAATAATATTTCAGTCAAGACATTGCCTCTGAATTCATGTGACTTTTAAATTTATAAGGGAAATGATATGAATGACGAACTTGAGTCCTGCCTTAAGTTACTAACAGCTCTGCCGCAGCTGCATCAGCGAAATCAATTTCACCTGGACTAAACTGCCACTCAGCGCTCTCCTGTCCACTTGTTACATCGAGGTTATAGGTGTACTAATTTCTAAAGCAATTTACAAATCTGAATGCAATTCGAGCATCTTCGCAACCCAAGAAGGTTAACTAGCAGGCCCACAGCTCATAAAACGCAGAAAAAAATAATGCAGTCGTCTTTATAATAACTCCAAACAGAAAATCTTACAATGTGTACGGTCTTCCACAGGCACCCGACGTCATCTACAACCACTAAAGGCGATAACATTATCTGTGACAAAAATTAAGGATATTTTTGTTTCCTGGACATATGGCTAAGAACCGTTGTTTACCACATTCACGATGACGACGGACATCTATGAACGAGGCGGAGATTCTTCCCAAAAGTCCAAGTTGATTTTAAAATGTGTGATACGAGCAGTCTTTTTGTCCACTCAATCAACTTCATACATTTTTATGTTAATTATGTATTATTCCATTATTTTGGTAGTCAAAATGTCACAAAATGGGGAGATAACCAAAGGTTTATCTACCTACCCTAAAATCAACATATTCTTACACCTCTGTATGTCCAAGAAACTAAACATATAGTGATCCGTTATCTTTGATTCCTTCATTTGCCACAGAAACATACACAATAGATTCAATTTTAGGTAATATGCTTTTGTTGGTCTTCTTTCTGCAATTGCGCATCATTTCAACAGAGAGAGAGAGAGAGAGAGAGAGAGAGAGAGAGAGAGAGAGGGGAGATAAATGCATCTTTACTTCTTTACTGGAATTTGAGGGTGCTTCAGTATTTTGTAAATAAAAGTATATTCCGCCCCTTGAACCAGCTTCCCACTCGCATATAATGTGTGAATAGACCACGGAGGTCTACAAAATAAAGGACGTTGATTCAAGGGGTGGAACATATTTTTATTTTAAAAATATTGAAGCATCGTCATTTTCCAGATTTTTACCCGAAAGTGCATTTTTTCTCTCTCTCGCGCACGCTCTCTCCGATATGCGATATAATTAGGTGATTTAGTTCGTAATGCTGTATTTTTGTCATTGTTTTAGCGTTTCTATCGCTTTTCAGAAGGAAGGTAAACCCATCTTGACAAGAGTAAATCCATCTTGACAAGAGACATCTATCAAATGTATATCAAGAGACATCCATTATGAAAACAAGCCTATTCAAATATATTGGAAAATTTACCAGCAAAATATGAAAAATTTCAGATAAAAATTCTAATATTTTTCTTATGTCTGCTCAAAAACATAGATTGTGGTACTCGTTAGAACCGCCTCGCCGAGGCGGTTCTAACGAATACCCACAATCTATGTTTTGAGCAGAAATATGAAAAATAATTTATAGCCCTGTAAACCCCAGTTTTACTATATAAAAGTGGGGTTTAAGGGGGTCAACATTATATAGGCATGTTTTCGTGATGTTTCAAATGTGTATCAATTTCACTCCAACAGATAGATACATCATTATGCCTTTGTTTTATTTTGAGTTTACATCGTTTATAACACTCTTTCAGTAAGAAATTACTTTATGATTGTAAAATGCCTCACCTTATTATGTTATCCCATTTATGCGAGTGAACTTCTCTACCTTTACTCTTTGGATCGATCCATTTCCAATAGAAGGGATGTCTATATAACATTATTATTATATTTTACAGAAACGGAGTTTAACGCAAACGGTTTAGATCCTGATCAGGCGCCGCGTTCTATGGCGTCTGATCTGGGTCTACACTGTTTTCCAATGCCCATTTCATGGGACGCTAGGCATAAATGAGCTTATGTGAGTAAAGAGCCAATGACACTTCAACATGCTTACCCTCTTTGATCGCCAACATCTACAATAAGACACCTTATCCCCGAGTTCCTCAATATCAACCATGTTAACAACTTTAGAGCTTTCCTTTTGTATTCTAAGGTTTACTCTCGCATCTTTTGCCACAGGTTTGCTTTTAAATGCTTGGAAGGTGACATATGCTAGTAAGGACAACGTCCCAACTATTGGTAAAAGCTGTAGCCACTCTGAGCCTGAAAGAAAAGGAAAATAGTGCAATTTCAAACTTTTTAGAGGGTGATTGCTACTGTTGCTATTCATTCAGAAATGGAACCAAGTTGACCTAACAGTGGACAGACGGATAAAAGACAGACGAACGGATGGAAACCCGGACCCATGTATCGCACTGTTTGCTACATAATGCCCTACTGAAATTCAAAGGCCAAATCTTTAAGGTTATTCACTTTATACATTTAAATGTTAGCAGGCTAGATTTGTATGGCTGTTTATACATTGGTTCAAGAAAATATGACATCTCATGCAAGTCAGCTTTGTAAGATAGGATTCGCATGAAATGCCGTGTCCTGTTTTCTAGGGAAAACGAAACAAGTTTCCTGTCATTTAATGTCTGTTTCAGGGTTCTCACTAGGATTTTGAAAAATAATAGGCCCAAAGCCAAAACGTAGTGTTGCAAGTTTTCTTAATTTCTCTGAAAATTAGTAGTCCTAACAGCCAAAACAGGAGTCCAAACCTCCATAAGAACTGTGTTGATTTTGTCATCAGTGTATTCTCATTCTTCACAACAGCTACTTATTAGAATTGTCTTGTCGATTCTAGTAAGTATAAAAAAAAAGTTGAACACGTTTTTGTCGATCTGGATCCAGTAAGAAAAAAAGTCGCTGCTTTTGGGCTGCAAAACAACCTTTTTTATATGGATCCCACTGTACTTTATAGATCTGACATTCACAAGGTTATTCGAGGATCGAACGACAAAGCAAATCAATGACAAATGTACAGCATTACAAACTAAATCATCTAATTATATCGCATGTCGGAAAGAGAGAGAGAGAGAGAGAGAGAGAGAAAAGAGAGACAGACAGAGAAACTCACGTTCTGACAGCATAATGTAGCACACGAGAGAGTATTTATCTCTACAATTAACACAACGGTATAAAACTGTACAGGTACAAATGTATAGTAATCTGAAACGTGTAGTCAAAAGGCCAAAAGCCAATATGCATATATTGTATACACTCGTACATGACGATTGCTATACATGGAAAATACCGTATTAAACCTAAGCATTCAGAAAGACATGAATGGGCAAACAGAGGAGACCAAGATCAGACGCCGTATTCTCATCGAGCAGTATTTGACAAAAATAGAAAAATACACCTGTTCCAATTTTAGGACGTTTCTGATTAATGTGTCTGAATGATTTACGCTAACCACTGTGGGTAAAAAATTCAGCAGACGACCTTTTGAAATATTGCTCTTATTTTTCCCCCAGAAAATAGAATTTGACATTTCATGCAAATTGTCTCCCTTTGAAAACAATTTGCATGAAATGTC
Organism: Anodontia alba; assembly: GCA_964016985.1. Lineage (NCBI taxonomy): Eukaryota > Metazoa > Mollusca > Bivalvia > Lucinida > Lucinidae > Anodontia > Anodontia alba. The sequence continues at coordinate 44,277,847 of OZ024822.1, forward strand.
AAAGCCTATTTTCTTGGAAAAAAAAGAAAAAAAAATATCATTTATCGTCTGCTGAATATGCCTAGAGAGCGGTAAAGGTTAAACGATATAAGGGTTTAAAACTCATCACAAAAACATACCTATATAATTTTGACCCCCTTAAACCCCACTTTTATATAGTAAAACTGAGGTTTACAGGGGTAAACATTATTTTTCTTATTTCTGCTCAAAAACATAGATTGTGGGTACTCGTTAGAACCGCCTCGTCGAGGCGGTTCTAACGAGTACCCACAATCTATGTTTTGATAAAAAATAGTAAAAATATCAGAATTTTAATCTGAAAATTTTCATTTTTTGATGGTAAAATTTTCAGTATATTTGAATAGGCATGTTTTCGTAATGCTGTATCAGATAAGACCGATAAAGACACTGACAGATGTGCTGAATTTTATTAATCTTTACCAAATAAGGGGACTGGATAAGCTTGGTAGAAGTTCCGCCATTTTGTACAAGGGAGACAACTTTTAAGACTTCCTGTCTGCTTTCCTACACACCAAGATCCATCTGAAAAAGGGTCTGCTCTTATCTTTCAGAGTAGACCCCTTTCCCGAGGGGAGGCAAAACAATTTTGACGAGAGTTGTCTCCCCTGAAAAGAATATCAATTCCCCAAAAGCCCATATCCAACCTGCCTTGTTTCAATGTCGCGAATTTTTGCAGGATTTTAACGATATACGAGTACTGTACTAAGGAGGCTGTGTTACGCGGCTGTGGCCAAGTTGTTCAAAGCTAACGACATCGTTAGTTAACGATTCGTTAAAATTTATATCGAGTGATACGCAAATATGCTGAAATTTTTTGCTGAAAAAATGTGAGTAGCTGTTGCAGTGCAAAAGCTACTCACATTTTTTCAGCAAAAAATATCACAATATTGTGTATTGAATCCGCTAGAACAGTTAACGAAATGACCCTCAACGAGCTCGTTAAGCTAACGACGCTTTGAACAACCGGGTCTGTGTCTTTAACCTGGGTATCTCTAGGTTTAGTTTTACGAGTTTTGTCACTGGGTTCGGATTACTTCAGTGCTACGTTTTATCAAACATATTTTTATTACAAACCTTCAAAGTATTCCCCCTTTACTGAAACACATTTTTGTAACCTTTTTACCCAGTCGCGAAAAGCAGATAAATAGTATTCTTTTGGTATCTGTTGGAGACACTGATAAATAGCGCTGCCAAGAGAACTTCTAGACGTATACTTATTTCCAGAAAGCATTTCCTTAAGCCTTGGAAATAAAAAGAAGTCACAGGGACTCAGGTCAGGTGAATAAGGTGGATGGTTTAAAACTTTCACCTTTTCAGCAGCCAAAAAAGACTTAACAACCTCACATTTATGACAGGAGGTGTTGTCATGTAAAAGGTGGACTGACCATCCTTTGCTTGGTCGTTTCTTATTGTAACTCTTTCACTTTCTTCAGTACAGAATTCTTGTAGAATCGGCCAGTGACTGTATGACAAGATGGACAAGGCACTTGAACGACTGGCCCACTTGAATTAAAGAAAAATGCGTACACATCTTTTTTCGAACTTATGGTTCTCTTGGCAATACATGGGCGTTTTTTATCTTTTCGCTTCCATTGCTTATCATCAGCCCTTCTTTGTGGCTCAAACATGTGCACCCAGGTTTCATTACCTGTTAGCAAGTTAGAAATAACCCGACTATTACAGCCTTTGTATGTTTTCAAAAGTTCTCGGGCACATTTAAGGCGTTGTGTCTTTTGCTCCTCAGTGAGCAAATGAGGTACCCACCTAGCGCAAACCTTTCTCAGGTCTAAACGCTTTTTTTCAGAATTGTTTACACACTGCCTTCTGATATGCCAGTACAAATATCTATATCTTTGACAGATAATCGCGCACCCTGTTCGACCACAATCTTTACAGCAGCGATGTTAGCCTTGGTAACAGAGGTTTTAGGCCTTCCAGGACGGGTATCATCTTCAACAGAAAATTTCCCAGCTTTAAAAGCTTCAACTCACCTAAAACCTGTGCGCAATGAAATGGTCTAAGGTCCATATATACCACACAATTCATTAAATATCTGCTTTGAATCTATTAAGCCTAATGCAGCATCTAATATAGCTACGAATTTTAGTCTTCTGGTCCATGTTCCAATGTAACAAGTAAATTGGTCAGTGTCTATGACTGCAACTATTTCAATTTGAAGTAACTCGGTCAGTTGGAAAGCAATTTGCACGAAATGAACGGGTATCGTTGGCTATTCAACACACCATTCAAGTGCAGTGAAGCATTTTAAAATACATCTGGGATAAAAACAAGGAAGCCTATTAGTGACAGAACTTTTTGCACGACCCTCGTAGTTACATTTTCTTCCACGAGAATCATGTTCTTCGATACACAATCGACAATGTTGGGGTTTACACGAGCAGCCTTTTGGGATCAGATAAACTATACCTATAGGACTGACAAACAAGACGTGTTTTTTTTTTATGTGGGTATAGTTTTCTTCAACAAACCTAAGTTTAGTAGATTTTTCCGAGCACAAACGGTCTTAATTTGCAATTATTGAACGAAATATGTTCTAGTAATGTCGACGTGTGAGCAATAATTTTAACGTGTTCCGCACCTGTGGAATAAAAATAAAAAAGGATTGCCTTTGGAAACAAAGAACACACAAAATCACGATAATCGGAGACTCGGTTTGATTGAGTCTCTTCATATGTAACACTGTAATTTGCGAGGCTGCATACGCCCCCTAGCGCCGGCTTAAGCGGTATTCGATTTTCAAAATAACCAGGATGGGCTCAATGATTCCAAAGGAAATAAAATATAACCTGCACTGTGGTATGGAAGCCCTTACAAAGCTAACTCCGACGACTTAACTGATGACGCTTTCTGTAAAAACTTAGATCGTGGTATGACGCCTTCTGCCATAAAGTTTCGCTGCTTCAGACTGTCGGAGCAAAGACTACTCCTTAAACCGTATTTAATGGCGAAAGTAAGGAAAAAAGATCAAAATGCCGTCTGCTGAAATGTTTACTCAGTATGTTAAAAGCTCATTCTCTTCATTCGGACCGGATGTTTATAATAACAAACAACTTGAAACTCGCCACCATACTCTGACAATAAACGCTTGTCTTGAAAAAAAATCCAGTTATACAATTTGCAACTAACTGAAAAGAACTGTACTTTTTGTCTTTGTCACAAAATTGTACAAATGACCAAGAACTAAACAAAATAAATTGCATTTGTTTGTTTTGTTTGTTTTATTTCAATAGTCTATTTGTTTTTTGTAACGTATTTGGGATACTCAAATCCAGTTTTGGCCAAAGTCCCGACTCCCGAAAACTGGGAAATATTTCCGAACTTTATAAATAGGTTCTCCGAGCTCTTCTGTATCATAATGTGTAAACTGGTCTTTAGTCCAGCTAATATTGACTTCTTCACGGCTGCTTATCTCCACACGCGCAACACCATGTTGTGAAAAGAAAATTGTAAGATCTCCTGGATGAGAGTCAGTTTAGATAGCGTTGAAGATGGGTGTCAGTTGAAAGAAGGCTGATCTTTTGGCACGATCGCCGATATCCCAAATCGGGCGATGTAATTCAACCTTTTATTTAGTCTCCCGTATAATCAGACCGAAACTGTAGTCCTTTAAGCGAATACGGAACAGAAATCATTTTCTGCAGAAGCAAGGGTGGTCAGATTTTGCCGTTTTAGTGATGGACAGGCATGTGGTACTTTAGTTCTTGGAAAAATTACAAATCTCTGGTTAAACACATCACCGTTTCAGTGAAGGTTTAACACGTTACTGTGTAGTTCAAAAGAAAATATATTGCATTATTTTGCAATTGAACAGAAACCAGATAGGTGGCGATCGAGAAACCATGTTTTTACAATATCGTATTTCATCCTACCGGTAGCGTTTTTTCGTACGAGTCCTGATCAAATTACGGCAAATGTGTTCCTGACAACTATTTTACAATCCTGGTGCCATTCATGATTATTACCCTTTTCTTTCTATCTTGTTGAAAAACCATGGTCTCGCTAACGCTCTCTTTACGCACCATCGGTCACCGTCAAATAAATGCCTAGTATCTGTGCAACGGCAAAAGAATGCGATATATATTAACTACACAGTAACATTATAAACCTTCACTGAAACGGTGATGTATTTAACCAGAAATTTATAATCCCTCCCAAAACTGAAGTTTCACATGTCTGTCTGTCACCAAAACGGCAAAATCTGACCACCCTGCATCGGGAGAGAAATTATTTTTTTTTCCGTATTCGCTTAAAGGACAACAATTCCGGTCTGATTACATGTGAGACTAAATAAAAGGTTGAATTACATCGCCCGATTTTGGATATCGGCGATCGTGCCAAAATGTCAGCCTTATTTCAACTGACACCAACTGTCAACGCGTACTAAACTGACTCTCCGCAACCATCTCCGAAAGATCTTCACGATTTTCCTTTCACAACACGGTGTTGCGCGTGTGGAGATAAGCAGCCGTGGTCTTAGCAACTCATTAAATACACTGATGCGCACAGTAAGAGATGGGCTCTTATGCAATATAGGGGCAATTAATTCCCAGTTCATTCTCAATCTGATCAGGGCCACTGTAAAGTGAATGGACGAATAAAGAACTTATCCGACTGCGCGGATGCTTCTTAATTGTACTGGAAAGAAAAAAACCAGACCTGTGCCTTATTTGTTTAGTTTCGTGGTCACCGTCTTTAATCTCTGCACAGACGAAAGAGCTTTGCCGTTTATGTATGTTTTGATCTGCTTTAGGTGGTTAGGATGAAGGTTGGGTATCCGTAAAAGTAGGCTGAACACGCCCAACGGTTTTACTACTGACCCGTCCATGGCGATACTTCTATTGCAGTTGCTCTTTTCTTTTCTTTTTTTTTTTTTTTTTTTTTTGTCTGTTTTCGCTTCGTTCGTTCTGTTTTGACAAGTTGCTGCTTTGCATTGTCATTTCATGTAATTAAAACCCGTATGCGGTGTCGTCACTGTAGCCTTTGCTGGGTACCTCCACATTTATTTTTGAAACTCGCGACATGTGGGACAAGGAATAGTCATTGCGAAAGACTATCACAAGATGCAAGTAATGGTTATAGTAGTGTGTCTCGATTAAAATACAGAATAGAGATCTTCACATTCTGTTATCAAAGCAAGCTATGAACTCTAGAATGATTAACTTTGAGAAAATTGTTAGTTTTACAAAATGCTGCAAAAACAAACTAAGGCAAAGTTATTCTCGAAAGATAACTGTATACTATTAACTAGAAATTTTAAAACCATTTGTTAAACTGGCACTAAAATATCACCCTCACCCCCTTAAAACAAAGTATTTATTGATAAACATGTATTATCAGAAGTTTCTTTCCACCTAGGGTTAGAGATTGGAATGTTTTCCTAGCTTTGACTGTCTTCCATTACGAAAACACGCCTATTCAAATACACTGAAAATTTCACCACCAAAAACTGAAAGTTTCAGATAAAAACTCTGGTATTTTTCTTATTCCTGCTCAAAACATAAATTGTGGGTACTCGTTAGAACCGCCTCGCCGAGGTAGTTCTAACAAGTACCCACAATCTATGTTTTTGAGAAGAAATAAGAAAAATAATGTATACCCCTGTAAACCCCAGTTTTACTATATACATGATATAAAAATTGGGTTTAAGGGGGGTCAAAATTATATAGGTATGTTTTCCTGATGGGCAGCTGATTCATCTGAAGACAGTGTCTCAAGATTAGTAACCTTTTTCTGGTATATTCTCTCTGTTCAGTTGCATACTCTTAGTGAAAAGGTAGTGTTCAACTGTAATCAATTTGGTTTCAGGTTAACATGGCTTAATAGTCAGGAAGCTGCCCCATGCAGAGATCATGGCTGGTCACAGTCACTGCATGACTGAAAAATAGCTGGCAGTAGAGGTGTCCTTGAAAATATATTAGTTGCAGTAGGAAGTACAAAGACTTGCATATATGATCCTGTCACCATCATAGCTGAAAGATAGCTGGTGGTAGAGGACTAGAGGTGTTATTGAAAATACTGGTTGCAGCAGGAAGTACAAAGACTTGCCTACACCATCATGTCACCATCATAGCTCTAGATAAGGTGTTTTTGTTTGTTTTTTGTTGTTGTTTTTTCAACCAAAAACTACTGTTTTTGGGGGGGTTATTTTCTCTATATTAAAACATGTTGTGGGTACTCAAATGTACCAACAACATGTTTTCAAAAACATCTGTTGTGATTATACATTAGAAGTACCTCATCGAAGCCCTTCTAATGAGTACCCACAAGAAAGTAATGGAGTGGAAGAGAATTAGATAGGGCTACGTTGACAACACAAGGCAGGCAGATCTGCAGCAGAAAATATTTTAGAATATGAATAACTTCTTTCTTTTTGAAGGCATATTAGACTACATGTAGATGCTAGTATACATACATACATGCCAGATCTCACACTGTGAGACGAAATCTCACAGAATCTGGTCCATCTGGAAGGCCATTCCCATAAAAAATTCAAATCACAGAATTTTCAGACCATTTTACAACAGATATTTTGAAGAAATAAACATAAATCACACACTGTTGTGGTTTTCACAAGCTTCATACATGACAGAAAAAGACTTTAGATTATTTAGGGGAAGCTCCAAAGTGAAGTTTAAGAAAATCTCACAGCATTTTATCAAATTTCCTTTAAAATTTTGCCTTATCTCACAGATCTTAGTCCACAGCTTATGGCATGTATGTACATATGTAAGATCAACACTCATATAATGATCATTAACTTTCGAAGTGGCAGGCCAGAGCAAACAGTGCAGACCCAGTTCAGACTCCTAAAGCAGTCTGATCGGGATCTTTATTGTTTCCCATACCATCTAAATTTTTGGACACAACTCTACACTGTGGAACTGCAGAGTTTAAAACTTTAGATTTAATACTGCAACACTTCTTTGGAGTACGAAATTTTTTTATTTATTTATTTTTTTTTTTGCAGTAAATGCCTCTATCCTGTACTGTTGAGTAACAGATAAAAATGGGATTTTGAATTACATGTTGAAATACATGTATACTTTACACTAAACATATATTTATGCATGTATTGACTATTGAATGTAAACAATTTATAGTTTGCAAAATTAAATTATAAAAAAAGTACCCACAAGTTAGCCACAATATATGTTTTCAGGGAGAAATAAGAAAAATATCGGGGCCCAATTGTTCAAAGCGTCGTTAACTTAAAGCACTCTTTAAGGGTCATTTCGTTGACTGTTTTAGTGGATTCAATATGCAACATTCTGATATGTTTTGCTGAAAAAAATGTCAGTAGCTTTTGCTACTCACATTTTTTTCAGCAAAAAATTTCAGCATATTTGATGTAAATTTTAATGAATCGTTAACTAACGACATTAGCTTTGAACAACTGGGCCCAGGTGAATACACCCTCTTATCTAGAGCTATGATCACATTATTAATAAGAGGCCCACATCACAGACCAACACAACAACAAAAACAGAACAAACAAAATGAAGAAGAACAGCTGCAAAAGATATAGGCATTGGAACAGTTTATTGTATTGACAAAACATACAAAGTATTCCTGTTTAAAAGCATAATAAAATTCTTAATAGCCAAGCTGAACTTTTCATACAGCTGCAGTTTATCTTCTGCATTTGTTGCAGACACTACACAAGTTATTCAAGTTTGACAGTAATTTCTTTTTGTCTATTCATTACGAAAACACGCCTATTTAAATATATAGAAAATTTCACCTCCAAAAAACCAAAATTTTTCAAGTAAAAAACTCTATTTTTCATATTTCTGCTCAAAACATAGATTGTGGGTACTCATTAGAACTGCCTCAGTGAGGCAGTTCTAATGAGTACCCACAATCTATGTTTTTGAGCAGGAATAAGAAAAATAATGTATACCCCTGTAAACCCCAGTTTTACTGTATAAAAGTGGGGTTTAAGGGGGTCAAAATTATATAGGCATGTTTTCGTGATGTGAAGCATCATTATACTTATCCATTTTGTTTTAATAGGGAAATCAGGTTTTATCAGTTTGAATTCTGATAAAAATGTATCATTTGAAAGCAAAGAATACATTACAGAAAACAAAGAACATACATGTAAAAGAAAGAGAAAAAAGCAGACTTGATTTGGCTGTCTGTTAATGAACAGTAATATAATTTGCAACACTGCTCATGCCTCCTGACACTGACTTAAGCCATGTTCTGTTTGAGACATAGGTCCCAACAATCCAGAAAGTATAAACTACCAAATGATTTGTTCACAAGGAGTATTTGGTGATAATACTAGGATAATTTTTCTTATTTCTCCATAAAAACTTATGTTGTGGGTACTCAAGGTCCCAACAATCCAGAAAGTATAAACTACCAGATGATTTGTTCACGAGGAGTATTTGGTGATAATTCTAGGATAATTTTTCTTATTTCTCCATAAAAAGTTATGTTGTGGGTACTCATTAGAAATGCCTTGCTGAGGCGCTTCTAACGAGTAACCACAACATGTTTTTTTATGTAGAGCTGGAGAAAATTATCCCAGAATTATTGTCAAATATTCCCCCCTAACAAGTCCCCTGACTTTACTATGGTGACCTGAAATACACTACAGGCACATGTTTAGTGGCTGCCATATGGCATTTAACAGAGTTTTGTAGTGAAGACATTACCAAATCCTTTGAAAGCAAAGAACACATTGCAGAAAGTAAAAATATCTGATCAGGCAATGTACACATTGAATGTTCATGAACAGTAATGTACATGATTCCATGTATGCATGGTGAACATCAGAAGAAAGTTTTGGCTTCAGCAGGGCACCCCCGCAACACACACACACACACAATAAAGGTTTTCATGGTATTATCTTTTCGAGGCCTTTCTTTTTAATTATTTTTAAACTTATTGTTTTGTTTACCTGTAAATAGGATGAAATATAAGGATTAGAGATGATAAATGTGTGGGCAACTGCCATAATTATACAATGTCCCTAAAATCCTTAAAATTTTGCAAAATTGGCCTTTTTCAGCGGGAAGTTTTTGTATTATACAAATACTGCTGGAAAGCTACAACTGATAAAAAAAAGCATAGTAGGTGGACTTTAGCATCTTGTTGTCAATTAATCTTCAGACATAAAGGGGAGACAAGATACAGCTAAAATGTTTGGTTATATTTCTTAGTGTCTGCTGGTTGGATTTTAATTGCATGTACAGAACAATGGAAGATTGGATCAACAACCTGCTTAACAGGTTTAATCGAATTCAACAGAATATTTTACCTAGAAAACCCTATCTTGGCATCAAAGTAAAAAACAGAGTTTCCTCACATGAGAAAAAAAAACACCAAAAAAAAACCCAGAAAACTCATCAATATTGACTAAACATGTTCTTTACCCTTTTTCACTGTTAGAAGTGTTAATAATAGGCTTCTGCAAACAGCATAAATCCAGATGAGATGGCTAACAATGAGCCGTCTCATCTAGATCTATGCTATTTGACATTTAGTCTTTCAACTTTACATTTTAAACTTCTTTCCAAACAAGAGTTTGTTTAAAACAAGAGGGCCATGTTGGCCCTGTAATGCTCACCTGAGTATCATAACACTTTGAGAACCTGACCTAGAACTGATCAAGGCAAATATTCTGATCAAAATTCAAAATTGATTATATTAACAAGTAAGACAATGTAGCATGTCTAATGGACTGTGAAATAGAGGTCAAGGTCAAATATGGATAACTGCACTCAAGAGGCCATGCTATGATGTATGCAAGTACTAAGTACCACTGGCTGTAGGAGCAATAGTAACTGAGAAACTGACTTAAACACAAACACTTCACAAGTACCAAATATCACTCTGTAGGACCAATAATTACTGAGAAACTGACCTTTTTATTTGGCCTGGTGGCCTACTTTCTGATATCGAGTGACCCAGTTTTAAACTAGACCAAGAAATCATGAAGACAACATTTTGAGCAATATTTATGATGCTTATTTAAAAATGTGACCTCTGGAGTGTTAACAAGGTTTTCCTTTAATTTGGCTTGGTAAACTAGTTTTTCACCCCCGTGACCCAGTTTCAAACTTGACTTAGAAATCATTAGGACAAACATTTTGGGCAAGATTCCTGATGATTGCTTCAAAAATGTGACCTCCAGAGTGTTAACAAGGTCTTCCTTTGATTTGGCCTGGTGACCTAGTTTTTTACCCCAAGTGACCCAGTTTCAAACCTGACCTAGAAATCATCAAGACAAACATTTTGAGCAAGATTCATGATGATTGCTTCATAACTGTGACCACTGGAGCTTTAACAAGGTTTTACACTGATGTGGCCAGGTGACCTAGTTTTTGACCCCACGTGACCCAGTTTCAAACTTAATCTAGAAATCATCAAGACAAACATTTTGACAAAGATTCGTGATAATTGCTTCAAAAATGTAACCTCTAGAGTGTTAAACAGGTTTTCCTTTTATTTGGCCTGGTGACATAGTTTTTGACCCCAAGTGACCAGTTTCAAACCTGACCTAGAAATCATCAAGACAAACATTTTGAGCAAGATTCATGACGATTGCTTGAAAAATGTGACCACTAGAGTCTTAACAAGGTTTTTCACTGATTTGGCCAGGTGACCTAGTTTTTTACCCCACGTAACCCAGTTTCGAACTTGAACTATAAGTCATCAAGACAAACATTTTGAGCAAGATTCATGATGACTGCTTCAAAAATGTGACCGCTAGAGTGTTAACAAGGTTTCTGCTGATTTGGCCAGGTGACCTAGTTTTTGACCCCAAATGACCCAGTTTCGAATGACCTTGAACTCATCAAGACAAACATTCTGAGCAAGATTCATGATGACTGCTTCAAAAATGTGACCGCTAGAGTGTTAACAAGGTTTTCTGCTGATTTGGCCTGGTGACCTAGTTTCAAACTTGACCTAGAAATCATCAAGGCAAACATTTTGAGCAACATTCATGATAATTGCTTCAAAAATGTCACCTCTAGAGTGTTAACAAGTTTTGCCTTTGATTTGACCTGGTGACCTAGTTTTTGACCCCAAGGGACCCAGTATCGAACTTCAAAGTCGAACCTCAAAACTTCAGGTCGGTTTCAAAGGGGCAAACATTCTGGGCTAGTTTCATCAAGATTGGATCAAAACTGTGACCTCTAGAGTGTTAACAAACTAACTGTTGACGAAGGACAGATGGTGTTCACAATAGCTCACCCTGAGCTTTTGCTCAGGTGAGCTAAAAAAAACACTCGACAAATGTCGACTGAAATTTGGCACCGAAAGAGTTAACCCTAACAAACCTGAAAAATAAGCAAAGTCACAGTTGAACAATTTTCCTTATCTGTGTGATGCTAAATAAACACAGGGTGGTTGAGAGTGGGTAAAACCAATTTTTGTCTAAAACACTCATTCTTCTTTTTCACATACAACGTTTCATCAGCAAATTGCCTGTACAATTACAAAGGAAGGAACATTTTTGCTTTTGGTGCATGTGATGAGCACGGTCGATCAGATCACCTGTCTTATTTTGACTTTCTGAACGAAATATGCAACTTAAGATCTCTGTGGTGATGTCAAATGGCATTAATGAACAAACAATTTAAAGATAGCTTTGTAGGGAGTTCCTTAAGAGAATAGAATACAAGAGAAGCATAGTCTCTCAGCTTAATTATCAGTTATGCAATGGGGGCCTTCAATCAGCTGACCATTCTGGTTTAGGCCTTTACTCCCACATGTAATGGCATCCGGGGCCTTCAATCATTTGACAATTATGGGTCAGCTGTTTTGTGGACAGGCCTTTACTCCCACATGTAATGTTTGGCAAATGAAAGCCTCAAAACAAAATTGCGTTACTTGTTTCTGTCTTTTCATGTTAAACATATAGATGGGAAACCAGTACAAACCAGCAATTTGCTCTGGTTAGATCAAATAACCCAAGAAACAAAACTAGTGAGTTTGATCAACTTCTGGATGTACTAATGAAAATTGATTGGCTGAGCATTATACAAGGGTGCATCAGCCAATTCGCAAAACAGCAAACAAACCAGTATGGTCAATAATTGAATGCCCTCAAAATAACTCCACCATTTAACAAGAATAGTGACTTTTCTATTTGTGAGTAAACTGACTTGTCCCAACAAACCAGCTCTATGAGCATGATGAGTGAAAACCAAAGATTTGTCATTCTTTGATGTCTGACCTAAAAGGCAAAATGGCATTTTTATAACTTCAATTATTCCCATTGTTTGTTTCTTTCATGTAATACATATTTCACATCATGTTCAAATGAGACTATATCATATGCATCCATTTTTACATTAGCCAGCAGTACGAATGTACACACAATTAAAAAAGAAAAACAATACATAACAAAAAGAAGTGATCTTATAAGATCAGACCATTTGATATTTAAATATGTCTAAATGTTTTCAAAAAGTCAAAGCCGGCAAAATAGACAAACAAGACCTGTCGCCTGACAGGATAGCTCACCAGAAGTCACACTTTGACTTAGTTGTGCAAAGGCAAATTTTCAGACCCATAACAGAAACAAAGCCACGGTCATGGGAGCTGATGCTGCTGATAAACGTTTTTAGACAAATATCTCTGATCTCAGCAAGTATGAACTGAATCCATCAAACGGTAAAGAAGAAATGAGCTCCTAAAAACTTTAACGCAAAATCTTTAACATTAAAATTCTAAGTCTGTGACCTTGACCCCAAGGTCTACGTGGTTATAGGTCCTGATGTTGCTGGTAAAAACTTAAAGCAATATCTATCACTATACCAAATTCATCTAAAGGCAACCAAGTAATTATCTAAAATCTTTAGTGCAAAAACTAACATAAAAGTTCTATGTCTGTGACCTTGACCCCAACATTATGGTAATGAGAGCTGATGCTGCTGCTAAAACTTTGAGACCAGTATCTATTACCATACCAAGTATAAACTAAATCCATCCAAAGGTAAAGAAGTAATGAGCTCTAAAAAATTAAAAACAAAAACTTAACATAAGAATTCAAAGTCTGTGACCTTGACCCCAAGGTTATGGTCATGAGAGCTGATGCTGCTAAAAACTTGAGACCAGTATCTATTACCATACCAAGTATAAACTAAATCCATCCAAAGGTAAAGAAATAATGAGCTCCTAAAAACTTTAACACAAAATGTTTAACATCAAAATTCTAAGTCTGTAGCCTTGACCCCAAGTTCATGGTTATAGGTGCTGATGTTGCTGATAAAAACTTTAAAGCAATATCTTTCACCCAAGTCTCCAGTAAATTTATCTGAAGGCAATCAAGTAATGATCTAAAATCTTCAGTGCAAAAACTAACATAAAAGTTCTTAGTCTGTGACCTTGACCCCAAAGTCACGGTCATGTATGATGATGCTGCTGGTAAAAACTGTTGACTAGTATCTATCACCATACCAAGTATGAACTAAATCTATCAAAAGGTAAAGAGTAATGAGCTCCTAAAAACTTTAACACAAAAATTTTAACATAAGAATTCAAAGTCTGTCACCTTGACCCCAAGGTTATGGTCATGAGAGCTGATGCTGCTGCTAAAAAATTTGAGACCAGTATCTATTACCATACCATGTATAAACTAAATCCATCCAAAGGTAAAGAAGTAATGAGCTCCTAAAAACTTTAACACAAAATCTTTAACATCAAAATTCTAAGTCTGTGACCTTGACCCAAGGTCACGGTCATGGGTGCTGATACTGCAGATAAAAACTTTACCCCAGTATCAATCATCATGCCAAATATAACTCAATCCATGTACACATAAAAAAGTAATGAGCTACTAAAAAACTTTAACATTTGTGGATGCCGACGCCAAAGCTGACGCCGGAGGAAGTAGAATAGCTTACCGGAACTTTTTGTTCCGGTGAGCTAAAAAGAAACAGGCTTTCATCATCAGAGAAGTCTTGGATTAGGAAAATGACAACTACTTTATTTGGCAATTAGGTCAATCTCAATGCATTATGAAAACACGCCTATTCAAATATAAAGAAAATTTCAATTCCAAAAATTGAAAATTTCAGATAAAAACTCTGATATTTTTCATATTTCTGCTTAAAACATAGATTGTGGGTACTCATTAGAACAAACTCAGCGAGGCAGTTCTAATGAGTACCCACAATCTATGCTTTTGAGCAGAAATAAGAAAAATGATTTATACAACTGTAAACCCCAGCTTAACTATATAAAAGTGAGGTTTAAGGGGGACAAAATTATATAGGCATGTTTTCGTGATGGAATGTTATGTGGCTGAGATGGGATTAAAAACTTACGACCCCTCAATCTGCAATTAACATGTCCTACCTACCGCTATAGACAACCATCTGGCAACATACCACTTGGCTGATCCCTAGTCAGACAGTCCCACTGAGACTAGGAATCAAGCATTGGACCCCTAGACTAGGTTTTGATATCCAATACTGAATTCCTATTACCTGGGGCTAGAGGTCTAGTATCAGACATCTGCCCATTTATTGTACAACACCCCATCAATTTCTTGCTTTAACATACAATATTAACACCAAATAACATAATAAACATTTTGCCAGCCTTGTATGTGGAGCTATAGGCATACAGATATTCAGTGATTCCGAGAACTGGTACCCAATGACAGTAGCTACTCAGCTCAAAGTGGGGTTTACGGCCTGGGGACAAAATTATATAGGCATGTTTTCGTGACGGAATGTTATGGGGTTGAGATGGGATTAAAAACTTGTGACCCCTCAATCTGCATTTTGCCAGCCTTTGTAAGTGGAGCCATAGGTATAAAGCTATTCAGTGATTCCGAGAACTGGTACCCAACGACAGTAGTTACTTAGCTAGTGGTGAAACCCATTGAACTGGAAAGTCTTAGTCACGGGTTAAAAAAAAGCAGGAGTTGACAATCAATAAAACCTGGTGTTCTCTCTAACGTATCGATTCTCTGATTTTTCTAACCTGACAATTTTGCAAATCCCATAATACTTGATGGAATCGGTAGGTTTTTTAAGTAGTTTGGAACAGTGACTCGAATCAAACTGGAAAGGACTTCCATGTTGGGATTGGAATAAATTCTTTCACGACGACATCAAAATCGTCCGGTGCTCGACCAAAATTTATTGTTCTTGTTCTTCTTCTTCTTCTTCTTCTTCTTATTATTATTATTATTATTATTATTATTATTATTATTGTTGTTGTTGTTGTTGTAGTAATAGTAGTAGTGTTTATACCAAGATTTTTTAGTTCTGTATGTGTCCGTTGCTCTCAGCCACAGTGACCATTCCGTTTAAAATCGATTTGCCCAAATGTCTGTCATGGTGTGACTAAAACGCTGAATAGTTCCCACAGAATTGCTGACCAGACCAAATGCTGACCAAAGTGACTAAAATGCTGACCAGATTCCATGATGACCAGACAAAACATCTGGCCATTTTTCCAAGTTGGGAAAAGGAGCATAACATCTAAAAAAATCTTTTTGGTAGCATTGGATCCAGAAAGGATGCTGAAATGATAGGCGTTAAACTATATGTTGAGAGTTAATCATTAACAATGCAAATGATATGTTTACCTGAGGCCTTTCGGCTTTCGCCTTCTTCAGAGGTTTTCTATTTCAAAAAATGACATAAACATGTAAAATTTACGAATAAAAGATTATGCCTTTTTTGGGCCCATGTTATCTGGCCCGGTGCAATTTGATAACTGATCGTGTTTAGATATATGTGAAATGTAAACAATACGCGTCAACACAACATGCAAAAAGTAGTAAGCTTATCTTCAAAACGTATAAAGCTTATCTTTACTATCAACATCACTGTGCCCATATACGCAATGTATACAATGCACATTGCGTATATGTATACAATGCACATAAACCTTACACCGAAAGGGATATACACCAAGCTGAGTGTTTTTCACCAGTATGTAAGGCAAATGGGCCCAACTTACGTTAAATCACATGAACAAAACGTTCCACATAAGCTGTCGCATGCCCTAACTTAGAAACGATGATTCCCTCTACTGGTCGCCATTGTTGATCCCATATGGCCGTAGAGTGTTCAGACGTCGGATCCAATAGCTCTCTCTTCTTTCCTGGTTCGATCCGTCCATTCCGGGTTATGGTCTAAGCAACAAAGCATGGAGTAGTTGAGGAAATCATGTTCTGGTGAACGGGTCAGTGTATTCCTTGGACTAAATCACTTGGACCATTGGACTTGGACTGGTCCAAGTGATTATCAGTTGGACCAAATGGGGTGTATTCCTTGGACCAATTCCAGTTGGACCAAGTCATAAATACCTGTTGGACCAATAATTAAACCACATGTTTACAACTAAATAATATGTATCTACATAAATTGTATTAATTTTCTTTTTTTTTTCTTTTTTTTTTTATCTTACCTTTGATATAACAATTTTAGTTGAGATAATTTTGTATTTTTGAAAGAATTATTATATTTTCTGAAGCCTAATATTTTTACACTACAGTCAACTTGTTTTGACAATTAAATGTACTCTGTAGAAAAAATTCAGCAGATGACATTTTGCTGAAATGTCAAAACCTGTTTTATGGGAAAAAAATAAGAAAACTGTCATCAAATTGTCATCCAATCTGCTGAATTAGCCCAGAGAGTGGTAAAGGTTTCTTTATTTTTATTTTATTTATTTATTTATTTTTTACATGATTTTAGATGTATATAATGGCTTGAATTAACCATTTCAATTGGTAGGCTATTCTCCCTTATTTTGTTTTTAACCCCTGTTAAAAAGTACTTTTTGCAGTGACCTGTATTCCTTGGACCAAATCACTTGGAACTTGGACTGCTTGTCTAAGTGATTATGAGTTGGACCAAATGAGGTATATTAAGAAGAAGAAGAAGAATTTTATTCCAATGCAATAGGCTAAATAGCCCTTGAGCATAAACATGTACAAACATGCATATAAACAAATATGA
Source organism: Anodontia alba (assembly GCA_964016985.1). Taxonomy (NCBI): domain Eukaryota; kingdom Metazoa; phylum Mollusca; class Bivalvia; order Lucinida; family Lucinidae; genus Anodontia; species Anodontia alba. The sequence continues at coordinate 44,294,832 of OZ024822.1, forward strand.
TAGGCTTACATACAAATACAAGTTTCATCACATTAATTACCTAACCTAACATAGAAAGTGAAGTTTATCATTCTTCATGTTTGACATTTTGGTATCTCACTGCCATATAATGCTAAGATTGAGAACACACACTCACATGCACACGCACACGCGCACACACACACACACACACACACACACACACACACACACACACACACACACACAACATATTTGGAGAGAATGTACATAATGTATTAATATTTCATTTATAGATGCTATGATACGATATTGACCTTCTCATTAGAAGGTCACGCATCTAATTACCTTTACTAATCGCAGTATGAATGAGACCATGTCGCCCAGACACTGTCTTAACGAAACGAAATTTAAGACAGTTTCCAGGCTTCATGTTCCCTTAACTTTTAACACTGCATTTTAATTTCATTTAATTGCATATATAAATATACCCCAATACACAAATTTTAATTGACAAATAGAATCAAAATTATGTAACACAATGGCTAAAATAGAGCTACATTACCCAGAAAAGAAGGCTGCATTTCGAGCTTCAAATGCTTTATATACATATGCTGCAAGTTTATTTATGTGCTTTTGATTTGAAGTATTCAATAATTCTATGCATTTAAACATATTTGGTCTTATTCTGTAGTATCTTGGTATATAATCTCTTCTTAAATCTTCATATATGGCACACTCAAAAATAAAATGATATTCATCTTCCAATTTGTTGCAAATCCTACATTTTCTTTCCGCATATTCAACACTCTGTCTATTCCACCTCCCAACCTCCACTTCTAATCTATGTGAACTTACTCTTAACCTCGCAAGTGCATTTCGGAATTTCTTTACAGTAACAACATCTAAGTAATCTTGATATTTAAAATTCGAAATAGACCTATAAAACAAAGCTCTTGTTGACTGGTTTAATTCGGCATTCCACGTTTGCATAAAGTTATCATTTAACCGTTGTTTTAAAACCAACATAAACAGTTTCTCATCCCCCACACCCTGCTGTATCCAAACATCATTAAAACCTAACGATCCTAACAAATTTTTGACTAGAACTGCCCAATTTATTTTCCCAGGATTATTTTCGGTATCTTGTAGCATTAAATTATATATTATCTTAATGTATTTAATGTCAGAAGATTTTATAACTTTCAACCAGTATCGTACTATATTGTAGTGCCTTTTAACATCAAAACTTACCCTCCCCAGTTCACCATAAATGAAATTATTTTGAGTAGACTGTTTTACCCATAGCAACCCTTTGCAAAACTGTAAATGTACCCGCTCGATTTGTTTTGCTTTACAAAACCCCCATACCTCAGAACCGTAGTTAAGAACCGGCGAAACCAATTTATCAAAAAGCTCTAATACATGTTTAGGTGTTAACATTGTGAAACGTTCTAAATACCCTTTTAATTTGAAAATTGCTTTCTGAGCCTGTCCAGCTAGTGTTGCTTGTGCATTTGAGAAAGATCCTCCAGACGTAAAAACGACTCCCAGATATGAAAACTGCTGAACAATTTCTATTTCCGTACCTTTATATCGAAACGCTATATCATTTGGAAGTCTGCCGCCTTTCCTAAATATCATAACCTTTGTTTTTGATAAATTAACTTTGAGTTTCCAACGGTCACAATATTCACTCAAAATATTAAAACCTTCTTGTAACCCGTCTGCAGAGTCAGAGAACAATGTTATGTCATCTGCGTATAGTAAAAGAAAAAGTTTTATTAAACCTATATCGACTCCTTTAGCATTTTCATTAATCAACTCATATTCCTTGGACCAATTTCAATTGGACCAGGTCACAAATACCTGTTGGACAATATTTAACCACATTTAACTAAATAATATGTAGCTACGTAAATTGTATTTATTTCATTTATTTATTTTTTTTTAACTTTTTCTAAAACAATTTAAATTGAGATAATTTTGTATTTTCAAAAGAATTATTAAATTTTGTTAAGCCTTATATTTTTACACAACAGGCAACTTGTTTTTAACATTTAAATAATTTAAGACTTAGTGCACTGTACAAATTTTTCAGCAGATGACATTTTGAAGATTTTTTTTTTTATTTAACCTGAAAACAGGTTGTGGCTTTTCATACAAATTGTCTCCACAGGATTTGACGTTCCATGCAAATTTTCTTCCCTGGAGACCATTTGTATGAAATGTCAAACCTGTTTTATGGGGAAAAAATAAGAAAAATGTCATCAAATTGTCATCTGCTGAATTAGCCCAGAGAGTGGTAAAGGTTCAGTTGGGACCAAGTATTATGTTTACATTAATCTGAACTTTATCAAATTCCCTTTACCAAGAAAATATTTCTATATTGTTATTTATATATTTATTTATTCACATAGTTTTATATGTATATAAATGGCTGGGATTTACCATTTCAATTGATAGTTTATTCTCACTGATTTTGTTTTAACTCCCACACTCCCCTGTTAAAAGACGCATTTTGCAGTGATTTGAGAGTTAAAGCCCTGTGAAAACTAAATTGCAGCAGTTTGCGATTTAATATGTCATAAGGTGGTTTCTCATTTGTATTCATAGGGGCTTATATATGACCAATGTGGAACAAACCAAATTAGCTTGCGCAGCCTAATCAAGAGCAAAGAATTTCGTTATAATTTGGTACCAAGACCGGAACTACTTATTAACTGTTTTGAGTAATATTTCTTTCCTTTCATGAAAAAAAAAATAAAATAAAATATACTGGAACAGATCATACACTCGACTGAAATTTATTGCTAGAAATATGTGTTATCGGTGCTAATCCTTTCATTATCCAGTGAAAAAGTCCCTTTGTGCATATGTGTTACTCAGATCAGAGTGCGTGACGCAGCTTGGTGCAGAATGGTGTCCACTCAGTTGGCTGATTAGGTCACTGGTATATAATACTGTAATACATGAATCACAGAGTATCCAGCTAATGCACAGACTGATCAGATTTGTTAAATATGAATAGGTTCATTTTTACTTGTTGGGACCGTTACTTTTCAAATAAGATGCATTCTGCACATCATGACAATTGTGTGGTCAGCAAATAATTTGCTGGAGGGCTTTAATGAAGGTGTTATAATTCCCACCAAGAAACCTTTTTCGCATGATTATTCAAAGCTTGTAATCTTTAGCATGTGGTATTTGTAAATATTAGAAGACGATGTGCTGTAGTAACTGCAGATCCTATCAAATGAAACGTATGGATGAGCAGCAATTACCCAGATCAGAATGCGCGGATGCACATTCTAATGTAGAATTTTGCATATTGCAAGCTCTATCCAAATATTAGAAGATGACGTACTGGAGTATGATTAAAATAATGTACAAACAGCAACAAACCAGATCAGAATGTGCGGATACACATGCTAATTTAAAATTTTGCATTTTATAGTAAATTTTATTTAAATATTAGAAGATTCTTGGCAGATTGTATCGAATAAAACAATGTACAGACGGGCAGCAAAGAACCAGATCAGAATGCGCGGGTGTTCTATATTTATCGCATAGTGGACAAATTCCCAATAATCAGCTTGAAAGATAATCTAAATACATGCAAATGAGATAAATCAGTTTAATATACCATGGTTCTGCGCGTGTACGTGCGATAATGCACTCGCTCACGCTTGTGCATTATCGCATCATACATGCACATGAGTCAAGACATTGTACAAGAGTAACAACAGATCATATCAAATGAAAAAAAAATATATACAGAACAGATCTTTATTGAGAACTCCAAAGGGCTATAAAGCCCATCAGGACATAACATTTAACAGTGTGATGGCGAATATACATAATGACAACATTTTACATACACAAATATGTAGTAAGACTCAGTACTAGTAAATATGTATTAATCCAAATGATTTGAAAAATTAGTTATCTGAATAACTACCCAGAAAGGACAAGCCAAAGTGATTGGGGCTTGTCTCTACCCGCTTTGGCTCACCTGTCTGGGCAGCTATTTTCAGCAGTAGAGTAGAAATCTGTGTTGTAATATACATCGTACTATTTATCCTTCAGACAACATATTTGCAGACACTAATAAGACATAATATAGGAAATAGTAACATACGGAGAAGGTGTACACAGTTAAAATGATTTTATACATTGATTTTATTTATTTATTTTATTATTATTATTTATTTTTTTTATATATATACTTTTGCTTTGTAACCTGGAGCATGAGCTACCAAAGGATATGTACAAAAGTGTTTATTTATGAATAGAGTAGAATAGAATAGATTCATTTCAAAATTCCAATAGGTACCCTTGAGGATATAATACAAACATATACGATGGCATATGACATAGTCATTAAAGATACAAAAGCATTTTCTGTTATTACCGGAAAAAAAAAAATCAATACATTGTGTATATAATTAACATTATGGGGTAATAAACATTATGTGGAGAAGATGATATCTCACAAAACAGGGAAATCAGAAAATTAAAACAGCAGATGAGCAGCAATAAACCAGATAAGAACGCGTGGATGCACGTAGTAAACTATAATTTTGCATTTAGCAAGCTTTATTTAAATGTTAGACGATGATTTGTCGGAGTAACGGCAGATAATATCGAATGAAACAATGTCTGAACCAGCAGCAACAAACAAGATCAGAATGTGCAAATTTACATGCTAATCTAGAATTTCGCATATAGCATGCTATATTTAACTATTAGAAGACGATGTTGTCTTAGTAATGGCAGATCATATAGAATAAAACGATGCATGGACCAGCGAAGAACTATATCAGATTGCGCAGATTCACATGAATTTTGCATATAGCAAGCTATAATTAAATATTAGATGATGATGTGCCAGACTTATGGCTGATCATATCAAATGAAACAATGTATGGACGAGCAGCAACAAACAAGATCATAATGCGCTGATTCCTGATTCACATGTTAATCTAGAACTTCACATATTGGACATATGATTTTAATGACAAGATTTTTCATCTGGTTGGATAACCAAATTTTCTCAGGTTTTCAATAATCTTTGGCAAAAAAAATAAAATAAATAAATAAATAAATAATAATTTTTGCTACCAAATTGTTTCAAATGGGGTATAGTCTATGATAATGTAACCAACACGGACATCTACCCACCGGACATTTACCCACCTGGACATTTACCCAAACCAAAATTGTGATAGTAACACTGTCCTTAAATGCAAAAGATATGTTTTAGAAGTGATCTTTAATTTGTCATATAATATTTTTCATTCATTTATCCCTTTTAATTGGTAAAATTACTTTGTACCTATTCAATAGTTTAAGATGACCATTACTTTGCATTATGAAAACTTGCCTATACAATTTAGACCCTCTTAAACCCCACTTTTATATAGTAAAACTGGGGTTTACAGGGGTCTACATTATTTTTTCTTATTTCTGCTTAAAACATAGATTGTGGGTACTCGTTAGAACCGCCTCGTCGAGGCGGTTCTAACGAGTACCCACAATCTATGATTTGAGCAGAAAAATGAAAAATATCAGAGTTTTTCATCTGAAAATTTTCAGTTTTCGGAGATGAAATTTTCTATATATTTGAATAGGCGAGTTTTCGAAATGGTATCAAGATGAAGGATGAAGGATAAAATTATTTTTTTTTTTTAATTTTTAAATTGGCTTTGCGGTTTTTAAGTTAATTTTATGTGATATGTATTTCTATATTTCATAAATCATAAATAGCACTTAGTGATATTGACTTCTGTATCATAATACAAAATATTACTTGTGTTATTTATAATATATCAAAGATCTTTAAACCTTTTTCTATTTCTTTCATTTTTTTTTCCTTCCAGTAACTCACTTAATGTCAAGTTTTGTTTTGTTTTTTTAACAATTGAAGTTGCAGTGAAAGTTGCAAAACCTGAACATTTTTTTTTTTTTTTTTTGAAATTAAGGTTCTTTTTTTTGTTGTTGTTGTTGAGTTTGTTTGTTTTTTCTTGTCTAACTGATGGAGGGCAAAGACCATAATAAATCACTTTTTAACAACTAAATAACGTATATCCACAATTAGTGTTTTTATTTATTTTATATATTTTTATATTTGATAAAACAGTTTTAACGGAGATAATTTGAAATTTCTTGAAAGAATTATTCTATTTTGTTAAACCCTATATTTTCACACTAAACATAATGTTATAATGAAGTTGAAAGTTCTAATTCATCCATCCAGGCCTGATGTATGTTCATAAATAATTGTATTGTTGTTTATATGTCATAAAAGTTTCATTTATTTTTTTTATTTATTTATTTATTTATTTGTTTATTTATTCATTTTTTTAGTTTTTGCTTCTACCAATTTATTTATTTATTTATTTATTTATCTATTCTGATTTTCATTTACTTTTACATGCACATCCTGAACAATTAATTCTTAAACTATTCAACTAACACTATATGTTTTTAAGAAAGAGACAGAGAGACAGAGAAGGACGGAGAGAAAGTACATCATTTATTAATTTATTTATTTTGTGTATTATGGTCATTCAGTTCTATTGTACTTTGAAATTGTTCATAAAAGCATAATTTTGCGTAACTGTTTACATTTCACAAATCTTATCTGATTCTTATTTCTTTCAAGTTTTGTTTCTTCCTTTGACTTTATCAATTATTTATTTGTTTGTTCGTTTATTTGTTGTATTTAACTGAAAGGCAGTTGTTTTGTCTTAATAATGCAATTTTTGTTTTGTACCCTTAATTAATGCCTTCTATTTGTATTTATTTTGGAATAGTTGCTATTCACTTGTATGTTCATAAAAATATGTTTTGTGTTGTCTGTGTCCCAACTGTTTTAAGATTTTGTTCATTTCTTTCAGTCTTTGTTTCTTCCAGTGACTCACGTAGCGTCAAGGTTATGTTTTTATTTTTACAAAGAACATGAACGTTTAAATGTGAAAGTTTAAAATTAGACAACATATTTTTAAATCATAATAGGGATACTTGATTAGTTTGCTTTGATTTTTCTGTGGAATGCTATGCTTTTCAGCTATGGATTTCACTGGCCAGTAGACTTAGGGTATTCTGACCTGAGATTTAATGACAGGTATTATCAGATGATTGACAGGTCTTATCAGATGATTGACAGGTCTTATCAGATGATTGACAGGTCTTCTCCGGTAATTAACATGTCATATCAGATACTGTTACTATTATTTACAGGATGGAAAAAAACCTGCAATATTAAGAAATATTAAGAAGTGATTATAAAACCTTTTTCTAACACATATGGAATGTCAGAATGGAATGCAAAATCATCCTTTTCACTCAAAGAATTGGATTCTTTAATGCTTAGCATTCTGAATAAATTTTTCTGCAGATGACATTTTGAAATATTTTTCTTATTTTCCCAGAAAACAGGATTTGACATTTCATGCAAATTGTCTCCAATGGAGACAATTTGCATGAAATGTCAAACCTGTTTCTAAGAAAAATAAGAAAACTATCACCAATTTGTTGTCTGCTGAATTAGCCCAGAAAGTGGTAAAGGTTAAGAAGTAATAGGTATGTCTCTGAAGAAAGAACAAAGATAGTAAGAATAAATGGGTTTTCCCCACGTTCCAATTATCTCAATTAAAATTGTTTTATCAAAAGAAATAAAAGACCTCATCAGGTCCAACTGATTATCACCTGGACCTGCAGTCCAAGGTCCAAATGATTTGGTCCAAGGAATACAGGGCATTAAAAGGGAAGTTAAAATAAAATAAGTAACAATTCAAATGGTAAATCCCAACTATTTATATACATCTAAGATTATTAATAAATAAATAAATAAATAAATGAATAAATAATTAATAATAATATAAAAATACTTTCTTGGTAAAGGCAATTTGTTATTGAAAGTCCAACAAACTTCAGATTAATGTAAACTCAATACATGTACATGGTTCAATTCAGGGGTCCAATTGAACCTTTACTACTCTCTGGGCTAATTCAGCAGATGACAAATTGATGAATTTTTTTCATTTTCCCCATAAAACAGGTTTTGACATTTCATGCAAATTGTCTCCACTGAAGACCACTTGCATGGAATGTCAAATCCTGTTGATAATTTGTATGAAATGCAAAAATCTGTTATCAGAGAAAAATGAAAAAAACAAAAAAACAAACAATAAAAAAACTTCAAAATGTTATCTGCTGAAAATTTTACACAGAGTACTTAGCCTTAAAACGTTTAATTGTCAAAACAAGTTGATTAATGTGTGAATATATTAGCCTTCAGAAAATATCATAATGCTTTCGAAAATACCAAATTATGTTCAATTAAAATGCTATCAAAAGTAAAAAAAAAAATAAATGATAAAAACCAAAAATAAAATAAATAAAAAATAATGAATACAATTTACGTAGATACACATTACTTAAGTCGTAAAAACATACACTGTAGTTTAATATGGTCCAACAGGTATTTATAATTTGGTCCAACTGGAATTGGTCCAAGAAATACACCCCATTTGGTCCAACTGATAATCACTTGGACCAGTCCAAATCCAATGGTCCAAGTGATTTAGTCCAAGGAATACTCTGACCCCTGGTGAACAGAAGTGTTCTGCGACAGGAGACCTCTCGAACCGCTTGTGTTTCCAATAATCTCAGCGGCCGTTCATCCATTGGTTCACGTGATCAGCGGTTTCACCAACATATTGTTTTCCACACTTGGTGCATGTTATAAGGTAGACAACTGGTGTTGCACCAAAGCTTGATTGTTGCCCCAGACGCTGACTTCTGCCATATCCCCACGCAGATCGCGAAGTCAGCGTCTGGGGCAACAATCAAGCTTAGGTGCAACACTAGTTGTAAGACGACCAATGTTGTCTACCTTATATAGTCTGTTTTGCCAGGCACACCTCCTTCTGGAGTCTTCTTAGTGGGGATTATTTACACTGGTGGGACTGATCTAAAATGACGAACTTTTCCCGTCAACCTGTGACAGTTTTCCTGTTTCTTTGCGGGACTAAATTCAGTTGTTTGCAACGGTCAGTATGTAGGGTGTAACAGAGGCGTTTCTCGAATTTCCTACCTCCTTGGAGATGTTCATATTCGGAGGAATCAATAACCACACTAGGATCCGGTAAGAGCTGGACAAGATCATGTTTTGTATTTGGTACTGGGTTAACAATATCATCAGTCGCATGCAGCAAGCTATCCATAATAGGTTGTCGTTTTTCCTCCAGGCCAGTGCAGTCTATTAGGAAGTGGGCCACCGTCTCTGGGGTCTGACGGCACAACAAACTCACTTGCATGATATACATGTAAGTCCAAGTTACCAGCTTCGATTTTATACTGACACACAGTATGTCCCTGGTAACTACAGAGTACTGTAGTAGCCAATGGGTCCTTCTGGGTGATAATCATCTACATATAACTAGCTAAGAGAGGAATAAAGGATAGCTTTAGTCTTTATCATATCTGTCCAGTATGCATTCATTTGTTTTGCAACCAATCACTTCTAACTGTAATTTGTGTGAGTACATTTTCGAAAAACCAAGAAAATTCGCTTGTTCTTAACATTTTAACACTATCGATGGCTTTGCTATTTATTTGTAACCTAATTTTCCTTATTTATCATTTAATTCCTATTTTAGAACTTTAGTACATGTCAAAGACTTTGAAAATTCGAGCACCTCCTATATACTTTACATTAGTTAAATTGTACGCCGCAAGTCAAATGGTACGCATCGAAATTTTTTAACCAGTACCTGTAGAACGAAACATCTCGTTTTTGCATAAACATATTTAAAAGGGGTACAATATCCAGTGGTTTTACACCGACTTGTGTCATCTCACTAAAATGTCATGAGATGCAAAACACTTGCATCCTTTCCTCGGTGCTTATTGTTCAATGCATGATTTTTGGTTGCCAAAAACGATATCTCGAGAACTTTTATTACAGCATATGACATTCTCCGATTCTAAGTAAAACACAAAATAAGTAAATAAACTCACATTTTATCCAGCTGATCAGCACTCTGGGAAGTTGTTTACACACGTCAATAGTTCCACAGAACAGGTCAACTTATTCCTTTATAGTACACCGTCGGAGTACAAGTTGACCGATTCCCGGGTGTGTTTCATGCCAGTTTGTCCATGTTGTTGTTTTTTGTTGTTGTTGTTGTTTTTTTTTTCTCTCTCTCTCTCATAGAATTGTCATTATATCGATAATTACCACCAATTAGACCTGAAAAAAGACCAGATGTTCTTCTACACTGTCGGGAAACAAACTCCGTGGTAGCTAACATTTGTGCTTACGTCACATAATCGGAAGTGTTGTCGGATCAGATTTATGTTCGGAAAACAGGTATTTCCATTTCGCGCTTTATTGCATTCCAACCGAAAATTTTGACACATAGCGCAGTTGGTGGTGCATAAATTTCTCTTTCTTTAGCTACTTTCATTATCTGCGTGCTTACCATGGTTACCGAGAACACTTGGGTCAAAACCCAGAAAAACTGACTGGTAGCGAACACGGACAACTACGATCTTATAACAAAAACCTATTTTATTGCAACCCCCCAACTGGAAATTAAAATCGAAACAAGCTTCGCCCGGATGCATAATTATAAGTTAGCCATATCTATTCCTTTGGCGCGGACGAAAACTCGTCTTTGGTTGTATGAAACAGAAAAACAAAAGAAATGTTATCTACCACGGACGCGAAAAACATGGTAGCTTCCACGTTGAATATGCAGAGTCGATTTTGCTTTTTAAACTTAAATTAATACAGTTCGGCTTTTGCCTTCCAGAAGATTATACAAGCTAAGGAATCGAAAGAAATACATCCTATAGTTTCCTTGCAGTGCCGAATCATGCAGTAAGATATCAGACATGACGCGATCAAGTCCAAGAAATTGGAAACTTTACCATGTAATTCAGAGTTATCTATCAAAGATCGGCATTGTTTAGCACCAAAAAACAATTTTCAATTTTATTTATTTATTTATTTATATTTATTTATTTATGCTGGTGAGCCTAAATTAAGAGAAACTATACACTGACAAACAAGACATTCTATGCAGCAGGCAAAAATCTAAGCATCCCATTATCATATGGACAGGGTGTGGTTAATCAGTACCGAAATCGTAGGCATTACATCTGAATCCAGTGACGGGAGAAAACATCCTCCAGTTTGTGACAAGACCCACCCCGTACAATGTATGGAAAACGACTGGAGATACGGAAAACACCAAGTTAACCTCGGGTTAATGGAATCTTACCTTGTGAAATACTGCGTCAGTCTGAAAACACTTCTGCAACAAGGTATATCGGAACCCGAATTTTACGGTGACTTAGTGTACAGATTTAGAAAAATTGTAGGTAAATCTAACTTTTCGGAGCAATTCAGAAAACTTATTAACCGTTATAAAAGAATTGGCTATAGCCTGGATATTGTGCGGCAGACTGCATGCCTAGTTGTCAACCCAATCATTGTTGATGGCTATGCTTCACACTTTAATTGCACGACGGCAGTTCGGGCCTCAGACTCAATGACGGCCTCTTCGTAAAACTTTAACCAGTGGGTTTGGGCTTGATGATATGTCTTTGGCTTGGCCCGCCGTGGTTTAACTACTGGTTTTCATTTACTCTGGCATACAGTAGAATTAGCCATGAGTACTCGTCTTTGTTTATTATAGTGATTTAGTTTGATTTTTATGTTTTCGCTTTGATGCATTGACTGAGTTGGGAGCCTTTATGCGAACCGAATTTTTATGTATTTCTGTATTAAGAGTAGTATCGGGACCCAGGGTGAAGTTAGGTAGCTGTAAAAGTGCTTTAAACCCCTCGGTGGTTCACTCTACCGACCGTTCTAAGGCGGTGGTCCCGGTGTTAGTCTTACTCTTTGTTGCTTTGTGGTTTATTCTATGAGGCGATTTGTTGTATGTCTTTCCGTGTGTCATTTTGTTCTTGTGTTTTTCAGCCCTTTTAGTATTGCGATTACCTCACTCGGGGAAGAGAGAGCTAATCTTAGTGCTTTTCGTACGTTGGCGCTTGTTTAGATTTGTCGGTTTCCTCTTCCTCTTGGGGTCTGGGAAGGGCTGCGATTTGTGATTGTGGCACTCCCTGGATTTTTCTCTTACCTTTTTTGTAAAATATACATGGGGTTTTCTGTCGACGTTGAGGGAATTCCCGGGACTGTATTCCATTCTCTGTTTCTGTATTCTGTTAGAGTACTTTCATACAGATTTGGTAATGAACTGTGCCATTGTGACATTGAATTGTGATAATACCGAATAAGAAGCCTATTTGAACGTAAAACTTTTCTGTGTCATGGTAACGAGTTCAATGCGCTTTCTGGCAGCTTCTTGTGTTCCTGTGCTTGCCTGCCTATATTTAGTACTTGTTTTGTCGCTCTATTGCTTTGTTACATGTGCTGCTACATGTTTGTTCGTCTTTGTATATTTATACCTTAGGCAAAGTTTCACTTTCGCCACGGAGACCCTCCCGGTGCTCTCCAACCCAATTTCAGACCCCTTTCAGTCGAAGGATTTTCTCAAAGGTGGATAGAAAGCGCTTATTTCCTAAAATTTCGAGAGATGAAATGCTCCAAACTTATACCAAATTTCAAATTTTAACATATATATATATATAGCAAACTCGTTTTAATCCAAGTAGATTTAATTTCTTCATAAAAACTAGAAATTCATTTTTATGGATTTTTACAAATTTTCATGCATGCTCTTAGTTTTGTGCTCGTATTATGCATGTGTTTCTGTATTTTAGTATTTCTCTGATAGTTGTTGTGCATTATTCTTATACTGGTATATCAGGCATCTTATATAGTCGGTAGAAAAAGCTTTAAGCTTGTATTCACCTGTTGTATAAACCAAACCGACTTTAAATAAACTTTACTTGTATGTAGGTATGTATCTAGATTTTTAACGCTACCAGGCAACTGAGTCAGATAGAGGCAGCGCCGGACTTGACTTGACTCGAATGTAACACTAAATATATACAGGCAGATGTATGCATAGCCTTAAGCCTGTTGCCGCGAGGTTGCGCAATGCCCTGTGAAACAATGAACTGAGCCGTAAGTTCCATTCTACTACGTCAAAGGAGAACGCTGCCTCGTATATTTATAAATGTTAGAAGCGGTCGGGTATGAAAGACACGGCCGAGCTGCCGAGCCGAGCCGAAAAAGCCGAGCGTGGTATAGTGTTTTCTTGAATTTGTTCAAACAAGTTCAAGATACTTATATCTTTTAATCTCATATTACCATATATGTAAAATGCTGTATTCAAAATAAAAATTTGTATAATTATTTGCTTTTTTATGACGTAATATCCAATTTTTCATTCAACAGGTGTATAAAGGCCACGGCCGTGAAAGGGATACATTTTGGCCATTTTGTGAACAAATGGCGATATTTTAAAATCTGAGTATTTGACAGAGGTTGCAAAAAGATATTTAAAACAACTTTGAATCATTATAACATGCAGAAACTGTTAATGTTTCCCATAATTCTTCTTTTTCATCCAAATATCGAGAATCGGCAGAATCTAAATATGGAACAGAGAAAACTAAATGAAAATAACCGAAAGGGAAAGCAAGAGCATTGAAAGGGCCTAAACTTAACAATTACATCTAATACCAGTATGATGACCAGCATTAATGGGAAAAGCTATCAAATTTGTTATAGATGTGGAGTCATAAATGACTTTATTATTAGATCACTTAAGTCTTTAGGCCCTTTCAACCGTTTCGGTTATTTTCGTTTAGTTTAAGTCTATTCTATTTTTAGATTCTGCCAATCCTCGTTATTTGGAGGACAAAGAAGAAAAGTGGGATATATAAACAGTTTCTGCATGTTATTATGACTCAAAGCCATTTTAAATATTTTTTTTGCAACCTCTGTCAAATGCTCAGATTATAAAATATCGCCACTTGTTTACAAACTGGCCAAAACATATCCCTTTCGCGACCGTGGCTTTCATACCCCTGTTGAATGGAAAATTGAATATAAAGTCATAAATAAGCAAGTTATTGTACAAATTTTAATTGTGAATACAGCATTTTACATATACGGTAATATAAGAATAAAAGAAATAAGTATTACGAATGCGCTTGAACGAATACAAGAAAACACTATATCAGGCTCGGCTTTTTCGGGTTCCCCTAATTAGCAAAATGGAGGGTTTTTTTTTTACGAAATGGACATTTTTTTTACGAAATGGAGCCACACAAAATATTTATTACAAACCTGTATGTTATTGCTAGTGTTTTTTGTTGTTTTTTTTTTTTTTTTTTTTTCATTAATTATCGAAGAACAATTAATATAAATGGCATATTTTATCTGATATTCTGATTGATAGAAGCGAAATGGGTAAGAATTGTATTATTAACGGATTTTTTTTACGTGGCGAAATGGATTTTTAACGAAATGGGGATTTTTACGAAATAGATATATATGCAATTGCTTTTTTTTCTTTTCTTTTTTTTTTTTTTTTTTTTTTATTAATTATCAAAGAACAAATAAAGAAAAATGAAGAATTTTCGACTCGGATATGTATCTGAGAATGTATACTATATTTTCTTTCTTTTATTTGCAACGCGATGTTTTGAGAAGTATGCGAAACTGAGCAAACTGGCATTTTTTCTGAATTAAATATTTGAAATACCGTGTTCCAAATGAAAGGAACGAAGTATAAAAAATATGATAATTATTAAATTGATATAGCATCCGCGCAATCTGATCAGAGTCAGTGCATTTCGTGTACATAACCTCTGGACTAAGTACAAAAACGACTTAGCGCATTTCGCAAAAAAACAAAATGCGATCAGGTAGGTGTGATAATCCAGTTACCCGTAACACCTGTTTAATCAACCTGATGAGATGACACGTATTGATAATCCAATTAATATTATTCGATCACCGTGTCTTTAATGCAGTTAATGATTAAGTCAATAACCGATATCATACGAGACAGCGTGGTGATCAGTTAGGTGTGACAATCCAGTCACCTGTTTAATCACCCTTATGACATGACCCGTGTCGATAATCTAGTTAGGGTGTCTTTAATACAGTTATAATTTTTCGCATGTTGAAATAGTTTACGCTATTTTTCTTTTTCAAAGAAACGCCTCGCACAACAATTCAGTTTCACCTACAGGTATATGGATGATATATTGTCTCTGAAAAACTCAAAATTTGCAGAGTATTTAGAATTCATCTGTCCACGTGAACTTGAAATAAAGGAAACAACGGAGACTGCAGCCGCCTCCTCATACTTGGATTGTTATCTCTACATTGACAGTGGAAAGCTTACTACTAGGCTTTACGACAAACGGGATGACTTCAATTTTCCCATTGTTAACTTTCCATTCCTGAGCAGTATCCCTTCTGCACCAGCATACAGCGTTTACGTTTCACAGTTAATCCGTTATGCCAGAAACCTGTTTGGTTTATACAACAGGTGAATACAAGCTTAAAGCTTTTTCTACCGACTATATAAGATGCCTGATATACCAGTATAAGAATAATGCACAACAACTATCAGAGAAATACTAAAATACAGAAACACATGCATAATACGAGCACAAAACTAAGAGCATGCATGAAAATTTGTAAAAATCCATAAAAATGAATTTCTAGTTTTTAAGAAGAAATTAAATCTACTTGGATTAAAACGAGTTTGCTATATATATATATGTTAAAATTTGAAATTTGGTATAAGTTTGGACTTCATGGACCTTGGGAAAGTGCTCACTACAAAGTTGTTGAGCCAGAGGTATCAAAAAACCAACTGGTAGCAACACTTAAGAAGTTCTTTGGGAGACACCATGATCTGGTCAATCCCTACAATGTGGCAGTTTCCAGAATTGTTTCTGATGTTTTTGCCAGTGACGCGCCATAAGAAGACTTCCCAAATCCCGGACATACGCTTCTACCGATATAACCTTCGTTCAGGCCTATGGGCATGGTGGGCGAAGCTTGCTTACGAAGTAATGCTACTATCCGCGGACGCCTGATTACACCCTTTATTCTGGGGTCTATGTCTGTTGGTCTGAACATTCTCATTCGTTATTCGTTTATGGATTTATGAGTTTGGATTACGGCTTAGGTACCATGACCGCAACTACTTTCATTCATATTTTTTCGTTATATTTCCTGTTTTATGAACTTTTTAATATTTCCTGTTTCATTTCCTTTGGGATCGTTGGGCCTGTTGTGGTTTATTTGAAAATGAAGTTCTGTTCATGTATACGCTAGAGGGCGTAGGCAGTGTTGTAATCTTCATTACTGCTTATGGAGAGTCTCAATAAAACCGAGACTCTCATTTTCTAATCTGTAGTGTGTTCTTTGTTTCCAAAGGCAATCTTTTTGACGTTTATTTATAGAATATGATTCCAATATAGTAAAACATGTTTAATATTGTCTTTATAGTCAGATATGATATAAACCATTAAGAAAAGGATATAAGTTATATAAGTTGCAAATAAGGGGGAAGCATACTCCTTTTCGTTAAATATAACTCCATTTCGTCACTGATTTCACATAAGTAGTGGAACTATGTCTTCTCCGTAGTTGATAAAATATGATTCTAATAAAACAAAATCATGTTTAACATTGCTTTTGTTGTCTGATCCGATATAAATCATGAAAACAGAATAAGAGTTGCAAACAAAGGGGAAACATGCTCCATTTCGTAAAATATAAACTCCATTTCGCCACTGATATTACATACGGATTGGAGCTATATCTTCTCTGTTATTGATAAAATATGATTCAAATAAAATCAAATCATGTTTAATATTGTTTTTTTACAATCTGATATGATATAAATCATGAAACTATAATAAAAATTGCAAACAAGGCGGAAACATGCTCCAGTTCGTAAAATAAAATCTCCATTTCGTCACTGATATTACATATGAGTGGAACTATATCTTCTCCATTGTTTATAAAATATGATTCTAATAAAGTAAAAACATGTTTAATATTGGTTTTGTAGTCTGATATGATATGAATCATGAAAATAGAATAAAAGTTGCAAACAAGGGGGAAACAGTTCGTAAAATAAGACTCCATTTCGCCAGTGATATTACATAAGGAGTGGAACTATATTTTCCTCTCCGTTGTTTATAAAATATGATTCTAATAAAGAAAAATCATATTTAATATTGCTTGTTTAGTCAGATATGACATAAATCATAAAAACAGAATAAAAGTTGCAAAAAGGGGAAAAACATGCTCCATTTCGTAACATAAAACTCCATTTCGTCTCTGATTTCACATAAGGAGTGGAACGTACTATATTTTCTCTGTTGTATATAAAATATGATTCCAATACAGCAAAATCATATTTAATATTGTTTTTACAGTCAGATATGATAGAAATCATGAAAACAGAATAAAAGTTGCAAAAAGGGACAAAAAATGCTCCATTTCGTAAAACAAAACTCCATCTCGTCCATTTCGTAAAAAAAAGTCCATTCCTGTATTTAGGGGAACCGGGCTTTTTCGGCTCGGCTCGGCAGTGGCTTTCATACCCGACTGTTAGAAGCATCATAAGTCAAATAAAAGTAAAAAAAAAAAAAAAAAAAGGTTTCCTTTGGAAACAAAGAGCACACAAAATCACGAAAATCTGAGACTCGGTTTGATTGAGTCTCTTTATATGCAACACAGTTAAACTACTGGAGAAGGCGACGTACAATATACAGTAGCCCTACTAAGGGTGGAGATCTCTAGTTTAAGTTCAGCTCTTAATTGTGCTGTCTCTTAGGTAATATAATTCGCCAGTTATTGGAATAAAAACGCAATAAATCATTTATTACTCGATTTACCTTATTTATTTTTGCCCAATAAGATGGTTGTCAGTAAATTGACACACCGGTGAGTAATGTGCTAGTTTGATTTTATATTAAATAATAATAATAATAATAATAATAATAATAATAATAATAATAATAATAATAATGATATTTTGCAAACAGTCCCGTTTATAATGCGAGAAAGCTTTCCTGCTATCTATTCGTCTTTAAAAGTACACACACCATGAAAAGGTAACTCTTAAAACAGCAGGCGAAAAGAAAAATGAAAATATCTTTTGGGTGCGTCTTGTATACATACAGACTTTTGCTTCCACATAATAATACCAATTAAAACAACTCAGTCCATGTTGTATGCACATACTCCACCCAATGTACTATGTCTAACTGTTTTCAGACGGCGCTGGTCATTAAACATAGCGTGCAAATGATACAAGTACTATCTTTCAGAAAACGTGCGAGTTAGGGGAGCGGGTGGGTGTGAGATGGACGTTGTGAAATGGTATGAAACCACATAACTGAAACTAAATTTTCCCAGCCAGGATAGGGATACAAGTATATGATGAACTTATCAGAATGAATCAGTCAGATAAAGCTAGTTCAACTAATCAACAACATGTTTTAAAATAGATGGCAAAAATATTATGGATACAATCAGCCAAAGGAACTTATTGAAACATTATTATAAAGATCTGGCAATGACAAAGGATGACAGTTGTTTTGATGATACTTATCTTCAGCATTGCGAGTTAAATATTGAATTAATATACAAACTGAATAAAGTAGGGATTCAGAACTTCACTAAACCGTTCACAGACGAGGAAGTAGAACTGTGTATCAGATGAAAACAGAGAAGTTGCCAGATGCGTTTGGTTTATGTGCTGAACACTTGAAAATTGCAAGAAGAACTATCATACTTAAATCAAGAGACACTTATAATGGTATACTACGAACCAGGAACATTACAGAATACTTCAGTGGTGGTGTACTTACGCCTGTACCAAAAAGTGGAAAAGATCCCTCTAGATTAGACAATTTTACTGTGGGATTATGGTTACGCTGATTATTGGCAAACTTTTTGAAAAACTAATATTGATACCCGTCACTGGCCAGTTCTGCCCATAACACTGTTTGGCCCATGGAAAAATCGTCCCATAGCAAAATCGACCCTTAGCAATTTCTGCCCACAATTTAATAAGACCAGTATGTTTGTCTATATATTTGTTTTCCAGGTTGATAGTATATAATTATACATGCTAACTTATTAATTAAATAGAACTTTCATCAGGAAATCATGCTAATCAAATATATTTAAAATTACACTGCCAAAAAGAAATTGTCAGATACTTGTAAAGTTATGTAACATTAACATACACTATCTGAGAATAATAATGCTAAGCACATTTTGAAATCTAGAATTAGATTAAAATATTTTTCGAGACAAGTAGATAACACATGAGATGTGCTGTGAGAAAACCTGCTTAAATGGCATATGCTAACAACAAAGGTGCAGATCAGACTGTGCGGTCTGATCAGAGCAGTTTGTTGTTCGCTGCTTGGTTTGATTGATAATTAGCTATTATTTAAGGAAAGGCATTCATGAGTCATTGTCTTATCTGGTAGAAGATGGGTTTTTCTCATAACGAGTGTTAGACATATAATAACTGTAGCGTGAAACCGGATCTTCAAGCACCGCGGTCACCCATCCAGGTACTAACCGTAATCTCCATTGCTTAACCTCGTAAAAAAGCCAGTCAGTGTCACCATAAAAGCCGGCTTCCACAGCGAGGCTGTAGAAGTGATTATATACCTAATCCGTTAAATAACGTTTTTTTTTTTGTTTTGTTTTTTCTACCACTTACTCTGAATCAGTCATATCTGACTATTATTTCAGAGGACAGTTTGATGGTGGAGGAAAGCCTGGGTAGTTTCCAGTTGTATAGGGACTGGGAAATACCCTGTGAAACCACCGCAACCGGGAGAGAACTGCCAACCATTCACACATACTGCGTCATCGTGTCCCCAGCTGGACTCAAACCTACACGGCAGAGGTGTGAGCTGGTTGTGAGACAAACCTCGCTACCGACTGAGCTATCCCGGCGCTGTTTGAATCTATATAGAATTTTTTGATGTTTATTTAGTACTTTAGCGCTGTTGATTGTCATATATTTTAGCACTTCTTATTACACTTCATGGTGTACAAATACTACTTTTTTGATGTTAGAAGAAAATGCGTGCATATATATAAATATATATATATATATATATATATATATATATATATATATATATATATATATATATATATATATATATATATATATATATATATATATATATTGTAATGGAATAGTATATATATCACTTCTACAGCCTTGCTGTGGAAGCCGGCTTTTATGGCGACACTGGTAGAGTGATTGGCTTTTTTATGAAGTTAAGCAACGGAGATCGCAGTTAGTACCTGGATGGGTGACCGCAGAGCTTGACTTCGTAGAAGACCCGGTTTCACGCTACATTGGTGGGATTGAAGACAGTGTCCTTAGTGTGTTGCATAGGCTCCGCCCTTGAGTTTGCCTTGTGAGGCGTGTGTGACTTCGGGACGAAGTCAAGAGAAGAGGGGGAGAAATGTAATGGAATAGTATATATATCACTTATACAGCCTCGCTATAAAATACTTCCAGTTAAGACAATGTTAGTGACTAAATTAACCACAAGAGCTAGCAGAGAAAAAGATAAGGGCATGAAATGGTATATGGGTGACACAGTTGTAACCGAAAGTGACAAAACTGAACATTTAGGGTTAATAAGAAGCTGTAAGGAAGAGAATACCTTGAACGTACAGAAAAGAATGAGCTTAGCCAGACAGACATTATTACTCCTTGATAAAAACTGGTCTTCATGGCTGCAGTGGTCTTGATCATGTTAATCCGAAAATTTCATTCAAAATTCACCAAGTTTACATGATCACTAGTCTCTTATATGGGTTAGAAGTGCTTTTGCTTAACCTAAAACAGCTTGATCAGATGAAGAAATTCCACCTAGAAATTTTGAAAAATATACAGTCTTTACCAGTTAGAACCCCAAATGCTATTGTATATCTCCTATTGGAAGCATTACCACTGAAAGCTGAAAGAAAAAAGAAAATTGGGACTTTTCCACGCGGTCATCACTAGTGAAAATCCTACTTTACAAAAGCTTTGGAAAAGACAAGTGCTATAACTTACATCTGAAAAGGCTATACCTATATGATACTTGTGTCAACAGGGAGGTTTCCGGATCTGATATGGCTGCTGACCACTAAACTTCTAATTTCCATCAAATAAAACCGACGATCACATGCGCCTTTAAATAGGCAGAGGATACACAGGAAAGAAAGAAAGATGAATTGTGTTCATTGTGGATTTATACTATGATTTTAAATCTTTTTTTTATATTACTTTTGTGCAACTCAGGCCAGCACCCCAGGGGGTGGGGGTACTCTGAAGTTTGTCTGCTGCATAGGCTGTGACTTTTTTTGGGGGTTTAGAATTTTGAATTTTACTATTTATTTTGGGTTTGGGGAAGAGTGGCTTCTTTTGGGTGTCACTTTCAAAACTGACAATTTTTTGGGGTCTATCTAAATTCTCAGTATTTTTTGGGGTATTGTCAGAATCAGGATTAGAACCTTCTGTTGCACTGATGGTTGTTTTTATTTAGTTTTAATAGCTCTATATCTGCTGTGGATCAGTTCAGTGCCATTAAAGTGAAAATGGAGCTATTGTTGGAAACTGTCTAAAGCACTTATATTACATGTACTAATACAATTATTATTAAGGAAAAATAAACGAAAATCACACTTATATGAAAAGAAAGCAAGGGGTATGCTGACATCTGCAGATATTTTTTTTGGATAAGGCTGATATACTGGATATGTTTTTGGGTATGGCTGACATACCAAATATTTTTTGGGGGTAAACATTAGATGCTGGGGCCAAGCCTATGTAGCAGACAAAATTCAAAGTACCCACCCTGGGGCTAGTGCACCTGCCTAGAATGTCCTTGAGGGCATGTGGCAGTGACTAGAGGAAGAGAAAGAAAGAAAGAAAATATTGAAAGGAAAGGAATTTTTAATCTAACATGAATATTTGTAATGTCCAATCCCAGTCTGCTTATACTTGAGCATGCTAATTAAGGAACCAGTCTATTGTCCATCATGGATGATACAACTGTTGACTCAAATGTAAAAAAATGTAGGGAGGCTTAATATACATATATATAAGGCATCTGGCCCAGATGCCTGAACCCTAGGGTGATTAACCCTTGTCCTGCTGAACCCAGATATACACTGCCTTTGTAATCAGTGTAGATCCAGATCAGTTAGCTTCTGAAGAACCAACTGATCTGGATCTGCACTGTTTGCCATTAAGTATGTGAATTTATATTAACAATCTGGATCAAGTAATCTGATTGGCTGAAAATTAGAAGTGGCCGTGACGTCTTAATTTATTCAGCAGGACAAGGGTTAACTTAATAAAAGGATATGGTACTGAGATTGCCCCTGCTCTTGTTTAACATAGCCTGGAAACCCATATCTCCATGCCCCTAAATTTGGGCTGCTCTGCTAGCAATATTTTTTGCATGATTTTTGTTTGACATTTATACAAAATATTTACTAAATATTTATCAGAACAAAAAGATAAATGCAAACAAATATCAGATCCACAAATTCCACAACATCCTAAAATTAAGGGTGACTTTTAGTCATGTACCCCATAAATTTGTTCTCTCAATTTGATTTGCTTATTTAATAGGCTCGAAATATGCAGAGCATATTAAACTTGTTGGACATTATATTTGGAATATCAGTGTATTGCAATGGCTGGAACTTGTAATGTTTATTGATATTATTGTAATTGTTTTGAGATTATTTTGTGGTACCCTCTAAAAAATACAGCATTTTATGACAAAAATTCATGCATAAATTTTTGAGTAATTGAATTCTTTTGTTCAAAACCAGATCTTATCAAATTTATTTTTCATTAATTTTAATGTGGCACAACTTTTTTAAGTTGTGTGTGGTGATTATCTTAATTTGAAGGAGTACTGAGATATGAGAAAGACTGGAAATATGAGAATTGGCCATACATAAGGTATCTGAGCCAGATGCCTGAATGCTAGTTGGGTAATTAAAGGCTTTAATGCTGAGATTGCCCCTGCATTTGCTTACATCACGAAAACATGCCTATATAATTTTGACCCCCTTAAACCCCACTTTTATATAATAAAACTGGGGTTTACAGGGATATACATTATTTTTTTTGTTTCTGCTCAAAAACATAGATTGTGGGTACCCATTAGAACCACCTCATTGAGGTGGTTCTAACGAGTACCCACAATCTATGTTTTGTGCAGAAATATGAAAAAATATCATAATTTTTTATCTGAAAACTTTCGTTTTTTGGCGGTAAAATTTTCAGTATATTTGAATAGGCGTTTTTTCATAATGGATATGCAAACCTTTAGAAATAGACAAAGACTATTCATTCTCAGCCATGTTGCTTGTGGAATACATCTAGTATTTCTGAAGACATATCTTTGTTTATTTTAGGTATAGTAAAGATATGTAGCCAAACTAGCCATGCCAATGGGAAAAGACAAAAAAGACAAAGGAGGAGGTGTTGGTAAGTTATAGCGGGAACTGTGGATAAATAAATTATACCACCTTAACTCTTTACCATAGTTCTGAAGTATCAGTAACTCAATTTGACTGTCCATTGATAAGCTGAGTGAATGGCAAATAGTGTTGACACTGATTGGATGCATTTGGAGACATCTGATATGGGTCTACACTGTTTGCTAATTATGCCCCCCCCCACTTGCCATTTTCAATGGGGGGGGGGTGCATATAATATCACCGCTGTCTGTACGTACGTCTGTCCCGTCCATCCATCCTGTACGTAACACAAATGGTCTCCGTGCGATATCTTTTGAAAGGATTGGTGTATTGGATTGAAATTTTATACACAGTTATATAATCATAAAATGTAGGTCAAGTTCGATTTAGGATAAAATTTACCAATTATTTTGGGAGTTATGGCCCTTTTTCAACTTTGAAAAATTTTCAATTTTGAAAAATGGTTTCCATGCGATATCCTCTGAAAGAATTGGTGTATTGGATTGAAATTTTATACACGGGTATATAATCATAAAATGTATCCTCCGAAAGAATTGGTGTATTGGATTAAAATTTTCTACACAGGTATATAATCATAAAATATAGATCAAGTTCGATTTAGATTAAAATCCACCTATTATTTTGGGAGTTATGGCCCTTTTTCAACTTTTAAAAATGGTTTCCCTTCCATAACTTTTGAAACGATTGATGTATTGGATTCATATTTTATACACAAGCATATAATTATAAAATATAGGTCAAGTTCGATTTAGGGTAAAATCCACCAATTATTTTTGGAGTTACGGCCCTTTATCAATGTTGAAAAATAGTTGAAAAATGGTTCCGTTCGATATCTTTTGAAAAGATTGGTATATTGGATTCAAATTTTATACAAAGGTATATAATCATAAAATGTAGGTCAAGTTCGATTTTGGGTAAAATCCACCAATTATTTTGGGAGTCATGGCCCTTTTTCGACTTTGAAAAATGGTTCGACTTTGAAAAATGGTTTCCGTTCCATAATTTGAAAAGATTAGTGAATTGGATTCATATTTAATACACAAGCATATAATTATAAAATATAGGTCAAGTTTGATTTAGGGTAAAATCCACGAATTATATTTGGAGTTACAGCTCTTTTTCAACGTTGGAAAATATTTTCAGTTTGATATCTTATGAAAACATTAGTGTATTGAATTCATATTTAACACACAGGTATATCATCATAAAATGTAGGTCAAGTTCCATTTAGGGTAGAATCAATACATTATTATGGGAGTTATTGCCCTTTTTCACCTTCAAAAGATGTTTTCCTTCCAATATTTTTTTAAAAAAAGATTGATTTGTGCATTGGATTCATATTTTATACACAGGTATATACTTATAAAATATGGTCAAGTTTGATTTAGGGTAAAATCTGCCAATTATTATGAGAGTTACGGCTTTTTTTTTCAACTTTATTTTTTTTTGCAACATGCCTGCATGTGTGTGAGGATGGCCCTAGGCGGGGGCATCTGTGTCATACTGACACATTTCTAGTTTTGTCTGTTTCAATACTTATTTTCTGTGAAAAAAAAAAAATAAATAAATAGATCACTGGTGTTCCAGATAATGTCAGTACAGCCATAATTTAGGGGTCTTTTGGCATCAAATATGGGCCATTTTGAAAATAGCAAGTACCAGTACCATGGGGCTTTTCCTTTAACCGATAAGACTGTAATGTAAATAAAGTCAGTCTTATGCAAAACAATAATTTTTGGATGTGTATTCCAGCTTTGTGTATCACAAAACTTTTATCCAGATATGGTGTGACTTTTTCCACCTCTAAACTTCTGCACATAATTTCTGCATATAAGAATGAGTAGTTAGGTGCATTGTTATCTAGATAAGTGTTAATGGCACTGCATTTAAGAATGAATGGTTTTCTGCATTGTTATCTAGATGAGTGTTAAAGGCAAAGAATCGCAGGTAACCACTCCATATTTGGAGTTTCCCAGACTGTAGAAAAATGGCCTCCAGAAAACGAGGAAGAAAGAAAGTGATAATGTACAACAACAACAACAAATGATGGTAGAACCTCATCAAACAAAATAATGGGGTATTTTAGCCAGTCATTGACGTTGGATCCAGCGTTTTTGGTGTGCAATATAACTGATCAAGTCATCAATGCATGCGATGACCATGTATATAATTGTGACTAATCTGTCAACAGTGCTCACAGGATGCAGGTGATAAAGTTACTGATCAAACTGTCAGTAGCTTAGCTACTGATAAGTACTCTTGATTGGTCATTATTAGAGCAGGTAAAGAAACAAGTAACCAAAGAACAAGATCACCCAAATACTATGCGAGGTGATTGATTTTGTTATTAAAAAGTTTGGCTGCAGCACATATCACTGGTTAGTTTCAAGACCCATTTCAGAACTTTTATTGTTCAGATCCGAAAGAGATAAATACAGAAAAATGATCAGCTGTATTGTACTGTAGACAAATTAAAGATGTACAAGAAGAGTCACAAACAAAAATCAAAGCGTTTAAAGACATACTTTAAAGCAAATTATTTATAACAGAGTGCCCCCTGCCCTTCCCCACCAGCTCCTGGGCTAAGGAATATAGCATTACTAATGTCCGCATTATGGATACTGATTCAAGAATCCCAATTTTGGCTGTTACTTACTGGTCTCAATTTTGACTTGAAAGATTTTTGTCTGGAGCACTGGATCACATAAGGTTTTACATGCAGATTTTATTCTTCCAGTACCAGTAAAAAAGCAGTACCCTCAAATTGCTATAACCTTCTGTCTTAATATATAACATCATCTCACCACTCAAATCAAGATTTTCATGATGCTTATATGATGTTATATGTCTTTGACGTTTTTTATGCCCTGCCACATACATGTAAGTGGGGAGGTATTATGTTATACCGTCCGAAATTTTGAGTGGCCATCTATCTGTCCGTCAGCGCTTCATAATTTCGTGTACGCTCCATAACTCTGAAACACTTTGAGATATTTTCACGAAATTTCACACCAATGTAAACCACCATGAGACAATGCGCAGAACACATGAACCGTGACTCTGGTTTGTCTATTTATGGAGTTATTACCCTTTAAACATAGCCATTTCTTCCATGTACTCGTGTCCGCTCCATAACTCTGATACCGTTTGTAACATTTTCACAAAATTCACACAAATATAAAGCATTATGGGACGACTTGCAGAACACATGAACCTTAACTCTGTTTGCCTACTTTTGGAGTTATTGCCCTTTGAACATTGAACATAGTCATTTCCTCCATGTACGCCTGTCACTCTGAAAGTTGAAAATTGTTTAAGATATTTTCATGAAATCTCTCACAAATGTAAAGCACCATAAGACGATGTGCAGAACATAAGAACTATAACTGGTTAACCTACATTTGGAGTTACAGCCCTTTGAACATTATAAATATTGAAAATAGCCATTTCTACCATCTACTCATGTCCGCTTCATAACTCTGATACCATTCGTGATATTTTCACGAAAGTTCACACAAATATAAAGCACCATGAGACGACATGCAGAACACATGAACCATAACTCTGATTGCCTGCTTTTGGAATTATTGCCCTTTGAAATTGACCATGATCATTTCCACCATGCACTCCTGTCCACTCTATAAGTTGAAAACTGGTAAAGATATGTTCATGAAATCTCTCACAAATGTAAAGCACCATGAGATGACATGCAGAACATAAGAACCATAATTCTGGATAATCTACTTCTGGAGTAACAGCCCTTTGAATATCATAAATATTGAAAATAGTAGGACAGGGTACTGCGAACAATAAAGTACCATGGTATACCGCGATATTTAGCAGAGTACCATGATACGTACCACGGTATACCGCAACAGTATTAGATTTTACAGAGGTCGTTGTAAAATGGCCAGCAGTAGTGGCCGTTTGGTTGATATTCCAACATCCGATGGTCTGTAAACTTAAACCACATCAATCATCTGTGCTGAGCTTTATTTTCAATGAAATATTGATTTATGTTGTATATTGTAATAGAAATTTATACTTTAAATTAAAAATCAGCAGTGGAGAGTGGAGACTGGAGATACATGTAGGACCATAAGTCAGCAGTTTCTAGCAGTTAATGCTTTAGTAACATCTTCCTGCTTATTATCAGTTTTATAACTGCATACTTATTTACATCCCGATAACTGCTGTTATACCTTCATAAAGTATCAACATGCATTGTTAAATATATATGTATTTATAACAAGTAATGTTGCAGGTATAATTGTTTCACCTCATATATTGCCTAAGACATGAAGGCTTACAGTTTGCAAATGAAATTAAATGGTTTATAACTGAAGCACACTATTTGAAGCTGTTTTAACTTCAACGGTTTCAATATTTTGGAGATTTATGGTTTTCTACAATAGAATGTGCTAAAAATAGAGTCATTAAAATACCACGATACAGGCAAGTGTACCGTGGTATGTACCACGCCAAAGAAATACCGCGGTATACCGGTATTTTTGCACATCCCTAGAAAATAGCCATTTCTACCATGTACTGGTGTCCGGTCGGTAACTCTGATACGGTTCGTGATATTTTCACGAAACTTCACACAAAGATAAAGCACCATAAGATGAATGCAGAACACAAGAACCGTAACTCTTGTCTTCTTTTGGAGTTATTGCCCTTTGAACATTGCAAATAGCCATTTCCACCATGTAATGTCCACTCTATAAGTTGAAAACCGTTTGAGATATTTTCATGAAATCTCTCGCAAATGTAAAGCACCGTGAGACATCCTGCAGAACATAAGAACCATAACTCTGATTAACCTACTTTTGGAGTTATAGCCCTTTGAACATTGTAAATATTGAAAATGGCCATTTCTATCATGTACTAGTATCTGCTCTGTAAGTTGGATACCTTTTGAGATATTTTGATGAAACTTCACACAAATTTAAAACTCTATGATACAACATGCACATGAACTGTAACTCTAATTGCATACTTTTGGAGATATTTCTCTTTGAACATTGAACATAGCCATTTCTACCATGTACTTGTGTCCACTGTGTAAGTTGAAAGTCGTTTTAGATATTTTCATGAAATTTCTCACAAATGTAAAGCACCATAATAGGATGTGCAGAACACAAGAGCCCTATCTCTGATTAACCTACTTTTGGAGTTACTACTCTTTGAACATAGTGAATATTGAAAATGGCAATTTCTACCATGTACTCGTGTCAGCTCTGTAAGTTGGAAACAGTTTCAGACATTTTGACAAAAATTCACTAAGATGTAAAGCATCATGAGACAAAGTGCAGAACATAAGAACCCTAACTCTGCTTAACCTACTTTTGGAGTTATGGCCTTTTGAACATTGAAAATAGTGATTTCTGTATTATATGTGTCCGCTCTGTTGCTTGAAAACTGTTTGAGATATTTTCTTGAAACTTTATGCAGATGTATATCACCATGATGTGATATGCAGAACACAAAAACCATATCTCTGATTTACCTGATTTTGGAGTTACTGCCCTTTGGACATTGTAAATAGTGATTCCAGTCATATACTTGTGCCCTTTTTATAACTGGAAAATGGTTTCAGAGATTTTCTTGAAGCCTTGCAAAATTGTAAAGCAAAATAAGATGACATGTAGATCTTAAGAATCATATGTCTGGCTTAATTACTTTTTGAGTTGTGGGTCTTTGAACACTGAAAATAACAGTTTCTGTGATGTACTTGTAAAGGGGCTCTTACACGGAATAGGAAATTTACATTGGTTTCTGCCCACGCTTGGAATTGGATGAAATTCTGCACAATGGCTGCCTAGGGTATAACACTGATGATTATGAGGCATTGGCTTTTAAATGTAGTTCCATTGTAAATTTATGGTGTTTTGTACGCGGCCACTACCAAATCAGGGGATGCCCTAATATTAACCTTCGTACAGTAAACAGGATTTCATTTTTCAGATGCTGGAATGTTTTATTAATTAAGACCATCATTAGTACATGCTTTGATACTATGGATGGCTTCATGTACTTAGCAATAGTGTTGGAGCAATAACGTAAGTTGAACGGTAGCCCCATATTGCAGCTGCAGGCTATGTATTCATCCAGATATTATCTGCAATTTTACTATGTTCCGAATCTTGTCAAGACACCATTTCAGCATAAAAAATTTCCATATGTATTAGGAATAAACACATGAAATTTCATAAAAATTGAAGACCGGTAACATGTTGTTTGAACAGCCTGAATACATATAGTCCTGAGTCGGCAAAATATGAAATTACCCAATACTCATGTATAAGTAGTATCGTGTAAAGTCAACTTATCAATAGCTTTCAATTTGAATTACCATAATATAGTATGATTTGTATAAGAAGTTGATACCATAATTGTACATATTCATATATAACCAGTTGACTGAATTGCACCTTGTTGAACACCATGTCCAAAAAAAAACTTTTCGTTTACATGATCTGGACCAAGCAGACACTAAGTCCAAGTTCTCTGTATCTGTATATATAGGATTCCATTTCAATTACTTGACTGTGGAAGTATTTATCAGATAATAAAAAGCAGATAACAGTCTTGTAACTGATGATGATGATTATGAAACCTTGGTCTAGCTTTAAAGTTACTCGATCAGGCAGATAGGCATGGTGGGCACAACTTGCTTACCAAGTAATGATTACTATCCTAGGACACCTGATTAAAATCTTCAGAGTCCATGTCTGTTGATTTCAACATTCAGAATTGTCAATCTTCAATGGATTTATGAGTAAATACAACAATGTGGACTTCTTGTCCAAAAATCAACTATAAACTTTGGTGTAAACTGGATAAATGCCTCAAAAATAACAGAGTAACAAAAAGAATTGATATAAACAGGCAATACTGTGACTACTTGTTCACACTTAGTAAATACAAAAAAGCACAATATTGTCAAAACCACAGCACAAGATTTCACAGCTGGTACAAAACACACACGAGGACACTCAATATTGGAAAAAAACACTACAGCTTAAATAAAGTCAGTAATGAACAACTAAAGTCTGTGTCACATGGATACATGCAAGCTTATTACTATTTCTTTAGGTAAGATATATGCACTTGCTGACCAAATACTTTAGTTCTCTTTCTAAAATGAAAGAATAACTTTTCAGAAATATGATCAGTGAAGAACAACAAAGAAAGTAAGAGCAGTTGGTATTAAGAAGAATGAAATTATATTCAGCTAAAATATTCAATGGAAGAAAGAATTTAAGTATAAGAACTAAAACAAAACTTGAATACTAAAAGCCTCCTTTCAAAACGTACTACAACACAAAAAACAGAGACAATGTGAAAATAGAATTAATTAAATACCATAGAACTGCCTGCAACCAAATGACTGAAAACTGTTCAAAACCTCTTCAATACATCCTTTAGATTCACATTAAGACCACACGAGTTAGCTGTTTTAAACTCCTGTGTTAGTTAACATATGGCGGAGTTTCAAACTAGTATGGAAGTCCTTAGGCAAATGACTAAAATATGAATGTCATACATCCTTTGGAAAAATCTTAAAGCTTTAACATGAAGAACTACAGAACACCAATTTGTTGTTTAAGTCAAACTATATGCACTAGAATAGAACATGCAGATCAGAAACAATTTCATATATGCTTACTGTAAGGAAGAAAGGATAGATCTGCTTTTCTGATAGCAAAAGTTAAGACCACATAAACAGTATTCTGTGCTGCTGTCATCGAAGATAACTGTTGAAACAAAGAGAAAAACTCCAGTGTCAGTGTCAATTCGACCGCAGGAAATACCGATTGAAGTGACACATTTGAACATGTTACAGGACAAAAAATCCAGTGTTGATAATTTCAAAATACAATATAGGCTTGCAAGCAAGCTATAGATATATCAGAAGTTAAGTCTATAGCTATTATTTTCTTTTCGAGCGTTTTAGTTTGGTTAGAGTTCACCAGTCCAGAAGCAAATCTCCAAAAATCCTAAAATCTGTTGATGGGGATGCAAATCCTTCTTCAAAACAAACAAACAAGCAACAAATACTTGCAATAGTACGTTTGCACATCTTCTTAATATGACAATGGAGATTATGGATCTCCTTGTTTTATACCTATTTTTGTAATGGTGAGAATGGATACCCCTGTTTTACACCTATTTTAGTTTATGCCTTTTGGGAAGTAATTATACAAAATGCTCAATGATTTGCTGACATGAATTAAAGCTTAAGATTTTGTTAAGCCTAATTTGTTAATTAGAATTTCTTTAGATTTAATTTGTTATGCTGTCTACATTTGTAATAGTTGGTTAGTCTGAGTCCATATAAATAGAAGGCAAGTAATAGAAAGTCATGAAAATTTAATGGGTAGCTCAAGATATATTCATTCCGAGTTGTCTAAACTCTCTTTGATTTGTTAAGTATTAGAAGTGTTTGATAACACTGCCTTTCTCTACTGTTTTTTATCAATGTAACAAAATAGTCAATTTTGTAAAAATAGACCTTTATCCATTCAAGGCCTAAAATGACAATGTTACCGGTTTTGATTTTTTATGAAATTTGGCACAGCTATAGAGGGTATATGTAGCAAATTTTCCTGGTAGTATGAAATCTTGACAAAGACTATAACATATTAATTTTGATAGTTTAATTTTGATATTTTTTTCATTTTTTGGTAAAAAATTCAGATTTTTTATAATCAATTTATCAGAAAATGTTAACTTTAATTAAATATAAATGTTTTGTGGTACCAATAGAATTACTATGGTGTTCATCATTCAGCACAGCGCAAAAATCTTAAAACTAAATTAAACTTAAGATGTATGACATACTTATTTGGAGACAGGTATCAGCTCATGGGGGGAGTGAGTCAAGGGTGCGTCCTGAGTCCAACGTTTTATTATATAATTTAATAAGCACATTTTCATAGGTTGCATATGCCTAGTTATTATTATACAAAGTTTCAGAAAAATCCATGCGTGGGCAGAAATGAAAGATGCCCTTTACATGAATGTTAAGCACCATGAGGGAATCTGCAGAAAAAGAGAACTGTAATACTGGTTTACTTGCTTTTTGAGATATGGCCTGTTGAACATTGAAAATAGTCATCTCAGTCATATATTCATGTTATCTTTATTTAGGGAAAGACTAATGCACCTTCCTTTGATTTCATTTTTGACAGAGTTATGGCACTTGCTTGATGTAAGTGCAGTGGCGGGGCATGTTGCAGTGCTTGCAGCAGGTATTTTATTTTTATTTTTTTTTTTTTTTTCTGTTGTTTTGAAAAATTTAGTTCATGTAAATTGTGTGTCTGGAATTTAGAGTTGTTTTGAAAATTTTAGTTCATGTAAATTGTGTGTCTGGAGTTTAGAGCTGTTTTGAAAAATTTATTTCGTGTAAACTGTATGTCTGGAGTTCAGCAGTAGTATTAAAAATATGCAAGTGGCAAATTTGGCATATTTTGTTGCAGTGCCTAACTTGCTTTCTATCTGCTCATTTCACAAAATACTCGGTTGAAGTAGAAACAGTGAAGAACCTGATCAGAGTGTTTCTATCTAATCTGGGTCTGCAAATGCCATTTTGTCAGAAAAGTTGGTGTACATTGTAAGACATTTTATGACAGTTATAGTATAATATTCCCTCAATTATTTTACATGTAGTTGCAAACTTGCAGCCAGTGGAGCATGAATGAATAAAATTTTGTATTTAACCCTTGTCCTGCTGAACCAGGATATGCCCTACCCTTGCATACAGTTTAGATCCAGATCATTTGACTTCTGAAGAAGCCAACTGATCAGGATCTGCACTGTTTGTCATTCAGTATGTGAATTTATATCAACAACCTGGATCAAGTAATCTGACTGGCTAAAAATTGGAAATGGGTGTGGCATCTTAATTTATTCAGCATGACAAGGTTTAATATATTTTTTTTTTCCCAATAGGCATTCATATGGAATGGATACAATTTCAGGAGAGGCAACTCTGTCATTTGTTTTACTTACATTCTGAAAAGGGAGATTATTCTAAAAGGAAAGAATTTTCTCGCCTTGGGAGACAATTCTTTCCCTTTAGCATAGACCTTGTCGTTTCAGAAGGGGTTTTGTATGTAGGAAAGCACAGGGGAAATCACAAAAGTTGTCTCCCTTATAAAAATGGCAGAAAATTTAGCAAGTGTATCCAGTCCTAGGTTTGGAAAATAGATTTTTTGTCAAATTTCATACTTGGCAATAGTTCTATTATATCTTGAAAATTGTTTATTACGGTATAAAAAAAAAAAAAAAAATGGTGCGACATTATCTTTGTCTATTGTTTAATACATCCTGAAGAAGCCGTGATGGCGAAACGTTGATGTTAATACATGATAAAGATTATTTCGTGTTGGTGTTGATTTACTGTACAAAATTAGTAATTACATTATGTAATACTGCAGGTGACTGGAATCGCCAGAGAATACTTTTTTTTTGTCATAATACATGTACCAGATAGAACAGGTAATCAAATATGCCTTTATTTTTATTTTTACTTCAAAAACATACATTCGATATACCTTTCTTTGAATTAACACAGCTCCTGGTACAGATGAGATGGGTATGAAGATAAGTTCATGTATTTTTCTTATTTCCTTACGAAAACATATGTTGGTGGCCCAGGTACTCATATTATTTCTAATGAGTATTGCAGCATGGTATATCAGGGTATGTAATTTAGATATTTCTAGAGAAAAACTGCTAAACTATTTGCAAACAATGGAGACCCTGATCAGATACCATATTCTGCAGTGTCTGATGTGGGTCTGCACTATTTGCCTATCCCCCAGACTAAAATGGGTTAATTATCAGCTTGACCTAGAGCTGTGTCATATTTTTGTAGGATCCTTCAAAACCAAAGATGCATTAAGAGAAGAAGATATTGAGATTACTGGACAAGTCCAAGATATAGAGAGATGCTACAGAGAAATTTATCAGCATGTACATGAATTGTCTGAGAGTTATGCGCTATGTAAAGACCATGTTGTATTTTCAAGATACAGTGATCTGAAGGAAATGATAAAAGCTTGTGTCACTGAGGATACACTTCGAAGAGTGGCGGAGTACTCACCCGCCAGACATGTTGAGAAAGGGAAGGTCTCACAGATGTTACAAGCAGCTAAACAATTAACTTCTGGCACAGCAGATTCTATTGCGAGGGATGGTAAGTATACAGACAAGTCTTTATTCGAAAAGAAAATGTACACTGCAATTTGATTATAAATAATGTTTCTTTTAATTATACAATGAACACATTTTAATCAGGATACCCCCAAAAGGGTAATTTAGCAAACAGTGCAGACCCAGATCAGATGACACAGAATGTTGCATCTGATCAGGGTCTACACTGTTTGCAGAAATACAGGAATTTCTGTAAAATATACAATGTAGTAATAATAAAAACTATGCACACACCCTGCCATTGGAAAAAGACCAGTCCAAAGAGCACTAGTAAAAAGAGCACTTGACATAAATGGGCTAACAGTAACAAAGTAGGTACGGTAAATGTCCTAAAATTTTGAACACTTTATTCTCCACTATTCTGGCCCCAGTTGTTCAAAGCTAATGACATCATTAGTTAACAATTCGTTAAAATTTATATAGAGTGATACGCAAATACGCTGAAATTTTTTGCTGAAATAAATATCAGAATATTGTGTATTGAATCCGCTAAAACAGTTAACGAAATGACCCTTAACGAGCTCGTTAAGCTAACGACGCTTTGAACAACTGGGTCCTGGCCTAAATTTTGCTTCTTATGCACTTGTCTCTTAAAATACTTAGTGGAATGGCAAACAGTGTAGACCCTGATCAGACTGCTCCTTCAGGAACACTCTGATTTGGGTCTGCACTGTTTGCATATGTCATTTTATCAGAAACTTTGGTGTTCTAAATTTTTTAGGACATTTACCGTAACTCAAATGGGTTTATGCCCTTCTAGGTGCTTGGTGGCACTTTTCTACAAAGGCCTGACATCTGCATATGGTTTAGTCCCAGCATAACAGCCACCATTCAGAAGGGGTAATGTAGATTGTTGCAGGGAGGTGGCTGCTAAAGAAAATACCAAATTGTCATCATCATATACACTTTATTTGTAAGTGTAATGTCCAGTTGGGTCACCATGTTGCCGCAAAACTATATCAATCAGACCACAGAATAGCTCCAGATAAGGTCATTTTTTTTTCGGCTGAAAAGTATTGATATTTTTCTTATTTCCCCATGAAAACATTTGATGTCTGTACTCTGTTAGAAGCTCCTTGCCAAGGGACTTCTAATGAGTCCACAACATGTTTTTTGTGGGGAGAAAAAAGAAAAATATTTCTAGTGTACCATAGCTCTAGGTAAGGAACTGATTTCAAACAAAAGCAGAGCCCTAGATAAGAGGGAGTAATGGGTATTTCAGCATTGAATTTTTGAAAATCAACATTGAAATTTAAGTTGAGGGGGTAAAAGTAGAAAAGAATTTTTTTATTTCAGCATTAAAGTCAAATTTATGTATTTAAAATTTGCAATGAACTTTACATCTTTTTAACATAAAGCAGTTTCAGTCACATTTATTTTTTTTGTGAGCAGTAGCAGTATACAAGATCAAAAAGGGTTTAACACTTGAAGCACCCATGACAAATTTATGCATTCTAGGTTGTTTTGGGTTGTTTTTCAGAGAAAAAATAAAAGCTTGGCATTTCATGTGAATTGTCTGCTAAGCAGACAATTTGCATAAAATGCCAAGCTTTATTTTCTCTGAAAAAAATAGAATATTGTATGCTACACTTATGCTTGGTGCTTTAAGAGTTAAGCATTGCAAATGTGCATTTAAAGTAAGCTTTAAAGCAGAGGGTAAAATACTCATTGTACCAAAACCTAATCTAGAATACTGCAAGAGTACCAATCTTTTTCTTATTTCTCTACAAAAAAAAATGTGTACATGTATTGTGGGTACTCATTAGAAGTGCCTTGGTGGGGCACTTCTAATGAGTTGCCACAATGTTTTTGTTTTTTTTTGTTTTTTTTTTTTTGTGGAGAAATAAGAATATACATGTATATTTATGTAGATGCTCCAGCTATGTGGAGCTCTGACCAGACACGGATAGATAATCTGATCAGGACCTCTACTGTTCACCTGGAAGAAGCAAGCAAACAGTAGAATCTACTGGGCAAATGCATAGAGCTCTAGATAAGATACTTTTTTCCAACCAAAAAATGTCATATTTTTCCGAAAAAAAATGTTGTGGATAATCATCGGAAGCCGCCAACCATCAAGTGTTTTTTAGATACATCATCAGGCAGTCAAATGGACTGGTTCAGCTTTTAGGACAAGTATGGTAAGAAGTTATAATGTCCCAGGCCCAGTTGTTCAAAACTAACATTGTCGTTAGTTAACGTATCGTTAAAAATTTGATCATTAAATATGGCATACACGCATATATTTTTGCTGAAAAAATGTGAGTAGCTTTTGTATTTGCAAAAGCAACTCACATTTTTTCAGCAAAAATACCTGTGAATTAGACATTGTACTTACTAGAACAGTTAACATTTTGATACTAACAAGCTTGTTAAGCTAACAATTCTTTGAACAGCTGGGCCCCAATATATAGGATAAATACAATATTTTTATTTTTTTTATTCAGAAGTGTCTCAACTCCATAAAGCTGAGATCGTAAAAGATATTGAGGAGAAAAAGAAAAGGAAAGACAAATTAGAAAAGAAATTTCTGCGACTACACAATCGACTAGAGAAATTGAAGAGAGATTATGAAGAGTCTAAACGCTACATTCCAACAAAGAGATACTTGCTACTAAAAGAAATGGTTAAGCCAGTAATTCGAGATGAGGCTTTGAAGCCAGAAGTCTGAGGATTTGGCATAGGTCTTATTTAGGAAACTGAATACATTTGGTTGACTTTCTGTCATTTTTTCAAGGGAGATAGCTTTTGTGATTGTTTGCTTGACTGCCAGCCAATTCTGAAAAGAACATTACGAAAACATGCCTATTCAAATACACTGAAAATTTTACCACCAAAAAAAGACAATTTTTCACATAAAAAATTCTGATATTTTTCACATTTCTGCTCAAAACATAGATTGTGGGTACTCGTTAGAACCGCCTCGGCAAGGCGGTTCTAACGAGTACCCACAATCTATGTTTTTGAGCAGAAATAAGTAAAATAATGTATACCCCTGTAAACCCCAGTTTTATTATATAAAAGTGGGGTTTAAGGGGGTCAACATTATATAGGTATGTTTTCGTGATGGGTCCTTTTTGTCGCACCTGCTTGTAGCAGGGTGCGATATAGGCGTCCGATTTTCCGTCCGTCTGTCCGTCCGTCCGTCAGTCCGTCCGTCCGTCCGTCCGTCCGTCTGTCAACATTTATGTCGACGTTCGACATTTATGTCAAAGTTAGTATTCTAATCAACTACAAGACTAAACAACCATCAAACCTTGCATGAAACATCTCCCTGACCTCCTGACTTTGCAACATAGGCGTCCGCTTTTCCGTTTGTCTGTCCATTCGTCCGTCCGTCTGTCAACATTTATGTCGACGTTCGACATTTATGTCAAAGTTAGTATTTTAATCAACTACAAGACTAAACAACCATCAAACCTTGCATGAAACATCTTCCTGACCTCCTGACTTTGCGACATAGGTGCCCACTTTTCCATTCGTCTGTCTGTTCGTCTGTCTGTCTGTCTGTCCATCCGTCTCTTAACAGTTCTGTTATGTCGAAGTTCGACATTTATGTCAAAGTTAGTATTCTAATCAACTACAAGACTAAACAACCATCAAACCTTGTATGAAATATCTCCCTGACCTCCTGACTTTGCGACATAGGTGCCCGCTTTTCCATTCGTCTGTCTGTTCGTCCGTCCGTCTGTCTCTTAACAGTTCTGTTATGTCAAAGTTCGACATTTACGTCAAAGTTAGTATTCTAATCAACTACAATTCTACAACAACCATCATACCTTGCATGACACATCTCCCTGACCTCCTGACTTGGCAGATATGTTGACCCAGTGACCTTGACCTATATTTTGCGCTCCATTGACTTTGACACAATTAACGTTGACGTTCCAGATCTTCTCAACTATAAGGCGTACAACTACCAAACCTTGCATAGTGCTTCTCCTAGAGGTACAGACTTGGCAGGTACCTTGACCCGGTGACCTTGACCTATATTTTGCGCTCCAGTGACTTTGACATATTTTGCGTCGACATTCAATATCTCCTCAACTATAAGGCCTACAACCATCAAACCTTGCAAAGTGCTTCTCCTCAATGTACTGACTTAGCAGATACCTTGACCTGGTGACCTTGACCTATATTTTGGCAGCAGTGACTTTAACATAATTTACATCAACGTTCCAGATCTCCTCAAGTGTAACACCTCTAGCTACCAAACCTTGCATAGTGCTTCTCCAATATGTACTGACTTGGCAGGTATCTTGACCTGGTGACCTTGACCTATATTTTGCCCTCCGGTGCCTTTTACACATTTTACGTCAACGTTCAATATCTCCTCAACTATAAGGCCTACAACCATCAAACCTTGCATAGTGCTTCTCCTCAATGTACAGACTCTGCAGGTACCTTGACTGGGTGACCTTGACCTATATTTCATGCTCCATTGACTTTTACACCGTGTACGTCATCCTTCCATATGTCCTAAACTGTAAGGCCTTCAACCAGCAAATCTTATATAGCACTTCTTCTCGATGTACTGACTCGACAGGTACCTTGACCTGGTGACCTTGACCTATATTGTGCACTCCAGTGACTTTGACACATTTTATATTGATGTTCGGGATCCCCTCAAATATAAGACCTACAACCACTAAACCTTGCATAGTGCTTCACCTCACTGCACTGGCTTGGCAGGTACCTTGACCCAGTGACCTTGACCTATATTTGACAAATTTTACGTTGATGTTTGATAACGCCTCAACTATAAGGCCTACAACCACCATACCTTGCATTGTGCTTCTCCTTGATGTACTGAATTAGTAGGTACCTTGACCCGTGACCTTGACCTAAATTTCATGCTCCAGTGATTTTTACACATTTTACGTCAATGTTCCATTATCATTTGGCTGTATGATACGAAAAGTCAGTGCTGAAGATATAGCCATTAGAGGGAATGGGACTGGCCTGGAATATATGTGCCCCACTTGGCACTTTGTCTACATTTTTTTCAACCCAGTTTTCCAAGTAAGCACTGCTAAGAATGAAATAAACTTATTTAATAACCACATTCTGATTGTGGCTCCTGTGACTTTTGTGCCAGCAGGTGCGATGACGCCTTCCGCGGAATTCTTGTTAAAAGAAAATAATTTGCCAAATCTTTTAGAGTACGCTCTTTTACAGAAGGAAGGCAGAACATTTTTGACAGAGTTACCGCCATTGAAATTTGTATCAATTTCCTTTAAGATATTTTTCATTTAGGTGAAAAATGTTGATATTTCCTTATTCTCCAAAAAAATGCTGTAGATGCATATAAGAATCGCTTCACCATGGCTGTTCTAATGAGTACACAAAACATGATATGGGCCATGCCATGCTAAAATGTGTCTTCAGGCAAATGCTGACACTGTCCACTAATAGAATCTTTTGCCTGCCCAGGTAAACTGACCTTTCTCCATGAAAATGTATCTGAGCTACAACCCAAGAATGTGCATCATATCTGTACTGTGTCCGGTGAAGAGTCATATAAACCTCACATTTGTGCACTCAGATCAGAGGCCATTTGAATGGCTAACTATCCAAGGTTTTTTTTTTTTTTATGTGGACAGTAAACGCCGTGGTCAAATTGCATAGATGCACAAGCTGTTTTTAGTCTTCACTGGGTGCACTTGTCATAAGGTGTATTTTCTCATTCTGAGATTTGAGGTTTCAGAATTACCTTACTGCAGTGGTCCTTATGAATATCCATTATTTTTGCAGAAAAAAAAAAAAAAAAAAAAAATGACAGCATATGTCGTGGATGAAGGAAATATCTCATTTAGAGGTGTGAATTTGCTTAAGTTAACAGTATTACCTGCCATACAGCCTTTTCATAGTGCCTTTTACCTTTAGTGATAAATCAGGTCCTATATTTTAGTCTTCCAGATGTGGTGTATTGAAAAACACCTAAATATTTGTCTTCTTTACAAAAACCTATTATACAGCCCCATAAAACATGTTCTGTGTACTCATTAGAAGTGCCTCACAGAGGCACTTCAAATGAGTACATACCACATGTTTTCACCATATAGGGTAATAATTTTTGTGATAATTTAGGATATCATTTTTTGCACCAAACCATATCTTGTGAGCACTCATTGGAATTATGGCAGATAATTTTTGTTATTAACCCTTGTCATGCTGAATAAATTAAGATACAACTCCCACTTCTAGTTTTCAGCCAATCAGATTACTTTATCTGGATTGTTGCTATAAATTCACATACTTAATGGCAAACAGTGCAGATCCAGATCAGTTAACTGATGTGGATCTACACTGTTTGCAAAGGCAGGGTATATTTGGGTTCAGCAGGACAAGGGTTAAGCATCAAGAGTATTGGAAATCAGTGGCAAAACTATTCACGTGATTACTCACAAGCTATCCTTTGGTGCAGAAATAACAGAAATATCTTTTGGATTACTCCCTTTGTATGGAGCTATGAAATGTACATTGTGTGAAAAGCATAATGCAGTACCTTAGATAAGCTGCTTTTTGGGGTATTTACCCAATTAAAATTCCTGAAAAAGCAATTCAAATTAAATCTATGGGGCGGGCCCCCATACCCTAGTGGATAAGAGAGTTGACTCTTAATCAATTAGGTTTCTCACGGCTGTGGTTCGAGCCTCACTCGGGTCACATGTGGGAAAGCCAAGTTCTGCATACGGATGGTCAGGTGATTTTTCTTCGAGTTCTCCAGTTTTTGCCCACCTTTGATGAACAACCAGCTCAATATAAGTGAAATATTCTTTAAAGGGCCATAAAACTCAAATAAAAAAAAAAAGATTAAATAAATAAATAAATCTATGGGGTACATGCCCAAATACCAGTATTTCTTGCTTTCATTATTAAAACAGGGTACCCAAAAGAAAAATCCTGATACACAATTCAATGAGAAATGTGTGGGTAAAAATAGCCCAAAATACTCAGTTGCTTAAAATCTTATCTAAGGCTCTGGTATTGTCATATGTAGACAAGGAAGACACATATCAGACTGTGTGTTTGCAGTCTGATGGTGGCCTTTGTTTCACATTAACAGAATCATTGGACATTATAGAGTATATTTATGGACACATAGCCCCAGATAAGAGGAGGTGTTAACCCTTGTCCTGATGAACCTGGATATACCCTGCCTTCACAAACAGTGTAGATCCAGATCAGTTGGCTTCTGAAGAAGCTAACTGATCTGGATCTGCACTGTTTGCCATTAAGTATGTGAATTTGTATAAAAAATTTGGATCAAGTACATGTAATCTGATTGGCTGAAAATTAGAAGTGGGTGTGGCATCTTAATTTAATCAGCATGACAAAGGTTAAGATCATGGTTTTCTTATTTTTTTCATGAAAACATACATTGTGGAAACTCATTAGAAGTGCATTGATTGAAAAAAAAGTGCCTTGTCTGGAACTGTGCCACGGACAGAGAAGGTCCTTTATGGGTGCACAGGTTAAGCTAGACCTTTGCTGTTGGCATATGGCATAAGTGCCTTTTTTGCACATAATACATCATTACAGTCGAACTTCAATGGCTCGAACATCATTGGGACCATGAAAATTTGTTCGAGACATGGGTAGTTCGAGCCACTGGGGGTTAATCATGGCTCCAGTTCAGGAAGCAAATAGCGATAATTTAGGGAAATCTTTTCGATTTTCTACACAGTGATTGTATGTTGTGTACTCATTAGAATTGCCTTGATGAGGCAATTCTAATGAGTACACACAACATACAATTTCATGATAAAATAAGAAAATTTCCTTAAATATTTGTTTTCTTGAGCTATCAGAAGAATTTCATAGGGACTCTAAAACGAGTTCGAATTAGCCATGGTAAACGAGCCATCGGTGTTCGAGCCATCAAGGTTTGACTGTATTATGCATCTTCTTAGCTGTTACACAGCTTTTGTAGCTTATGTTTTCTTGAAGAAATAAAAAAAATGTCATGGTCTATGCCAAAATAAAATGGGTCTTTAAGGGCATATGTAAGCAGGAAAGGCATTGAACAAAACATGTTTCATTCAGATGGAATAAAATTTGTTTCATTCAGATGGAACAAAACTTGTTTCATTTAGATGAAACAAAATTTGTTTCGTTTAGATGAAACAAAATGTTATTGATTCAAATGAAACATACTATATTTACCCGAGGTATTTGGGCAGATCGGCCTCAGCAAATAGTATACGAATCTGAACAGGGTGAACGCTCTTTGTCACTCATTCGGCAGTTTTTAGACAATCAATTAGTATTGAACTGGACCTGTTCAAGTTTTACACAAAGTTTGAAAGGAGGAGAGATGCCTCAATATACAGGGTAAATACATAGTTTTTTGTTGTTGTTGTTTTTTTTTAATATTTGCAGAAAAAAAAGAATACTGTTTGAATCAACATGTAGCAAGCTAAATGAAGGTGACTAGAGCATGCTAAATATTATACACTTCAACCTCTTTATAACATGGTTTGTTATAATACGGTTTTGGATATAACACGGTTCAAAGATGGATCCCAAAAATGTATAGATTATATTGAAAAATGACCATAAATGGTCATTTTTCAATATAATCTATACATTTATGGTCATTTTTCAATATAATCTATACATTTTTGTTTGGATATAACACGGTTGTTTAACTAACACGGTTTATGCTATGGACCCCAACAGTAGTGTTATAAAGAGGTTGTGGTGTACTGTTAAATACTCAGACTTATTAGTCTTCCATGCAGGATTGTGATATCAGCCTTTATCAAAATAATATTATGTTGTAGTTTTCTTGATTAGCATAGCATGCTGGGTGAAAATTTCAGCAGACAACATTTTGAAATATTTTTCTTATTTTTCCCAGAAGGGAGACAATTTGCAAGAAATATCAAAGCCTATCATCTGTGGAAATTAAGAAAAATATCATCAGTTTGTTGACCTGTAAAGAACAAGTCGCAAAGTCAGCAAACACCATTTTGAAAAGATTTTTATTTTTGAGAGAAAATAAGGACTGACCTTTCGTGTGAATAATTTCCCTAGCATGAAATGTCAAGCCTTATTTTCTCTGAAAAAAATAGTAATAAAATAGAATACCATTTTGCCTAGTGCTATAACACTTAGCATGCTGGGAAAAAATCAGCACACAATATTTTGAAATATTTGTCTTGAATTTTTCCAGAAAATAGACTTTGACATTTCATGCAAATTGTCTCCCTGGAAGACAGTTTTCATGAAATGTCCAAACCTGTTTTCTGAGAAAATAAGAATAATGTAATAAATTTGTCTTCTGCTGAATTGCCCATTGTGATGTTAAGGCTAAACAGTGATACTGGCTGGTTTATACCACAGCTGTAATGAAAGGATTTAGTGCCTTCTGGGCCCGGTTGTTCAAAGCGTCGTTAGCTTAACGAGCTCGTTAAGGGTCATTTCGTTAACTGTTCTAGCATATTCAATACACAATATTCTGATATTTTTTGCTGAAAAAATGTGAGTAGCTTTTGCATTGCAAAAGCTACTCACATTTTTTCAGCAAAAAATTTCAGCATATTTGTGTATCACTCGATTAAAATTTTAACGAATCGTTAACTAACGACATCGTTAGTTTTGAACAACTGGGCCCAGGAATTTATGATCTGTATAATATGTAGAAATGTGATTTATAGGGAATCTCTGAATCTTAAGATCAAATATTTTAGCTAAAGAGCATAGCTCAAAATAAGAGGGGTATCCTGATATCCAAATGATATTTGTCTTATTTTTCCATGAAAACATATGTTGTGAGTACTCATTAGAAGTTCCTTGGTGAGGCATTTCTAGTGAGTACCCACAACATATGTTTTCATGGAGAAATAAGAAAAAAAGTGTTTTTTTTTACTTAGACTTATAGAAGTAGGAAAAGCCAAAATAAATGCAGTGCAACATGACAAAAGG
This sequence comes from Anodontia alba, assembly GCA_964016985.1. Classification (NCBI taxonomy): domain Eukaryota; kingdom Metazoa; phylum Mollusca; class Bivalvia; order Lucinida; family Lucinidae; genus Anodontia; species Anodontia alba. The sequence goes on from OZ024822.1 coordinate 44,339,467, forward strand.
GTCCTTATTACATATTTGGGCAACAAAGGCCCAGATTAGCCTGCACATTGACACAGTCTGATTGGGACATTTGTCGCCTGCTTTAAAGGCTCCATGGTGGCCCCCCGTAGCCTAGTGGATAGGAGAGTTTCTCACCGCTGTGGTTTGAGCCTAGCTGGGGTCATGTGGAAAAGTCAAGTTCTGCTTACGGATGGTCAAGTGGTTTTTCCCCTTTCCCCGGGTCTCCAGCTTTTGCCAAGCTTTGATGAACAATCGGCTCAATATAAGTAAAATATTCTTGAAAGGGCCATAAAACCCAAATGAAAAACAAAAAAAAATAAAGGCTCTGTATTCTTCAAAAATAGACATTTTTAATCGAAGAAAGGTTGAAAAAAAATTGATATATGGTATTAATACGATCATAAAATGTGGTATCTGACAGCTTATAAATTTCAGTTAGTCTCTTTTTTTTAACTAGATCAAAAATGAAATGATTTTTTATAGTATCTCTGAATTAATGTTGGCAACATTAGTTCAGATATAGGATAAAAAATAATGAACTACTAAGGCATGCAAGTTTCTGTCTGTCAGTCCGTCTGTCAGTTGTTCACCAGTGTACTTACGTCACTCTAGCAACCACCTTAGTGACAACCCTGATTAACCCATTGTATACTGAATAGACTCTCCTACACTATATATCGGAAGAGTCCAATTTGAAATTTAGGTACGCCAGGCTATGAGATTTACGTATTCCTAGAGAAAAATGGTTAAACTATATGCAAACTGGAGGCCCTGATCAGACAACGTGTTCTGCTGCGCCTGATCTGGGTCTGCACTGTTTGCCAGTTACCCTTTTACGGGTCTCCCGACTACAATGGGTTAAAGTCTACAAACTTAAAATTTAACTTTACTGATTGCTTTATCTCACTCAGAGCTAAACAAGGCTGACAACTCTCACTCTTCTGGTGGTTGGTTTTATATTTTAGTACACAGGTGTTACTTAAATTTCAATGAAGTTCTTTCTATTTTTTTATTTACATTTATCATTGAAAGTAAGGCTTGATATCTTGTGTGAATATATAGTCAAGTCTTATTATCTCTGGAAAAACAATAATAATGAAAATAAAGAATGTGACCACTTGTGGAAAAAAATTGAGCAAGGAAAAGTTTGCGCCACTATGTCTGGGCCTTTGCCAATCAAATATGACATAATGAGTTTTGCTGTGTGCAACCTGGAAATTTGTTAATTATATGTGTGAGTTTTCCTGTTTGCAACCACTTGCATATGTTAATTGTTATATATTTCAGATTTAACCCCAGACTGCTTGTTTTATCAGATTAGAATTTTAATAGCCTTTTGAATTTAATATTAGATGATGATTCCAAGTTGACTGGGAATATTTTATTATATATAAACCACTCATGTCTGTCCATTGGTCTGAGCCTCTGTCTTTCTATAATTCAATCTCCAGCAACATTATAGAAGGGATTTCAACCAAATTTGCTGTATGTTTTCTCAAGTGCTTTGGTCATGCAGCACCACAATGGTTTTTGTTTTTGACCCCAAGGCCCAAATGCCTGGGCTAGTGGTCAAAGGTCATATCTCTGTTATGATGTTTTAATTATACTCTAACTCCTATACTATTAATGCTAAGCATGCTGGGAAAAAAATCAGCAGATGAAATTTTGAAATACATTTCTATTTTTTCTCAGAAAATAGGCTTTGACATTTCAAACCATGTTTTATGGGAAAATAAGAAAAATACCATCAATTTGTTGTCTGCTGCCCAGAGAGTGGTAATGGTTTAAGAGATTTGAACCAAATTTACTGTATACACTTCAGCCTCTTTATAACACAGTTCGTTATAACACGGTTTTGGATATAACACGGTTCAAAGATGGATCCCAAAAATGTATAGATTATATTGAAAAATGACCATAAATGCTCATTTTTCAATATAATCTATACATTGTTGTTTGGAGATAACACGGTTCTTTAACTAACACGGTTTATGCTATGGACCCCAACAATAGTGTTATAAAGAGGTTGTAGTGTACCATCCTCATCCTGTAGATGTATGCAGCACTACATTTCTTTTTACCTCAAGCCCTGTGCTAGGGCCAGACAATCAAAAGACATGAAAGTGTGAGGACTTCTGATGGTGTGTTATTGACTTGCATGATCTCTTGTTGTTGCCCCCACAAAGTAGTGTCTTACATGTCCTTCAGATCATCTCCTCATTCAAATTGTCTCGTGATGTTTTAAAACTTTTTTTTTTTCTTGTTTTTTTGTTTTCTTTTTTTTTTTACCATTTCTCCAAAAATGAAAATGGAGTACATGTATAGGTTCATGTCCAGATCATCTCCACATTTCATTCAGATTGTCTCCTTTGGGATATGATTTGAATCAAATACCAGTCCTTATTTTATTTGGTGAGTTGATGATAGTGAAATGTGAAACTCTCTTTTCACATTAATTGAACATGAATAATATTTAAAAATGGTATTATTCGTATTTAAATTCAACAAGCTAAAAGTCAATTAGTTTTTATTGTGATACTGTTTTTTTAAAAGCTGTACTTGTTATTCAGTAAATGGGCCCCAAATGTAAAATGTCCATAATGTGTATGCATATGAATAAGTCCACACTAACGGTGTAATCAGATTATTTGTTATTTTTGCACCAAAATATATCTTGTGGTTATTCATTGGAGCTGCGATGACGGGGAAGTTCCATTAAGTTCTTTCCCTTCCGCTGATTCAAGAAGGGCAGTTGTCAGTTTCTGGCGAAAGAATGTGCACAATACTGGTTAACCGCTTAGAGGACTAAGCCTGCCCAGTAAACATGTGGTTAGGTAAACTGACCGTGCTCGACTTGACCCCATTGGGTTGACTTGGCCGTAAAACCTCAACACACAAACAAACTGCAAGAACCTTTTTGTTGTAAAAAGTGTTTATAAGAAAAGCTTTTCCAAATTATCACCAGTCATCCCCTTATCTGATCCTACTATAATCTATTGTGCTAAGGCCCTGGCGATCCTGTCCATCAGTGCTTTTACTATTTGCTAGTGCTGTCTGCAAGATCTCATAATTCCATAGCTGTAGAAGGACATGATCAGAGTGCTGGCATCGGTAGCTAGTCTGATGCATGTCGGACTGGTGATCAGGAGGCCGTGGGTTTGATCTCTGCTGGGTCCGCCAACATTCTTTCATGGAGAGTGGTCATGAAACATTTTCTACAGTTGTTTTTCTCCCTTCCACTGAATCAGCAAGGGCAGTTGTCAGTTTCTTGCCAAAGAATGTACTCAAGTACTTGTTAGCCGCTGAGAGGACTAAGCCTGCCCAGGAAAACTTTGGTTTGGTGAACTAACCAGCTCAAAGTGACCTCAATAGGATTGAATGGGATGTTAATCTCCAGGTTTGCACTGATCTGGGGTTTTTTCTGTTGTATACGCTATGAACTTTTTTGACTTGGTGAAGCCCAAATAATGATACCGGTAGTTGATATACATGTACATTCCTGCTTATAGCACTTGATAAGTAAGAAAAAATGTTGTTGTTTTTTTCTTATTTCTCCATGAGAACATATTTTAAATTGCCTTTTGCCAAGATAATTAACATACTAGAACTAGGCTGTTCTTAGCCATGTGCTTTCTTCTCCACAAAAACGTATAAAGTGGGTACTCATTAGAAGTGCCTCAGTGAGTTTGTCCTTTTGGAGAAATAGTAAAACTTTAAATTTTGGATAGTCAAAGTTTATTTAGACAAGTGGATTTAGACAATTTACTTGCCCATGGACAAGATTAAATTTGATATTTCATGGCCCTGCTTTTTGATTACAAGAGGGTTGTTAGAGCTAACTTTATAGTAAGTTTGGCTAGTCATTTATTAGGAAATAGTGGTCGTATTGACATAAGATGACATATATTCAATGACTAATGTTAGTACATTGTTTACATTTACAGCAGATTGTGTTGGGTAAGGGGAATGGATACACTTTCATGGGGAGGGGAGTCAAAAATGTCCAAATTGTTTTGTGCCTTCTGAAAAGGGGTCTGCTCTAAAAGGAAGCAAACTCTTTTGCCTTTTTTAGAAGACCCCATTTCAGAAGGGGGTGTTGTGTAGAAAAAAAAAAAAAAAGTAGCAAAGAAAATTGTCTCCCTTGTAAAAATGGCAGAAAAAAAAAAATCTACCAAGTATATCAAGTCCCCTTAAATCTTGTCTGGAGCTAAAGAAGGAGTGGAATTGCAATGCTGGAGTTAAATTTGAATATGGTAACTTTTTCGCTGCCAAAGACGATAATAATAGGCTTTTGCAAACAGCATAAATCCAGATGAGACGGCTCAATGAGCAGTCTCATCTGGATCTACACTGTTTGACATCCAGTCTTTCAACTTATCACATAAACATCTTTCCAAACGATAGTTTGTTAACCCTTCTCTTACTGAACATGACATGCCCTGTCTTAGCAAACAGTGCAGATCCAGATCAGTTGGCTTCTGAAGAAGCCAACCGATCTGGATCTGCACTGTTTGTCATTAAGTATGTGTATTTCTATCAAAAACCCAGATCAAGTAATCTGATTGGCTGGAAATTAGAAGTGGGCATGCCATCTTAATTTATTCAGCAAGGGTTAAAATAAAAAGAGCAGACGACAAATGTCATCTGAAATTTGTTGCCGAAAGAGTTAATGGAAACCATTATTTAGGTTTTCATTTTTATCATTGAATGGTCAGTGGTGTTATGGGGACTTGGCATTTTGTACAAGGGAGACAATTTTTATGACTTCTTGTTTGCTCTCCGGCACATGGAGTCCCTCTTGAAAAGGGGATCTACTCAAGGCAGAAAAAATTCTCTCCCATTCAGAGTATATTTTTTTTTCCTTTTTGAGTAGACCCCTTTTCAGAAGGGAGGAAACTATTTTAAAAGAGTTACCTCCCCTGAAAGTGTATCAGCTCCCCTTAATTATTAAAGCTTTTAAGATCGCATTTTTTAATACTATGATGTTTTTAAACTCATACTTTTTATCTTTCATAGTGCAAATGTTATTGTCCTGACAATCACTGTGTTTCATATCAATAAATGTCAATATAAATCTGTCTCAAACATACTGCTGCTGGGAAAATTATTTGTATAAAGCTTTAACTTAAGTTACTCATGCTCTTTATTGTAAGTACTGCTTCATGTGTCTGTCAATGACCTATGACATGCTTATTTCTGATATTAGTGGAAAACTTTTTACAATATTTTCTCTTTTTTTCTAGAAAGTAGGGTTATGCATTTCCTACAAATTACCTTCTTAGAGGACATTTTGCATAAAATGCTAAGCACATATTTCTGGAAAGGAAAAAAGGCCTATATCAGTTTGTTAACAGTCAATTGGTTTTGCCCAGAGAGTGCTAAATGTTAATATGTCTTTGTAGAATTAATTATGTTTTGATTCTGAAGATGTAGTATGAATTGCATCACGAAAACATGCCTTTATAATGTTGACCCCCTTAAACCCCATTTTTATATAGTAAAACTGGGGTTTACAGGGGTACACATTATTTTTCTTATTTCTGCTCAAAAACATAGATTGTGGGTACTCGTTAGAACCGCTTCACCGAGGCGGTTCTAATGAGTACCCACAATCTATGTTTTGAGCAGAAATATGAAAAATATCAGAATTTTTATCTGAAAATTTTCATTTTTTTGGTGTTAAAATTTTCAGTATATTTGAATAGGCTTGTTTTCGTAATGGAGAGGTCTGGTGTGAGGAATATTTTTCTTTCCTCACACCAGGTCATGTTAAGAGGAATGGATACACTTTAAGGGGTGGCAACTCTTTCAGAATTGTTTTTGTCCCATTCTGAAAAGGGGTTAACTCTAAAAGGAAAGATGTTGCACCCCTTAGGAGCAAGTCAATTTCTTAAAGACTAGACCCATTTTAGAAGGAGTCTGGTGTGCAAGAAAACAAACAGGAAGTCATAGTTGCTGCCTCCTTTGCAAACATTGGCAGAAAATCCACTATGTGTATCCTGACCCCTTAACCCATTGTCATGCTGAATAAATTAAGATGCCACGCCCACTTCCAATTTCCAGCCAATCAGATTACTTGATCCAGGTTGTTGATACAAATTCACATACTTTATGGCAAAGTGCAGATCCAGATCAGTTGGCTTCTTCAGAAGCCAACTGATCTGGATCTACACTGTTTGCAAAGGCAGGGCCTATCCGGATCCAGCAGGACAAGGGTTAAGTTGGATAGCCAATATGCTATATGTAGCATCAGGAATAACATTACCATTTCAGAAAATGTTACTATGTCTGAACATTCTCAACAATTGCAATATTACAGTACATGTGCATCAGATCTGCATTACGAAAACACGCCTATTCAAATATATAGAAAATTTCATCTCCAAAAACTGAAAATTTTCAGATGAAAAACTCTGATATTTTTCCTATTTCTGATCAAAACATAGATTGTGGGTACTCGTTAGAACTGCCTCAATGAGGCGGTTCTTACGAGTACCCACAATCTATTTTTTGAGCAGAAATAAGAAAAATAATATATACCCCTGTAAATCCCAGTTTTACTATATAAAAATGGGGTTTGAGGGGGTCAAAATTATATAGGCATGTTTTCGTGATGGAAAATATAAATACTTTCATCTGGGCTGCCTTTGATAAATTTATCCTATTTCTCTGCAGAACAATTAAAAACAAAAACAAAGAGTGCCTTACTTAGTGCCTTACTTGTTTGTAAGTCAGGTTTTCAGTATTTCAGATTTAAAGTATTTTTATTGTTTGATATGGTTTTGGTTTCCCACCTTGCAAATATCCCCTTGCATCTTTTGAGAAAAGTAATCAATTTATACTCATAACCTTGCATTGCATTTTATTTATCTGTTTTTCGCATATACTTTAAATAATTGAGAGACTGCCTACTTCTTCCCCACCTGGCAATTTTGTGCTATTTCAGGATGATCAAATATTTTGTATTTTCTCATTTTATTTAGTTTTTGTAGTGTTTATGCATTATTACTGTATCCGAGGCTTAATATAATCTCTCGATTCTTGGGCCATATTAAAGAACATTTTTATGCATCAGTCTGGTGTTACTTTATAAATTAGCTATTTCTTGAGAAAAATGGATACACCTCCTGAGAGAACTAAATGTGACATAGAAATATTTATCTTCCCTCTGATTGGGGCCTCCTCTTATAGAAAAGAATTTGCTCCCTCTTTCCTTTAAGAGTAGCCCCAGTTGGTACTAGGGAAGCGACTTTCTGTCTGCAGTAATTGTTTCCCTTTACAAAATGGTAGCGAAATATATATGGTGTATCCATTCATTTTTAAAATCTGTTTTATTTGTTCACATGCCTTATATATGTTTTAATCATTAGTCTTGTAAATGTATATCTTTAATGTACTCTTGTGCATATTCATATCTGCCTCATACGGTTCTTTGTCTATGACTCGCATACATATCTGCCTTCTTTCAGCATCCAAATATCACAAAATCTGCCTTATGTACTTCTTCCATTGTTCATATATGAGCAGGAGCACAGCATTTTTTATGGCATGTGCACCCAGCGAAAGCTCAGATCAGTCTGCACATCATCAGTCTGATTAGAGCTTTGCAAGGCACTCTGTTGGTAGGCAAGGATGCAAAACATCTTCAGGTGGACAGCAAAGACTGATCAGCATGTGTTATAGTGCCAGCTTGTATGGAATGCTGTGCCCTGTCTCATATATTATTCCAAAATTTAGACTCATAAACTATTCATTCTTTGTTTCATGATCTGCTGCGTGTACTGCTCTTAGTGTTCAAATGATATAGTTCTGTCCTTATTCATGTATAGTGTTGTATTGGAATCATAGATCTTAACCCTTGTCCTGCTGAACCCGGATATACACTTTGCAAACAGTGTAGATCCAGATCAGTTGGAAGAAGCCAACTGATCTGGATCTGCACTGTTAGCCATTATATTTATGAAATTGTAGCAAGATTGGAGATCAAGTAATCTGATAGGCTGAAAATTAGAAGTAGGCGCGGCAGCTTAATTTATTCAGCAAGACAAGGGTTAATTATTTTTTCTAATTTTTAGTTTTTCTCGTATTGTATTTCTCTTATTTGAAGTGATGGCCAGCGATTATTTTAAACACTGAACACTGTCTAGCCATCATTTATTATCCCTGCGCTTTTTAGAATTAAAAAAAAAATAATTCAGCCTGTTCATCGATCAGTGTGTTTTGCATCTGTGCAGTGCAGCTGACATCACATTACGAAAACACGCCTATTCAAATATATAGAAATGTTTTCCTCCAAAAATTTAAAATTTTCAGATAAAAAACTGTGATATTATTCATATTTCCGCTCAAAACATAGATTGTGGTACTCCTTAGAACTGCCTCAACGAGGTAGTTCTAACGAGTACCCACAATCCATGTTTTGAGCAGAAATAAGAAAAATAACTTGTACCCCTGCAAACCCCAGTTTTACTATATAAAAGTGGGGTTTAAGGGGGTCAAAATTATATAGGTATGTTTTCGTGATGAAGTGCACAAATGCGAGACAGTAGACCATTAGGTTACAAACATTATTCCTGGACTTGGTGCTTTGGACACATTAACATTTTATCAGAGGCCTGGCATAGGACCAAGGGTGTGGGTGAGCAGGGTGGTCAAGTAGCATATTAAACTGAATGGCTAGGAGAAATTACTAAAACGTTTTGTGCTTTCAGAGGGTTGAAGGATAGTTGGGTGTGGGTGATGTTTGCAGGGGAGCAGGCAGAGCTAGGTGGTAATGCCAGAAGCTGCATCACGAAAACATGCCTTTATAATGTTGACCCCCTTAATCCCCACTTTTATATAGTAAAAGTGGGGTTTACAGGGGTATACATTATTTTTCTTATTTCTGCTCAAAATATAGATTGTGGTACTCATTAGAACTGCCTCAGTGAGGCGGTTCTAATGAGTACCCACAATCTATGTTTTTGAGCAGAAATAAGAAAAATATCAGAATTTTTATCTGAAAATTTTCAATTTTTTGGTTGTAAAATTTTCAGTGAACTTGAATAGGCTTGTTTTCGTAATTGGCATGGTTATGTGCATATCAGATTGAATGGCATGGAGGGTAGATCAAGTATTCATTTAATATTTTGCCCTTGGATTATCGGAGTGGGAATGAGCACGTTGGATGGTGGGGGTTAAGTTTTTTAGATCTCCAGATTTGGTTTGTAGCATATCAATTCAAATGGCATGAAGAGTAGCACAAGTTTCAACATTGACATTTAGGATGGGATGGTGGGTGGGTGAGATGGATCAGAGCATAAGAGAGCAGGGCTATATGATGGCACACTGTTGACTGTATCATCTAGTTTGATTTCTTTTTTTTTTTCATTTTAAGGTTAAGTACTGCATTTTTTGTTATTTTCTTTTATTAATTTTATTAATTGATTCTATATATTAATCTTTTCTTTGTGCTGATTGTTTTATTGCATTTTATGAAACAGTATTCATTACGCTTATGAAGTTCTTTGTGGATAGCTGTATTCTTAAACAGGCTGCTGCATCCTTTTAAACATGGTGCCTTTTTTTTTTTTTAATTACAATAAGCTGATTTAAAATGTGAGCTGTTACACTTTTAAGTTTCTGGGCCCAGTTGTTCAAAGCTAACGATGTCGTTAGTTAACGATTCGTTAAAATTTACATCAAGTGATACGCAAATATGCTGTAATTTTTTGTTGAAAAAATGTGAGTAGCTTTTGCAGTGCAAAAGCTACTCACATTTTTTCAGCAAAAAATATCAGAATATTGTATATTGAATCCGCTAAAAAAGTTAACGAAATGACCCTTAACGAGCTCGTTAAGCTAACGATGCTTTGAACAACTGGGCCCTGTTTTTTATCAGGATACAGCTGTCTCTCATTTTCTTGAAGTCCAAGGGACTCACTGAAATGTTTCAAGATATCCCCACCTCGACATATCAGATTTACAGAATTGTGGAAAAATAAGTCAAACAACCACATTTTACAAATGAATATGTTATTTGACTCCTGAAGTTGGAGATGCATTGAAAACAGTGTGGAAAAGAGAAGAATTTTCTTCCCTTTTCCAAAGTATTTTGTTACCTGTTGTTAGATTTCCATGTTAAAACTGGGACTGGTTTTCACATTGAGATAAGCGGTTTTTTGAGATAAGCTAAGTGGAGATAATGAGAGTCGACTGCATTGGCATATGAAACCAGTCATAATGATTTAATTGTAGTGAGAATTTGAGATATTTAAAAAGTAGGGCTACTCAATCTTCTCTTAAAGGAAAGAATTGCTCCCAGATGAAGGAAAGTAAAACATTTTCATATCATAGTTATTCCCCTAGAAGGTGCATTCATTCTGCTTACTAGGGACTAGATAGACTTTGTATGTTTTAAAAGGGAGAAAACTTTTGTGACTTCCTGTTTGCTTTCCTGCATATGAAAACCCTTAAAAGTGATCTACTCCTTTTCAGAAGGGGAACAAAGTTATTATAGATTTTATTTTCATCTTGAGGCAGCCTTTTAAGGAGAATACACTTTCAGGGGCAGAAATTCTGTCAAACTGTTTTAATACCGTTCAAAAAGGGGTCTACTCTTAAAGGAAACAGTTTGCTTCAAAAGGAGCAAATATCTTTTAGAGTAGGCCTCTTTTCAGATGGGACTTGGAGTGCAGGAATGCATACAGGAAGTCAAAGAACTTCTCCCTTAAAAATCTACCAAGTGTGTCCAAATGTATCTGGTCTTTTCAAAATGTGGGAGTATTTTTTTTTTTTTCTTCGTATTTTGTTATTAAATAGTGTTTTAAAAAGTATATTGGTGCATGTCATACAAATAGGATGCTTCACAGCTTATGTATCCTAACATTTGAAAAGACAGGGCTTAGCAAAGAATGTAGACCCAGATCAGGCATCACATTCTGTGCATCTGTAATATTTGATCAGGGTCTGTACTGTTTGCCATTTTTACACACATGAACAGGTAGTAAAATGGACTTGTTCAAATTTTAGCACAGATATGGTAAGGCAATCAGGTGTCCAGATATAAAAGATTAAATACAGTATATGCAAATAAGATAAATGAACAGGGCGGATCAGGATCTAGACTGATTGCCATTCCATCAAGTATTTTCTGAAACAAATGTATAAAAAACAAAATTTAGGCCAAAATATGGCATAAAGTGTTCGAAATTTTAGCGCATTTTCCATAGCCAAAGCCCAGATGAGCCTGCATATCTGCAGAGGCCCAGCCTTTGCTCACAAAACCTAAGGATATGTTAACTCTTAAAGTGCCAATCACAACTGCAGCAGATGACATTTTGAAATATGTTTTAATTTTTCAAAGAAGACAAGTCTTGATATTTCATGTGAATCGTGAATCGTCTGCTTGGCAGATGATTCACATGAAATATCAAGACTTTTTTCTTTGAAAAAATAAAAAAAAATTAAAAAACAAGTCGTCTGCTACAAATTTTGCTTGGCACTTAAAGGGTTAAGAGCCTGTTTGTATACTCTAAAGGCTCAGATGGTTTCTGTCGGATACTTAATGCCTGTCTTTTACTGTTATGCAGAGCAGTTTATTGTGTAAAATGGGAGAGAACTCTGTCAAATGGTAGTTACCTTGACAGTAACTTGTATTTATAAAACCTACCATATTTACCCAAAATATGGTGATACCTTAACTACTTACCATACTTGTACCAAAATTTTGACAAGTCCATTTTACTACTTGAGCTGTCTAAAATTTCTGGATGAGCAGGAAGAAGTGTAGACCCTGATCAGTGAAACATTCTGCAACATTAAGTCTTTGTCTACACTCGTTGTATAGGGCTTGTCTGAATACTTTGTATTGATACAATAAATAAAACAGCTGTTCATGCTTACTTATGGAGTCTTTACCTGTCTAAAATACAAATGTAGGCTGAACTTGCATAACAGTAAATGACTGCCATGATTTGTGAATTGCTCAGCAGACTAGCTGGACCTACAGTGTTTGCATGTGTTTGTGTATGTGTAAAGCACCCTTTTTGTATGACAAGTATGTGTCATAACCCTAGTCATGTGAGTACAACGAACAATATAACACTTTTTGTTGCCATCTTTATCATATTGTTTTTATTATTATTATTAACCCTTCAATTCCTGCAGTACACCACAGACACCTTTGCAAACAGAGTAGATCCAGATGAGACGGCTTGTAATGAGCCGTTTCATCAGGATCTAAACTGTTCGCCATTCTATCATTGATTTTTGACTAAACCCCTATTTAAACAAAGGATGTGATGGATGAACCCATCACAGAAACTCAGGAGTGGCATTTGTTATACTTTCAGAAACAGTTGGAATTAGACCAGATGAAATTGCAGTGCAGTAGAACTACCTGTCTGAGTCCCTTATGTCTCCACCAAGCAGGGTTTGTTGCAGGAATAGGGGTAGAAGATAATGGGATGAAGGCTGTTATAGAACACCTTTGATCAACACATCCCATAGCATCCTCGTACATTTTACTTTTAACTTTTGTTCTCCCTGAATAATTTTGTAACTTAAATTTTCATCCCACGAGTGGCGACTTTTGTCGTCTTCTGATAATCTTTGCAAACAGTTTGGATTCAAATTAGGCTCAACAAAATGTCGGGTCTGATCTGGATCCAAGCTGTTTGACACTCTAATGGTATTCCTGTAAGATTTTTTTGAGAAAGTTAATTAAAAAAAACAACAACAAAAAAAAAAACAAAAAAAAAAAACAAAAAAAAAAAAACAAGACAAAAAAGCATGCAAAATTACCCAGCATGCAAAGAGTTAAATTATTTACCAGTAATATCTAGAGAGATGATGAAAACATTTGACATATCTCTTTTGTGCATTTTTGCATGACTTGCATGTTGGACCACATTCAACCTTAGCACATAGTCAAATACAGCCTTGGACATTTTACGTCTGCTAAAATGTTTTGATACTCGGGTTGTTTTGATATATTTTTACAGGGGTACACATTATTTTTCTTATTTCTGCTCAAAAACATAGATTGTGGGTACTCGTTAGAACCGCCTCACCGAGGCAGTTCTAATGAGTACCCACAATCTATGTTTTGAGCAGAAATATGAAAAATATCAGAATTTTTATCTGAAAATTTTCATTTTTTTGGTGTTAAAATTTTCAGTATATTTGAATAGGCTTGTTTTCGTAATGGAGAGGTCTGGTGTGAGGAATATTTTGTTTCCTCACACCAGGTCATGTTAAGAGGAATGGATACACTTTAAGGGGTGGCAACTCTTTCAGAATTGTTTTTGTCCCATTCTGAAAAGGGGTTAACTCTAAAAGGAAAGATGTTGTACCTCATGGCTTCTGTCATTACTGTGAAACTGGAGCATTGCAACAGAGTACATCACTGTGGACTTCTTTGACCATGACCGATATTTCATAGCTGACAAACTTCAGCTTTCCTTTGTGCCCTGTATTTCTTGGTACCAGGCTTGATAGGGACATTTAGGTATGGTGGAAACATTTCAAATTTCATCTTGCCGGGTTCATCTGGACTTTTTTTTTACAGCTGATTATTTCCACAAAAAGCTTTCTTAGCTTTGGAAACTAAGAACATTTTAAAAGTGCTGATCACAAATGCAGCAGGTGGTGTTTTGACAGGCTTGGTTATTTTTTTTATTTTTTTTTTTTTTTTTTTGAGAAAATAAGGCTAACGATTCACACGAAATGCCAAATCTTATTTTCTCTGAGAAGTAAATAAAAATATGGAATGCCGTCTGCTACAATTTTGTTCAGCATTTATCGCCTATACCAGGTGAATTTTTAGATTTCATTAGTTATCCTTGCATGCAGTTTGACTTAAATATTTATATGTATACGTACACCCATATACAATGTTTAAATTCCTATATTGAACTTAGTACTTTTCTAAAGAAAGCTTTAAAGCATCTGGAAACTGTATGTCTTCAATAATGCTTTTGTTATCATTTGTTAGCTGCAATATTTTATTTACTGTTGGGTTTTGAGGTGCTAATAAAGAATAATTTTGTACATTTTGTGTTGTGTATTTATTGCTCATTATATCATGGCACTTATGTGTTGACAAATTCACAAATGTTGAACGAGGGAAATCAAACGTAAATGACCTACTTTAACACTTTTTACTGAATTGATAGCTGTTTTGTATTCATCCGCCATGTACAATGGACCTCCGTTACTCGGACATGAAAATAGTTGCCTTCCTCTTCTCTTGGACTATTCAGATGTGCTACCTGAGGTTTTCGAGAGCTGTCGAACCCTGGGGAGGCAACTATGTGTCTCAGATTGGTAAACGGCAGCAAAATCGGTTTGCTGTATACATTGACCTTTAGATTTTTGTATGAAAGTTCAGATCAATCTGCATTTTGCCGTATCTTGAAGCAAACCTTTGTTTTACCCCATAGAAGAGTATGGCGGCCTGTTTAGAAAAGATGAAGATGTCCATGAAATGCAGCAATCACAGAATATACCCAGTAAACACACAAAGTCGTAACAACGTCTCTCCGAAGTCACCGCAACGTCATGACGTAGCGGTGACGTAGGAGCGACGTTGTTACGGCGGTGAGTGTTAGCTTGGTATCCTACCAATGACACCAATCGAAAGTAAACAAACTACGACGAACAGCACGCACCTTATAAACCACAGAAAAACAAAACAGCTATAGTCCGGTTACAAGTACTTGACCAGTGAGCAAATGACTACCCATCACTGTCAAAATGGCTAAATGTATTTATAAATTTGTTTGAACAATATTTCTTTTACGTTGGAACTCTCACTGTTATTATATTCGAAATGAATAACTACGCCTGGTAGACGCGGTCGTTTTCATATTTTATATATATATGTGTCCGGTATTCTTCATTGTCGACATCGACCATATAGCTTAACCCTCATATACAAGTAAAGTCTTCCTTATATATAAGGGAGGTGCATAATAAAACTCCTCCCGGTCAAGACGAAAAAAAAATCGTATACCTCCTTCTCCATCTAGATGATCAGAATACCAGACAGGAACCACTAAACACAACAAGGCTGTAAACAGACCCAAATGCGAAAAAAAGCCCCTCAGCGAACATCCACAACGCCATACAAAAACGAGCCATACTAGAACCAATGATTTTTCTGACCAGAGCGGTATATCTGTAAAATATCGCTTATAGGACAAGAAGATACAGACGGTGCTCCAAGAGCACGGTGGTCAGTATACTGTGTAATACTGACCTAATAATCACTGGCCTTTGTGGTTCACAGTTGGGGAATGTCAGAGCAATAATGTTATTATAGTGGATGGGCGAGGGGACTGGTAAAGATGATATCTGTGTCTTTAAACAGGGGTATAAACAGAAATGTTGCATTTCTAAGAATTTAATTCACCACTTTTAGTGAAATTGTGGGGATGGCGGTGGGGGCGGTCCGGGAAACTATGAGAAAGTTTACATGAAGCACTTCATATGCCTCCTAGCCATTCTAATGGATTTGCGCAACGTATACTTTGATATAAAAGTGACAAAAACTTATCTCAAGTTACAACATAATATATTCATATTATCAACATCTCTCTGTCTGGAGCAGTGGCACACGTCTTGTATAAAAGACATTACGAAAACACGCCTATTCAAATATAAAAAGAATTTCACCTCTAAAAATGAAAATTTTGAGATAAAACAAACTTATATTTTTCATATATCTGCTCAAAACATAGATTGTGGGTACTCGTTAGAACCGCATCGGCGAGACGGTTCTAACGAGTACCCACAATCTATGTTTTTAACAGAAATAAGAAAAATAATGTATACCCCTGTAAACCCCAGTTTTACTATATAAAAGTGGGATTTAAGGGGGTCAATATTATATAGGCGTGTTTTCGTGATGTCAGATAAAATAAGCTCTATCCTCCTGATGCCAAAACAGGCGTTATGAGATGCAAACAGCGTTCAAACTGCCACGGAGTCATGCAATATGCTCTAAGCTTCTGCTGATCTCTTCAAAGCAAACAGCTAAGGACCTGAATAGCCTGTCTGTAATTCACAGGCGCGTTTGACTTCGATTCCTTGCGGGATTGATTACATAACTACTGCTCGTCTTGTCGCACAAAGTGCGATATAAGATAAGAGTCGGTTTTTGTTTTGCTTTTATCATTCATTCACCCTTATACACCCGCGTCAGTTTTTGCATTTCAACCTGTTTCTGTCCAAACGTGTCACTTGAACCTATAAAATCTGGCCCTAGCGTCAGTTCATTAAGAGGGTTATCCAGATAAAATATGTTTCTTATTTCTCAATGTAAACATTATAGTTGGTACCCATTAGAGGCGCTTCTAATGAGTATCCAGGGGCGGACTCAGAGGCGGTTCAGGGGCTTCGGTCGAACCCCCTTTTAACTCAAAAGTTCATTTTCATGGGAAGTTTGGGATAAATTTGATAAATTTGGAATACCGTATTTACCCTAAATATTCACACCCTTGCTATTTATACTTCTCTTTAACAAGTCCGATCATTCTGCGGCGTCTGATCTGGGTCTTCACTGTTTGCTAAGGTCTGTCTATCCGACTACACAGAGTAAATACGGTAATTTAATGAAATAGAACCCCCTCAGAAGGCATCCTGGGTCCGCGCCTGGTATCCACTATATTTGTTTTCGTTGAGAAATAAGAAAAATAGCAACAATGTTCGCCTAATCTTATTTAGATTGATGCTGGCACCATGTTTCTCTTCAAGAAGAACTCTAGCATCGTAGTACCATTTTGTGCACATTGAACTGTATACCATGTGCATCTGACTTCATGATACATGTATGTACTCACATTTACAGGTAAATGATTCGGCGAGAGAGAGGGGACTTCCCGCTGAGTTTTCTTTCTTGTTTTGTTGGTGTCGTTGTTAGAACCTAGGCAAACAAATTTTGCTGGCAAACAGTTCAGAAACAACCGTGAGCCAGAGAGCTAGGACGAAGAAAATATAGGAAATTCCCACTTGAAAATTATTTGGCAATTGGTACATCTGCCCTCCTATTTGGTCCATATCAAAACCGACAGGAAACAAAACCGCAGCCAGGCAAAATGCAATCACTGAAAATAGATAAAATTATAACTAGACTTTAATACTTCATATTTCATATGCCATTTCTGAAAAGGTCCCTTCCTTGCAAAAACGCTACGTTCCAACAACGTCTTAGCAACACCGCCGCGACGTCGCGGAGGTGTCGAATCGACGTTGTGTGTTTACAGGGTTCCATATGAGCCACCGCACGACAAAACTTACAAAATGGCATGTGCGCCCAGCGAAGGTTCAGGTCAGCCTGGGCATCCGCCCAGTCTAATTAGAGTCTTCGCGTGCGCTCAGAGGGTAGCTAAGAAACGTAGGCTTTCTTCATGCGGACAGCGAAGACTGATCAGACTGGGTGGATACCTAGGCTAATCTGAGTCTTTGCTGGGCGCACATTTATTTTGTAGGGTTTGTCGTGCGCTGGCTCATATTTGAATAGCGAAAGACCAGTCTGGTCAGTCTCTGTTCTTCATTATATTCTTCAGTATGCAATGATTCTGTAAGGAGGCAGCGAAGGCCGCGATCAGCCTTAATACAAAGCCTGATTTGTGCCATCGTTACTTCATTGCTCTAAAGGGTCGTATCTTTTAGAATCTACCGTTCAAACTGTAGGGGGAGTATAAGAAGGAGCTTATGTGCCCAAATAATATGGTAGTGCTGCAAAAAACAAAAGAAAACAAAAAAAAACGTAAGCAACTGTCGTCGGGACTTTGGAACCAATGAACCTTTATTCAACGTCCATCAATCAATTTTGTTCTTCTAAGACAGTAAAAAAGGAGGCTTGAGCAAATAAGAAATCAATTTAAGGTGAATCAATTCATCTCAAAGAAAAAGGACTCAAATTGAGTTTTGTCTCCGTTTTCTAAGCAAGACTATTCCAGAAGGAAGTCCCTGCAATATCAATTTCTACTCACCTTGCGCTTCTTTTAAAATATAAAACTTTTCGTCCCCTTGGAGCAGAGATCTGTTCTTTAACATCGCCTTTGTGAAGGGAGGCATACACTTTCAAGTTATTGCGATATCCCTTGGAAAGCGGGCTGGTCGGGTTCTTCGTTGTCTGCATTTTCAAAAAGAGTCGAGCTTGTCAACATAATCCATTATGCCCAAGCCTTACAAAAACCCCTCCCCCCTCTCCGAAATGGCATCTGTCATTTGTCACTAGCGTTGACTCAGATCAAACTGCCGACTCCACACAGTCTTATCAGGGTCAACACTGGCCGCTAGCATAATACATGCTTTAAAGACTCTTTCAGAGAACAGCTAGGCCGCACGAATGTACAGCTGATCTGTTTCTACCTTGGTCGCATATGTCATAAGGTCGTCTTCTATTAGGAAAAGGCTCTTTAATGATTGTAAATACATGTTAATCGAATCAAAGGAAAGAATTTTGAATAATTCATTATTCTTCTACTTAACAATCATGTACACGTACATATCACTATGACTGGTCTGATATAGAAAAATCAATTTTCTTAATTACGTAAAAATAAGGACTTCTTTCTGTCATTTATGCCAAGAAAAACACAACCTGGCAATAACATTGGTTTGTGTTTATTGGGTTTGCGTCGACGTCAGGACGTCGCAGCGAAGTCGAAACGACTTTATTATTGTGTTGTGTGTTTGCTGGGTAAGGAGAGCTGGAAAGCATTTTAACTTCCTGCAACTTTAGATAACTTATGCAATTTTTATGAAGCAAGGTAACTGCTTGTGGCTTTAAAATTCGAGAATCATTTGAGGAAGTTTGTATGGCGCAAGCGCCCAACGGAGACTAAGATTAACCTAAAGACTTTGATCACTGGCTATTTACAGAGTACCAAGCAAGAACACTGGTCAAACTGCGTGGATTCGCCGGCTATTCCGAATCTTTTTTGGACGCACATGCTATAAGGTTATGTTCTCACGTTGCGGCTTTAAGGATCATGCAAAAGGAAATTGTAAGATTTTACCTGAAGTAAATCCTAGCCACTTGGCGAGCGTGTAAGCGTTCTCTTTGTAATGTGAGACAACCAGTGAGATAATGGTGACACTAAGACACAGTATACCGAGAACTATACATAGAAATGCTACAACCCATTCTCCTCGGAGGGGACGTGGCGTGTAACACATCTCAGAACGGCCATAGATTGTCATACAGGTTGTCAACAAACCAATGCTAGTTTTACCTGAAAGAGAACATTCACATCACTGGGGGTAACATATAACCGATAAAATAGCTGTAGGTCTTCAACCAGTCAAAGCACCTGACATTGTCAATTAAATCTTATTTGAGCCAGCGCACGACAAAACCTACAATAAGACTTGTGCGACCAACGAAGACTCAGATCAGGCTGCGCATCCGCGCAGCCTGATCAGAGTCTTCGCTGATCGCATGCGCCTTCTACAGCCTCGGGTCTATCTAAAGAGGGATAAACGATAACTTGCCATACCGATTGTATGTACAGACTGATCTAAGTCTTCGCTGGTCACACAGATCTTATTGTAGGTTTTGTCGCGCACGCACTGGCTCTTTTGTGATCATAATGTACCATCTGGTCGGGACCCAGCTAGCATTCTATATAATTCTATATCGGGCCGTTATCGGCCCGTCAGCTACCCTGACGGGCCGATAACTGTCCGATATAGATTTATATAGAATGCTTACTGGGGAGGTGCTCCAGTTTAACATCATATAATATTTATTTTTATAACGGATCTCCATAGTAACATAAGGTCTTCAGTTCGTCTGTTCGCAGACGATTGTGTCCTTTCTACGAATTCCTTTCTCGGAATTTTGCTCCTCAGTATAGGCTGCAAATCTTACAACAAGACCTGGATAATTTTGTTAAATGGAAAGTCAGTTGACATTTAACGTAGCAAAATTTCATTCTGTGAGAATGACATGGAACGTTCCAAGGCAACGAATTAGAAATACATTTTGCACAATAAAACAGCCGCCATAGCTGTCTTACAAGCATGTTTGAATATCTTGAGGGCTTTTTTCTATTATATGCTGTGGTCTAAACATTATATGGAGTGGTAAATTCGATAAACATGTATATAGTAGAAGCTTTGTTATGCTCTGTGGTGATTTTTTTTTTTTTTTTTTTTTTTTTTTTTTTTTTTTTGTTTGTTTGTTTGTTTTGAGGTTTTACGGCCCACTCACAGACATACATCTATTATCAGTTTCGCTGCTCTCGTCACTCATAAAACATCTCGTCACTCATACCCACTCGCGCTACACATTCTGTCCTATAATGTTAGCATTTTTCCGTTTTTGTTGGTTGCATTGATGGTTTGCATTGTTATGATTGTAATACGTATGCCAAATTACGGCGTCTGACCAATTAAAGTCGTTACGCAAGATGCAGATATGGCTGAAAACATTAATTTTAATGGGTAAATCGTCCAAAATGGCAACGAATTCGGAGGGATTGTCGCCAGAATGAAATAAATCCCAGGAACCATAGCTACATTTTGACGTAAATGTTGGTGCTGGTTTGTATGGAATTTAATTCCGCGCAGTATAGCATTCTCCATTTTTTAAAATAACGCCCTCCTAGACGAACAAAGCCCCAGATTGTCGACAACCCATCTGAAACAATCACCTGTATAGCTCGAGCTACTCATGTCCGGATATTTACGTCAGATATTTCTTTGCGTAACAATTGGCCATGAGTGACGAGATAACTGCCCGTGACTCCACCAAATAGGATCATGTCGAGCGCGGTCAGTTTAACTAACCACACTTTTACTGGTCAGGCTTAGTCCTGTGCTTTTTTTTCCTTTAGGTGCCGGAGGTAAAACTTTATGTTGGGTGCAAATATATTATGATGATGAGATCATTCGGATGCATTTGTGAATTACTATCGCCAACCTCAAGAAGTACCGAAAAAAGTTTGCCGCGGTAAAAGCCAGTACCCTCTAGTAATGAACATTTCTAAACACTTAGCACGTTATGGGCAAACCCAGCAGATGATAAACTCCTTCCAGAAAAAGGACCCGACATTTCACATAAATTGTCCCCAAAGAAGACAATTTACATGAAATGCCAAATCCCATCCTCCGGAAAAAACAACAGGCACATGGGCTACGATTTGCTCACCTGGGGAAAAACTGGAGATGCCATGCAACGCTCTTCCAGTATTGCCACAGCAACTATGACAGAAATTTGACAGTGCCGTTAAAAGATTTTAGGTAAACCAAGGATTATCATTTGAACAAACTTGGTAGATCATGCGTTCCCGATGCTATATACCAAGACTCAACCTCAACGCTTTCTTGGTTCTAGAGAAGAATATTTTAAGTGTTATTACCATATATGGGCATGGCAGCCATCTTGTTCAATAGTGTAATACCATTTGAACAAATTGTTAGTACCACTTCGACAGAAGGTCCCATGCGAAATCTGGTAAAAATTGGCAAGCAGTTTTAGAGAAGAAGACATTTAAAGATTTATACGATTTTATACATGTACTTAGCCCAGGGACAAGGGCGGATGCCCCCAGGGGATAAAATTTTGTTTGTAACAAGTTTTATTTCTTTAATCATGAATTGTAAGTTCCAGTCGTTAGTTTTTAATACATTTTTGGAAATAATTTTTCAACATTTTTTACAGGGACACAAATTAGACCTTTTCAAAAAAAGGTCAAAGGTCATTCTAGGATCATCATCTGAACAAACTTGGTAGACCTTGAGTCCCCGAAATTTCTCTCTCAAATTTTTCTCGGTTCTGTAGAAGAAAATTTTGAATTTTTTTTTTTTTTTTTTTTTTTTTATAGAATATTCAATAATGTGGAACCATTTGAACAAATTGTTAAAATCCCTTCGACAGAAAGCCGCGTGTGAAATCTGGTAAAAAAATGTCAAGAGGTTTCAGGGAAGACGTTTAAAGATTGCACGATTTAAAACATGTATATAGCAAAGGGACAAGGGCGTGTAACTCCCAGAGGACAGAATTTTGATTGTTACTAAAAAATTACTACTTTAATGATACGTTGCAAATTTCAGCAATGAATCGTTAGTATATTTTCAGAAAATGATTTTTCAACAGTTTCCCAACAAGAGCATGAGGATGCAAATTAGACCTTGCTGTGGAAAGTTCAAAGATCATCCTAGGATCATCATCTGAATAAAGTTGATAGAGCTTGAATCACAGTTGCTAGATACCAAGGTTCAGCCTTGAAGCTTTCTTGGCTCTGGAGAAGAAGATTTTAAGTGATTTTATACCATATATGGGCATGGCGGCCATCTTGTTCAGTGATGCAGAACCGTTTGAACGAATTGATTATACCCATTCGACAGAAGGCCTAATGTAAAATCAGGTGAAAATGGGTCAAGCTGTTTCAGAGAATAAGACGTTTAAAGATTTTATACATGTGTATAGCCCAGAGGCAAGGGCTGATAACCCTGGAGGCAAATATTTGATTGTAACTAAAAGGGTTTGCTTCTTTAATCATACAATGTAAGTTTCAACCATTAGTCTTTAATATATGTAGAAAAAACTGACTTTTTCAATATTTTCCTCATACAAATGCATAGGGACGCAAATTTGACCTTGTCGTAAAAAGATCAAGTGTCAACGTAGGGTCATCATTTGAGCAAACTTGGTAGACCTTGAGTCACCAATGCTATATACCAAGATTCAGCCTCAGAGCTTTCTTGGTTACCATATATAGGCATGGCGGCTATCTTACTTAACCGACCGTGAGCATTTGTACAAATTTTCGCAGAATTTAGACAGAAGGCGACACATGAAGTTTGAAGAAAACTGACCCAGGTGATATACTGCTCTTTTGGGTAACTCCCTCTCCGTAAAAGTGAATACCAGAATTAAGTATAGTACAGAAATTCATTAGAGATTAAAAGATTCCAATTAATTTTCCAGTTAATTTTGAATTTTTCATTCGACTCTGTTTTCTTCTATCATCACTATCTTATGTATTTCTTTATCTTTATAATTACTATGGTAAATATGATGCAATAGCGTTCCACTCGTTTTCTCTAAATATCAAATATTATCACAATAAGGGAAGTAGATTAGAGAAAATATCTGATTATGTAAACCCGCCCTTCGTGACGTTAGATATATGAGCTTAACTATACCTAATTTAGTGCCTCAGAGGCCTTTCTGTTATTTAAACTTCATCAGTGTGGCTACACCCCAAAAGTTTGGAAATGAAACGTTTGATGCGCATGTCTTGGCAAGCAGCAAGACAAACAGAAGGCAAAATAAGCCTAAAAAGTGGATCCCGAACCCGCTAAGATACATGTCATTTTGACAAGTCAGTCTTAGTGTTGGAAAATGTTTTGAATTTGTAATATATAAACAGAGATAAAAATAATTATTTAATTCAGTACTAAAGTACTGACGTTAACACCGCAGTATCAACCTCAGCACTTAGGAACTGATACTGAGCTGATGATATTCTCGGAGACGAACGAATCATCCACCAGCAGAGATACCGACCACGTGGTTTGCAATATGAGCTTAACTATACCTAATTTAGTGCCACAGAGGCCTTTCTGTTATTTAAACTTGATCAGTGTGGCTAAACCCCAAAAGTTTGGAAATGAAACGTATGATGCGCATGTCTTGGCAAGCAGCAGGACATACAGAAAGAAAATAAGCCTAAAAAGTAGACCTCGAACCCGCTAAGATACGTGTCATTTTGATGTCAGTCTTAGTGTTAGAAAATTTTTTAATTTGTACTATAACAAAGATTAGGTATAAAAATAGTTATATAATTCAGTACTTAAAGGGGAACACAACCTTAAAATGTATTTTGCTTTAAAGTAAAAGACTTTACAAATAATGAATTCTGACACAAATTTGATCAAAATCGGTGGAAAATTAAGTAAGTTATAGACAATTGAACATTTTAACATTGGTGGAATGGGCGCCGCCATTTTGAATATTTAATGAGATTTCATAAAAATTAAAATTGGTTTCATAAAAGTAGTTATTCTCATAAAGTATGTTCATTTTGGGGGAAATGATTGCTTGTCACTAGAATTAAAAGATTATAAAAAACTGTAGCAAAATTATTCTTAAAAACCCCTTTATAATTTGGTTTTGCATATTTAATTGGGGCTGTGTGACGTCACAAAGCTTACAATATGGCGGCATCCATGACAGTCATTTTAAATATATTCAAACCACTATAACTTCCTTATTTCTAGGCCGATTTTGAAAACTCTTGCATCAAAATAAATGGCTTGTTTAGCACTTTACTCCAAAATATACTTACAACCTATATTGCATTTTCGGAGAAGATTTCACATAAGCTTTAATTAGCTTGTTATCTGATCCTCTATGTCATTTTTGTATGTTCGTGTTGTACTCATTATATTTAATAAACTATTGTTTAAACCAACCTATATTGCGTTCCTTTTTAAGTACTGTCATTTTAAATATATTCAAACCACGATAACTTCCTTATTTCTATGCCGATTTTGAAAACTCTTGCATTAAAATAAATGGCTTGTTAAGCCATTTACTCCAAACTATACTTACAACTTATATTGCGTTCCCCTTTAAGTACTGACGTTAACACCGCAGTATCAACCTCAGCACTGAGGAACTGATACTGAGCTGATGATATCCTCGGGGACGAACGAGTCATCCACCAACAGAGATATCGACCCAGTGGTTTGCAATATGAGCTTAACTATACCTATTTGTTTTCACGTATGCATGTGTTATTGTGCAATATTACGCTGTATTTGAAAGTGCAAAGATTTAACACTTGTTCTAACATATTATGTAATAAAGCGATTCATATCAGCATACATATTATGTAATATTCTATATATGCCTTGCCTTTTCGCTATGTAACTTCATTTAGGAAAGGAACTATATAAGCACATTACGAAAATATGCCTATTAAAATATATTGAAAATTTTACCACCAAAAAATGAAAATTTTCAGATATTTTTTTTTTATATATTTCATATTTCTGCTCAAAACATAGATTGTGGGTACTCGTTAGAACCGCCTCGCCGTGGCGGTTCAAATGAGTACCCACAATCTATGTTTTGAGCAGAAATAAGAAAAATAACGTATACCCCTGTAAACCCCAGTTTTACTGTATAAAAGTGGGGTTTAAGGGGGTCAAAATTATATAGGCATGTTTTCGTGATGATATTGCTTTCATTCCAATCCATTCAACTTCCTGCTTTTATATAATGACATTTGTCTGTTGCTTGTCAAATGAAAAATCAGAATAAAATATGTTTAAACGAAACAAAATACTTTAGCACTGACCCTGGCGTGACATAAACTATGGCATTATGCGATTTACAGAATATAATATGCATGTCTAACAGAGTTGCCCTTAAGTATTTCCCCTCCTCTAGACCTTCTCCCGTTTTGAATGATGAAACCCAAAAAGGGGTTCATATCCTTATCTGAATTCATCTACTGAAGGCGTGTTTTCAATATCCCTCTAATTTACTTCTTGACCAGTCCCTTGAACTTTTCGGTCGTTAGGCTCTGAGATTATTTCTCTCCATTCTGATCTGTCTTAAACTGTCCATTGTGTACTGGCGTGGACAGTTACTAAGTATTTGCTTGCAAACATATCAAATGGCCCATCCAGATTTGGTTTTGCTAAATTGTAAATTTGTGTGCAATCCCAATCCAGTAATTACTGACAAATAGAAAAGAAGTGTGAGGGGTTAAGTTGGTGTGAATAATTTAGTTAATTACGATTGTTTTTACATAAACGCAGTAATCATTTTACAATAATGTTTCTTTTTTAGAATCCCTACACAATGTTGAACAGTATATTTTTTATCATTTTGTATGAGGCGTATTAATAACAACAAGGTAAAAGTTCACCTCCATGTACGACATTAACCCTAGTCCTGCTGAACCCGGATATATCCTGCCTTTGCAAACAGCGTAGATCCAGATCAGTTGGCTTCTGGCTTCTGAAGAAGCCAACTGATTTGGATCTGCACTGTTTGCCATTAAGTATGTGAATTTATATCAACAATCTGGATCAAGTAATCTGATTGGCTGAAAATTAGAAGTAGGTGTGGCGTCTTAATCTATTCAACAGGACAAGGATCAAGCGGAATGTATATCTTTCAGGGAAGGCAAATCTGTAAAACTATTTTGCCTCCTTTCTGAAAAGTTGGCTACTCTCTATAAGGACAACATTTTGCTTCCTTTGTACACATTACTTCCTTTTAGTTTGGATTCCTTTTCAAAGGAAGCTTGGTTTGTAAACAGAAGTCACAAAAGATGTCTCCTTTGTCAAAAATGGAAGAAAATATGCTGTGTGTTCATTTTGTAAGCCAGGGTTTCAGTTTCAGTTTCAGGTCAGTAAGTGTAAATATTTGATTACACGTTTTAGACAAACATATCGATAGACTCAGACCATCAACTGAAAAACTATCTGTGCTAAGCCGGCAGTGAACGGGTACCCTTCGGGTTAATTTAAAAGATAACGAAAGGAGACGACCAGGCTCCACTTTTCATATGCTGTAGCCTAAGACACGGTCGACTCTTAACTCCAACCATCCCTACAATCTCAAGGCTATGGGACACCTTTTCCTTTCTATGGTATCGAGTCAAGGTATTCCAATTTTTAGAGTAAATATGGTAGTCAGGAATTGTTCACATCATGAAAACATACCTATATAATTTTTACCCCCTCAAACCCCACTTTCATATAGTAAAACTGGGGTTTACAGGGGTATACATTATTTTCTTATTCCTGCTCAAAAACATAGATTGTGGGTACCCGTTAGAACCGCCTCGCCGAGGCGGTTCTAACGAGTACCCACAATCTATGTTTTGAGCAGAAATAAGAAAAATATTAGCGTTTTTGATCTAAAAATTTTCAGTTTTTGGAGTTAATTTTTGCTATATATTTGAATAGGCATGTTCTCGTAATGAATTTCGAGACAAGTAGACACTGTTGTAGATAAAGTTGATAATGCACAAACACATAGAGTAATAATAGCGATATCAGGTAATTATTGGGGTAATAAATCACTTATAAGACGTTTAACTAGTTTTACTTAAGGGGGTAGTTTTTTCAACCATTTTTACAAGGAAGACAACTTTTATGACTTTCTGTTTGCTAACTGGCACACTAGATTCCTTCTGAAAAGGGTATTCTGCTCTAAATTTACGGTAGACCTCTTTCCAGTGGGAAGACAAAACATTTGACAGAATTACCGCCCTTGACAATGTATCTATTCCTTTCTATGGTTTCATACACTAGTTTATTAACTCTGGGTCAAATTTTCGGCGGACGAAATTTTACACTACTTTTCATACTTGTCCCAGGAAAAAAGGATTTGATGTTTCATGCACATTGTCTCCAGTGAAGACAATTTGCATGAAATGTCATATCCTGTTTTCTTGGGAAAAAAAGGCAAATATCAATTTGTCATCTGCTGAAGTTGCCTATAGAGTGGTAAAGGTTAAACAAAATGATACGAAACGCAGATCAGCGCAATTTTTACTATATGGGAACAGCTAAAGACCGTGTAAGTCCGCGCATCCACGCATCTGAGTTGGGATTTTTCTGTTTGTCGATTTAATCTACAGTAACGGTTGGTTCTTAGGGCGGTCAACGAAGGCTAAGATCAGACTGTGCTGTTGCACGGGAATGAGATAGAAAAAGCGTCCTTTTACCTCATTGTGCTTCACAGTCAGTCGTACCCGAGTGTTATCATTATTTGCATTACCCTTAAATGGATAATTTCTCACCATTCACTTATTGTTCCCTGCTGTGTAGAATATTCGGTTTTACTTTACAATTTTATAATATAATAAGCGTGTTATTTACGCAGAGATATATCATTTGAATGAGTTTTCAAGGTTATGTTTTGTGACACAACTATGTTCTTACTTTAAAGTAAGCATATTTTTTTTTTTTTTTTTTTTTTTTGTATTCACTTTTTCCATTTACTGTTCGCTTCCACTCTGTCTATGGCGGGATAGACGCAACGTTTTCATCTAGCCATAAATATATCCTCCAGCTTTAGCCCTAGTTTCCTTCCAGCCGTATGATTTAGAAATATGGACAACACTGAGCAAAGCTTTATTAAAATCCCAGTCAGCATTCTACGTAAATCTATATCGGGCCGTCATCGGCCCGTCAGGGTAGCTGACGGGCCGATGACGGCCCGATGTAGATTTACGTAGAATGCTAGCTGGGATCAGAAGACACATAAACGTCGTATTGCTTGATTTGGTCAATGCAGTGAGCATATTCAAGTTTACGGCCCAGTACTCTAAAGTGTATCTGAATATTACGCAATATATTTACCAACAGCCCGTTGAATGTTGTGACCCCGATGGATTCAGTTATATGGTTATAATACGTGTGTTTAGGCTGGATCTGTGAGTGTCGAGACAAGAAAATAGCTACACAATAATTTTCATAATAGGCTAAAAACTATATATATATATATATATATATATATATATATATATATATATATATATATATATATATATATATATATATATATGTGTGTGTGTGTGTGTGTGTGTGTGTGTGTGTGTGTGTGTGTGTGTGTGTGCCTTCGAACATACGCAAAATGCGCAGATTCTGATCAGTCTGCTCATACGCAAAGTCTCATACGGGCATTTACTCACTACTGACATATTCAACAGTATCCAATGCTTCTGTAAGCGGACAGCGAAGGCCCTGATCAGACTATGCTGATGCGCGGGCTGATATTAGCCTTTGCTGTCACCATATGCCAGAAGACGCGTTTTCACATCCCATTCAGCATTCTACGTAAATCTATATCGGGCCGTCATCGGCCCGTCAGGGTAGCTGACGGGCCGATGACGGTCCGATGTAGATTTACTGTAGAATGCTAGGTGGGATGGCGCTGTCTATACACGGTATACATACATAATCTTAGACTGTCACCAGTCTCCAGTGACTAAATATGTTTTCTTATAATCCTGTTTGATAATCCGCTAAAATAAAACCAAAATAATATCATGACAAAAAGGCTTGTCACTAGCCTAATGACCAGCCTTTAAAGTCATATAATTTTGGTTTTATTTTAGTGAACTATCAAACAGGATTATAAGAAAGAAATATTTAGTCACTGGAGATTGGAACGAGTCTATGTAGTTTTAAGACCACATTCCTTACATTGTTATTACTCTCAAATTTCAAATAATATGTGTCTAAGTCCTTAAAACACCAAGCAAATTGTAGCAGGCGACATTCTATTTTTATTTAAATTATTTTTTTTCCGGGGAAAATAAGTCTTGACATTTCATGTAAATCGTCAGTAGTATAGGACGCACTACGCCCTATACTACTATCGTCTGCAAGGCAGTATTTTGCAGAGAAAATAAAACTTTAGGCAGACGATTCATATGAAATGTCAAGTTTTATTTTTTCTGAAAAATAGTACATGTAATAAAGATGTCGTCTTACACTACATACTTCTTTACCATCACCACCAATAACAACAACAGCATAAAACATCAAAACAAACAACAATTATTCTAACAACAAGAGCAATTTTCGTTGTACACAGTAAATAAATAAATTTTGAAAACGTTGTATTTTAATAGACTAAATGTATTTTTATAAAGGTAAATGAGTCTAGCGAAAACTGACATGTACAGCGTTTAGTCGGTTCCAATTAATGTTCTATCCAAATTTAAAACTTAGCACTTTGAGTAAAATTTTCAGTAGATGACATACTGAGAGATTGTTGTCGGTTTTTTTTTTTTGTTTTTTTTTTTTTTGTTTTTTTTTTTTTTTTTGTTTTGTTTTTTGTTTTGTTTTGTTTTGTTTGTTTGTTGTTGTTGTTGTTGTTGTTGTTTGTTATTGTTTTTTTTTTTTTTTTTTTCAGAAACAGGTTTTGACATTACATGTATATTGTCTAATAGAGACAATTTGCATGAAATGTAAAATCATGTTTTCTTGGAAAAATGAGCAAAATATCATCAATTTGTCGTCTGATGAATTAGTCAAAAAAAAAAAAAAAAAAAAAAAACAGCTAGCATTCTACATAAATCTATAGCGGGCCGTTATCGTCCCGTCAGCTACCCTGACGGGCCGATAACGGCCTGCTATAGATTTATGTAGACTGCTTACTGGGAAGTGAGTGGTAACTGTTTAAGAGTCAACCTACCTCCAACATCGGACACGATCCAATATGGAAGTATTAAACTAACCAGTGCAAAAATATTCGCAGCCAAAAATAGTGTACCCGAAACAACACTCAGTTTATCCATTTTCTTATTCCGTCAAATCCTATTTCTTTGTGGCGCTGTGATAAGTAATTCTCTTTTTATTGACCACATTTGTTACGCGTTGCATTTTCAACTTGCTCGTCGTAAAATTTATCTTGTGCCTCATAATTTATTTATACGTTCTCTAAGTTTATGTATTAAGTTTTTCCTATCACGGTACGCAATGCGATCAACGGAAAACAACATTAACCAAACGTAATACAATACCCTTTTCTTTATTGTGTTTGACCCAGTTTTATTTCGCGTTGCAATAAATGGACCTTTGCAAACAGTGTAGACCCAGATCAGACGCCACAGGGACATCTGATCTGGGTCCACATTGTTTGTCGTGCTAGTAGTAAATTATAATTACGGAAGTAATTAATATTTACAGAAAGAAGTGATGTAAGATCCTATTATGGGATGTTTTATAATGCTGGTTAAAAATCTGCTATTTTGCTGTATATATGTATTTCAAAAACGAAAGCATCTTGCGACATACTGTAAAAACAAACATGTGAGTTCTTTACTAAATACATAATTTATTCATAATGCTGAAGAAATATAATACATTCAGAAATAAAACCACTGAAAATACATTTTTTCGGCTAATTTTGGCATGTTTATTACACGGGTGTAATAATGTATGTAACATCAAGGTAAATATCTATATTTATCTGTGCACATAGGTATGACCCAAGTTTTGTGTTATAGTTTGCATGAAATGCATGCTGGCTTGCTATTGTACAAAAGAAATAAACACGAAAAAATCAAGGCTGACTGAAGTAAATAAAGACACATCACGTAAACATACCTATATAATTTTGACCCCCTTAAACCCCACTTTTAGATAGTAAAACTGGGGTTTACAGAGGTATACATTATTTTTCTTATTTCTGCTCGAAAACATAGATTGTGGGTACTCGTTAGAACCGCCTCGGCAAGGTTGTTCTAACGAGTACCCACAATCTATGTTTTGAGCAGAAGTATGAAAAATATCAGAATTTTTATCATTTGGTGGTGAAATTTTCAATATATTTGAATATGCGTGATTTCGTAATGAGAACATTTGGCTGTTACATATTATGTAAATACTTCACAATTTATGGTCTTAATTTGTTACGGAATTTATAAACTAAGCAATATATGCAAGGGAATGAAATAGCACAGACGAAATTGAAAGCCATATTTCAAATGATTCAACAAACTGAGACGAGATAAACTTTGAAACTATGAACCCGATTATTCAGACGCCAGAATGCGGCGTCTGGTCAGGGTCTCACCTTTTGCAAATAGTTTAGCATATCTAAATCATATAGCCTGACATAGCTAAAATGAAATTCGACTCTTCCAATGTATAGTGTGGGGAAAATTTATTCAGTCTAAAAACGGATTGTTAAATGATTCAGAAAATATTCAACAAAATGTCAGTGAAGGAACTATTGTAGACATGAAGTTGCCTTTCTAGTATTCGAAACCTTTAAAAAAAATATGCGGGCTACACTTAAAAGAAATAATTTGTTTACAGAAGAGAGGAGAAATTTCCACGTCAGAGAGGGTGTATCACACCCCTTTAAATGAACTATCAAATAGAATGTAACAGTATTTTATAGTATTAAGCTACAGGTATTTCCTAAATTTTAAAGACTGTTTACACTTTCCAGTTGCGTTGTTGTAGGGTCTATTCTCTGAATAAGGGATATCACCCCTATATGAATGGATACCCAGTCAGGGTCGGCAACTCTGTCAAAATAGTTTTTGGCCACTTCTGAAAAGAGGTCTACTGTAAAAGGAAGAATTTGTTCCCAGAAGGGGAGCAAATTCTTTCCTTTTAGAGAGAGCCCTTTTCAGAAGAGCATTGGTGCACAGGGATGCAAATAGTCATAAAAGTTGTCTCCCTCGTAATATGTGTTGAAAACATTACCTAGCATATCTAGTCCCCTTAGCCTTAGGGTAAATGCGCAAAGGATCGTATTACGAAAACATGCCCATTCAAATATATAGAAAATTTCACCCCCAAAAACTGAAAATAATCAGATAAAAACTTTGATATTTTTTTCATATTTCTGCTCAAAACATAGAATATGGGTATTCGTTAGAACCGCCTCGGCGAGGCGGTTCTAACGAGTATCCATAATCTATGTTTTTGAGCAGAAATAAGAAAAATAATGTATACCCCTGTAAACCCCAGTTTTACTATATAAAAGTGGGGTTTAAGGGGTCAACATTATACAGGCATGTTTTAGTGATGGTCATAAGAAAAATGAACACACACTAAATGGGTCCACAGCACACCAAAGGTGATGCACAGTAAGTTTGTGTTGAGGTTTTACGGCCCAGTCAACCCAGTGGGGTCATGTCGAGCGCGGTCAGTTTACCTAACCACACGTTTACTGGGCAGGCTTAGTCCTCTAAGCGGTTAACCAGTATTGTGCCGTTCTTTCGCCAGAAACTGACAACTGCCCTTCTTGAATCAGCGGAAGGGAGAGACTGACCGTAGAAAATATTTCATGATCAATCGCCATGAAAGAATGTTGCCGACCTCGGCTATGCACAGTAAGTTGCTGCGAAGTCTGTAAACATTACGAAAACAAGCCTATTCAAATATACTGAAAATTTTACCACCCAAAAATGAAAAATTTCAGATGAAAATTCTGATATTTTTTTTTTTTTTTTTTTTTTTCATATTTCTGCGGAAAACATAGATTGTAGGTACTCGTTAGAGCCGCCTCGACGAGGCGGTTCTAACGAGTACCCACAACCTATGTTTTTGAGCAGAAATAAGAAAAATAATGTATACCCCTGTGAACCCCAGTTTTACTACATAAAAGTGGAGTTTAAGGGGTTCAGCATTACATAGGCAGATTTTCGTGATGATTTGTACAAGGGAGACAGCTTTCGTGGCATCCGTTTTACTTTTCTGTATCTGAAGTCCCTTCTGAAAATAGATCTTCTCTAAAAGGAAAAGATTGCTTCCGAGGGGAGCCAGTTCTTTCCTTTTAGCAGGATCCCTTTTTAGAAGGGAGCAAAATCAATTTTGACTAATATCCCTTTATTTACGCGCATCATAGCCCCTTAAGACTAAGTTTTTTTGTTTTGTTTTTTTTAACTGTTAATGAACATTCTACGGTACAAGTAGAAGCTTTCAGAAAAAGCTTCGCCTATGCTTAGCACACAATAAATGTTAAACCTGATTTTAATACGGAATGGTCTTGCATTCTTTGCATGCAAATCTTGGTGATGTCGTCTAAATTTCATATAGATGCAAAACGGAATTCAAGAGGTCTAAATGAGATCGTGTCCCGTTGGCCTCTAAAAGAATGGCTCTCACATTAAAAGACAATAACTATTTTCACTTCGCTTTTAGGCTTTTAGGCTGACCTCATCAAAATTAAAATAAGTAGTTAAGAATATCAAACTTTTGCCACGCTGTCCCGGTAATGCTATAAATTGCGCTTAGCAGTACTAATGTATCCACCCACTTTAAAAGTGAAATCGTCAAACATAAGTGAAAATAGTTGTAATTGTCTAATTTTGCACATGCATGTTTGTTTAACGCTTAGATATTTAGACTTACTCACTATACTTACTTACTTACTAAAATAAATGTATATCCCTAACTTTTGATAAACTTTGCTGCAATGGTAACTTAGAGTATTTATATAAGTGTGGTGTGCCGAGACATGTATGTGAAATTGTCAAAATTAATGTCTGTCCCGTAACCTTTGATAATGTTCAGCAATATGAACCCTTTAGAATATCTGCATGAGTGACATGTGCCGAAACAGTGCATGTGTATTATTGTATTCTGTTCTAATCCCGGTTTTTTGGTTGCAGACATAAGGTAAACGATGCATTGTGGATCAATAGTCGATTCATTTCCGTGTCTCGCCTCAAGTCTATATAGTCTACGCCCATGTGCGTAGACAGCAAGTCCTTAGGCGAACAGCAGTGGGCTTGATTAAACTACCCGGATACGCAAGCATTATTCCTCCTGGAGAGATCCAAACTGATTTTTACACTAGGTAATCGGAGTATTTGACTGTTTAAAGGACAACGCTTGTGATTACAAAGAGGCCAGGAATGTTAGGACACGACTGTGAATTAAACAATCTCGATGCGATAAGTGCTGTTATTAATGATAAGCGACGCTCTACATAATAACACTTTGCGTTCTTAGTTATTGTTTAACATTGACCTGGGTAGTAGTGTCAGGCCTCAGTTTCTCTATATGATGAAAAGGGCCCTTATTTCATTCGTTGACAATTCGGACCCAGATCAGCCTGCACAAATGAGCAGGCTGTTCACAGCCTACATTGCCTGCTTACAGAATCAATGTTCATAGCATATGTTGACGAACAGAGAATGCCCAGATTAGACTGCAAGGATGCACACGCTCATCTGGACCTTTGTTGTTTCCATATGGCATAAGGTCCTTTTTTCCCACATTGTGCATCATATGGCAAAAATGTCATGGCTTGCATAGTTCTAGATAAAGGGGTAGTCACAATCCTCCACAAAAATGTGAGTACTCATTCAAAATACCTGGCCCCGAGGTTATATTTTTTTTCATGCTGAACTCAACTGAGCATGAAATTTCACCTGGTCATAAAAATAAAAATACCAACAATTAAAATTTTTTCACGCTCAACAGCTCAGCTGAGCATGAAAGAAATTTTAAAAAAAATTCAGTATTTTAAGATTTATAAGCAAAATAAATTTCATGCTCACCTGAGTTCAGCATGAAAAAAAGTTTTATAACCTCGGAGCCTGGTGCTTTTACTAAATGCCCACAAGTTTTCATGTTTTGTGAAGAAATAAGAACATAGATGTTTAAAAATAATGGGAAAATTTGTTGAAGGAAAAGTAGAGGTCAACATAATTATGAAGAGGTCAGCAAGCATATGCAATGAAGACTGGATGAGCATAGGAATTGTTTTATATATTGGAACAATTAATAGATATATACCATGCGACTGGATAACAGTTCCCGTAATCAGTGTTTTAAAATGAGTGGTCACACTAGATTTTGCTGTCATTTTCAAAGAGACAACTATTGCAAACAGGAATTTAGCCATCTAACCCTTGCTTTGCTGAATAAATTAAGATGCCACGCCCACTTCTAATGTCCAGCCAATCAGATTACTTGACCAGTTTTTGATAGAAATTCACATATTTAATGAAAAACAGTGCAGATCCAGATCAGTTGGCTTAAGCCAACTGATCTGGATCTACACTGTTTGCTAAGACAGGGCATGTCGCCTTCAACAAGAGAAGGGTTAAATGAAGTTACTAGGAAAGGCCACAATCACAAGCAATAGCCTTGTCACGGTACCAAGCAATAGCCTTGTCACGGTACCAAAAGAAGAGATAAGGAGGAAACTGTGAAAAGATGCAACAGAGACAATAAATGACATACAAGCAAACTTTAGGCAAACTTTCCCGCTCTATAATTAAAATGTCGTTTTTTTTTTGTTTTTTTTTTTTTTTTTTGTTTTTTGTTTTTTGTTTTTTTGGGTTTTTTTTTTTTTTTTTTTTTTTTTGGGTTTTTTTTTTGGGTTTTTTTTTTTTTTTTTTTTTTTGTTGTTGTTGTTGTTGTTTTTTGTTGTTGTTTTTTTATTTTTGTTTTTCACCATTTACATCCTGAGAAAGATGTGAATCATGCCAGATAGCAGCTTTGGTGAGTTAATTTACTTTTTAATTTCGTTTTAAATTCTGATAATACATTTTTGAAAGATACTGGGTTACTTCACTTTAACGTTAAGCGCTCTGTATTAAATATTTTCTCAGAAAAATAACACAAAAAATCACCAAGCAGTTGAATTAGCCAAGAGAGTGGTAAAGATTAAAGAAGAAATTTTAATCTCATTTGTGATGTTACTGTTAGCTGGTTTGGCTGCTTATCTCATAAGTATATTTCATACAGTTACATGGTTTGCTGTAGTGGATATCTCTCACGCAATATCTGCAGTTGTCTTGCTTAGCATGTCATAGCTGTTGAAGTGGCTTGACAGGTGGGCTAGCCCGGGAAGCCTCTTGTCTGATGCCTGCAGCTACGGGTGTTTCGCAAGTCTTTATTATTGATGGTGGTAAATGTTTCCTACTTGTATATACCTGCTGTTCAAAATCTTTACACTTATAGTTGCTTATCTCACGAAAAGATGGACCCTTGTAACATTTGAACAAAGAATTGCATTATTACGGTATAGAAAGCATTTGGGTGGTTCTCTCGGCTTGGATCACAATGTCCGGGTTTTGATTTTCACTAGAGGTACAATTAGGATCATAACCAGTATAACCTCGATAATTCAAACTCCAATAATTCAAAATTCTCTGTAATTCAAAATCATTTTGAAGTCCTTAAATATATGTATGCATTTTAACCCGCAATTATTCAAAGTCTCAATAATTCAAACAAAACAGTTCGGTCCCTTTGACTTTGAATTATCGAGGTTCCATTGGATACAGCGCTTATTGCCCTTCCATCTTCTAGATACGACTTAAATAATGTTGAATTGGATGTAAAACACCAAATCATCATGACTATATGGTGCTTTACTGCACAGAGCATTGTTGGTCATCAACGGTCTATAAATATAGCATCTGTAGTTGTTGATGAACCAACTGGCACGGTCCCAAGTCCGTGACAGTCTGTCCAACTAGATAACCAGCATGTCAGCTTTTATATATAGCTCCGCTGACATCACAAGGAAATATAAACAAAAAGAAAGAAACAATAAAAGAAACAAAGAAGGAAAAATAATTTTATTTTGGTGTTTACATTACAGATTTGCTTGGGTGGTGAATTTGCAAATCCTTGATCAATATTAATAGAATATAATTAGAAAGAATGTGTAATAAAATGCTGGTCACACTATCCACTCTATCTTTCTCTTTAGTTCATACAGGAAATCAATAAATTAATAAAGTGATGTTGAAAGAGCAAGTCGCCACTACTGATTAACAGGACAAAGTCAATAGTTATGCGACAAAATGTATACAAGCTGTACCTGTATGGATGAAGTTTTGTTTATGTTACTTTACATAAATAAATGATATAAATAATGTTTTGTTTAGTAATATATTTAAATGTAGAAGACAAAGAATAAAATAAATTCTACCTC
The DNA here is from genome assembly GCA_964016985.1 of Anodontia alba. Classification (NCBI taxonomy): domain Eukaryota; kingdom Metazoa; phylum Mollusca; class Bivalvia; order Lucinida; family Lucinidae; genus Anodontia; species Anodontia alba. Next base: position 44,376,866 of record OZ024822.1, read on the forward strand.
AAATAGGAACAAATATCACTCCGCATTTACATTATGTATTGGATACAGAAATACTCTTAAGTAATATCTATTATATAAAACTAAAAATGCTAAGTACTGGTTATGTGTGTGCCACTGCTGTCATGATTTTTATTAATAGTGGCATTAATAATGTTACAAGGCAATAATGCCACCTTGTGGCACTGCAAAATTATACATTAACATAATGTGTAAAATGTATGCTTGTCATGTTGGGTATAAAAGTGTTATTTATGTTACTGATATACAATATTGTATTTAATGTGCAGAACACAATTCTTCTTCATAAACAATGGTTCTCCTAATAAAGAAAAAAATAATTCCTTTACACTAAGACCCATTGTATAAAGGAGAAATACCTCAGGCTCCGCTCCGCTACGCCTGAGTAGATATAAGGTATGTGTGTTACACATATAATGATATTCGAAAAAACTTTTTCGTCCTTAACGCATGTTTATACTTATAACGTGCAGTATTCAATTCCACTTTATAACTAGTAGTTCTCCAAATAAAGATAATTTTAAATCCTTAAAATAGCTTAGACCCAGTCTGTATAGGAGAAATACCTCAGGCTCCGCTCCGCTACGCCTGAGTAGATATAAGGTATGTGTGTTTACACAACAATTGATATTCAAATAAATTTTAAGTGTTTAAATACTATATTTTATCTGATGGAAATTACTACGGAATTTTGCTAAATATATTTATATATATCCAATGTAATAAAGTAAATGTATTGTTACAAATTATGAATTTATTTTATGTTATACTCTGATTATGTCTTCTTTGTCGTCGACGACGGACATACACAATTCTGCACGCGGGTGGGAAACCAGCCCAGACATGCCAACGTATGTCTCAGAGCGTCCTTGCACGTAGGTCCTTCAAGGTCAAACAATATTAAAGTTATGATCTCAAACTTGTTCACTAACATTTTGAAGTCCTTAAATATATGTATGCATTTTAACCCGCAATTATTCAAAGTCTCAATAATTCAAACAAAACAGTTCGGTCCCTTTGACTTTGAATTATCGAGGTTCCATTGTATACAGCGCTTATTGCCCTTCCATCTTCTAGATACGACTTAAATAATGTTGAATTGGATGTAAAACACCAAATCGTCATGACTATATGGTCCTTTACAGACTGCAGGTGTAGTTTGATAAGGACCTTTGTTGTCTGTTATCTGTCCTTAAGTATCCAATGATTTTAGGGAACATTGAAGGCTCTTATCAGACTTCAGTGTAACTGCCATTACCCAAGCACAGAATTAAAGGATATTGTAGATATATTGACACAACTTTCTTGCTCCAAGAAATACAGCTGGCCTCGTTTGCTCAGCTGGATGCAAAAAAGGTAAGAGAAAAGTCCAGGAAGTGCCACAATCACAAGCCGCAGCCCATCCCAGACACAAAGAGGAAGAGGAGACAGACAAAACCAAACAAGCGCAAATCGAACAAACGCACGAAAAGCACTAATACTAGCTCTCTCTTCCTCAAGCGAGATAAACGCAATGCTAAAAGGACTGAAAAATACTAGAACAAAATAACTGCTAGCATCACAATACAACTAGTAAAACAGAAAACTGGTGAACGGAGACTAATTTGCTTGTTGGATTCGCAGCGCCCAGGCCCATTCTGCAGGATGATAACTTGAGTTCTACATACGCCGACATAAATTAATACAAAGGTGACTACGTAGCAGACCATTAGAACTCTGATTGATATTTCCCTTTGTCATTAGATATGTTTATCTTGTATTTAGAGTGTGATATCCCCCTCTCCCTCCCCAACCGCTATCTACCTATCATCTTGCGGGCACACGATGCTAGTGCGGTGCTGTATCAAGGCCAATCCAACATTGCAACATGGAATTGTTGTTGTATCAGCTGTGCATATTTAAGCTTTGTGTGCCCGCCGAAGTTTCTCTAGTTAATTCAATATTTCCCATGTATCCAATTTTCAGCAGTCCCTAGCTCTATGCCACATATGTATTCTATTTTAAAACGTATTGCCATGTCTTGACGTTTCTATTGTAATTCAGCTCGATGTCATGTATATGACCGGAGTTTTCTCAATAAAGTATATCGTATGGTATCGTATCGATAAGGAGGTTGCGGGTCGGCAACATTCTTTTGTGGAGAATGATCATGAAATATTTTCTACGGTCATTCTTTCCCACTGATTCAAGAAGAGCACTTGTCAGTTTCTGGCGAATGAATGTGCACAATGCTGGTTAACTGCTTAGAGAACTAAGCCTGTCCAGTAAAAGTGTGCTTAGATGCAGGGGCAGATTTTCTGATGTGTGACATAATGTCTTTAGATCTGATGAAATTCAGTTATTTCAAGTCTTTCACTATAATGTACTTTTTCAGATAATGCTGTGCTGCTTGCCACATTTGATCCGTGGAGATTTCACAAGGTTACCTACCGCCTATCTAACAATCCACTTTATTGAACAGAGATGTGATTTTTGTGTTTGTGGATGTTTACTAAAACCGTTTGATTGTGACTGTTCTCTTGTTATATGAGAATATTCCTTGATTAGTTTTGACTTTATTTCTTCAATAGTCAATGACCATATATAAGTGAATACAAAACAATGGAAACAGGACAGTTATCTCTGAGTAAGCTTGTGTATATTCATTGGTTGTAAGGTGCACTAAGGGAGACAAAATAACTGTGAGATTTCTTTTATTGCTCCACAAAATATATCCAAAACGATCATGTAAACAGATGTTTTGGGTACTCATAGAAGTGTCGTGTTGAGGAATTTCTAACCATTTTAGACTGAAAACTCTCTCTACACTATATATTGGAAGAGTCCAATTTCAATTTTTGGCATGTCAGAAGGTCATGTAATTTAGATATTCCTGGAGAAAAAATGACAACTATTTGCAAAAGTTGGGACCCTGATCAGATGCCACATTCTGCGGCACCTGATCTGGGTTTGCACTATTTGCCGATTACCCTTTTTAGGGTCTCCAGACTAAAATGGAGTAATGAGTACCCACAATGATTTCGTGGCCAAATATGGAGTTATTGGATGCCTCCTTATCCTGAGCTTTTCATCCCCTGTTATTTTTCTCATTCCTGCATGAAATCCTGAGCTTTTCACCCCCTGTTATTTTTCTCATTCCTGCATGAAAACATATTGAGGGGATGTGTTCATGGAGAAAAAGGAAATTTGCTTGATATGCTCATTGAACTGCCATCCAAAGTATTGATATTTTTATTTCTCCACAAATCATGTGTACCCATTTGAAGCCTCTTGGCAAGGTGCTTCTAATGAGTACCTACAACAGATTTTTCATGGAGAAAGAAGAAACTAATGTTCTGTATATCAGTCATGAACTGTGACATGGTAAAGGTCCTAAACTTTTGAACACTGTATCCCATATTTTTTAATTTCTTTTTATAGTTGTTTCATATATACTTTATGGTTTGGCAAACAGTGTATTCCAATGGAATGGCAAACAGTGTAGACCATGATTAGACTGCTCCTCTAATCTTGGTCGGCACGGTTTGCATATGCCATGGTGTACACACTTTTAAGACATTTACCATACTATTGATTGTATCAAAAAAAAGTGAGGACACTGATCAGACTGCAGAGCTGCAGGCAAATATAATATGCTTTCCATTTGAAGGCCTGCTTCACTTTACTAGACGTAGTAGATTTCCATTCACATCACAAGTAGAGTGCATTTTGAATATTTGCTAAGAAAATCTTAGGCGAGGCATAGCATTTCCTACAAGATTGCATGTGCACCATTACTAGCAAAAATTTGGATCACCCTGCACATCTACAGTCTGATCAGTGTCTTGGCAGAGCACTCTGTGGGTAACCAAGGATTCAGAATATCTAAATTCAGATGAACAGCAAAATCTCTGATCTGACTGCACAGACTGAATTGAGTCTTTGTTGGCCAATAATGCAACAGTGTAGGAAATGAACCTTTAGTACAGTAAATGTCCTAAAATTTCCTATACCAAAGTTTCTAATAAAATGATATATGTAAACATGGAGACTCAGATCAGACTGCTCGTGTTTGCCATTCCATCAAATATCTAAAGAAATAACATGAAAAGCAAAATTTTGTCCCAAAAAGTACCGAATAAAGTGTTCAGAATTTTAGGGCATTCGCCGGTGTTGTGCCGTGTGGCGACCATAAAAAGTCTCCCCGTACATCATCATAGTGCAGGTTATATTTTATTTCCTTTGGGATCATTGAGCCCATCCTGGTTATGTTGAAAATCGAATACCGCTTAAGCCGGAGCTAGGGGGCGTATGCAGCCTCGCAAACTACAATGTTGCATATGAAGAGACTCAATCAAACCAAGTCTCCGATTTTCGTGATTTTGTTGTGTGTTCTTTGTTTTCAAAGACAATCCGTTTTGACTTCCATTAATAGGTCTAGATAAGAGTGGGTATCAGTAAATATTTTTTTCTTTCTCCATGGAAAATGTGGGTACTCAATAGATGCGCCTCAGCGAGGCACTTCTAATAAGTTCCCACAGCATGTGTTTTCCTAAACATATGTTGTGGATACTAATTAGAAGCAACTCACTAAGGCGCTTCTATTGAGTGCCCACAACATATGTCTGTGGAGAAATAAGAAAAAATATCAATACTCCTGGGTTGAAAATAGCAACGTCATTTTAGTGAGATTCTGCAACATAGGCAATACCCGAGAAAGGGTGTCTTTGGAGAAAATGCAAATAATTAAGCCTTGTCATGCTGAATAAAAAGATGCCACGCCCACTTCTAATTTCCAGCCAATCAGATTACTTGATCCGGGTTTTTGATAGAAATTCATATACGTAATGACAAACAGTGTAGATTCAGAAGCCAACTGATCTGGGTCTACACTGTTTGCTAAGACAGGGCATGTTGTGTTCAGCAAGAGAAGGGTTAAGATCCAGATCAGCCAGCAGACAGTCTTATTAGGAAATTTTAGGAACTTTGCTTTTCTTTGTTATATTTTCTACAGCACCCAATGATTCTATAAGTGGACAGTGAAGGTCCTAACGACTACACTGATAGAAAGCTGATCTGGGCCTTCGTTGTCCACATATGCCTGAAGACACATTTGTGCATGGCTTGGCCCAATATATTTATTCCAGAACACCAACCCAGAGGGCACATGACGTTTATACAACGTCGTCTCAACGTCGATGCAACGTCATGACGTTGCATCGACGTTGAGGCGACATTGTATAGACGTCATGTGCCTGCTGGGCAATAATCAGATCTTCCGACTAAAAGCTGAACGGAACACCTGTATACCATATATTGCTCATAACGGTATAGGAAGCATTTGGGTGGTTCTCTCGACTTGGATCACAATGTCCGGGTTTTGATTTTCACTAGACGTACAATTTGGATCATAACTACAGTAGAACCTCGATAATTCAAACTCCAATAATTCAAAATTCTCAGTAATTCAAATTCATTTTGAAGTCCTTAAATATATGTATGCATTTTAACCCTCAATTATTCAAAGTCTCAATAATTCAAACAAAGCAGTTCGGTCCCTTTGACTTTGAATTATCGAGGTTCCATAGTATACAGCGCTTATTGCCCTTCCATCTTCTAGATACGACTTAAATAATGTTGAATTGGATGTAAAACACCAAATCGTCATGACTATATGGTGCTTTACTGCACAGAGCATTATATTATCACACCTTACTCATCTAGACATGAGTTAAGGAATGTTGATGGAGACGTGAAAACCTAATATCCCAGCTAGCATTCTACGTAAATCTACATCGGGCCGTCATCGGCCCGTCAGCTACCCTGACGGGCCGATGACGGCCCGATATAGATTTACGTCGAATGCTGACTGGGATGGTGCTTCTTTGCACAGAGCCTATCATTATCAACACTATCTTCTTAATATGAGTAAAATAATGTTGCAATGCAGGTAAAACACTATCTACCATATTTACCCTAAATATGTGGAAAGTTATTTTTGAAAAAAAAGGCAAATAGTGTGGACCCTGATTAAAGGAGTACTTGGTCTGCACTGCCAAGCCTGTCCAGATATTAAGTGAAAATATAGGCCACCCAACATGCAATGCAGAGGGCCTTCACTATCTGCTGTCAGAATTACTGGATACTACAGAATGTATGGAAACCAAAGACTAGGATGATTCTTTTTATATGTGTAGGATGGTCTAAATCTGCACATATTGCACATGTTGGAAGGATTTTTTTTTCTTGATATGGTCTATATGATTCATATGATTCACTGTCTGCTAACAGAATCACAGGATGCTACAGAATGTATGGAAAGCAAAGACCAAGGCCCAGTTGTACTAAGTTGTTAGCTAATTTGACGTTAAAATTTTTATCCTGATATATGGAAAATAAATTGATATTTTTTGCTGAAAAAAGTGAGCAGCTTTTGCATTTTTGCAGCAAAAATATCAATGTATTTGAAAATACCCTATCAACAACAGTTAACAAGTTTGTCATTAACAAGTTCATTAAGCTAATGATGCTTTGAACAGCTGGGTCCAGGATGATCCTTTGTACATGTGTACGATGATCTAAACTTGCACATATTGCTCATATTGGTAGGCATTTTGTTTATTTGTTTATTTATTTTTTATTTATTTATTTTTTTTATTATTATTATTATTTTTAGCTTGATGAGGTCCTGGGTGTGTTTTTGAAATGAGTGTATAATGATTGGAAGATGTATAAGCCAGAGCACAACAAAATGTACAAAACATCTGTGACCAGTCAAGACTCAGATCAGCATGTACATCCACCAGTATGGCATGCTATTAGTGTGACATTTTTTTTAAATGTATTGCTTCATGTCAGAAGTGTAACAAATTAGCATTAAATTTTTATTTTACTTTGAGATGATAGCATTTATTTTCCAGAACATTGATATCATATTCTAATTCTTTTGCCGAATGAGTCTAACCATATGTCTGTCACACAAGACATTTTAAAAGATTTTACTAGGTATTTGATGTGAGATATAAAGAGTTTTTTCAGCCTATTATTAAATTGGGGGAGCAAAACTAGTTTAAAATCTGAAATATCTTCAACAACAATAGATCTAGAATGGAAATACAGCTGCAACATGTTACCTTTTGAAATTACATCAAATGAAATACAGCAAAAATGATTCCTGCACCGCTAAGATGTTTTAAATTATGTGAATGTATGAATGACCTTATTATCGCAGAAAATTAATGAATACTGAACAAGAAAAACGTTACAAAAATTGATATTCACATAGGACACCAAACTTATACATTTTTATAAAATTTAACATAATGTAGGTCAGTTCCAAAGGACAATTACTTTCCAGTGAGCATTTTATATTTTCACCCTTAATGTCACACTTTTGCACCATTTTGTATGAAAATGCCCATATCTAAGTAAACCCATTCCAGTCAGGAAACCTCCAAAAAGGGTAAGAATCTCTGATAGTAACTTAATTAATCTGCCTGTTTAGTGGGTTGTCCCTAATCTGCCTATTTTTAGTGGGTTGTCCCTGAACCTCCATGATAAGAACCTCTGATAGTAACTTAATCAATCTGGCTATTTTTAGTGGGTTCTCCCTGAACCTCAATGATAAGAACCTCTAATAGTAACTTAATCAATCTGCCTATTTTTAGTGGGTTGTCCCTGAACCTCCATGATAAGAACCTCGGATAGTAACTTAATCAATCTGCCTAATTTTAGTGTGTTGTCCCTGAACCTCCACGATAAGAACCTCTGATAGTAACTTAATCAATCTGCCTTTTTAGTGGGTTGTCCCTGAACCTCCATGACAAGAACCTCGGATAGTAACTTAATCAGTCTGCCTATTTTTAGTGGGTTGTCCCTGACCTCTATGAAAAGAACCCCTGATATTAACGTAATCAATCTGCCTATTTTTAGCGAGTTGTCCCTGAACTTCCATGATTTTTCCACACCATTATATTTTGTATCTTTTGGAAGATTTGTTTTATTTTTCATGCAAATGAATGTTTATAAAAAATGTATAGTTATATTTGGGTATATACCCAGGGGTATATAGTCAGTTATTTGGCTAAAGTTGATAGTATAAATGTATGTTTTCAACAGAAAAATAATATAATTTGCTCCAAACAGTTAACATACTCTACAACAGTGCTATCATTTATTGTTCAGTGATCCCGTTTGTAAAAAGGTGCTTCAGGCAAGTTTGTTGTCATAGAAGTAAATATCAGTATGGTTTTTGTCAATCCTATACCCCGCCACAGGATAGTGGCGGGGTATTATGATTTCATGTTGGACGTTTATGTGTCTGTCCATCCACACATCAGTCGTACGTTCATCCGTCTATATTTTGTTTCCGGATGATAACTTAAGTAAACATCAATGGATTTTCAGCAAACTTGGTAGATGCATTAATGTTGTAGAGATCTGGGTTGGGGTTGGATTGCTAATGGGCTACTTTTGTCAACTTTTGACGGAGTTATCTGCCCGAGGCACGCCCATATATTCGATTTCGGACAGTAACGAGTAACCCTCCTCTCAGACCTACGTACATGTATCTGCCAAATCGGACTAAAAATAAGTTATTAAGTTATTAAAGATCAAATTTCTAGGTATTCTTCACCTACTTTTGACTGCTTATTTGAGTCAAATCCGACCTTTACCGATCGGAATGAAACTGGTGCCAGATGAAAGTCACTGGGCCATTTGCTCAAAAATTCTGACAGCCTCGTTTTCGAGTTTTAGTCGTTGAAAGTTGATATTTGCCAATGTTTGACTCCTAATAATTTACTAACTGATAGTCCGAATTATCTGAAAAATTTCATTCAATCTAAGTATGGTCATAAATCCTCTTTTGGCACCGGTTTTAATCCGATCGGTGAAGGTCACCTTTTGTCTACTTCAATCTCTTTGTTCATCAGACGACGCCTCAGTTTCCATAGGGTGCAATGTAAAATTCATAACCCGTTCCCACCAGGATGCCTTGCCCCGATCCCCTTGAATACCCATTATGTATGTAGGCATTAACGATCTGCACCGTAGGTGCTCTCCTTTGCTTGGTATATGCTTTAAACGGTTTATTTAATACGTGTTTGGCGGCCCATATTGCAAGTGCAGTTCTGTTGACCGCTACCATATTTTGCAGGATTGTTGGTATTGATGAGGACTACAAACGTTCCAAATATCAGTTACACCGAACGACAAATAAGTGATGTATTAAGATTCAAAATTTTGAGTATTCTTTACCAACTTTGGACTGCTTATTTGAGTCAAAACCGACCTTCACCGATCGGAAAGAAACTGGTGCCAGATGAAAGGTCTGGGGCAGTGAGACACTTGAGCCACCTGCTAAAAAATTCTGAGAGTCTCGTTTTAAAGTTCTAGCCAGTAAAAGTTGATAGTTGCCAATGTTTGACAACTAATAACTTACTAATGGATAGTCCGAATTTTCTGAAAAGAAAAAAAAATGAATTCAGTTTTAATATGGTCCTAAAGCATCTTTTGGCACCAATTTCAATCCGATCGGTGAAGGTCATCTTTTGTCTATATCAATCTCTTTGCTCATCAGACGATGCCTACAGACCCATTTCGAGTCCTTAAATCTCTACGTGTATTGCCTGCAGCGCACTCCCATTTGGCCAAACAAATGTCCCTTCCTAAGGCCTACAAACTTTATAAAAGCGCACCTGTTTGATGCGAATTAATAGAGTTATAACGATTTTACCATTTTCCCGTCTAATTTCCATAGGGTGCAATGTAAAATTGATGACCCGTTTTCACCAGGACAACTGGCCCCGATCCCCTTGACTAATCTTCATGTATGTAGGCATTAATGATCTGCGCATGCGCATATATTTGCACTACCGTAGGTGCTTTCCTACGCCTGCTATTAGCGTAAAATGGTTTATTTAATAAATGTTTGGTTTAAACATATTTTATTACATAATACAAGTACAAGAAAGTAACAAATTTGACATACAAACGATATAGGATTAGAACGAAAGCATATAAATACTTATAGAGTTCTTCTCCTCTACGGTGTATATTTCGTTGTTGACTTGAAGGCAGATTGTTTCACAGATCAAGGCAAAATGTTGTGGTTTATTTCATGTGAGAAGGTAAAATAAATTAGTTGACAAAAAACGCACAAAAATATAGAATAAAAAAAGAAATAAGAATAAAGAAAAAGTAAAAAAAAAAAAAAGGAAATAAATAGATAAATAATAAATAAATAATTCAATAAGTGTTTGTATTAAGAAAACAGTAATAAGAATCAAACAGTGTATAACAAGGTATATGAAAATGGCATTCTTGAAGAGGAACAACTGAGCTTGCATCCACAGGCAGACAATGCAGATATTGTTCAGGACAAGTTGTACCTGCATTTACCACAGATTTAAAACCGTTTAGTGTCCAATATAAATTTATGAACTTTCTCAAAAATGGCTTTGTTTATGTCAACAGAGAGGTTTGAGCTGCCGTATAGCAGCAGATTTAAAGTAGGTATGTTTGGCGGCCCATATTCAACTGATTCAAGTGCTGTTCAACTGACCGATACAATATTTTGCAGGCTTGATGGTATGGATAAGGACTACAAACGTTCTAATTATCAACCAAATCGGAAGACAAATAAGTGAGTTATTACGACCCAAAATTCTGGGTATTTTTCACCAACTTTGGACTGCTTATTTAAGCAAATACGACATTTACCGATCGGAAGGAAACCGGTGCCAACTGAAAGGCCTGGGGCAGCGGGTCACTGAGGCCACCCGCTCAATAATTCTGAGAGCCTCGTTTTTAAGTTCTAGCAGTTTAAAGGTGATATCTGCCAATGTTTGACCCCGAATATCTTACTAACGGATAGCCCGAATTTTCTAAAAAATTGCATTTAATGTAGGTATGGTCCTAAAGCATTTTTGCCACCAGTTTCAATCCGATCGGTGAAAGCCGACCTTTTGTCCATTTGAATCTCTTCGTTCATCAGATGACGCCTACAGACCCATTTTGAGTCCTTATATATGCACGTTTATTGCATGCAGCGCATTCCTATTTGGCCCAAAAATGTACCTTCCTTAGGCCTATAAACCCTATAAAAGTGCACCTGTTTGATGCAATTTAATAAATTTATTACGGTTTTTACGGTTTCCCGCCTAAATTTCCATAGGGTGCAATGTAAAATTGCAATGTAAAATTGATGACCCGTTTTCACAAGGACGCCTTGCCCCGATTACTTTGACTACCCATTACTTATGTAGGTACTAATGATCTGCGCATGTGCATATATTTGCAGCACCATAGGTGCTTTCCTTTGCCTGCTATAGGCGTAAAATAGTTTGTGTATGGCGGCGCATATTGCACGTGCTTTTCTGTTGACCACTATTATATTTTACTTACTTTCCAGGTCTAGTAGTATACACAGGGAGAATGTTCCTGGCGCACGTTTCCAGCATCGCGTTGACTGAAAATTGGGGCATTGGTATAGATAAGGACTACAAACGTGCTAAATATCAGCCAAATCGGAAGACAAATAGTGAGTTATTAAGACTCAAAATTCTAAGTATTCCTCATAAACTTTGGACTCTTATTTGAGTCGAATCCGATCTTCATCGATCGGTATGTTACTGGTGTCATTCCCCCACCCCCACCCCACCCACCCCGCCCCACTCCCACTCCAAATAAACGTCACCGCCATAGGATCTGTATTTTGTGAGAAAAAATAAAGTATAACAATTTCAAGTATTTTAAACACATTTGATACGTTTTGGAAATCGGGACACTGAAGCTCGAATACTCATTGGCCAGACGTTGTTTCAACGTTGTGTGCCTGCTGGGTAATTACATGTAAAATGATCTGAAAAAGGACCGTGTTACATTATATTTTGAATTCAATTAATTTAAGACACACGTATTTTAATAGTATCGCATTTCAAAATGCGAATACATCGATAACACGCTAAATACGAATCGTAATTTCAGTTTTATGATTGCGGAAGTCTTCGGGATGTAAAATTGTGGTATTATCCTTATTGCTGCTCAAATCAATGACAGTCGCTGAGGCGATTCACGGGTATCCGTAATCTATGTTTTATACCACGAGAAAAATAATATTATTCACCATGTGACATCCGATTTCTAAAACGGAAAGCGGAACCAACGTCTCCAAAATGACCTAAAATGTGTTGACGGGGACGTAAAACCTCACCACAAACAAACAAACATAAAAGAAAGCATTACTTATGTGGCTGCAGGACTGGTTATATGTTAAGTGTCATTGGCTAGATCTGAAGTGAGTATTGTAAAAAGAAAATAAGAGCCTCTTAATTTGTTTTCTTCTTTTTCTTTACTTACTTTCCAGGTCTGGTGTGTTTATTTTTCAATGTGTGTGTGTGTGTGTGTGTGTGTGTGTGTGTGTGTGTGTGTGTGTGCAATAAGTATATACAGTCGACGACGCGGCTCAAATTAATAATAGTCGAGTCGGGGAATAGCAATTCCTACAATTTACATGTGCGCCAAACAAGGACTCGGATCAGTCTGATCAGGGTTTTCGCAAATTGCTCTGTCAGTGGATAGCTAAGGATTGAATGCTGCTTTACGCGGCATGTGAAGGCTGATCAAACAGCGCGGACGCGCAAGCTAATCTGAGTCTTCTTTGGGCGCACATGTAACTTGAAGGAATTGTTGGGCCCGGCTCAATTATTATTAAAGTACAGTCTTTTCTGCATTTGGCAAATGGAAAGCGATTATTCCATGTTCATCATGTCAATCATAAACGATATTTTCTGCAAAAATGATCGTTGATACTCACGTTTCGCGATTGCCGCTTATCGCATTTGATAAAATAATAATATTTCATTATTATTATTTTTCGACATCAATATATTTTTTGAAAAAACATATGTATTCTGGGTGAAATTCAAATTTTAGTCCAAAATTTCAGTTGTGCTTGCATTTATTTTGTTTTGATATTTTCAGATAAATAAATAAATAAATAGCATCGCTCTACTAGAAAACGCGCTGTCTATTCTATAAAGACCTTATATAATAATCATTAACTTGTTAAAGCCATTGTCAGGCCATAAACATACTGCACATGTTGTAAGCAAGACCAAAAACTAAATAAATCAATAAATCGATAATTTCAAAAGTAAGTTTCGAATTGACAAAAATAAAATGTCAGACGAACTGTTTATGAAATGAACTTTATCAATTTACACGTTTTATGTCAATATTATGCTTTAAACGACCGACCGCAAGAACTTGCACTGCAAGCTCTTGCATAAGAGAAGCCATCTACCTCATCTGTGAAACATCACAGTGAAACACATATAATCACAAACAATGTGATGAAACAAAGCAAAGACCTCAATGGCGATTTTGAAGCAAGAAAACAAGAAAACTACGAACAGACCCAAAAACCTGATGTCAAATGTTTTAAGAGAATGGAAACGCCTTAGACATCGAAATATTGACATCCGCACCCGTTGGAGGTACTCTTCAAGGAAACACACTTTTCTTGATTAATACCTCATTTTTAAAGGCATTAAATACTAGGGAAGCAATAGACTGGCTCAAGTCTCCACTGACTAAATATCTATTCTTATTATTGTTTGATACACCCACTAAAATAAAACCAATATTATCACGAATACATACCTATATAATTTTAACCCCCTTAAACTCCACTGTTATATAGTAAAACTCAAAAACATAGATTGTGGGTGGTTCTAACGAGTACCCACAATCTATGTTTTGAGCAGAAATCGAGGGTTGAGCGCAAGACTGGCGTAAGTCAGATGGTTGTTTTTCCCCAAACCTAATCTCCTCACAATGAAGGCGTTATGAAGATTACAACATTTCTTTCTGTAAACAATGAAAATTTAGGTGCCATTGCTCGTATGAGCAATGGCACCTAAATTTGCATTGTTTACAAAAGGGTCCAAGTTGCCCCTAAACAAGGGATTCAAAAATATGTTTGAGTTACCATAGTCTTGCGCTCAACCCTCGAAATATGAAAATATCAGAATTTTGTGTTTTATCTCATTGTTTTATCTTTTTTGGTTGTATTGAATAGGCGTGTTTTCGTAATGAATGTCATGATTATAAAGACTGGTCACTATCAGAATACAAATTAGAAGAAAAAACTTTAGTTTCATTTGATTCTATAGGTTTTCATGCAATGACCATTTAATTTAACAGACTAATGCGAGTTAAGGGAAGTTAGTATTCGTGCCTGCAAGAAATGTCTCCATTTGAATCAAAGAACTGACAGATTGTCTCTGAGTGTAGGCTGGAAAAATGGTCCTGAACGGGGACTTAATATTGTTTCATTTAAGCCTAAACTGTCTTTAACTTAAACTTTTGTTTCATTTGATTCTATAGGTTTTCATGCAATTGTTTATTTCAACAGACTAATGCGAGTTAAGGGAAGCAAGTATTCGTGTCTGCAAAGAATGCCTCCCTTTGAATCAAAACACTGACAGATTGTCTCAGAGTGTAGGCTTGAAAAATGGTGCTGAACGGGGATGTAATACTGTTTTATTTAAGCCTGAATTGTCTGTAATTTAAGCAAACAGTTCCGGCGTCTGATTTGAGTCTGCACTTCTTGCCTGTGTCCTAAATGTCCCAGGTTTTATAGATATAGTGCAGGCCGCATAGTAGGTCCCGTGTGCATGGATTGTTAAAATTGAATTTTTTGTTGATTTTGTAAATTAGGTCCATGTGACGTATAAAAAAAGATGTTGCCAATTTTTTGGTTTGCATTTAGGGTTTCTATGAAGTCATCATAAATTATACCCAGAAATAAGCAAAAAACATAATATAAGGCAAGGAGGACACATAGGTTGGTGGCTTTTGTTTTAGCCTAACAAGCAATCTACTCCATAAACCTACTTTCATGTGTGCCAAAGTGTTGACTGGGATCCATTAAATGAGAAAAATGCTCTTAAGAAAGACAATCGCTTATCAGCTATATGAAATATCACCGTTTCCATGGCAACCCACAGTAAAATGTTGGATTAAAAGGGTAGCTATAGAAAATTGTTTACATCTCAGATTGTATCCAGTATAGATCAATTATATTGGTACCAAACAGAAGGATGGACATAACCCTACAATTTGATATCAAAATTTGCAAATTAGCGCATTTGCATATTCATGAGTAATAATCAATACTTACTTTTTGACGAAAAAAAATCAGTGAAAACAAGATAATTAAATAAAAAACCAGATTGCGCTCAGTATAGATTTATACAATTAACCAAATAAACGTTTATAAAGTGTATTTCTGTTTATGGTCCATATATGTTAATTAGCTCATTTGCATATTCATGAATATTCATTAATATTAATTGTTTAGTAAAAAGTTATCAACAATCAGAAAACTAGGCCGCTGTAAACTTGTATCACTTTGTTCCCTGCTAGTTTTGGTAGATTATCTTTATGTATTTTAGAATTAGTATGCCTGGTACTGGTAGTCAGTCAGGTAGAAATGCTAAAACAAACAGAAATTGGGTTAATTAGTATCGCATGCCTTAATTTGGGTTCATGACGGACCTGTTTATGACATACATGTTTTTATGTCAAGTTACAGAAAGTGTTATGCATTTTTGTTTGCAATCATCATTCCGAGTAATTTTGCCTTCTAATTTTTCTTGGGATAATAATGCTTATTACTAAGAAGGATATCTTGAGGATTGGTTGAATTCCTTTATTTGGAGGCCATATGGGGTCAAAATGTCTTCATATACATGTCTTATATTTGTTTTATATTTTCATTGAGTCTCGGCTGTTAAATATACTGGAACTAGTTATGCCTATTGGTTTGGTTGATAATCTAGCTCAAACCATAATAAAGGTATGTAGAATCACACACCATATCAAGGTCCCCAGAAAGGGTTGAAAATTTCTTCCTTATTTCAAAATATTGTAAGTTAGTACACATTTCTAATTTTACTTGTTATTTCTGAAGTCTGCGCCTCTTATTTCTTTCAAATAAGTATGCTTATTAGTATGGTAGGTACCTGACTCAAACCCAGTCGAGTTACATAGAGGTACAGTCGACTCCCGTTATCTCGAATTCCAAGGGACTCACTGAAACACTTCGAGATATCCGTACTTCGACATATCAGAGTTGACAGAGTGAGGAAAACAATAAATTGTACAATCACATTTAACAAATGAATATGTAATTTGACTCCTGAAGTTAGATATATATATAAAAAATAATGTGGAAAAGAGGAGAAATTGCTCCTGCAATTTCTCCTCTTTTCCACATTATTTTGTTACCTGTTGTCATAGTTTCATGTCAAAGCAGGGACCAGATTTTCACTTCGAGATAAGCGCCAATTCGAAATAAGCGAGTTCGAGATAACGAGGTTCGACTGTATATACCCTACCAAGGGGCCCAGGAGTGGTCAACGTATTTCCTTATGACAAAATCCCTAACATTTCACATATAGTATATGTTCGTTTTGTTTTATTTATGAAGACGCATCATTTCATTTACATTGAAATAGTCACAGTCTTTTAGTAGATGACATGAAAAACCAGAATGGAAGGAAGTATGTAATGATATGTCTCTGAGAAAGGGAGCCGAGGACAAATCGATAAGTCTTCCTGCTGATAAAATATGTTTCATATGCCGTTTCTATTTCAGTGATTATTTCTGACGTTTAAGCTTCATAATCCTTGGAATTTTATGCTTAGTTGCTGGGTTGGTACCCTGATTCAAACGAAAATAGGAATAGGCTGGATCACATTCTTTACTAAGGGACCCATGAGGACTAAATATATCTTGCTTATGGTAAAATAGTACATTTTATTTCACATTCATTATAAATGACTATTTCTGCTGGCTTTGCCTCTTATTTGTTTGAAACAATTATGCTTTTAAGTATGTAACTAAATACATTTACTGACACAAGAATGAATGTTGTTGTGATTAGATGTTCTAGTCAGGAGGCCCTAGTCCTGAGGACCACCTTTCTTGTTTATGTCAATGTACTTACCTTACCTAAATGATAATAATTCGAAATAAATGAGAGGCTGACTCAGTAAAGTATTTATTAAAGTAGAAAATATTTCAAAAGTATTTTGCCACAACAGAGGCAAGAAGTATTTACCCCATCATTGGCTCCTTACTGAGGAATGTGAACAGACTTATCCACATCTTTGTTTGAGTAAAAAAAAATCCAAAAGATCAGGGGCTAGAAGCAGTGGAGAACTTCAAATGTCTGGGATCAATCATCTCTATCACGGGGTTTAAGCCAGAAAGCATTTCCAGGATTGCTCAGACATCATCAGCTCTTTACAAAGTCATATAGAAAGACAAGAACATCTCATGTACTTCTAACGTTCAGCTGACGCGGCCGCTCATATTATCCTTCCTTTATGCCTGTGAAAACTTGACCCTTACAGCAGAGCTTAAAAGAAGACTCAAAGCGGAGATTTCAAAATATCTCCTACAAAGACCATGTAATAATTGAGGAAGTTTGTAACAGAATCCAGGATTCAATCAGAGTGCATAACAATCTCCTAGCCATGATGAAGATGCGGAATCTCAGCTGGTATGGCCACATCGCAAGATTGTCTTGCATGTCAAAGACAATTCTGCAGAGAAAAGTGAAAGGAGCAAGGATGATTTGAGGGTAGACTAGGGACTGGATATTCCCCCAAGGCAGCGGAAGACAGAGAAGGATGCAGAAGAAGTGTTGCAACATCATCAGTGGTATCCCAACGACCTTTAAGGGAAAGGAGCTAAACAGAACTGACCTACTAAACTGCAAAGCATACTGAGTTGAAAAAATAAAAGACTGAGACTCAGAAATAATAAATGGAACAGAAAACTGTATATAAAACCATAGTATTTCGCCATTAAATAGGACTCACGTACCCCTCCTGGAGCCCTTGGTAGGGAATGAGTCCATACAGTTTTCAATTCTGGTTTGTATCAGGACATATGATAAAACTACTAAAGCATGATTATAGTAAATACAAGTCTGAGTCTCCCAAAAAAAATAAATAAAATAAAATAGAAAATATATGAAAACCTTAGAAGTTTTACATTAAGAAGATATTCTGACCTACCCTGGGCTCCTTACCAGGAAACATGATATTACTTTTCTTGTTTGGATAAGGGTGCCTAACAGGCTAATAAGCATATTTCTATCAAGGAAACCAGGCGGCTTAGATTTCGGAAAGAAACAAAAAATGAATTTGGGAATGCCTTTAAAATTACAGTAGTTTGCCTTAGGGAAGAAAATATTGCCCAAATCCTTGGATCCTAACTAGGTTATATGCCCACAATTACTTGTATTTGGGTGTTAGCTAGACTACCTGCCATACTAGTAGGCAAAATTATATCATGTACATTAGAAACGGGGTCTCAAGAAATATATATTAAGAATAGAAAATGCATAAAAAAATTCAAGATTATCTATAAGGAAGATATTTCGACCCCCTCAGATGCTACTTCACGAGGAACATGACCCTTCCTTACCTCATTTGTTTTCAGGTACCTACGAGCGTATATAACTACAAAGCATACAATTTTAAGAGAATTAGAGGCTTAGGTATTAGAAATAAAATTTCAGTTGGATAATGGCTATATTAATTACATTTTGTCAAAAGTAGACATTCCGTTCTGACCCAGGTGATCTACCAAGCGAAGAAGAAAATTCATTTAAAGGAAACAAGAGACCGTGCCTCTAATTTAAAAGCTGAAAGTAGATTAACTATATGGAAAACTGCATAATTTTGCCTTTATGTAGGCATGTAGACCATATATGGACCCTTGATAATTGAAAATAACAATTCCTTATCCCATTTCTGTTTGATTCACATTACCATTCTAAAATTAATTATGAAATAGGAGGCTTAAATACCCAGAATTATCACAGATAATGCATAAAGTGTTCTGTATTAGACACAAGCAAGACCCCATATTAAGAAGTTAGATGCTACCTAACCCCATTTTTCTTTGGAATAGCATTGTATCCTCACTATCAAAATACTTAGAAAACAGAAAATAAAGACGTTTAAAGCGGCTTAGTTTCAGATTTTTGTAAGATTTTTTACCAAAATTTAAGCATTAAGGCATATATATGCATATGCAAATGAACTTATTTGTCTGTATGGGGTACTCGTAGAAGCAAAACGCCAGTGCCTAAGCTCTTATCATGCACATTTTGGTTAACTAATATTGACCACACACTGGGATGTGATTAATTTGCCTTGTATATTACTGACTTTTTTTTGGCAAAACATAAGTATTCATTAATATTCATGCATATGCAAATGAGCTCGTTTATATATTTGTATATGGAGTAGAAGCAATTAGCCAATGGAGTAGAAGCAATAAGCCAATGGAGTAGAAGCAATAAGCCAATGTCTAATCTGTTATTTTGCACATTTTGGTTAAACTTTATTGGCCAAAATCTGGGATATGATTAATCTATCTTATATTTTACTGATTTTTTTTTTCGCAGAAAAAAATATTAATTAATATTCATGCATATGCAAATGAGTTAATGTGTATATTTTCATACTATATTAAAAAAAAGTGTCATTTTTATTTTTATTTGGTACCTCATAGTTTGATTTTTATTGAAAATAGACTAAGGTATGATCAATTTGTAAGGTGTACCATCTTGGTTCAATATATTAATTACATTAGGTTGCCATGGAAACGTTGATATTTCAAGTAGCCTATACAGTTTGTTTTTCCCTTTTTTTTTTTTTTTTTTTTTTTGGCCCCACTGAGCAATTTGGCATCCGTGCGAATAAGTCCTGTCCAGGAAATGTGGCTAAATAAGTCCTCTATCTAATTCTGATATCGTTAGTTATCCCTTCTACAAATATTTTGTATGTAAATGATGGTAGCATACTTTGTGACGTCACCACGACCTCATTCTAAAAAGAAAAATTGGCAACATATTTTATCTGATAGAACATATATTTTTATTGTTGAAAATATATTTGGGTCAATTTTAACAAGCTTTGCATACGGGAGCCCAAAATTCGACACAGCGGCCTACACTAATAACCCTCTGTCAACAACACTCTGACGTCGCAGCGATAAGACTAGTGCGGGTATAAATAACCGTTATCTGGATTTCGTCTAACGCGCGGTTTGATTAAATTGGTCAATGAAAATCACGTGGACAACTACCTTAAAGAAATTTTGGCGTTTGTATACTATGTATAGATTGTAAACAATCGATCAAAAAAGGTCACAAAAGTTCCTGACATATCCAGTCGTCTGAAAATAATGGATTTTATAGCAAGCCGATGTTTATTCGTGTCATCTATGTCTCGAGTATTCCTGCGAACGCTTGAGACGTTCAGTTTTGAATGCTCTTGTCCGACATTCTCTGAAATTCTCAAATTAGGTCGTACCGCACGTTAGGCATCGGAAATTATTGAAGCATTCTCGGAAGCCTTTCAATAGCTTCAATAACTGTCACTAAGGCATTATTAACAATTAACATGCTGGTTACAAATCTCAGTAGACGACATTTTTATATTTCTCTTATTTTTCCCAGCAAAGAGAATTTGGCATTTCATGTAAATGAGACAATTTGCATGAAATGTCGATTCCTGTTTTATGGGAAAAATAAGATAAATATTTCAAAATGTTGTCTGCTGAAAATTATACCAAGCATGCTATGCGTTAAAAAGGACCGCACCATGTTTAAATGGGGTCTTAAGGGTTATCTCTACAATAGTAAATTTAGTATTTAGATCTTCACAATCTATAAGGGAATTTGCTGCTCACAAACAATTTGTAAAAACTGTAGAAGACATTAGGGAAGACCATAATTCAAGATCTTTCTCTGCTGTTGTGCAGGTTTTGGAATCTTGCTGGTCACACGTTTTACGAGCTTCTTGATTTCGCCCCTCTGAATGATTATATATCGTGAGTAGAATCACTATGTCATTGCTGTTAAATCATTAACCTTAATTCATTATTAATTATTCATTTCTATGTCATAAAAACTGGACTGTGACCTCATGTTTTATCGTACTTTCAAATCTCGGTCCGTGTATTGATTTTGATCAATAACAGGCTATGACAATGTGTTCATCATTGGGTGACTCTTACAGCTAGTCCGATTGGAAATTAAACGCTAGCTGCCCTCGCGACAACAGAGCACTCTACCTTTTAGCTGATCTTCGAACCTTTACGAAAACTCACCTATTTAAATATTGTAAATTTCACCACCAAAAGTTGAAAGTTTTCAGATAAAAATTCTGATATTTTTCATATTTTTGCTCAAAACATAGATTGTGGGTACTTGTTAGGACCGCGTCGGTCACATAGATTGTGTGTATTCGTTAGAACCGCCTCGCCGAGGCGGTTAGAACCACATCGGTTACATAGATTGTGATTACTCGTTAGAACCGCATCGCCGAGGCGGTTCTAACGCGTATCCACAATCTATGGTTTATCAGAAATAAGAAAAATAATTTATACCCCTGTAAACCCAGTTTTACTATATGAAAGTGGGGTTTAAGGGGGTCAAAATTATATAGGTATGTTTTCATGATGAGCAAAGCAACCAGCCCCTCTTCCCGAACAAGGTGATCACAGTGCTGAACATAGGATTCATTTCACACAACAACAAGACAAATAACAGAAAAAAAAAACAGGAAGAACTCCCAAAAACGAGCAGTCACAAGGCCACACAAACCAAAAACAATTCCAGAACCACCCTTTTAGAACGTTCAGTAGTAAAAAGTAGCGAGGGGTTTAAGTTTTCTTCCTAAGTTCAATATTGATCATAACAATAATAATAATTATTATTATTATTACTACTATAGTAGAGCCAGCGCAGAGCAAAACCTGCAATAAGACCTGTGTAACCAGCAAAGACTCGGATTAGCCTGTACATCCACCCGATATGCCAGGTTTTTTCGTTTATTCCTCTTTGGATAGCCGTAGAAGGCTGTAGAAGGCATATGCGATCAACGAAGACTCTGGTCAGACTGCGCGGATGCGCAGGCTAATCTGAGTCTTCGCTGGTCACACAAGTCTTATTGTAGGTTTTGTCTTGCGCTGGCTCAATGATAATAATAAAAACGCTCGGCTCGCACATACCAAAAAGCACACACAGAAAGTGGGTAGCTATTGAAGTATGGGGACCGCAATGCTAGCGACATGACAAAAAAAAAAAAAAAAAAAAAACAGAACGACCCACGAAAACAAAACACAAAGCAAAATGGGTTACGCGGATCATCCATGCACACAAAGCGCCACAGTTTGTCACCAGTCGGCAGAACAGAACAGAACACAACTGTATTTTGTAATAAATCTCAGGCCACACGCAGGTGGCATATGAGAAAAAACAAACAATACATATAGGCATGCAGATGACGTGCATAACAGGCAGAGACTCTGTTTTGTTAATAATTCCCGTATGTGCCCAGTCCACTTCATATTCAAAGCAAGATATGCCGGGCAGGCGTTAGGACTCCTAATGGCTGAAATGAAATGCACGTCCTTGACACTGTCAAACCCAATATAGCTCATACTACACCGGCTACCATGACCTTGATAAAATTAATCTCCCTTTCCTTTAACCTTACAACTCACTGGGCTAATTTAGCCGACGGCAAATTGATGATATTTTCTTAATTTTTCCAAGAAAAGAGGATTTGATATTTCATGCAAATTGTTTCCATGAAATGTCAAAACCTGTTTTCTGGGAAAATTAAGAATAAATATTTCAATATGTCGTATGCTGAAAATTTTACCCAGAGTCGTAGGCGTTAAAAACTACAGATAGTTCTCCAGTATACAAATAAATGCATTCATTTAGTAAGACTACAGATGCCCAAACAGACATCTGAAAATTTAACGAACGTTGCTTAGGAAACATGTTTCGGACACCTCAACTTCTTACTATGCTTTTTTGTTAAATTGGATTCTAACACAGTGCGCCTATAGAGGAAATGGAGAAAACCAGTGACTTATTCTGGAATAAATCACTGGGTTGAAGCGCACTACTGTCTCTCGCCGTTCCAACGTCATTTCGCCTTTTTACTGACGCCAGTCTTCGTAAATAGTCGACGTAACGTCGTTTTTCTCGAGTCAACAACGTCACAAATGCATGTAAACATTAGCGTTACAGTCAAAACTGTTGGCGGGTTTTCTTTATGCAATGGCGGAAAGTTAGAAGAATCTGAATGATACAATAGGGAATGATTCTATATAGGTACTGAACTATAAATAGCTTTGTTTGTCCAAAAGTTTAACTGTTATTTTACGCATTGCAGACGACAAATGTGACAGCTTTCATTTTTGTCCCCATGCTTTTGACAAACTTCATAAATCGTTGCAAGTTTCGGACAAACAAATGACGTATTGTTTACCCGTGGAAAACCGTTCGCTATTACTTTTTCGTCGAATTTCGTGTTAGAATCGAAATAGATCAGCTCTTGTGCGTGATTTGTTGAGTAATAAATCACATTTTGTCGGTCAGTTGCAAGTAGATAAATCTATCGCGCTCCGCGCTCGTGATTTGATCTACTATACAACTGACCGCCAATCAGTGATTTATTACTCAACAAATCACTGCTAGAGCTGATCTATTTCTTTGCTACTATTGATATGTCTACAACTACTGAATGTCTTGCACACGGAATAAACCATAATCAGCAGCCGCGTTATGCGGTGTCTATACCATTTGCTTAGACATAACTGTCAGAATATAAAAAAGCTAAATACAGTATCAAATTGTAATAACTGAATGCCAAACAGTCTTCTCTGGGATCAAATAAGTCTGCAAAAAAAAAAAAAAAAACGCTGTTAACCCTTGCCTTGCTGAATAAATTAAGATGCCACGCCCATTTCCAATTTCCAGCCAATCAGATTACTTGATCCGAGTTTTTTTTATAGAAATTAACATATTTAATGACAAACAGTGCAGATCCAGATAAGTAGCCAACTGATCTGGATCTACACTGTTTGCTAAGACAGAGCATGTTGTGTTTAGCAAGAAAAGGGTTAAATTTCAAACGGAAATAAATTCTCATCGAAACACGCATACATGTGTGGCCACTTGCAATTTGGCGAGGTTCAAATAATTTGATATCCTGAATATATCAGGTTTTTGTCACATTCACTACCAATTCGGTTCTATGATGTTTGTTAATCAAAGCCTCTTGTTTTTTTTTTTTTTTTTGTTGTTGTTTTTTTTCCGATGTGACGGGAGTAGAATATGGATAATGTAAATACAGAAGCGAAGAGAACTACCCCACGGAATAGATTTAGGAACGTGTAAGAACATTCTTAATCTTAATTACCCTTTGGAACGAGCTGCCAGATGATGTACGGATAGTATTTGTTTGCTTTTCTCAGAAAATAGAGGATGGCACTTCATCGAATTAGCATATATTATCAATCCCTACTTCTTGGTAGAAGTAAAATATTTTGGGAGAAAAGGAATAAAATATCGTCTATTGTTACTAAGTTCAATAGATTACATGATGAAAAGTCAATTTCCAAGCATTAATAGATACTAATGGGGTTGTACCATCTGCCAACTGATCAAATAGTTGATAAATATTCATATCAGAGTTTACTGTTGTTATTGATTGTTCCTTTCAACACTGAAGTTGAATACTGTGCGGGAAAAGAAAATATCTGACGCATAACCACTTCTGTAGTTCTTCCAAGCAAGTACTTTGGTGATGTCGGAGTAAATTTTGTGGTTCGATTGGAAGAGATTAAACATTGGTAACTCATAATTGATGCACAACGTGCGAAAAAGTCCCTTATGCCATAAGCAAAAAGCGAAGGCCCAGATCAGCATGCACATCCGTGCAGTCTGATCTAGGCCTACGTTGTCCGCAAAATTCATAAAGGACTTTTTATGCGTTGCTCATCATAACTATATTTTATGTTACTTTTCCGTTTTCTTAAATGCACGCATATCCTTATTCATATCGAAAACAATAATTGCATCGAGAAAACAAACCTTTATAATATTGACCCTCTTAAACCCAACTTTTATACAGTAAAACTGGGGTTTACAGGCGCATACATTATTTTTCTTTTTTCTACTCAAAACATAGCGGTTCTTACGAGTACCCATAACCTATGTTTTGAGCAGAAATATGAAAAATATCAGAGATTTTTATCTGAAAATTTTCAGTTTTTGAAGGTGAAAATTTTTATATATTTGAATAGGCATATTTTCGTGGTCTTTTGTGGCTAGGGTTGTAACAACATTTTTCATAATCAAAATGTGCAGACCAAACCAACTACAAAAGTCATCTGTTTGTTAAGGACGTAAAGTCTGTGAAAAACAAATCTGTCAATTTACGTAATGTAGGTGAGTAAAATCAGGTCGAGAGAATCCGCAGTTGCAATGGCAAGTAATGGTAGACGATAAAAAGAATCATCTAAACACAAATACATACTTAGTACATGAAAATGCGTAAGTTTAGTTCAAATCGCGCCACTGGTTTCCTAGATGTGACTTAACGATTTTCGCATTATAAGTCTATGAGAAATTTAGTTGGCATGGTAACCAGTCAAAACAGCTGATCAGTTTAGATAGAAAAATATATATAGCGCACAACACCCAATGGCACTGATGCAAAGATTAGCTGAAATCTATACAAAAATTCATGTTGTTACTCAAAGATTCTAAATTTCAAATTTAATAATTTCTTTTACTATTAATCAAAACAGCTGATGAGCACGACAATACGATATTACTAGAAAACCATACAAGGAATGTTTGGTTTAAACATATTTTATATAACGGGGAACCACATAACCAGTCTCCCTTGTGAAAAAGCGCGGGAAATCTTCGAAGTGTATCCAGCCCTCGTAATTCAAATTGCTTCAATTTTTATGGAATGGATTAACCTATTTGTGCCGAATGGACTCTTTGGACCGGTCCATTTCAAAGATAAGGGGTGTCTGATTAGTTTTTATTATTACCATGTTTTATAGAAATGATTGCATTTAATGCAAACGGTGTAGACCCTGATCAGACGTCGCGTTCTAGGTTACAGTGTCTGTCACTGTCCCTTTTGTTGACCGCTAGGCATAAATGGGTTCACCATTTTTCATTATAAAGCTACTGGACCTTTTGGTTGTTACAACAACAATCACATTGGCTGACTGTCATAAAAACAAAACATTTGGTAGAAGCTCACAATTTTTTTTTTTTTTTTTTTTTATCATATCTCTGAATTATTTTTCATTTTTGATCAGGCATCTGTGCGTCCGTTCTTCCACTATATTTCTTTAATTGTGCACAAGAGAAGATCTAAAAAGAGAAAGTAGCAGCATTACTGTGCACAACTGAGCTGGATAGAAGGTCCTCATTGCCTATCCGCACAGCAAAGTTCAAGGACAAAACCTGTCGTTCCTTAGTATGGTCTACTTACTGTTTATTGATTCAAAGTGAATAAGCCTGACTGTGAGGGTTGAATTGAATCTTTGCTCTTTGTATATGCATTCAATATCCTCAGTAATCAATTTTCAAACTAAGTACATTTCAGTGTTTTTTCTTAACCCTTGTTTCACCCTCACATTTGTCTCAATATCATATCCAAACGACGACATAGGTCGAAAATGATACTTGGCTGATAATGAAATGGGCTATAACGCACGAAAATAACCCTTACGCATATGCAGGGAAAACGTATGTCCAGATCGGTATGCATATTCAGACAGTCTGCCCAGAGTCTCGGTTCCTGCTTGCAAATTCATTGGATGATGCAGTATATACCAATGAACAGAGGTCCCGATCGGACAAGTCTGATCCGGGCTTTCACTGTTCACATATGGCTTAATGGCCCTTTGTCCCTTTCCAACGACGAAAATTGAATGCACTTAGCTTGATGAATACTTTTTTTTTTCTTGTCATCACTGAACACTGTCAGCATTTACCGTGGAACATGAGGGAATGCAAAGGCATAAAAGTCAAAGTAACGGCTTTTGTGTTTGTTTTTTTTTTGTTGTTTTTTTTTTTTTTTTTTTTTTTTTTTTTTTTTGTTTTGTTTTGTTTTGTTTTTTTCTGGTTGAAGAAATAATTCCAATCGGAAATGCCCATTTACGAACGTTTTGGGACTCAGGCACGGCCTATGACGACTACTTTGTTACCGTATTTACCCTAAGTATTCGGACAGACAGACAGACCTGAGCAAACAGTGTAGACTCAGATCAGACGCCGCAGAACGCGGCGTCTGATCTGGGTCTACACTGTTTGACACTCACCCATCAGTTTATCAGCCACGTTAATAACAGGTAGCAAGATCGAATTCTTAAAATTTAAGGACAAGTACGATAAGAACATAGGTGCCCGAATATTTATGGTAAATATGAAACCAAACAATTGATGTACAACGTACGTAAGGGCACAGTCTGATCAGGACCGTTCCTTCTCGCTTATATAATCATTTGATACTATAGAATATATCGGATGCCAGGTCCTTAGCTGTTTGTATATCATAAGGACAATTTTTTCACTATCACGCTAAATGAGCCAACATGTGAGAAAACGTACAGGTCTTCAAACATGAGCGCCCAACGAAGGCTCAAATTACCCTGCGCATCCGCACTGTCTGACCGGGTCTTCATGAACAAACTTTGCATCATTGGATATCCAAAATGTGCCCAGTGAATATTCTGATCAGACTGCGCGGATGCGCAGGCTGGTCTGAATCTTCGCACGGCGCACATTTATAAAGTACTGTTTCTGATGTTGCAGCTCGCATGTACTTAGCTTGATTAAATACTTACCTGCAATCCGTAAATGTAGTCAACATTTTACTGTGAAACACAAGGGAACTCAATAATTCAATCACAAAATAAAACAAATATCAAACAAAATGACATCAGATAAAATAAAAACAAATATCAAATAAATGAATACTTACATCTTTTCCGGGATTACCAACAATTTCAGTGTTCTTTTCTCTGTCAGTTATGCCTGTTGATAACACTTTCTTAGGGTGATGTGTGGTTTGTTATTGGGCCAATTATGGTCCTATGTGTGGTACTTTTGTATTTTAGCGTCAGATCGCCATTGAGATTCATTAGGGTGTTTGTGATTACAATCTATGTTTTTTGTTTTGTTTTGTTTTTTTATTTGGGTTTTACGGCCCTTTCAAGAATATTTCATTTATATCGAGCCGATCGTTCATCAAAGGTGGGCGAAAACCGGAAAACCCGGGGAAAAACCACCTGACCATCCGTAGGCAGAACTTGGCTTTCCCACATGTGACCCGAGCGAGGCTCGAACCACAGCGGTGAGAAACTTAATGGATTAAGAGTCGGCTCTCTTATCCACTAGGTTACGGGTGCCCGCGCACAATCTATGTGTGTGTCTCTGTGGTGTTTCACTGATGAGGTAGAGGATTCCTATGCGGGCCGAACATGTGTTTCCCAGCGAGCGTTTAAATAACGTCGCCTTACGTGTGACGTTGCATCGACGTTGAGTGACGTTGTATGAAAGCCAAGTGCCCGCTGGTATTGTAATTTGGAGCTGCATTAGAATGAAGGGCGCGGTAGAAGAAGTATTTCAATAAAAAATGACTTTTACTCTACGCATGTGCCACTTCGAAATACTTCATCTGGTAGCGAATCGAAATACTGTCGAACCTCGATAGCCCGAACACCGATGGCTCGTTTACCATGGCTTATTCGAGCTCGTTTTTGAATCCCTACGAAATTCTTCCAATAGATCAAGAGAACAAATATTTGGGGAAATTTTGTCATTTTATCATAAAATTGTATGTTGTACTCGTTAGAATAGCATCGAGGCGATTCTAATGAGTACATTCAACATACAATAATTATATAGAAGATCAAAAAGATTTCCTTCATTATCACCATTTGCTTCCTGACCTAGTGCCATGATTAACCCTCAGAGGCTCGAACTACCCATGTCTCGAACAAATTTCCATGGTCCCGAAGAGTTTCGAACCATTGAGGTTCGACTGTATAAAAGAATATTGCGGCCGGTTCTGAACAATGTTAGTACAGGTTGGGACTCTCATGATAGAGTCCTTGAAGAGTTCTTGAAGAAGAACGTCTAAGAACAGGAAGGGCTACAGAACAAGGCTTTCTGAATTCATGTCTCCAAGCCAAGCATGGTCACTATACTCCAGTAGTTCAGGTGAAGGGATATCCCTCGAAGGTACCCGGAAAACACACAACGTCGCAATAACATCTTTGGAACGTCGTCGCAACATCATGACAACGGCGCAGCTACGTCGTTACAGTACCGCTACAAGGTCACGACAAGGTCGCAGCAATGTCGATACAGCGTTGCTACAATTTCACTCCGTCGCAGCAACGTCGTTACAGTACCTCGACAACGTCATGACGACAAGGGCAATTGCGCCGTTTATGATGGTACTGTTTCTCAATGTCGCAGCAACCTCATTATAGCATCGCTACAATGTCACGACTACATCACAGCAACATCGTTAAAACGTCGCCGCAACGCCAGGACATCGCCGCAGCAAAGTCGCCAAAAACGTCACGACGTTGCAGCGACGTTACGGATTTCCTTCGTATAGCCATTCCGGGTGTCGCTGAAACAGTGTAATAAAATAAAACCGATATTATTGTAAGACATAAACTGACATTTTTTTTCTCTGGAGTTCATACAAAGTTTCTGCTGAAGCCACAGTCGCTTTGTCTATAATTACATTAAACCAGAATTTAATTTTGCCATGTTTGGTTTTAAATCACTTGCACATACCTGTTAGCACTTTTTATTTGATAAAAACTTTATACAAGCATTCACTTCGCTACAAGCTACTTTTATCCCATGAATTTCTTAGCTGTTAGTTAAGTCTTGTTGTATATATGTATATAAATTTTAGTTAGAGGACCACAAGGTAGAATAGTTATTTATAGCTAATTGTGTCATCCTCTTTAAACATTGTTTAAATAAATAAATAAATAAATAAATTCAATTTCAATCTTTTCCAATGCTGTAAGCAGGGAAAGCAATTCAATCCCATCTCTCAAAAATATCTTCAATTGAAATTGCTAAGAATTCCGTCTCAAGATTTACAACTTTGGTCTGATCTAGACACCAGTTTTTCTGTATAGCATTCTTGAAGAACTCGTGCCATTTCTTATACCAGCGTAATCAAATTGATGCTAAACGCAAGAAAATGGTTACGTTATATGTAAACTGTAAAGGATCAAATCAGCCTGTTCATCTGCGCCTTCTGATCAGGGTCTCCACTGTTGTTCGAACAATTCTACAGTATCCATTGACTCGGTAAGATAGCAACGAATGCCCTAATCAGATTGCGCAAACGCGGAGGTTGATCTGGACCTTCTTTGACCTTCTGGGAAAAATAAGGAAAATATTTCGATATGTCATCTATTGATTTTTTACCCAGTATACTCACCGTTAAACGGTCAAATTGTATGAACAGTAAACACTAAATATATATATATAATATTGACTTGGTTTTTTTTTGCTCATTACGAAAACACGCCTATTCAAATATATAGAAAACTAATCCTCCAAAAATTTTAAATTTTCAGATAAAAAAAACTGTGATATTTTTCATATTTCTGCTCAAAACATAGATTGTGGGTACTCGTTAGAACCGCCTCGGCGAGGCGGTTCTAACGAGTACCCACAATCCATGTTTTGAGCAGAAATAAGAAAAATAACTTGTACCCCTGCAAACCCCAGTTTTACTATATAAAAGTGGGGTTTAAGGGGGTCAAAATTATATAGGTATGTTTTCGTGATGACTCACTACCACGTATGGTAGCTGGGCGAAGCGAATACTTATATTGGTAATGATAATTGGTAAATGCATATCGTGTAAATAAGAAAACTGCCTGACATCAAGTATAAAAATGTCGAAAGCAATTTTCATAGGCGGGACAGTGAGTCGATATATAGCTGGAGAGATTTTTATAGAGATATCATTTTGAAATATGAATCAGATTATTTTCTTTATGAATAACTCTGGATATTACAGTCTATGATTACTGATAGATGTTTAAGGGAAATGGATCTGCTTTTAGGGTAAACAACTCTGTCAAAATTCTTTTGTCTCCCTTCTCTACACTGAAACTGGTTGGGAGACTCTAGCTGAAAGACGTAATCATTATAAACTAGCGCTGTATAAAATTATAAACATATATGACATATTTTGTCCAACACAATTGATAGTATGTCCTCATATAACTTAAGAGATAGTCAAAACTTTGAAATTCTTCTTTCTCTATGTTATGTTTTTATGAATCATTAATTTATCCGTCCACCTTAGAGCTTTGGAATAATCTTGATCTGGAGACACGTTACTCCTCAACCTTTACAAATTCTAGAGAAAACATAACACACACAGAAATAAGAAAGAGTTTCTATCATGCAGTGACAGACCACGACCTACTATTCTCATTAGAACTCCTCATAACTGTAGCAGCCTGAATGCAGACCTGTTCAGAGTCTATACATTGTCAACGCAGTGCTGCTGTTAAACTGCAGAACACTATTTCTTTAACTGTAGGTTGTTTTAAACCCAAAGAAATCGGTTGATGTTGTCTCTCAACATAATTCCTAATATTTCAAATATCAATCTAGATCAGTCTGCTTCTACAATTTAATACAAACTGTAATTCTGATACAAATAGAACTGTTTTTTATGTGGCTTACTGCATAAAGGAAACTAGTAGATTTACACAATAACACCTGGCTTACAAAATACATACACCTATATACACCCCAGTAATCATTCTACATAAATCTATAGCGAGCCGTTATCGGCCCGTCAGGGTAGATGACGGGCCGATAACGGCCCGCTATAGATTTATGTAGAATGCTAGCTGTGATGTACCTATGCCAGTAACACAAGAAAACCTCGGTGTCGTTGTAAAATGTTACTTTTACTCTATAAATTTCCCCTTTTGCTGTTTACTCAGTAATTATGTATTCACCGTTGTAACTAAAGCATAATCTGTGCTCTGTATTAAGGAGAGGATTATCTAATGTTGTTACATCTTGTGTCCAACCACTTTGTTTTATTGCAATAAGAAATGTTTAGTCTATTCTAAAAGGAAAGGATTTGCTCCGCTTGGGAGCTAATTATTTCCTTTTAGGACGGGCCCTTTTTAGAAGGCGTTTAATGCGTGTGTATGAAACAGAACAGGATGTTACAAAAGCTATCTGCCTTGTTAAAATGGAGGAAAATCTGCCAGGTGCATTCTGTCCCCTTAATTTCACTTACATGTTTGTATGTTTCCTACTTATCTGTGTACGTTTTAAATACAGTCGAATCTCAATAGCTCGAAAATCGATGGCTCGTTTACCATGGCTAATTCGAACCCGTTTTTGAGTCCCTACGAAATTCTTCCGATAGCTCAAAAACAAAAATTTTGGAAAGCTTTCTTATTATAATATGAAAATGTATGTTGTGTGTACTGAATAGAATCGCCTCGTCGAGGCGATTCTAATGAGTACACACAACATACACTTATTGTGTAAAAAATCGAAAAAAAAATCCTTAAATTATCGCTATTTGGCTTCCTGTCCTGTAACTTGAATTGATAAGCATGGTGGTTAAAAAGACTATCGCCTGCCCAGTTACTCGTAAATATTAACTAAATAATAAAACAAGGTAAGTACAAACATTACAAATCAACAATTTCAAAAGGCTTTTTTTTTTTTTCTAAAAAATCCCAAATTTTATTAAATCTTATTTAATCTAATCCGTAGCATGTTGTACCATCACATTTTTTACTTCTTTGTTTTCTTGCATGACACTTGTATGCAAACTGCACAATAGTCCTCTAGATGTGGTTCATGCAGACTGTTATAATAACAATAATAGTAATAATAATAATGATAATAATAATTACTACATCTTCTATGAGTATAATATTTACATGTATTTATCTTCGGGCCTCTGCGAACTGTATTTACCCAGACTACACATGCATGCATGTCATTCGTCAAGGCAATCTTTGGATCTTAGGGTTTTTTAGTAAACTAAATGAACATGCCCTGACCAGACTAGGTTATGCGCAGTCTGTTCTAATTATGCTCATTTTGCAATGCCCGAAAACAAGTTTTAACATAACAATGTGTAGGAACTTTAAATGCAAATCTTGTTTATTTAACATTATTTTTAATGATTGCATTTGGTACTCTTATATTGTAGTATAAGAAAAGGACCTTGTGCTACATGCGAATATAGAAGACCCCGATCAGGCTACGCATCAGAAGGGTCTGGTGAGGGCCTTCTCTGATCGACCAAATATTTTACATTATCCATTGATTCTGCAAGCGGGTGACGAAAGCCCTGATCAGACTGCGCGGTATGCGCAGTCTGATCAGGGCCTTCGTTAACCGCATATGTGATTAGGAACCTTTTCTCAATCTGCTTCATATGATGGTGCTAGGCTTGATTCAGAATAATGACACATGAGAGATGCCGTTAAGTCCACATTACAAATCAATTGGAATAATTGCTGTCATAAAGACCACGAAGACAACGAATTGTGTTTGAACGCGACAGCGATGATTAACCTTCGCCACTCTCTGGGCTACTTCAGCAGACGACAAATTGATAGTTTTCTCTTTTTTTTCCCCAGAAAACAGGATTTGACATTTCATGCAAATTGTCTCCAATGAAGATAATTTGCATGAAATGTCAAAACCTGTTTTATTGACAAAAATAAGGAAAATGTTTCAAAATGTCGTCTGATGAAAATGGTACCCGGAGTGCTAAGTGTTAAGGAAATACTTTGAACTTTTTACTTGTACTTTTATCTGGGAGAATATGCACTTATGTTCTTTTCAGTCACAAGAGAGAACCGCAGAGCGGTAAAAAGGAAAACCCCATCAGGCGCGTATGACATGCAGCTATAAGATGAGAAAACGCCCGAAGATATTTTCTCAGATCTGGACGGTTGTTCCTTGGCAAGGTAAGTTTTTTTTTTTTTTTTTTTTTTGTTTTTTTTTTTTTTTTTTGTTTGTTTTTTTTAGATGAAAATTATAAATGCATATACGAAAAACATCCCCATAATTTACTACCTTCGTACTAACTAGAAGCCCACACTTAGCAATAATTGATATAGAGGGACATTGTTGCAGACATACTCGTATTTTACAATATTCAACGTTTTTGTGCATAAAGTGTTTTATAAAAATGGTTATAATTTTGTATAAGAAGTCCGCGGAATGCTGCCTTTCGCTTATCGGTATATATACCCTTCCTGTCAGGCTAATAACGGTCCGAGACAGATTTATGCAGAATGCAAACTAGTAGGGCAAACTCAGAGCAATATACAGAGTAATAGTCCAGTAATGGAGCCGAACACCAGGTTTGAAGAAAAGCAGACAGACATATGAACGGACGGATGTAAGAATGAACGATTGGACGGAAAACCAGAACACAGTACTGCAGGTGCTTCTTTAAAACGGTAAAATATACGATCATACATGTACACATGTACTTGGCCTCGGTGGCTTAGTTGGATGCGCCATCCGACTGGAGACCAGGAGGTCGCGGGTTCAACCCCCGCCGAGGTCGGCAACATTCTTTCGTGGAAATTGATCATGAAATATTTTCTGCGGTCATTCTCTCCCTTCCGCTGATTGAAGAAGGGCAGTTGTCAGTTTCTGGCGAAAGAATATGCATAATACTGGTTAACCACTTAGAGAACTAAGCCTGCCCAGTAAACGTGTGGCTAGGTAAACTGACTGTGCTCGACATGACCCCATTGGGTTGACTGGGCCGTAAAACCTCAACACAAACAAATACTTTTTTCCTATTAAAGCCTTGGCTATTCATCTAAAAGAAATT
Source organism: Anodontia alba (assembly GCA_964016985.1). NCBI lineage: Eukaryota > Metazoa > Mollusca > Bivalvia > Lucinida > Lucinidae > Anodontia > Anodontia alba. Next base: position 44,411,684 of record OZ024822.1, read on the forward strand.
CAGATAATGTCGGTCCTTCTGAAGGGAGGCTCTGATACTGATCCGAATGCGCAGAAGTACATGTTAATAGGCTTCAGTCAAAAATAAGCCTTCGAGACATCTAGCGAAAGTGAGATATCCCGACCAACCTGCGTATCTGAACAGGGAATTTCCTGCTCGCTCACGGATGCAGTGAATACTACGGAACTACAAACAAATGAATCTGTGTCTTCAAGGTTCATGCGGACAACCAAGGCCTACATCAGACTTCGCAGATGCGGAGTGATGATAAGGGTTTTCGCCGTTCCCTTACAGAACCAGTAATAGACCGCGCCAATGGTTTTCGCCGTTCCCTTACAGAACCAGAAATAGACCGCGGCAAGAAAACTGTATCATCAGGGCATATAGAAACAGTGAAGATCAAGATCAGCTAGCGAAGCCGCACAACCTGACAAGTACAAGTATCCCATGATTCTGTAAGCGGACAGCGAAGGCTCTGATCAGACTGCGCGTTGCGCAGTCTGATCTGGGCCTTTACTGTCCCGCACAGATTCCAACGGCAAGACACTTTTTCATTTAATAGTTACTATATAATGTATGGAGACAACAAAGGCTCTTATGAGGGTTGAGACTGATCTGAATCTACCTATTTTAACATATATTTGACACACATTTTCCAGCTGCTATGCTCCTTGTACATGTACACAAACCCTGTTAAAACAAGCAAGCAGTGTCGACTCAGATCAGACCCTGCAGAACGGGTTATCTGACACCTGCCCACACTTTTGGCCATTCAAAAATCTTTTTCACATACATCAAGATAGAGAGTGAACGAAAACTTAGGGTATAAATGTATTTACCCTAAATATTCGGACACCATAATTGCTTACCAGATTTACCCTAACAGTTGAACAATCACATTTGACTACAAAGTACCGTATTAACCCTAAGTATGGACACCTCAACTCCTCACCACACTTGTTCTAAAATTTGAACACCTACAATTTCTTACCTGGTGTGTTTAAAATTGCTGGGTGAGTGGCAAACAGTGTAAACCCTGACCAGACGCCGCATTCTGCGGCATCCCATCTGGGTCTACACTGTTTCCTCACACCTGCTTCTCCAAATACACACGGTAAATATGGTAATATTCCTAAAATATGGACTGAATGATAAACAGTGTGGGAGCAGTTTTATGAGGGTCTGCACAATTAGCTTCGTCTCCTTTGTCTAATTATTTCGGATAAATACGACTCCCAGACGTAATTAAAGTTGTTTGTTTTTCATACTATTATTCTTTCTTAGCATGCTGACGCAGATGAGATTTAACATGATATCATTCTTTATTGTTGCCTAAATATTCACTAAAAACACATTACTATGTTTCTACTGGCGGCGTTTAATTTAATTGCATCGCACCGTTTTCTCATTAAAGAGCGCAAATTGGTAATGAATACACAAGGGGCATTGAACGCTTTCGAAAACATGTTCAAAAAATCCAAAACGCAAAATACGAAAATCGGTCTTCAGGTGCTGTATTTAACCTAAGTAAATTCCGATAAATGTGTCCGGAAAAAAACAGTGTAGACCCGGATCAGACGCCGCAGAACGCGGCGTCTGATCCGGGTCAACACTGTTTACCATTCATCCAGCAATTTCTATACAGTTCAACAGGTAGTAAAATTGGGATTGATCAAATTTTAGAACAAGTATGGTAAAGAGTTTGAATACAAAGTGAATAAGATATAAACGAATAGCGAAGGCCCAGATCAGCTGCACTGCCTAGTGATATTTTCAGCGCGGATGAAAAGAAAGTGCTGCTCAAATAACTCGAATGTACGGGCTTAGTATTGCTTTCGTATCCATTCCATAGATGGAGTCAATAAAATATTTTGATGAAACTTGCATGCAGAATCCTGCTTAGTCTAGAAACGGTGAATTCTTTGGTAAAGATCGCCTCTTTAGCAGTAAAAGAACAAGAATGGTGTGATATCCTCAAATACAGTAAAACTTCAATGACTCGAACACCGATGCCTCGTTTACTGTGGCCGATTCGAACTCGCTAAAAATTCTTCAAATCGCTCAAGATAACAGCTCAAGAAAACAAATATTTAGAGATATTTTAGGGAATTTTTCATATTTCATCATGAAAATGTATGTTGTGTATACTCATAAGCATCGCATCATCTAAGCGATTCTAATGTATACGCTGAACATACCGTTATTTTAATGAAGATCTAAAAGACATCCATAAATTAACTCCATTGCCTCCTGACCAGGGCCCAGTTGTTCAAAACTAACGATGTCGTTAGTTAACGATTCGTTAAAATTTACATCGAGTGATACGCAAATATGCTGAAATTTTTTGCTGAAAAAATGTGAGTAGCTTTTGCAGTGCAAAAGCTACTCACATTTTTCCAGCAAAAAATATCAGAATATTGTGTATTGAATCCACTAAAACAGTTAACGAAATGACCCTTAACGAGCTCGTTAAGCTAACGACGCTTTGAACAACTGGGCCCTGGTCTTAGTGGCTCTAACTACCCATATCTGGAACAGATTTCCATGGTTCTAAAGGTGTTCGAGCCGTTGGTGTTCGACTGCAATACAATTTTCTGTCGGACTGAAAGATGAGTAAATGTAGACCTCGTCATGACATCCATCGACCCGACCAAAGCGTTTGGCACGATCGGTCTGGACTCTTGATGGCCTTTAGAAGATTATAGCAAGGTTTGGCTGCTTAGAAGGTTTATTGCCATCAGTAAGGTTCATTGCAGATCAGACAGATTCATTGCAGGGTTCGACATTTCCATGATGAAATACTTGCCTTTGTCCAGAAAGATTGTGATGATAACTTCTCTGAATGTTTTCTTGTAACCGGTGAGTTGAAGCACACCTTTAATGACAATTTGAGCCCAAACCTGTACCTAATCCATAAACTTCAGCCATTTCCTCACCCAGTGACAGTAAAAATATTAGCTCAGGCCTAACTCATTTTGGACGATTGATGACTTTCTGGTAAATACTTTTAAAGGAAGGAATTTTCTCTCTCTGGGGAAACATTCATTCATTTAAGAATAGCCCTCGTTTTTTTTTTTTTTTTTTTTTTTTTTTCTTGAAAGGTTTCAACTATTAAGGAGGCAAATATTACTTCCTGCAAAAATTTCCCCTGCCCCTCGCCTCTTCGCCTTCTGTAATGGCTCGATTATCTTTGGTACCATGTAAATTTGTTCTAGACTTTGGTAGTTCGAGCTACTGAGGGCTAATTATTGCGCCAGGTCAGGAGGCAAATAGGGATAATTCAGGGAACCTTTTCGATTTTCTATAAAATAACGGTATGTTGAGTGTACTCATTAGAATTGCCTATTTTCCTAAAATATCCCTAACTATATATTTTTTGAGCTATCAAAAAAAAAATTTCCAAGAGACTGGAAACCGAGTCGGAATCAGCCACAGTGAACGAGCTATCGGTGTTTGAGTCCATCACGAAAACATGCCTATATAATTGTGACCCCCTTAAACCCCACTTTTATATAGTAAAACTGGGGTTTACAGGGATATACATTATTTTGCTTATTTCTGCTCAAAAACATAGATTGTGGGTACTCGTTAGAACCGCCTCGTCAAGGCGGTTCTAACGAGTACCACAATCTATGTTTTGAGCTGAAATATGAAAAATATCAAAATTTTTTATCTGAAAATTTTCAGTTTTTGGTGGTAAAATTTTCAGTATATTTGAATACGCATGTTTTCGTAATGCATTGAAGTTTTACTATCTTATGAATATCACTGATTCAGGATCAGTTAGCAATTCAGCTTGAAACCTACCGTTCTTTGGTTTAAACAATATTTTATTCATTTAAGTTCGCATCTATACATCGTATAATGTTATACGGTACAGGATTTGATCAAAAGCTAAAAGCTTATATAAATCATCTCCTGTTCTTTAGCAAGCACCAGGTAGCATTCTGCTTAAATCTATAACGACCCAATATAGATTTATTCTATAAGTAAAATGCTAATTGGGTACTATTCGTTTTATAGTGTATTTACTCTATTTACTGTGAGAGAAAGGACTGAGCGAACAAACCTAAATCAGACACTACAGAACAAAGTCATCAGGATTAGTATGCTATTCATCCAGTTGTTAGACATATCAACAGTCAGTAAAATGGTTTTATTTTAGGACAAGTGTGGTAAATAGTTAAATGTATCTCAATATTTAGGGTTACTACGATAACTAAAGTCTCTATGCAAATTTAGAAACGTCAGGAAATCATCTGGAAGTGGATCTATTGGAATTTGATCATACAGTCCGTTAAAATTGCATTCTCCTATTGCTTCGTATAATGCTTAATAGATTTGTGGTTTTATTGCAACAAAGTAAAACTACGGAAAGCTTTAAAGTAATATTTAAAGTAATATATTCTTATCGATAATCACACCCACGGAAGAAAAAATATACAATGCACTACAAGTTTGAAAAGTTTGACTTTTATTGAGCGAGAATTTTGGGCGCCTTAAAAATAAGAATTCGATTTACTTATCAATAATCATAAATGCTCTAGAAATAAATGTTCCGTCATGAAACTCAGATAAAAATGTTTGAAGATGTGTTTAGAGAATTGTAACATGTTAAAACTACATTCAGATAATTGTTTATTAACTGAAGATCTATAACTGCCATGTGTGTTACCACATTATAATATCTTGACAACAATTTAGTTGAAGAGGTACATTTCATATGGTGAATCCTCTATTTTTAATGCCTTTGCCTCGTTGTTCGTCGATCCACAATGGCTATAACTTTTTTTTGCGTCCTGTCTGGCTTCGTATGCAGCCTCGCAAACTACAGTGTTGCATATGAAGAGACTCAGTCAAACCGAGTCTCCGATTTTCGTGATTTTGTGTGTTCTTTATTTCCAAAGGCAATCATTTTTTACTTTTACTCTACTGTAGCTTCTGTTGTGCCGTGTGGCGACCGTAAAAAGTTTCCCCGTACATCATCATAGTGCAGGCTATATTCTATTTTCTTTGGGATCATTGAGCCCATCCTGGTTATTTTGAAAATTGAATATCGCTTAAGCCGGCGCTAGGGGGCGTATGCAGCCTCGCAAACTACAGTGTTGCATATGAAGAGACTCAGTCAAACCGAGTCTCCGATTTTCGTGATTTTGTGTGTTCTTCGTTTCAAAACGCATTCCTTTTTGACTTTTATTTTACTCTACTGTAGCTGGTGTTGTGCCCTGTGGCGGCCGTAAAAGTCTTCCCGTACATCATCATAGTGCAGGTTATATTTTATTTTATTTCCCATTTGGAATCATTGAGCCCATCCTGGTTATTTTGAAAATCGAATACCGCTTAAGCCGGCGCTAAGGGGCGTATGCAGCCTCGCAAACTACAGTGGTGCATATGAAGAGACTCAATCAAACCTAGTCTTCGATTTTCGTGATTTTGTGTGTTCTTTGTTTCCAAAGGTAATCCTTCTTTAAATTTTCTTACACACTAAAACCTTCCAGAGGAGAGCAAATTGCTTCCTTCTATGCTTGACCCGTTTTAATAAGGTAGGCATAAACTATTTTGGCAGCATTGTCTACCCTGGAAATGTATCCATTTTCTTATATTTCCAGTATTCTGTGTTTTCTATATAGATGGAAACCTTACATACACATATTAATGCAAAAAAAAAAAAAAAAAAAAAAAAAAAAAAAAAAGGACTATGTAAGTCCACACTGATACTGACGGCTTACTATATTTACCCTAACTTTCCGACAGACAGAAATGAACAAACAGGGTTAACATAGATAAGACGCTACAGATGGCGGCATCTAATCACTGGTGCAATATTTGCCACTCGTCGCTTTTTTCGACACATCAGTAGGTAGTTAACGGCCCGTAAAACGTCTCCCCGTACTTCATTATAGTGTGCAACATATTTCCCGGTTCTCTGAGACCACTGAGTCTATTGTACGGAAACCCGAGTTCTGTTCAACTCGACGCTAGACTGCATGTACAGCATCGCACACATTACGAAAACATGCCTATTCAAATATATAGAAAATTTCACCTCCAAAAACTTAGAATTTTCAGATAAAAAAAAAACTCTGATATTTTTCATACTTCTGCTTAAAACATAGATTGTGGGTACTCGTTAGAACCGCCTCGCCGAGGCGGTTCTAATGAGTACCCACAATCTATGTTTTTTATCAGAAATAAGAAAAATAATGTATACCCCTGTAAACCCCAGTTTTACTATATAAAAGAGGGGTTTGAGGGGGTCAAAATTATATAGACATGTTTTCGTGATGAGCCCAACGCAGCGCATAAACAGACTCAATAAGTAGTAAAGACGATGCTTATGAAGTACTACAAAGAACTTAGCCTTCAAATGACACCAAGAGGAAGAGTAGACAAACTCCCAGACGGCATGCAATATTGATACAACGTCGTATCGTTGATGCGACGTTGTATATAAGCTATGTGTTCAATGGGTACACACGTTACAAACAAACGAAAAGTAGAGCAACAAACTCCCTTTTCTCCAACGACAGGATCCACCAAACACAGCAAGAAAGAAAACAGACAGGACAAACACGAAAAAGCTTCCCCGCAGCGAGCAGCTATAAGACTCCACAATTATCGAAAAAATGCCAGATCTACCGTTGTCGAATTTTCAGTGGTTAAAATTACCGAGTTGTTTAAATGGATTTAATTGGCTCCAAATCTCCACCCTAGATTCAACTGTTGTAAAAATACAAAACCATAGTTCGGCTGAAATTTTCCGAAAAAACTTTCCAAATTTTTAAAACAGGTCATCATAAAACTCCGGTTCTAATACTTCTTGCTTCTGCAATGTTTCCAATCGCACTTTATATTTATCAATCAATTTCGGAGTGACGGCGATAAAACGTAAAACAGTTGAAAAGCTTTATAGAGTGTATGATACCGATAGCCCTGTGTAAGGAGTTAAGCAGTCGGAACTTTATTCCAATTGTTAAAATCGTTTACACGTGAAGACAACCTAGCAAAACGAATAAGTTGAGATATGTGAGAGATCGAGGAATACAATTATCTACAAAAAAGGTGACAGCGTCAGAATCATAATCATCACGTTTGTCGTAAAATTTTGAAGAAACATTACTATTTGATGGCAATAAATTTTTGGGGCTAATGTATAGATCACCTGATTGAAATGGATTAATTTTGTCACAGTTGTGCCCCCTTCCAACTTTTACATTTTGTATGGACAAACATACAGTTGGGAGCATATTGTTTTACATGCACATTTCTAGTTTTATATGCACATGTATTTTGTTTCCGCTAATGATGTTAAGGTACATATTACAAGAGATATCACTGGCATGTGTAGTTTCCTGACCTATCTTTAACATGTGTGAGAGAATTGCAGTCTTATAGTACGGACTCTAGTACTCTGTTTTTGCTAACCCTAGCATCGGAAAGATATACGATTTATTTCGATATCGGATGAAAGCCTGAACATGTCTGGATATAAAACAACTGTATAGCAGATATGCATTCATTACATTTCGCACGTTTCTATTGAGGCCCAGTTGTCACTAGTGACCAGCCTTTATAGTCATGATATTACTTTGGTTTTATTTTAGTGGATTATTAAACAGATTATAAGAAACATATTTTGTCACTAGAGACTGGAGCCAGTCTAACATCAACAGTAAACAGTCATTTATCGCGAGTTGGGTATATATTGGGTGCATTTTATCTGTTAGTATATACATGTGTACTATACGCTTAATAGAACTTACAGTTGCTTGGCAAAACTCTAAACCAGTATCATGCAAAATGCACGCGTTTCCCCAAAACGCAGCTAGTTTCGCATTGCTATACAGCAGTTTTGTATGAATCAATATCCAAGTTTAATATATACAAAAATTCAGCCGTATATCTTTCCGAAACTATGATTACGTTTTTTTTTTTCTGTTTTTTTTTTTTTTTTTTTTTTTTTTTTTTTTTGTTGTTTTGTTGTTGTTTTTTTTGCAAGGTACAAGAATTGAGAAACCCGACTATTAGTCATCAAAAATACAGTTTCTCACTTGCACTCCATTTACGAGACAGGTGTTCTACAAAGCAGATAATTAGCAATAAGCCGTAACTAGATTGTTATAGAACATTGATAGCAGATTTCTGAAACTTGATTAAATAAAAAAAAAAAAAAAAAAAAAAAAAAATATATATATATATATATATATATATATATATATATATATATATATATATATATATATTATGCTTTATATGAACAATATATATTGTTATATAATCGTTACATTAACGTTGTCACAGTACACTGATGTGTTGGTGCGAAACGCATTTGTTCTAGTGACAATTAAACAAGCAAAAAAAAACGACATGCAAAGTTTTTTGTCTTTATTTTAGTTATACGTAAGTATATTAGTAGTGCTATTTTTTTCACAAGAATGTTATCTCGTGAAAGCAAAACGCCTATATAACTTTGACCCCCTTAAACCCCACTTTTATATAGTAAAACTTGGGTTTACAGGGCTATACATTATTTTTCTTATTTCTGCTCAAAAACATTGATTGTGGGTACTCGTTAGAACCGCCTCTCCGAGGCACTTCTAACGAGTACCCGCAATCTATGTTTTGAGCGGAAATATGAAAAAAAATATCGGAATCTTTATCTGAAAAAATTCACTTTCGGTGGTAAAATTTTCAGTATATTTGAATAGGCTTGTTTTCGTAATGCATTTCGTTACAGACTGGCTATTCCGGATACCCAAAGGTACGAAAAGTCGGTACAGACATCACATTATTTAACATTCCACCCTTCATATACTTCATATCACACTTCACAATCCAAACTTCACATGTTGTACTTTATACTGATATATCTTACTGCATATCACTATTCACATTTCACTACTTTTTTACTTTTAATACTCTGCATTTCTAAATTCACATTCACGACTTCACGATTACATTTAAGGGAACTAAACCGAGAGTTTTCACTATTTCCGTCCTGAGGGTACTTTTGTGAATGTTTGTTTTATTGTATACAAAGTCCATCTGAAAAGGGGGTCTACTTTAAAAGGGAATAATTTGCTCCCAATGAGTAAATTCTTTCCTCATAGAGGAGACCCCTTTTATAGACAAGGACAACAACGAATTGTCTCACCTGAAGGAGTATCAATTCCTCTTAAGCAAGCTTCATTGTGCATCACGAAAACACGCTTATTTAATTTTGACCCCTTGAAAGGCTCCATATTCCTCAAAAATAACAATTTTATTATCCAAGAAAGGTTTAATAAATTGATACATGGTATTAATACAATAATAAAATGTAGCACCTGACAGCCTGTAAATTTTCAGATATTCTCTCTTTCTTGAAATGAAATGATTTTTTTTATCGTATCTCTAAATTTATGTTGCCAACATTAATAAAGAGATACAATAAAATCATTTCATTTTTGATCCAGTTCAAAAACGAGAGACTAACTGAAATTTTACAGGCTGTCAGATGACACAATTTGTGATCTTATTTATATTATATATCTATTTTTGAGGAATATGGAGCCTTTAAACCCCACTTTTATATAATAAAACTAGGGTTTACAGGGGTATACATTAATTTTCTTATTTCTGCACACACATAGATTGTGGGTACTCGTTAGAACCGCCTCAGCGGTGAAGATGAAATTTTCTATATACTTGAATAGGCATGTTTTCGTAATGGAGACATATGCCATATGGCCAATGCGAACCATCAAAGCTAAGATCCGCATCAAGTTGGTACGTGGAAATCTTAATACTGAATGAACAGTTGGAAATATAGAATATGTGACCTCCGCATTTCGGATTCTTTGAAATAAGAAGGTATGTCAAAATTAAAAAAAAAAAATACAGTGTGGTTTTCTTGGACCTCGTAAAACATCTTGTCAATAGCAGGAAACAGCTGTTCAGAAAATCGTGGCCAGCTGTTAGGGAGAGACTGATCCATCCACTTGTTGGACGGAAACTCTATAGTCCAAGATTCTTTTTATATGTTCAATTTCAGTATATATCATAGCTACTGGCTCTGAAGAATAAATAACTGATATTTGATTACTATGTTAACTATGTTTGAAAGTCATTAGAATGGAACCTTTGTATATGAAAATAATTAATGCCACATCTCCCAAATGACAATATAGTGACGAATGATTATTGTATTTTTACGCTGTCACTCTGCCTGTGAATGTATAATCGTATCACGTATATATCTTCATAAGTCAAATGGTTTTTATGGCTCATCTCATTGAAAATCTCTCTCTCTCTCTCTCTCTCTCTCTCTCTCTCTCTCTCTCTCTCTCTGTGCAACCCTTCCTGCAATAGTAACAGTTGGCGCTAGTCTCTTGAAGTACGCTGATCGCATCATATTCCGTACTGGCACATACATCGTCTCTCACTGCTACGCCATCACAAAAACACGCATATAGTTTTGACCCCTTTAAACCCCTCTTTTATATAGCAAAACTGGGGTTTACAGGGGTATACATTATTAGTCTTGTTTTTGCTGAAAAACATAGATTTTGTGTACTCGTAAGAACCGCTTCGCCGAGGCGGTTCTAACGAAAACCCACAATCTATGCTTTGAAAAGAAATGTGAAAATATCAGAATTTTTATCTGAAAATTTTCCTTTTTTGATTGTAAAAATGTCAATATAGGCGTGTTTTCGAAATAGCGTCATACTATGTGTCCTTAGAGTACCGAACAATTACCAACGTGTGTAATTGATGCAGATGTAAGCTCGCGATTTTATCGCCTGATAGGGTGGTTCCTTTCTTCTATAATAGTTTTTATCACGTGTTTTAGGCAAATAATAATAATGATAATAAAAATAGTAATAATATTGTATTTCAAACGGAAAAATGATGGTTTGTTTTCTATCAATTAAAAATGGTTGCGGACGGTGAACATATAATTCGGTGCCGACTTAAAAGGTGATTTTAGTGGTACTGGTTTATAGTAATAGGTTTCTTTTCTGGACATAATAAATTTGTATAGATGTAAAAAGCAAATTCAGAGAATTCTTGTCCTATGCCTATTATTTTTTTTTTTTTTTTTTTTTTTTTTTTTTTTCAAAAATGACTAGGTCAAAAAGGTACCTAAGTTACAATGTCAAAACATTAATGTGAGGATAATGTCCAAACCACATGCATATATTCAAACCATATAGAAAATGGCTGCAACGTTTCAAAAAGATCAGTTGTTAAAACCTGTAGGAGGAGTTGCGCACAAAAAATAATTTGAGGTGCATGTCCAAACCACATGCTCATTCTCAGATCATGTAGAAGCACGGAAGTGCAAATAGCATGTTCCTCATTTTTCCGAAAAGACGGGAGACAATACCCAGTGGGCACACAACGTTAAAATGACGTCGTATCAACGTCGATCACGTCGCATCGACGTTGATACGACATCATTTTGATGTTGTGTGCCTGCTGGGTACTAACTGTTACATGTCACTGTAGATGGAATTTCTGCGGTGAAATATGGAGAATGGTGCAGATAGCGGAACGACAAACCGGAAATTCGGTGGGTAGGGTAAAACGAGGCGGAAGTGCTGGTACAAAATCACTTGAATAGGCAACCAAACACCGACTTACTTGGACATCAGCATAGATTTTACAGTGATACGATTACCAATGTGAAATGCATTTTAATGGCAACTTCTTTGGGAACAAATCCCAGCTAGCATTCTACGTAAATCTACATCGGGTCGTCATCGGCCCGTCAGCTACCCTGACGGGCCGATGACGGCCCGATATAGATTTACGTAGAATACTGACTGGGATACTGTCGTTGTAATGAAGATTCTTGGTAGTTTGTTTACACTTCTTCTTGGGGCCATAGAAGTGATGTGTTCTGTGACAGCGCCTCTTCTTGGACATATTCTTTACAATTATTTGTGTAGTCAAAGTTGAACATGTAAAGAGTGCCCACAGAATACTAAATATTCAAAAAAAGAAAACCGTTTATCTATATTTTACAAAGTCAGAATCACAACCGAAGAAAATTCCTCTGGACAGAACCGCGCCATGTGAAAATTTGTCATGTGGCTTTAGTCAGACTCAGTTGTTACATGCAAATTTGATATGCAGATGTATATAGCTAGTTCTAATTTCTTTCACATTTCTTGGATAGAGTTTTGTTTGATTAATGCATTAATGCTAATTAACTTTCAGCACTCGGTGTATTTTTTCAGCAAATGACATATTCAAATATTTATCTTATTTTCCCCAGAAAACAGGATTCGACATGTCATGCTTAATGGAGACACTATTCATGTGACATCAAATCCTGTTTTCTGGATAAACTAAGAAACACTAACATCAATTTGTCGTCTGCTGAATTAGCCTAGAGAGTAATCCAACAGATTCTTCCATTATGCACGCTGTAAAGGCCAAATACCTATTTATTGCGTGTATAGGAACTGACAAAGCCTAACCATACTTATCTTAAAACTGAACACGCCCAAATGATTACCTGATGAGGCATCTGAAATTAAATGACGGAATTGTAAATGATGTAGATCTGGGCTCAGTTGTTCAAAGTATCGTTAGCGTAACGAGCTCGTTAGTGGTCAAAATGTTAACTGCTCTAGTAATTACAGTATCTAATTCACAGTTATTTTTGCTGAAAAAAGTGAGTAGCTTTTAGCTACTTACATTTTTTCAGCGAAATATATTAGCGTATATGTCATATCTAATGATCAAAGTTTTAACGATATGTTAACTAACGACATCGTTAGTTTTGAACAACTCGGCCCTGATCTACACCGATTTCTCAGGCCTTTCTTCCAGAATATTTAGGACATACAAGGTGATTGCTTCTACTATTGTACATCGATGATGCCAATCCAAACAAAGCAAATCTTGAGTAAAAACTGCATGCTGTTGTGTTTGATCTGGATTTATACAATTTAAAAATGATATTAATTGTTAAATCATTTGTCAGAAAACCACCACCCCACCACAAAACAGAGGATAACTGGCAAACAGTGCATACCGCGATCAAACGCTGCAGAACACTGCTCAGGATCTACACAGTTCGCACTAAAAACAGGAATTTCTATTTAGCAGACACGTAGTAATAATACAAACTCGACGTAAATGGGTTAAAATCACATATCTTACATCTGCTCCGGTCATATGTTAGATACTGTAGGTAAAGACATATACTAAGACATGTAGGTTTATAAAACCGTCGGAAATCAAGGAAAATACATTCTCGTGTGCATTATTTATTATCTTGTCAACTGGTTCGTGTTGTTTGTGCATAGACAGGGAATTTGCTGATTTACTTGTTAATAATTCAATATTTAATGAATGTTGTAACGGTCTGGTCTAAGATCAAATGCAAAAATGCATCATTCCAAAATTAACTCTTTCTTCTTGCAAAATATATTCCTTTGTCAGGGTATAAAAACAATATTCATGAATCTTATCTAATTCCACAGAAATCCGACTGAATTTACCGTGCAAGAAAAAATAGTCCCGTCTGAAATTCATTTAAAGTTACAAAAGAAAGAAACTAAGAGAACATGTTGTTGTTGTTGTTGTTGTGTTGTTGTTGTTTTTTCGTGACAAAATTGTATTTAGATTTTCTTCCGTTACAGACCTGCTAAAATATATAAGAAAAAAAACATATGATCGCAGTAAACAAAAAAGGTAAGAGAAAAGTCCAGGGAGTGCCACAATCACAAACCGCAGCCCCTCCCAGACCCCAAGAGGAAGAGGAAACCGACAAATCTAAACAAGCACAAACCGAACAAACGTACGAAAAGCACTAAGATTAGCTCTCTCTTCCCCATGCGAGGTAATCGCAATACTAAAAGGACTGAAAAACACAAGAACAAAATGATACACGGAAAGACATGTAACAAATCGCCTCGTAGAATAAACCACAAACCCAGCTAGCATTCTACATAAATCTATAGCGGGCCGTTATCGGCCCGTCAGCTACCCTGACGAGCCGATAACGGCCCGCTATAGATTTATGTAGAATGTTTACTGGGAAGCAACAAAGAGTAAGACTAACACCGGGACCACCGCCTTAGAACGGTCGGTAGAGTTACGGTTATTTTGCGCTTAAACATTCTTTCCCACACTTTCAAACACGTAATAAATAGCAATGGCTTCCAACGCTAAATTAAGGCAGGAATCAGCAATACAGTGATCTGGAAATTACAAAGTAAACTGTTAAACAAACTGACACAATATTGTTAAGAGTCATGTTATTCCGACGGCTATAAGCTTTGGCGATGAAACAATATCTTGTCATTATAATTTGTAGCACTCAGTCTGGTACAGGAATGATTATGCTGGTAGTAGATCTTACATGCACTTGTATATTACACGCATAGTAATATTAGTATAATACTTTTATTTCAAAATCCTGGAAATACTCATTCAATTTAAACTTCGTCTTGTTTGCATGCTTGCTGGATGTGAATAAACGTCGTTTAAACCAGTAATACCTACCTAAATATAACTTCGGGCATAGTGAATTTAATTCCTACACAAGACAGTTTTAGCAGAAATAGTTTGGATTTTACAGACAGGTATTGAACAGAGGCAATTGGTGGGTCAGAGCTTCAAAGTAGTATTAAAGATATGATTACCCCTACCCCCACCCAAATCCCCGCCTACATGTTATTACACGTTTAGTTTCGTGTTAGCAAGCTTACATATATCGGGCCAATAGTTCCATGTGAGTAAGCTTGAAGGCCCACCTGTCCGTGAATTTATATGGATGAGCGGTAGAGGGTCAGTACGATTGGTAAAACACGGCACTTACCTTTAACGTTTGCATTTACATGGGCATACTTTTCCTCACCGTCATGAAAGCTTACTTTTAGGAACTCCTCAGAATCATATCATATCAAGCAAGATCAGGGTGTCACTTCGTGTTGCAGTTTTAGTAAAACATGAACATTACTGCATCTCTTTATTTAATATAAGATTTTGAAGGTCAAACCTTTCATTGACTAATTCTACAAAGGTTTTTAATTTCAATGAGCAATTTTTAACATACAGACCAAATTGTTTACCATACTCACGAGGCCTACAGACTCTACAATGTAAAGCATAACATCATTCTAGTTTCTGTTGAAATAAAAAAAAACACCAGTACCTTACTTACTTTAGAAAACTTGTAGGTACTGACAAGCTAATACATGAGAGTTGTTTTCATTCATTAAACCTGTAAAACTTCTCATATTTAAGGATTTGTGATTTTTACTCTCTCTTTTTGGGTGCACTACGATTTCTTCCTTATGAAGGTTTCAAGGTAAATGATACAAAAATCATCTTGGAATTGTTCTAGAAGCCTAAGATATTGTAACTAAACTTAGGCGTGCACTTAACATTGGCTGTATTTGCATATTTACAGCCTAAAGCATTGTTTTTGAGGGGCTACGGACTCTACCAAAGTTCCAGTGAAATGGTTTGTGGCCAGACTTTAGAGGTTTTTATAAGAAAGTTGACTGCCAGCTGGAGAAAGCATACAGACAATTAGAACAATTGGGACATTAAATTGGAAAACGGTCCCAACATGAAAAAAAAAAGTGTCTTAAAACCCAAACCGTTAGCCAAATCAAGTATTAAAATATACAATTAAGAATGAAATAACATTATAATATATACAACTATAATTGGAAAAGATTAAAATTATACCTGACATGAAGGTAAACAATGTGTACTGAAAGAGTAATGGTGTATATGAGTATTTACACACAGTGTACTAATGTCATCATGCTCATGGGGCTACGGACTCTATCTCTTTTACATGTCAAGTATCTGCAACTTTAACAACCATGTATAACAAACAAAGAACTTATTTAGAGGATTTTTTATCGATTACAAATTGGCCTTCTGCTAATAACGCCATTTTCATTTTTCCTTTCCTTATATTTTAGATCCACTGGCACAACGCTTTTGTATTATTTGTTTACATCTTTTTCATATACATGTCAGTTATGTGTAAAGTCATACATGAGTCAGTTTCCATTACAAAATCAGCAGCTGTTTTATTAAAAGTGACTAATTTTCGGGAAAATGTGGATTTTCTTTTTTATATAACATGTAGAGTCCGTAGCGCAACAGTAGATATTGCTAAAAAGAGCATTTCATTACTCTGATTGTACTCTAATGATCTTCAATGATGTAAATTTAAAACAAAATTCTATATAGGGCTACGGACTTTACAGGGCTACGGACAAAATGCTAAAACTCTTTCGTGAAAGTTGCTGTGAACTAAATCCCATTGAGAAATTTAAGTGTCAGAACAAAGTGTTACCGGTGTTTAGAATTTTATAGAGTTATCTCTTTTAATTCCACTTTGAAAAAAAAGGCTACGGACTTTTGAAAATAAGTGTAATTTTAAAGATGCAGTTTCTTAACGTACACAGAATTATCTCGAAATAAATACCATATTTTGGTAACAGTAATATCCTTACGAGCGCGTATATCAAAATATGCGCAAAAAGAGCAACAATTCTGCAACAGTTTCTTTGGAATTACATGCACATATTTAAGGTACGCCTAAAAACTGAAAATAAAAAATACAAAGGTATCATTTCATTTACATACTCATAACTTTGTTAATATTTGATAAAATTTTGTATCGTAAAAAGCATTTTGCTGTTCAAAAGTGTCATTTTTAGGAAGCAAACATTTCTGATGCCATGTGTACAATCAATCGAACCTTGCAAGTTACAAAGATGCACAAATAAAATATGCAACGGCACTACACTGAAAATGACACCTTTTAGCCTGTAAATTGCATTTTTCTGCAGTGGGATAAATAGAACTTAACACCAAGTTTCATGTGTTGAGAAAGAAACATCACCTGGCTTTCATATGCTGTAGAAATTGCAGTTGTATCTCAGCAAGCCAGTGAGCAATTATGGCATAACAATAGCTTGGTCTACAATGACACCCTGATCTTAACCAAAGCAATTACGTAATTCAAATGTGTAAGGTTAATGAATAATTGTTTTAATTGGGCATTACGGAAACACTCCCCACGAGAAATCTACCTTACGTATTAAGGGAACAGCTCATCTGGAAATCTGTCTCGTATGTGTATTATGAGAACAACACCACTGGAAATCTGACTCGCGTATATATATTATAGGAACATGTCCATTTGAAACCTGTCAAGTGTATAATATATTATGGGAACAGCCCTCGAAATCTGTACTGTTATATGTTTTATTATGGTAACAGTTTCACTTGACGCATGCCTCGTGTAAATGTATTATGGGTACAAATCCACTTTACATCTGTCATTTTAACATAATGGGAACAACTCCACTAGATATCTAAATCGCAACTATTTATGCAGGGCCTGCTCTGTTCCTCGAAAATTTTTAAAATATTCATTGATTCAAACAGTATCTTACCCACAGTGGTCGCGGTTAATAAAAGCAACTAAACTGCTACTCACTTCATGCGCATGTGAAATGATCTCCACTTACCCTGCCTCGGACAGGAGTTCGTCTAAGGATTAGCCAATAGGCGCAATACTACTGTTCTTTCATTGCGATTTCGCTTATGGATAGGCAAGGACCAGTCAAACTCTGTATGTCTTGCAAATCACTCTTTAAACCCTTGTCATGCTGAATATATCAAGATGCCCCGCCCACTTCTAATTGTCATCCAATCAGATTACTTGATTCAGGCTGCTGATACAAATTATCATACTTAATGACAAACAGTGCAGATCAAGATCAGTTGGCTTCTACAGAAGCCAAACTGACCTGAATCTACACTATTTGCAAAGAGGGTACATCCGGGCTCAACAGGACTAGAGTTATCAAGGGAAACGGATACTTTTTGAAGGTAGGCATCTACCAAAATTGTTTTACCTTCCGTTTGAAAAAGGGGTCAATTCTAAGGGGAAATACTTTGCTCCCGGGAGGTACAGCAAATCTTTCCTTTTAGAGTATATCCCTCTTCAGAAACGATTTGATGTGCAGGAAAGCAAACTTTATCTTCCTTGTAGTAAAAGGCGGAAAAATCTACCAAGTGTATGTGGTCCTCTTAAATCGTTTGACGTTGGAACGATAAATGGGAAGATAATTATGCTTCAAACATAGCTTTCTCTGCTAAACAGAAAATATGAGAGCCTAGGATAATTCGTCATTTTCTAGTTGGTGTAGTTAATTTCAATAACAATATTGACATTTTCGATCGCTTATTTTAGAGTCAATTTTGTTTTTCTGTCGAAACTTGAGCTACATGATATTACTTTTCCCTGTTCAAAAAGAGAATTCAATGGATCGAGTCGTGCAAAAAGTGGACTTAACGTGAGTGTGAACAACAAAAACCAGCGGCACAGTCAGATCAACGTCACCGAGTGTCGTCGACAAGACTAAATGGATGTTGTACATGTAGACAGAACGATAGCACTGACGAATAATGCAAATAAAAGGAACGCACTGATTGGTCTACATATGTGGACCCTTTCCCAGTTAGCATTCCTTATAAATCTATAGCGGGCCGTTAACGGCCCGTCAGCTACCCTGACGGGCCGTTAACGGCCCGCTATAGATTTATAAAGAATGCTGGCTGGATTCCTTGTTGGCGTACATGTATGAGCCTCAGCGTCAGAAAACGTACCTTAGGACATGTGCGCCCAGCGAGTATTCGGATCAGACTGCGTATTCGCGCCGCCTGATCAGAATCTTCATTGGGCACATTTTGAATAGCTAAGAATGCGGGCAACGAAGGTTCTGATACGACTGCGCGGATGCGCAGGCTGATCTGATTCTTCATTGTGCGCACATGTCAGTAGGCATACTTTCTCACGTGGTGGCTCATGTGTGTAACGGCAGCTTTACGCTGAAATGAAACCCATTTCGTTTTAGTCTAATGGTAAAAGTAAATTCCAATTTCTGCTGAAAAATAAGATATGTTAAATGGTCAGTGTAATGTATACCCCAGGTTCACAGGACAAGGCGTCTGATCCGGATTTATACTGTTTGCTCAGATCCATTTGTCCAAATACTAAGGGTATATATCAAAAAGCAAGTTTCCAAACAACATTATACGGACATGGGACTGGTTTGTTTTGCCCACTGCGCACCTGTAATTTCCATGATTATCAATTATTGATAGACCTTCAAATGATCTGACAGAATGATCTTTCTATCACTAAGATCAAAGAGGAATCAGCTGAGTGAAAACAACAATACCTGAGATTTCAAACAAATGTAATTAGGTTTCATACTTTTGCTGATGACTTCGAAAACCATGGCTCTAGGTAAGTGAGGTATCGAGGTAATTTTAGTATTACTTCTCGATGAATACAGCACGAATATGGTAGTATTGTAATTCCCTCAGTGCTATGAATCTGGGCCCAGTTGTTCAAAGCTAACGATGTCGTTAGTTAACGATTCGTTAAAATTTACATCGAGTGATACGCAAATATTCTGAAATTTTTTGCTGAAAAAAATGTGAATAGCTTTTGCAGTGCAAAAGCTACTCACATTTTTCAGCAAAACATATCAGAATATTGTATATTGAATCCGCTAAAACAGTTAACGAAATGACCCTTGACGAGCTCGTTAAGCTAACGACGCTTTGAACAACTGGGCCTTGATTGGCAATATAACATACAGTTACGGAGAGAATAAGAAAAGCATCAAATCATGATGTGCTTAGAAAGAAGAGTTTTATCCAAAGTAATGAAAAAGATGTTCACCAAAAAACACATGTCGCCTCTTCAGACTTGCTTTAGCGAGACAATCTGATTGTCGTTTTGCGAGGCAATCAGATCATCGTTTTGCGAGACAATCTGATTGTCGGAAAGGAACAGTTTCTCTATACGCTGTCAGGGATGACATTAATCAGACTGCGTTTTAACATCTGTCTAGTCACTTCTTTAACAAAACTTAAAGCCAACGGATACATGTTCAGACGGAGACGACTCTATTACAATTGTTTTGTCTACCTTCTGTGAAGGGTTCTACCCTAATAAAAGAGAATTTGCAATGACCCCCAGTTTGAGCATGTCCTTTCAGAGCAGGTCCTTTTTGAACAGGGGTTTGATGTGCAGGAAAGCAAACACGAAGTAACAAAAGTTGTCTTCCTTGTAAAAATGGTCGACTATCTACCAAATCTATCCAGACCTTTTAACGATTTTCGCCGCTAAACCACATGAGAAAATGAATCGTTTGATATGCGAGCCCGACAGACAGATTCTCAGATGGCACGTCAGAGATTCAGCACATGCATGAGGGTAGTTGATCGGTCTTCGCTGCCGGTCTGTGGATAGCAAATATCTGGTGCATTTTCATGTGGACAGCAGATACCTGATCAGGCTGCGTAAAAGCACAATCTGCGCTTGGCGCACATCATAATACATAATTATACGTTGCGGCTCAACATACCACAACAGACTTAGCTGCAATGAAATTTCAGTGACTGCTTGGTCAGTATTGAAACAGGAGAAAGGCAGACTCCTGACTTCCGAGAGGAAATGAATAAATGAAACTTTATTGGAAAACGAAAAAGACAATGTTCCCAAATACCTTATTTACAGTAAATATTCGGACACCTTAAACTTATCATACATGTTCTGAAATTTGAACAAGTCAATTTTACTATGTATTTAAAATTCTCTCTTTTACAGAATGTATTTACCCGAAATATTCGGGTACCTTAATTCTTACAATGCATGTCCTAAAATATGAACTAGATTTTGTCCATTTAACTACCTGTTGATGTGTCTTAAAACTGTTGAAGGATCGTGATTTCTTTTCCAAATATGCTCTGTGTTTTAGTTTGTTGTGTAAAATGTTATTTGCACCTTTGTATCTTTAATGAATGTATTTCATGTTGCAGGGAGAGAACATAACTTGTGTCCGATCTCTTTGTTTAACATGCAATAAAGTATGATAACTCTAACTGCTGAATGAGTGGCAAACAGTATAGATCCCGATTAGGCGCCACGCTCTACAGCGTCCAACCTTGTCTACACTGTTTGTATAGGTCTGTGCCTGTCTGTCCGAATACTTAGGTAAATATGGTATGTTATTTGAAATTTTCAGCCTTGTCTTATAAAAGAATTACTTCATTGCCCTCCCTCTCTCTCTCTCTCTCTCTCTCTCTCTCTCTCTCTCTATCTCTCTCTCTCTCTCTGTATGATAATGCATTATTTTCTTGTTTAAAATGTGTGATATTAAAGCATGCATTCCATTTATTTTTTGCATTTTTTATTATTATTATTGAATAAAAAATATTTAATCATGTCATGGAACCCCGAGAAAGCCTCGGCTTTTCTTTTTAAATTAATAAACTCAGATTGAAAGTATCACATACCAAGCAGTATTGGTTGGTGACAAATTCTGGATATATACATTACACGTATTCAAGAATCCTTGTTCTTTCATATTCTAAATGATTGTTTTATAGATGCAATCTTCTCCACCAGGTAGCACATCCTTTTTGATTTCTTTAAAGACTATAGTAAACGTTAAAAAGGCTCTCACCCGCTTCATTTCCATTGTCCCAAATGAAATTCTAGTTTTGATGGGATACAGCCACTTCAGTCAGCAGTAGATCCTTGGACTTTCGTGTCCGCTCTGAGCAACCCTGAAAACGCATCACAATGACTAAGAATTTCCTTCTATTTAGGTCACCAAATGGAATGACCGACGGCCTCTTGATAAAGCTCCATCAAGCCGATTGGTTCCCTGCAGAATATTTTACTGTCTGGAATTCATCTCTCCTAAGGCTCTCCTAAAGCTTGAAATAAATACAGGCGACTCTCGTTAACTCAAAGGGCCTCTCAGAAATACTTCGAACAATGCGTAGCTCGCTATATCAGATTTGCAGAATTGAGGGGAAAAATCGAACAACCACATTTCACAATTTTATAGAAATCCACATTTAGAATGGCAAACAGTGCAGATCCAGATCTGAAGTCAACTGATCTGGATCTACACTGTTTGCTAAGACAGGGCATGTCGTGTTCAGCAAGAGAAGTGTTCAAAGATCGTTTGTAATTTGAATGATTTTTATTTTTCGGTCACAAATATATGAAATTGACATTTTCGATGTAATTTCGTGTGTGTGGTACTGCAAATAGAACTTTACTACTTTTAGACATTGTAAGTAGATTTTACGACGGGTTTGAGTATAACTCCGACAGACATAAATTTGGTCGCTCAGTTCTTAAAGCGCTAAGCAAATTTGAAGCTGACAGCATTCTAGAATTGATTTTGTTATTTATCAGAGAAAATAAGACTTAACATTTTATGTGAATCGTCTGCTAGGCAGACGATTCACATGAAATGTCAAGCCTTATTTTCTCTGAAAAAAAATCAAAGTTTCTTCTACTGTAATTGTTACTAGCGCTTTAAGAGTTAAAGTGAAAAGGTTTCTTCGAGCAAATACGGAAAGCGACTGCAAGGCCAGACTGCGTGGATTCAGTGCCTTCGCTGTCCGGTTACTGATATTCACCGGATTCTCAGAACGTAATCAACGTACAACAACGACCTTGTTGCGATTGTCTTGCTGCATGGGATGATCTTTACCCTAGCATTACTGTATCGTTTGACAAAGGCTGAAATGAGGCGCGTTGTCATTAAGACTAAACTGATTCTGAATGCGAACACTGCATACGCAGCTTCGCAACCTGAAACAGGTCTGGTATTTCGCAGTATTCATTGAAGGAACTCCAGATGCTGTGTAGTTGATCACTGATGACTCTGGTCGGACAGCCAGCAGAAATATCACATGAACCCAATAATGTCTGAGCACCCAGATTCTTCCCGATTTACAATATAAAGTGGTGAATTTGGGCGGAGCGTAAATGGGTCCAGTCGCATTAGAGCGGGTCAGACGGTTTAGTGGATTGTTATACTTCCAGGGTAGAAGACCGACAATTTTTGTCCCCTTTCGGAAAGGTGTCTACTATATAAGTAAAGAATTTTGCTCCCAGAGGGAGCAAATTCTTTTCTTATATAGTAGACACCTTTCCAGAAAGAGCATGATGTGCACTAAAAAAATAGGAAGTCATAAATAGTGTCATCTTTGGCGGAAATGGCGAAATATCTACTAATAGTACTCATTCCACTTAATCTTTAACCTGTCCATTATAAAAGCAGACATTTCGAATCATTTGTCTTATCTTTCACAGAAAATCAGACTTAACATTCCTTTCAAACTGTCACTTTAATCAGACATTAATTCTGCTGCAACGTGAGTGAACGTATCTTCGGATAGGTGCACCCAGCAAGGATTCAGGTCAGCCGTGTAGTTTGATCAAAATCATAAATGGACGCGTTTAGATAGCCAGGGATAAAAAAATTTCTCCCACGGACAGCAAAGACTCTAATCAGGCTGCGTGGATGCACAGGCTGATTTGAGTCTTTTTATGTGCCCGTGTCAGACGGTACCTTTTCTCACGTTAGCGCTCGTTTCATTCAGAAGACAATTTGAACGCAATTTCAATTCTTATTTTCTGTGAATCCCTACTATGATTTAGCCTAAGAGTGCAATAAGCTAAAAAAGTACGGAGAAAAACACATATTATACTTTATTGCTGTTTATAGAATATTGCTTCCTTTCCCGTTGCGGGGCTTAGTTGCAGATTGATTCCTGTCTTCCAGTTCTTAAGCTTTATCACTCTCTGGGAAAATTCCGCAGACGAAAAATTGATGGTATTATTCTTATTTTTCCAGAAAAAGGAATTTGGCATTTCATGCAAATTGTCTCCTACGGAGACAATTTGCATGACATGTCAAATCCTGTTTTCTGGGAAAAATAAGAAAACTATCTCAAAATGACTTCTGCTGAAATTTTACCCCGCATGCTAAGCGTTAAAGACAGAAGGAAACAGTTTGTTAATATATAGAAAATACTGCCATCGATATTGTCATATCTTTTACACAATGTTTGACCTACACTTCTATCTCTATTGTCTGAGAACTAGACAAACATCCTAAATTACAAACGTAAACTTGGAATAAAATAGCATCTATCACAAAATGTTATGTTAATTACCTTAAACTGTGACATGTAGAATGAGCCTTCGTTTTCTAATTCTAGCTTCCATCACCAATGATCGTTCCGGTCCTAAAGACGATGTCAGAAAGGAAAACGAGCTTTTGTGTGCTGAACTGGATAACTTACAAAGGGAGCAAAAGAAACTAAAGCAAATTGTGGAACAGTTATCTATGGATTACGAAGCGTCCAAAACGTTTGATCCTCTGAGACGCTATGAGCGCTTGAAGAGAATGATTAAGAGGACTACTATGCATCTGCGGTTGAATCTGGATGAGCCAAACTCCACTCAGGGGCCGGGAGTAGGAGGATTAATTCAGGGGTGTAAAGACTATAGTTATCAATTGGAAAGCGCAAGAAGACGGGAGGAAAAATATTTTAGTAAGTATCTCACTAATTTACGAAAACATACCTATATAATTTTGACCTCCTTAAACCCCACTTTTATATAGTAAAACTGGGGTTTACAGGGGTATACATTATTTTTCTTATTTCTGCTCAAAAACATAGATTGTGAGTGATCGTTAGAACCGCCTGGACGAGGCGGTTCTAACGAGTACCCACAATGTATGTTTTGAGCAGAAATATGAAAAATATCAGAATTTTTATCTGAAAACAGTTTTTGGTGGTAAAGTTTTCAATATATTTGAATAGGTGTGTTTTCGTAATGAGTCTTTCATTTCCTATACATTATGTTTTACATAAAGAGGGTAGATATACCTGGTAGATTTTTTGCCATTTACACCAAGGGAGACTTCTCTGTAACTTTCTGTTTGATTTAATGCACGTCAAGCCCATTCTCAAAAAGGGTCTACTCTAAAAGGAAAGAATTTGCTCCTCTTGGGAGTAGCTCCTTTTTCAAAACTGAGCAAAACAAATTTGACAGTTGTCTCCCTTATGATGCTTCAATTTCCCTTTATTAAGTTTTAGTTTGATTGAACCTTTCCAAAAAAAAAAAAAAAAAAAAAAAAAAAAAAAAAAACACTTATGATGATTGTTATCGGAGAACGGTCAGATCAGCATTCGCATCTGTGAGCAAACGGCGTAAATCCTCATTCTGGTCTATACATGGTGGTCTCATGTGTTTAAGGGTCGGTTTCTATTTGATTGGGCTCAGTTTAATATTTTGGTTACTATACGAGATTCTTTGCACGAATGTAATATTCGAAAAGAGATGGTGCTGGAAACGAGAACAGCATAAATTCATTCAGAAATCTTATGCCCCAAACTTCAAAAGGAGTTGGGGGAATGGGGGAGTCTGTTTCCTGGGGCATGTCTGTCATCTGTGCGTTCGTAACTGTTTAGGCGTAACTAAACAGCCATGTATGCAAGGGTCCTGAATTTATGTGGCTTGGTCATGAACAATGAGCTTACCCGGATTTCTTTCCCGTCAGATTTGCACTTACAGAATTATGTCCCCTTTTCTGAACTTTTTTTTTTCAGCATTTCAACCAGCACGTGCAATGCTGGTTTTGCGTAACGTTAGTAATTCATGTGTCAAATATTTAATTAATAGACGATGGTTTTTTTTATAATTATTTTTTTTTATTTACACAGTTACTTCTATTTATCATAAAATAGAATGACACTTTAGGTACTTAGTGTCACATATAAACTATCCATGTTTAAATCATGATTTGTCTCTTTCCAGTCGGAACTGTTCTTGTATAGATATGTCCCGTTTTGAAGAATAAAATACAAAAAATGAAAAACTTTTTTATCATAATTTTAGAATCAGTATTTTGTTTTTATTTCAAAACATGAAGAGGTTGAGTGTTAGTCAGTTGCTAGAATTTGATGTGCCAGCCATTTTAGTGATTGTTGGGCTCTACTGAATGAATCCTTGTTGTTGTTGTTCGACGGTTCATTTTTTTCAGAATTGAAGTGAACCTATATATATATATATATATATATATATATATATATATATATATATATATATATATATATATATATATATATATATACAAAGGCGAACTTTTAGAGATAGGGGAGATGGGTGTGTGAGTGAGTAGGGGTTGGGGCTGGGGGTCAGAAATTGTGAGGAAGTATACGTGATGAACATTGCCAGAAATTGAAACTGTTACTATGACGTTTGAAACTGAATACACATGTGTACTTGCGATCTGACTCTGTGTTCTGAATAAATGAAATAAGTTTTGTATATGTAATGAAAACCTTCATTTTCTTTGTGGAATCAAATAATGCTCGTTCTCTTTGGCAAATGCTCCCGATAAGCTTGTTAAGTGGAATTGCCTTGAAATACTTTCAAGGAAACCAACACGGTCAAGAATTTTTGCTCCCTTCTGAAAAGGAGTCTACTCTAAGAGGAAAGAGCTAAAGGGCAAATTCTTTCCTTTTAGAACAAAACCCCTTTTCAGAAAGGGACGATGTGTAGAGAAGCAAACAGGAAGCCACAAAATTGCCTCCCTTATAAAAATGGAACAAAAATCTGCCAGGTATCTTTATCTAGTCCCCTTAACTCTTTCACTGCCACAGGTGATAATAAAAGGTTTTTGCAAACAGCATAGCTCATCATGAGCCTTCTTATCTAGATCTACCCGTCTGACATTCAGTCTTGCAACTTTACTTATAAACCACTTTCCAAGCAATAGTTTGAAAAAAAAGCAGGCGTCAAATGTAGTCTGAAATTTGGCACCGAAAGAGTTAAGTGTTCTGAATTGTTTGAAATCCTGTGTATAAGGTCTAATCGTAGAATGCAAAAATATGTCCACGGAGCAATGACGAACGGTCAAGCTCCAGAGCAGCCAGCACCACCATATAGCCTGATCTTGCTCTGTGTAACCAGAGGACTTCTTACGAATCAGTATTTGTTGATAATTATGGGCCAATTATTTCCAAACCTCCATAAACATATATTTTGAGTACTCATTAGAAGCGCCTCGGCGAGGCGCTTCTAATGAGTTCCCACAATATATGCCTTTTTAATGGAGCTACAAGATAAAATTATCCCAGAATTATCACTAAATATTCCTCCTTATCAAGTCCTCTGATGTCATCCTATTATGTTTTTGTTATATTATAAAGTCCCAGTAATTATGGAAGCAGACAGCTAAGGCCCTGATCAGATCGCACTGATGTATATGTTTAACTGCACCTTTGCTGTCTACCTATGTTCAAAGACACTGTGTTGTCTTTATACTAGAGAGAGAGAGGGAGAGAAACAGACAGATTAAACAGCAAGAATAGTAGTTTTAAGGGGCGGGGGACCAAAATTAATGCTTTAGTTTCGAAGCAGCTTATTTCTACAGCTTATCTGGAAGTTAAGACTGAATAAAAGTGAAGGATGTTTGCTAATGAGCACTTTGACTTGAAGGCAATGGCTTTCGTCATAGGCTTTCCTATCTGTTTCTTTATTGGTATCATAAACTATCTTAACGAGAAAGCTGAAAACACTTGATAAGAGTAAAGTTGAAATACAATAGGTGAAATATTAATATGTGTACTTTAAAGGGACTTGATCCACTTAGCAGATTTTCCGCAATTCATACAAGGCAGACAACTGTGGTGACTTCCTGTTTGCTTTTCCGCACAACCAGTCCCTTATGCAAAAGAGATACTCTAAAAAAGAAAGAATTTGCTCCCAAGGCGAGCAAAGTCCTTCTTTTAAAAGAAGACTACTTTTCAGAAGGGACCCAATCAATTCTGAAAGATTTGCCTCCCATAAAAGTGTGTCAATTTTTTAGACCAAGCTATATTAATCTATTAAAGTCGGAAACCCCAAAAAGGATGATTGGCAAACTTTGCAGACCCCGTAGTTTTTTACAGGGTCTATACTTTTTGCATTAAAAACGGGAATTTCAATAAAACAGTAATAAACTAGACACCCTGTTATTGGAAATAGACCGGTCCACAGAGTTGCGGTAGAAGGGTCCACTCGACGTAAATGGCTTAATAAAAATAAAGTCAGACTGTCAACACCCAACTGATATATTATGCTTGCCGGCATATATGAGCTCAGGACGACTGGCCTTTTTTTATTCAAGTTTAACTTGCCCTCCGCCCCCCTCCGCCCCACCCCCTCCACCGCATAGATTCAGATCAGCCAACGTATCAGCACAGTCTTATTCAGTCTAGTATTCTATTCAAATCTATATCGGACCGTTATGGGCTCGACAGGGCTCTTGTCGGGCCGATAAAAGTCCAATACAGATTTAAAGGGAAACACAAGATTGATGAAGAATGCATCTTAGATTTAGGTTCTTGACAAAACACACATTTTATGGCCACAAAGCAGATGTAGAGTAAGAAAGTTACTCAAATGTTCAAAAAAAATTAAAAAAATACCGACAAGGACGCCGCCGTTTTGAATAGTTAATCATCACGAAAACATACCTATGTAATTTGGACCCCTTAAACCCAACTTTTATAAAGTAAAACTGGGGTTACAGGGGTATACATTATTTTTCCTATTTCTGCTCAAAAAGATAAATTGTGGGTACTCGTTAGAACCGCCTTGCCGAGGCGGTTCCAACGAGTACCCACAATCTATGTTTTGAGCAGATGTATGAAAAATATCAGAGTTTTTTTTTATCTGAAAATGTTCAGCTTTTGGAGGTGAACTTTTCTATATATTTGAATAGGCGTGTTTTCCTAATGGATTTTCTGAATATTTAAAATTATTGAATAAAATTTATTTCTTAAAATAGTTCTGAATTTTTTAAATATTGATAACTTTCTTATTTTTCTTCTCATTACGAAAACACGCCTTTTCAAATATACTGAAAATTTTACCACCAAAAACTGTAAATTTTCAAATATAAAATTCCTATATTTTACATATTTCTGATCAAAACATAGATTGTGGGTACTCGTTAGAACCGCTTCGACGAGGCGGTTCTAACGTGTACCCACAATCTATGTTTTTGAGCAGAAATAAGAAAAATAATGTATACCCCTGTAAACCCCAGTTTTACTATGTAAAAGTGGGGTTTAAGGGGGTCAATATTATATAGGCATGTTTTCGTGATGGATTTTGATCACATGTGCCTCAGAATACATGCACATGTTCATCGTTAATTTCAGATAAATCCTTTGTAAATATTGCTTTTCCCTTTGACTAGAATGCTAGCTGGCATCAGTCTTTGCTAGTCAAGTATCTTCAGAAGAGCAGCATATGAAGACTGATCTGCGACTTCAATGGCCGCTCATATCGAAGATACAGTTTCTCTATTTGTGGCTTATATGTTTTGGGTTTTTTTTACAGAATTGTCTAAATCCGAGTTGATGCAGGAGAATGTAAAACTCCAAGAACAGACTCGTGAGCTACGGCGGAAGTGTGCGGTCATTCGGGATTTAATAGATGTTTTACAGAAGCGCTATGAATCATCCAAAAGACTTGGCGTTTTTCGAAGATACCTGATGCTTAAAACAATGATCAAAATTGTTATACATGATGATCTCGTGTAGAAATATCTACCCAGTGCTTATTGTATATTATAAAATTTTAGTTTACAAACGCTGTCGTTATTATTATTATTATTATTATTATTATTATTATTATTATTTTCTTGTTTATTAACTCTTGTCCTGCTGAACCTGGATAAACCCTGCTTTCGCAAACAGTGTAGATCCAAATCAGTTGGCGTCTGAAGAAACCAATTAATTTGGATCTGCACTTTTTGTCATTCATTATGTGAATTTATATCAGCAACATGGATCCAGTAGTCTGATTGGCTGAAAATTGGAAGTAGGAATGGCATCTTAATTTATTCAGCATGACAAGGGTTAATTGTTAAAGAAGATTGGCAGGAGGTGCCACAAACACAGAACATAGTTTACCAATGACGCTAACAAGTAAATAAAATACGTAACAAAAATAACCAAAGCAAAGCAAAGCAACCAGCCCTGTCTTCCCCAACAATGCGAAACAGGACCCAACAAATACAACATGATATTAATCAGGACAAAACACTAACAAGGTCTCGCAGTTAGCAGCCAAAAAGTACCGTGAAGAACGAACAACACAAAAAACACCACCGCCTTAAAACTTAAATCAAACAGCGTTCAAGATAAACAAGGCATCTCAGGCGATACATATCACTTCGCACAGGACTATTTGGTGTGGCCAAACACTGTACTGGGGAATGTCATGACATATAATAGTTATATGAACTAAGAAAAAAAAAAGCCTGCGGCTTTAATGTAAAGGTCATATATGACCTTGATGTTAAGGTACAATATTGTAAACATTCAGATTTTCAGGTTGGGAGAGATCAGATCACACATGATAGAAAATAGTTGTTATGTCATCCCTGACCTTGAACCCAGGAGCCTGAAAGCCGAACTTACTCGAGATATTATCATATCCACAATTGTGCGAAGACATATCAAAATCCATTGATAAATGCACGGGCTAGAACGATGCCAAAGTTGTTTTTATTTTTATCTTCTAAAAATAGCCAGAGTTACCTTGACCTTAAACACAATGCATTGAAAGTTGAACTTTCGAGATATTATAATAACCAACAATTGTGTGAAGATGTATTTAAATCCATTGATAAATACAGGGGCTAGAATGATGACAAAGTTTTTTTTTCTAAAACTAGCCACAGTTACCTTGACCTTGAGCCAAGCAATCTGAAAGTTGACCTTTCTCGAGATATTATCGTACCCAATATTTGTATGAAGTTATATTAAAATCCACTGATATATGTAAGTGTAGGCACAAGAGCGGTGACAATGTTTTTTTTTCTAAAAAAATAGCCACAGTAACCTTGACCTTGAGCACAGCAACCTGAAAGTCGAACTTGCTCGAGATATTATATTACCCAACAATTGTGCGAAAACTTTATTAGAATCTATTGATAAATGCAAGTGTATAGAGATGACAAAGTCTTCAAAAAAAAATAGCTATAGTGACCTTGACCTTGACCTAGCGACCTGAAAGTCGGTCTTGCTCAAGATATTATAATACTCAACATTTGTGTGATATCATATATTAAAATCTATAGGTATAAGTAGGCATCATAGCGTTTTTCTAAAAAATAGCCACAATGACTTTGACCTTAATCCTAGGACTTTGAAAGTCGAATTTGCTCGAGATAATATCATACCAAACATTTATATAAAGTAACTTTAAATTCCATCAGTAAATGTAGGCGCTAGAGCAAAAGTTGTTTTTTTTTTTTTTTTTCTAAAAATAGCCACAGTGACCTTGAACTTGAGCCCAGCACCCTGAAAGTTGTTCTTGCTCAAGATATTATTATACCTAACATTTGTATGGTTATATTAAAATCCATTGAAAACTTTGGTCTTTAGAGCGATGACAAAGTTTTTTTTTCTAAAAACAGCCACAGTTTCTTTTACCTTTAGCCAAGCACCCTGAAAGTCAAACTTGCTCGAGATATTATCATACCCAACATTTATATGAAGTTATATTAAAACCCATCAATAAATGTAGGCGCTAGAGCGATGACAAAGTTTTTTTGTTTTTTGTTTTCTTAAAAAATAGCAACCTGAAAGTCAAACTTGCTCGAGATACTATTCATACCTAATATTTGTATGAAGTTGCATTAAAACCCATTAATAAATGTACATGTAGGCACTAGAGTGATGACATTTTTTTTTCTAAAAATAGCCACAGTGACCTTGACCTTGAGCCCAAGACCCTGAAAGTCGAATTTGCTCGAGATATCATCATATATATCATTTGTTTGAAATTATATTAAAATCCCTTCATAAATGTAGCTCTAGAGCGATGCTAAAAGGTGAACATACGTATGTATATAAACGTGCATTAAAACGTGCATGTTTCTACAGAGGACCAGTTTATAATTATCTACTTCTAAGTATGCATACACTTATTAAATCGAGTTATTACTATTGTTAAGAAGGAAATTTATCATTAAATTGACAAGCAGAAATATAGATTGTCCGTTGCACATACATTTAAGTTAAGCCAAGAGAGTACATGAACCATTTCTTGAATTCAAGAAAGAAAACCCGTCTGTCCTTCCTGAAATTAATTCTAGCGTTTTATTCTCGGTATCTGAAATGTAACATTAACAATTTTAATTACTATTTATCTGAAGGAACACAGAAATTGAATAACGCTACTGCGATAATAATCGATGAAAAGTGAAAAGAGATGTTTAGAAATTATCGCATCACTTTCTTAAATGACATGTTTTGTTTTTTTGCTGTTTTTTTGTTGTTGTTTTTTTGTTTTGTTTTTTTGTTTTTTGTTTTTGTTTTTTTTTTCTTCTTTTTTTTTTTTTTTTTTTTTTTTTTGTTTGTTTTTTTTTTTTGTTTTGTTTTTTTTTTTTGTTTTTTTTGTGTGTTTTTTTTTTTTTTGTTTTGTTTTTTGTTGTTTTTTTATTTTTTTTTTTTTTTTTTTGTTTTTTTTTTGTTTTGTTTTTTTTTTACTTTTAATTTTTATTTGTCATGAAAATATTTTGATACATTTTAGCATTTTCTGAAAAAAAAATGATAAGTGAAAGGTTCGCTACATAACACTCAGTTTTCTTTTGCCAAAGCGATCTCGAAGCAGAACACTTATCTTGTTAGGAACATTAACAGACGAGCCGTCATAAGTAATAGTATCTCCATAACATTACATGATAGGTCATTTTCAATAATATATACTTTTTTGGATAGACAGTTCAAAGTATATAAACTGAGCATGGGCAATCAGGTGTATCAACGTATCATTGTAGACGTTTACTCCAACTACAATTGCTAGACAAAATTAAAATATTGTATCGTAAAAATGTATGGTTTGCTAAAATACGACTCATTCTTAATTGCTATATATAGTGTTTTCATATAAAGCAATGCCCAGACATTTCACTCACAAAACAATCAGTGCATATCTTAACGGTCAAATTATAGTGGTTTTTTAACAAAAACTCGCCACCTTTGGACCTCACTACTGCCCACTAAGCTTTCTCATCAAGAACAATACTATTCAATAAAGTCCCAGGGAAATTCTTCCGATAACGCAAGAAAACAAATATTCAGGGATATTTTAGATTATCCCGATTTGCCTACTGACCTGACGCAGTGGTTAATCCTTAGTGACTCGAACAACCCATGTCTAGAACAAATTTCCATTATCCCAAAGATGTTGGAGCCATTGTATATAGGTCATGTTAACCGTCATATCATGATACAAATATACTCTTGAAATGATGGCCGATGTCTGACCTACTGTCTTTAGCAGAAGTTTGTGTCAAGGAAAAACAAAAGCGTGCTTTATTGAGGAGCCCCAGTTTTTCACTTCCAGGCCCAAGCCCGGACATGAAATCTTGGCTAAGAAGTTATGGAATGCAAGCAAACGCTCCAAGGTATATATATATATATATATATATATATATATATATATATATATATATATATATATATATATATATATATATATATATATATATATATATATGTAAAATGTGGATTTATTCAGATGTGGGAAATATTTACACAAGATGTTATGACACACGAACAGACAGTTAGCTGCGTGATTAAAATATGTCACTTGTTCAATTGTATAGAAACTATCATTTATACATATGTTTAAAAGCAGGGAGCCAGGGTTAATCCCTGCAGCATCCACTTTATGATGTTTGAAATAAGATACATTATCAATCAACTAAGTAACAACTGTTCTAATATGTGCAAACAGCCTGCATCATACCAATGCAATGTTTGACAAGGGGTTCAGAAAGGCCAATATTTTACGGTATTGACCGGGAAATTATTTTACGGTATTTTTATTTCCTTTGGGATCATTGTTTATTTTACTACACTGCAGCTTGTGTTGGTGCCGTGTGGCGGCCGTAGAATGTCTCCTCGTACTTCAGCATAGAACAGATTGTATTTTCATTTCCTGTCGGATCACTGGACCTATTGTGGTGTCTTTGAAAATATAGGTCTGCTCATGTATACGCTAGAGGACGTAAGCAGTGTTGCAAACTTCATTACTGCTTATGAAGAGTCTCGATAAAACAGAGACTCCCATTTTCTAATCTGTAATATGATCTCTGTTTCCGAAGGCAATCTTTTCAACGTTTATTTTACTACACTGCAGCTGGTGTTTGTGCCATGTGGCGGTCGTAGAACGTCTCTCCTTACTTCAGCAAAGAGCAGATTATATTTCATTTTTTCGGATCATTGGACCTATTGCGGTATATTTGAGAAAAAAAATGACAATTTTATTATCCAAGAAAGGTTTAATAAATTGATATATGGTATTAAAACAATAATAAAATGTGGCACCTGACAGCCTGTAAAATTTCAGTTAGTCTTTCGTTCTTAGAATGGATCAAAAATGAAATGTTTTCTATTTGTTTGTTTTTTGTTGTTGTTGTTGTTATTTTTTTTTTTTTTTTTTTTTTTTTTTTTTTTTTTTTTTGTTGTTGTTGTTTTTTATCGTATTTCTGAATTAATGTTAGCAACATTAATTCAGAGATACGATAAAATCATTTCATTTTTTATCCAATTCATAAACGAGAGATTTACTGAAATTTTACAGGCTGTCAGATGCCACATTTTATTATCGTATTAATACCATATATCAATTTATTTAACTTTTCTTGGATAAAAAAATGTCTACTTTTGAGGAATATGGAGCCTTTAACTGCATGGTGAAGCAAGCAACAAGGTTTTATTGACTGTCAACACTTTAAAAGCAGGAAACGAAAAGTTGATTAATAAAAATGTCATGAAATGGATGCTTTCACATTGCCCCTGTTACAGGTCCTCGGCCAGTCGTATTGGCCTTCGGATGGCTGTATTGGCGCTTGGCTTCGCCTCGGGCCAATACAGCAATTATCAGGCCAATACGACTGCCATCGGACCTGTAACAGGCCAATATGAAAACATCCATTTTATAACATAATATTATTTACCAGTCTTGGTGCACTGTTTACGATCGGACGCAGTTATTTATTAGATCCACTACATCTGTATAAAAACCACTAGCCGCCGGTTTCTGGTGGGAGATAGTTGAAAGCCTTCGATAGGTCTATCAGTATGGCAGATACATCGTCGTGCCTTTCCAAGGCACTCACCCACTTCTGTTGATTGACAACTGGAACTCTTTTGAAAAGCTCACAGATATCAGTTAAATACATTTTCATAGTTCTTGCTAAATTGTTCTTCAAGAGTGCCTTTAAATACGTTTGATGCGATTTGTAAAACGCAAACAGGCCTGTAAGTTTGTAGATCAAAAGGGCTTTTTTTCTGTACATTGCAGTGGCCCTTGCATATATATCTACAGTACTGAGTACTTGAATTTGTAAGTGGACAACTAATACCAATCATCCACATATTATAGCGCTTAATAAGATGCTTTTTTTTTCAATCAAAAAATATTGATATTTTCTTATTTCTTATTTTCTTATTTCGCCACGAAATAAGCTCAACATGTTAGCAATATGTTCAGCTACCAAAGTGTCAATGGCGCAAGCATTGTCAGCCTAGAAGATTCTGAGAAAAATGGGAATTTCTGAAAAATGACTTTTTACCCCAAAATGATGTCTTTTCAGAATATCTGAAATTTTCTATTTTAGTCAAAACAATGATTTACCCCAAACTCAATCTTGCAGATTTCACTTTCTTAGGGATAAAAGACATACATGTACAGATATGGCCAGAAAAAGTGTTCAGCCCTTTAAGAGGCTAAAATTGCCTCGATGATTCCCCATAGACTGTGAATAATCTATAAAGGGTACCTGTAGGAAAATGTGTGTTTCTTGAGTGAAATTACAGCTTTATGTATGATTTATTCACAGTTTGCAGTCAGGGCATTACTTAATATGTTCAAATGTCAATTTTGCATTTTTGGTTAAAAAGTAGCATATTTTACGAATTTTAAAATGAAAATTTTCATTTCAAAATTTGTTGTTGGAAACGCTCCTTTTTAGGTTCCACTTTAAGAAATAATCAACAATATTTCAATATCTTCTGTGGTTTTGTCCATAGACTCGGTCGAAGTTTGCATAT
This sequence comes from Anodontia alba, assembly GCA_964016985.1. Classification (NCBI taxonomy): domain Eukaryota; kingdom Metazoa; phylum Mollusca; class Bivalvia; order Lucinida; family Lucinidae; genus Anodontia; species Anodontia alba. The sequence continues at coordinate 44,447,681 of OZ024822.1, forward strand.
ATGGAAAATTGCACTAAGTGACCCTTAATATATATATATATATATATATATATATATATATATATATATATATATATATATACTGACCTGGCGTGGCGTGGCCTGGCTTGCCGCGGGGTAACAGGTCATTTAACCTATCTGGACCAGGCCAGACCAGACCATGACAGGCTAGAAAACAGAAGTTTGCCTCATGCAGACTATTACTCTCTCGGTGACTCACACTCTTCTGTCTGAATTGCACGTTCTTTGGATTTTTATTTATTGCCCACCATTTGCGCCTAGGGGACCAGTTATTTTACTTCCAGTTATTGGAAATTTAATGGAATCGTTTGTTTTTTTAATTAAGACTACAATAAAATCTTTTTTTGCGAAATTTTACATCAGCTAGTGTAGCTTAACGCCGATTTTAACTTTGAATAGAATTTTAGCTAGCTTGGTAAAAATTTAAACAGACGACATTTTGAAATATTTTCTTATTTTTCCCAGAAAACAGGCTTTAATGTTTCATGCAAATTGTCTCCTAAAGAGACAATTTACGAGAAATGTCAAAGCCTAGTTTCTAAGAAAAATAAGAAAAAAAATATCATCAATTCTGTTTAAAAGGTTAACTCATTCCTGCCCAATGAACTTTTCAACTAATTTATTTGGACATGCCCGTCTGCTGTAGTTTAAGTGATGCTTGGTTTGGTTCCTTTTAATCTTATATATATGTTGAGAGTAAATCATTAACAGTGCAAATAATTTGTTTACCTGAGGCCTTTCGGCTTTCGCCTTCTTCAGAGGTTTTCTATTTTAAACAAAAGACATAAAAATGTAAAATTTACGAATAAAAGATTGTGCCCTTTTCGGGCCCATGTTATCTAGCCCGCTGCGACTTAATAACTGAGTGTGTTTAGATATATGTGAAATGTAAACAATACGCGTAAACACAACGTGCAAAAAGTAGAAAGTTTATCTTCAAAACGTATAAAGCTTATCTTTACTATCAACACCACTGTGTCCATATACGCAATGTTTACGATGCACATAAACTGAGCAGCACGTATTTCTTGACACTAAATCAAGTCTTGTGGGCGATACAATATCTGTTGATCTGTATACAAAACCGACAGATACACACCAGTATCTCCTACCCACAAGTTGCCACCCGAAACACTGCTGCAAAAATATTCCTTACAGCCTTGCACTTCGCCTCAGACGTATCTGCTCTGATTCGGACACCTTTGAATCAAGAGCAAGAGAACTGACTGACCACCTCTGCAAACGGGGTTATCAGAAACAGGAAATTTCACTTGCCATTGAGAGAGCACGGCAACAAAAGAGAGAAGACTTACTTTCTTACAGGCTTAAATCCGAGTCAAACGTTCTCCCCTTCGTGTTGACATATCACCCAGACTTGCCAAAAGTAAGGGAAATAGTTAACAAACATTGGCCCATCATTGAGTCCTCCAGCACTTTGAGCGAGATCTTTACAGAAAGACCGACCATGGCCTACAGAAGACCCAAGAGTCTGCGGGATCTTCTTGTACGTGCCAAGCTCAAACCAGACATGCGTGATGATGAACCACTTGGGGAGACACGACCGTGCGGCAAAGCAAGATGCAAAACCTGCAAAATGATAACCCCCACGCAGATCGCGAAGTCAGCGTCTGGGGCAATAATCAAGCTTAGGTGCAACACCAGTTGTAAGACAACCAATGTTGTCTACCTTATTACATGCACCAAGTGTGGAAAGCAATATGTTGGTGAAACCGGTGATCATATGAACCAACGGATGAACGGCCACCGAGATGATTGGAAACACAAGCGGTTCGAGAGGTCTCCTGTCGCAGAACATTTCTGTTCACCGGAGCATGATTTCCTCGACCACGCCACCCTTTGTTGCTTAGACCATAACCCGGAGTGGACGGATCGAACCAGGAAAGCAAGAGAGAGCTATTGGATCCGACGTCTGAACACTCTACGGCCATATGGGATCAACAAGGGCGACCAGTAGAGGGAATCATCGTTCCTAAGTCAGGGCATGCGACAGTTTATGTGGTACGTTTTGTTCATATGATTTTACGCAAGTTGGACCCATTTGCCTTATGTATTGGTGTAAAACACTCAGTTTGGTGTATATCCCTTTTGGTGTAGGGTTTATGTGCATCGTATACATTGCATATATGGACACAGTGGTGTTGATAGTAAAGATAAGCTTTATACGTTTTGAAGATAAACTTTCTACTTTTTGCACGTTGTGTTTACGCGTATTGTTTACATTTCACATATATCTAAACACGCTCAGTTATTAAAACCTCTGAAGAAGGCGAAAGCCGAAAGGCCTCAGGTAAACAAATTATTTGCACTGTTAATGATTAACTCTCAACATATAGTTTAACGCCTATCATTTCAGCATCCTTTCTGGATCCAGTGCTACCAAAAAGATTTTTTGTTAGATGTTATGCTCCTTTTCCCAACCTATATATATATATATAGTATTTAATCCTGCAAAGTTGTAGCAGACGACATTCTCAAACGTTTTTAAGATTATTTCCCTAGAAACTAAGGTTTAATATTTCATTTGAATCGTCTGCCTATCAGCCGATTCTAATGAAGTGTCAAGCCTTATTTTCTCAAAAAAAAAAAAAAAGAAAATGCCGTCTGCTGTTGTTGTGACTGGCGTTTCTAAGGTTAATGCAAACAATGTAGACCTTGATTTGCGTCGTCTGATCTGGGTCTGGCTTGTTTGCCAATGTCTTATTTTGGTGACGTTAGGCATTCATAGGGTTCAACATATTTCTTGCTCTTCCCAGAAAAAAAAAGAAAAGAAGAAACAGCAGATTGACATTACTTGTTGATCGCGTGCTTTGGACTGTTTCATATGAACTAACAATACTTGAGTTCTGTGAAAACTAAGAAATGTGTAACGTATTTTATCGTCTGCGGAACTCGCCTTCAGTATGCGACTAGGTGAATTATTGTCCATATACTGCGTATGGGTTTGCGTGAACTGTATCCAAAGAAAGTACTTCCTTTTCCTATATCCCTGACAAGCATACGCATCTTGAGTTCTGCTCACTGGTTTTACTGAAAATATATGATTATTGCAGACAAAATATTAGATACGAATACATCTTTATGCAGTGAATGGCGTAGGTGCTAAAAGGTTGTGCGACACAGGCTGGTCAAGACATTCTGTAGTTGAGCCCAACGTAAGAAAACGTACCTTCTATAATGTGCGACCAATAAAGGTTCAAATCTACCTGCGTATCCGCTCAGTCTGATCTGAGTCATCGTTGTCCGCATGAAGAAACTTTGCATCCTTGGGTATCTAAAAGGCGCCAAGTGAAGATTCAGATCAGACTGCGCGAATGCGCAGTCTGACCTGAATCCTCGCTGGGCGCACATGTAAGACGGTACATTTCCTGACGTTACGGCTCATTTAAGGCTGTTTTCGTGTCGATGATGGTTTGGAGTGTTCTTTTGCAAGACATTTATTTAATATGCAACGTGAAAAGGACCATTATGTCATATACGAATTATTAAAGGCTCCCTATCCCTCAAAAATAGACATTTTTTATCCAAGAAAGATTTCATAAACTGATATATAGTATCAATACGATCATAAAATGTGGGATCTGACAGCCTGTAAAATTTCAGTTAGTCTCTCGTTTTTGAAATGAATCAAAAATGAAATGATTTTTTATCATATCTCTGAATTAATGTTGGCAACATTAATTCAGAGGTATGATAAAAAATCATTTCATTTCAAATACGAGAGACTGACTGAAATTTTACAGGCTGTCAGGTGTCACATTTTATGATTGCATTAATACCATGTATCAATTTATTAAATCTTTCTTGGACAATAAAATGTCTATTTTTGAGGGATATGGAGCCTTTAAGGCACATATCGGTCTGCGCGCGCGCGTGATAATGCCACTGCTGTCCATAATAATAACAGTAATAATAAATAAATAAATAAATAATAATGATAATAACAATAATAATTTTTATTTCAAGAGGATTACATATTTAGTACAAGATACTAAACTACATACGTCCTCCGTAAAACATATAAAAAGCGACATTATCTATACTACTAAAAAAACGAATTAGCCTCAAAAACTAGAAAACGGTAAAAACCTGCTACTTAATTCAATCATATTTTATTGCCAAATAATCATATAGCAAGTGGGTTGGACCACAAGCTCTCACAACATTAGATAAGGTCCTCCCCAAAACAAAATATAACATACAAAGTTTATGGCATTTAGTAAATCTTATTATGTAGACACTAGAATTCCTGCTACTGTTGGTTGGTTTAAATCAATAACGATATTGTTCTTATTGATAAATTTTATATTTACTTTCCGGAATTTTATTCATTTTCCAGTCTTTTTGGGGAAATAGACAATACTTTATTCAAATTCTCCCAAAGTACCACCTATAAATAGATAACGTGCACATTGCCTCATCTAATCATAGACGCGTGGGTATTTATTTATATGACTGAACGTTCAATATTCCCCGTGTGGCGTAACAGCCAATTTATACATTGCATCTATGCTTCTGAAAACGACAAAGGTGTGAACCGACTGAAAGAACAAAGTATATGAGCATATTCCACAATGTCATCTTCTGCCTCCTGAACGCGGGCAATGAGATCTTCGTTGCCTGCAGTTGTGATAGGAACTTTATACATATGTTGCTTCATGCTATGTCCGGCAGTCGAATATAAATTTCAGTCTAAGACACATTTTGAATATACATTTTGAATATGACGTGTTACCTGTTTTAGCCGCAAGCAGAAAACGTACCTTCGAAAAAGTGTGCCCGGCGAACATTCAGCTCATTTGCGCAATCTGATCAGAATCCTCTCCAGACGCATTTTGGATGGCCAAGGATGTAAGTTTTCTTCATGCAGACAACGAAGAATCTGATCAGACTGCGCAGAAGGAAATGTAATTCAAATTATAAATGGGATGCTACCAAACTTTCATCAAGCTACCAAACTTCCATCAACGTTTCTTTGGCATAAGCACGTATGTCTTGAGTTATATTCCCTAAGGTCAACCGGCTAGTGTAAATCCGTATTTTGGATAGGATACTAGAATATAGTACCAGTATTTGTATTATTACATTTAGAATAAATGTTCGGACATCATAAGTACTTACCACATTTGCACAAGAAGTTGAAAAAGCCCAATTTACCATCTGTGTACATGTCTAAAACTTGTGAATGAGTGGCAAACAATGGGGAACCTGATCAGATGCCGCGCTCTGTGGCGTCTGATCTTGTTCTACACTGTTTGCTCAGGCTAGTCTGTCCGAATACCTACGATAAATAGGTATACAATAATACAATATTTGCCATGTTGCCACTACGGAACAGCTTCTTCCAGCTACATGAAGACGCCTCCTGTTGATAGATCCTACTCGTAGTGAAATCGAGTTGTTTCCCTAGTCAGTGTAACTGTCAGTACAATGGTAAAATAATCACTGCATAAACCAAGAAGGTTTTTAGTTTGTTTGTTTTTTGGTTGTTTTTTTTTTTTTGATTTTTTTTTTTTTTTTTTTTTTTTTTTTTTTTTTTTTTTTTTTTCCAAGGTGGCTGCAATGACTCATTTTAGACTTCGTACAGACGACTTACATTTTCTTCAAAAGTCCAATAGCCTTTGGATTTTAGTCAAATTAAAGGGCATAGGCCGCAGAGTTAGGTGTCGTCTATGGAAAGAAGATCCTCCCTCCATCCAGAGTTTCACTGTTCCAAATACACAGGACCCTTTTTATAAGACAGTTCATTTATAAGACGGTTACGGATATAAGACAGTTTAAAGATGTCATAAAAATTGATGTATCCAAAAATATATGTATAGATTATATAGAAGAATGACTGTTTATGGTCATATATATACAAGTTAGGTGTTTATGCTCCTTTCAACATTATTTAAGTCATATCGATGTAAGGATGATAATGAAAGGCTCTGTGCTAAGAAGAGCCGTACAGTCATGAGCTGAATTCCGTCTCTAGAGGGATTCGAACCCGGGACCTCGTGATCCGAAGTCGGAATTGCTACTATCTATATAATCTACACATTTTTATTTGGATGCACACGGTTGTTAATCTAATACGGTTTTTGCTTTGGACATCAGCAATAGTGTTATAAAGAGAGTGTGATGTACTGATCAGTGATCATGGATTTTTGCCGAGATACGAGTTTTGTAAAACCCTCTGATAAAATTACAAAGTGGTTAATGTTATAATCGCCGCATTTGTATCCTCAGCAAAGTTTATAAAATGCAGCGCACTCGTCAACGCATTTTGTTAGCCCTGTAACGTATTTCGTTAACCCGATAACGTATTTTTTTTAACCCGATAACCTATTTCGGCAACCCGGTAACGTATTTTGTTAACCCGGTGACGTATTTTTGTTAACCAGGTAACGTATTTTGTTAACCCGGTTTCGTATTATGTTAACCCGGTAACGTATTTTGTTTACCCGGTAACGTATTTTGTTAACCCCGTAACGTATTTTGTTAACCCGGTAACTTATTTTATTAACCAGGGAACGTATTTTGTTAGCCCGGTTATCCATTTTGTAAACCCGATAACTTATTTTGTTTACCCGGTAACTTATTTTCTTAACCAGGTAACGTATTTTGTTAACCCAGTAACTTATATTGTTAACCCGGTAACGTATTTTGTTAATCGGTAACGTATTTTGTTAAACCGGTAACTTATTTTGTTAAACCGGTAACGTATTTTGTTGACCAGGTAACTTATTTTGTTAACCCAGTTACGTATTTTGTTAAGCCGATAACGTAGTTTGTTGACGGGTTACAAACAAACTAGGTTAAGAAAATGCGGTGTTTCAATGCTCTTGCAGCTCTACAGTCTCAGTAAAATTTCAATGACTCGAACACCGATGGCTCATTTGTCGTGGCAGACTGGAATTTGTTTTTGAGTACCTAGGAAATTCATCCGATAGCTCAAAAGACAAATATCTAGAGATAGTTTAGGATTTTTTTTATTGTTTTATCATGAAAATATATGCTGTGTGTACTGATACGAATCGGCTCATCAAGGTTACTCTTATTGTTACATTCAGCATGCCATTATTTTATAGAAGATGGAAAAGATATCGCTGAATTTTCCCGATCTACCTCCTGACCTGGCGCTACGATTAACCCACAATGACTCGAACTACCAATGTTTAGAACAAATTTCTATGGTCCTAATGAAGTTCGAGCCATTGAAGTACGAGTGTATATAAAACGTCAATATTACTCCCATTTAACAAAGGTATAGATGACTTACAAGACAATCTACTAGAAACTTAGTTTAGAAGCTGTCCAGGAAGAGCCACAATAAAAGAACGAAGTCAACCAATGACATCAACAAACCACGATAGATAGCACACATGCTACAAACCAAAGGAAAACAAAGCAACCGGTTCCCCAGCGAGGTGATGACAATGCCAGACCGGATCCAACAAAATCAATAATAAGACAACAAACAAAAACAAAACGAAATAAATCCCACAGCGATCATCCACAGCGAGCAATCACAAAGCTACATAAAGAACAAACAACGCGAGAACTACCGCCTTAGAACGGTCTGTAGTAGAAAATAATATGATCGTGTTAAATCGATTTTACTGTACCAGATCTCCATCCTAGTTTCAAACGTTATAAAATATAAAATGAACCACCGCATGACAAAACCAACAAAAAGGCATGTGCGCCCAACGAAGACTCAGATCAGCCAGGGCATCCGCCCAGTTTGATCAGAGTCGCTGCTATCCGCATGAGGTATCCTTGGTGCCTTAGCTACATGTACCCATTTAGCGCTCAGCGAAGACTCTGACCAGATTGGGCGGATCCCCAGGTTGATCTGTCTTCGCTGGGCGCACATGCCATTTTGTTGGTTTTGTCATGCGCTGGCTCAAATGATAGAGGCACCATAACTGAATCAGTAAAACACAAAAAAAATGGTAGATCAAATAAGATCCGTGTGGCGAAACAAGGATGAGGGTTGGTGGCAAATACCGCGGACATTGACAGAAAACTACGAGTAAAGCATAAACGATGAATGCTCAAACAATATCTTACCAAAAGAGATTATCATAAATAATGAGCGGTATACATCCTCTGAGGATATTGCATCACAATAAACGGATATTTTTCTTCTATTTCTGAAACCTTTGGCAGTAATAACTGTAACAGTGAAAGTTTAGAGGCCGATATAACTGAAGTAGTGAACTTCGTAATAAAGTAATAAAGTGTCAAATGATATATATTTCAAAATTCCAAATATTACCCCGGAATAAGTATCAACATCCATTATGGCGTTAGATTCCGGAAAATTAGACGGCATTGGACCTAGGATAATAAAATCTGTACTAATTTATTGTCAACAAGTATCGCAGTTCTCATAAATATAAGCATCGTCACAGAGTTATTCTCGAATCAGCTTTAACTCGCAAAAGTATTCCCTATCTATAAAAGTGGCAGTTAATTTGATCTTTGTAATTATAAGCCCATATCAATATTTACCAACTATTTCTAAAATATTTGAAAAACGTCTTAAAAACCATCTGATGGCATACTTAGATAAATCACTACGAAAACACGCCTATTCAAATATACTGAAAATTTCACCACCAAAAAAAAATAAAAAAAAATTCAGATAAAAAAATCTAATATTATTCATATTTCTGCTCAAAACATAGATTGTTGGTACTCGTTAGAACCGCCTCGGCGAGGCGGTTCTAATGTGAGTACCCACAATCTATGTTTTTGAGCAAAATAAGAAAAATAATGTATACCCCTGTAAACCCCAGTTTTACTATATAAAAGTGGGGTTTAAGGGGGTCAAAATTATATAGGCGTGTTTTCGTGATGTACAGTCCAATTGGGGTTTCGCCAAAAACATAGTTGTCAAACTGCACTTATAACATTGATTCATCAATAGATATCAAGTATTGATAAAGGTCATATAGTCGAATCAATATTTATTGATTTCAGAAAGGTATTTGACTAAGTCAACCATAAAATTCTAATAAAAAAAAACAACTCTCAGCCTATAACGTAAGCAACTCATCTCTTCAGTAGTTTATTTCATGCCTTGAATCGCGTAAGCAAGCAACAGAATCGGATAGAGGAATGTCCCCCTTCTCATCTATTCGATCTGGCGTCCCACAAGGTCTAATATTAGGACCGGTGTTATTTTTATTATGTATAAATGACGTGTCCTAGTTCTTAAAACACTCTTATTCTGGGCCCAGTTGTTAAAAACTAACGACGTCGTTAGTTAACGTATCGTTCAAATTTTTGATCATTAAATATGGCATATATGCTAATATTTTTGCTGAAAAAAAATGTGAGTAGCTTTTGCATTTGCAAAAGCTACTCACATTTTTTTTTCAGCAAAAATACCTGTGAATTGACTATTGTATCTACTAGAATAGTTAACATTTTGGCCACTAATGAGCTCGTTAAGCTAACGATGCTTTGAATAACTGGGCCCAGATTAATTAGCTGACGATGCAATTCATACAAGTAGCCCTAGTATAGGTGCGATGAATGAAGAAAATCAGCTCACTTTTAAGAATCATATGTTGGAGTAAACGTAATAAATTGCCAATCAACCTTGACAAAACTACATATACGCTGCCTGGAATAAATAACACATGACCTTGCTTTAAATAAAAATAACCATAAAAAGGCTCGAAACAGAAACTTTTGGGACTAGTTATTGATTACCATTTTTCTTGGAATCCATAAAAAGACCATTATCGATGTTATCTACTAAAATTTCGCTTATTATTATTAAATCCATTGACATTCGTCCAGAAACGAAAATACGGACGGACATATGACAGACGGACGGACGTGCTAACGAATGGGTACAATGTGGTTATCCAGAGTAATTTTGACACTTATGTAACTAATTTATAGCCAAAGTTTTGGACACACAATTCAAGATTTTTATGTGTCTATGGAATAAATTCCATTTAAATACAATGAAACTTCCCAGCAAGTATAGCCACCTCCTTTGTGTGTATGGGCAAACGGATGGACACACGGACGGACACACGGATGACTATCCTGAAATCATAATACTTCGCCACTATTGTGTTGCGGGGTATAAAAACCAACGGCGGACCCGAACAAAGGAAGTTGTCTAGAGTCGTAATCACTACGAAAACATACCTATATAATTTTGACCCCCTTAAACCCCACTTTTATATAGTAAAACTGGGGTTTACAGGGGTATACATTAGTTTTCATATTTCTGCTCAAAACATAGATTGTTGGTACTCGTTAGAACCGCCTCGTCGAGGCGATTCTAACGAGTACCCACAGTCTATGTTTTGAGCAGAAATATGAAAAATATCAGAATTTTTATCTGAAAATGTCCATTTTTTTTTTTTTTTTTTTGGTGGTAAAATTTTCAGTATATTTGAATAGGAGTGTTTTCGTAATGTGAAACCAAGACGATAAAGCATCCTGTCAAAGTTTTTTATATGTACTTATGTTCTTCCGGCTTGGGCATGTAGAATGAGGATATGACTGACTGTTGATGGTATATAGGAGCTACCACGTCAGAAAAAAGTACCGTCGGATATTTGCGACCAGAGAAGATTCAGATCAGCCTGCGCTTTCGCACAGTCTGATCAGAATCTTCATTGGTCTCATTTGGGATAGCCAAAAATGCAGATTCTTCATGCGGACAGTGAAGACTCTGATCAGATGGCACCGATGCGATGTCTCTGTTGGACGCACATGTCTAAAGGTACCTTTTTCCGCATTGCGGCTTGTGTCCTGAATACTTACATGGGCCGAACCATGTGAAAACGTGTATTCGGGCACGCGGACAACGACGGCTCTGATCAGTCTGCGTATCCGCACAGTCTAATAATGGTCTTTACTGTCCGAAAACAGAATCATTGGATACTACAAAAGGTTTCAATGCGAAGCAAATGCCCGGATGAGACTTTGCTCATGTGCAGGGTGATGTGAATCCGTACATTATGCGCATGCTCGAAGGCACTTTTTCAATTGACGCGGCCCACATCATATCGCCAACAAAAACTAAATTAAAAGTTTCATTTTAGACAGTTTTTAACATCTACTACTATATTTGCATTAAATTTTCGGACACCTTCAACATTTATTTGCATGTAGGTAACATGCATGTAACATAATAGGCTGGCATGCTTTTGGGTGTCAGTCTTCGGATTGCTGATCAGTGCATCTTTAGGTTGGATTATAGCCCGCCCAGGTTATTGCTTTCATATTGATCATTGCTCTCTTAAAAATTAATCTGGATCTTCCATTATGCTGTTTTGTATGGTTCCTTGTGGCTATGACTGACCAACATTATCGTTCGGCTTTTTTTGAGTGTATTTGAAGCTTAACCGTGACAGCGTTTGAAATATTGAATCTGCTAATTATATTTGCATATATTATTTGTGACGTTGGTGTTGGATGGGATTGGACAAAGTTAATCCCTTAACTTCTCTGTTGTCTTGTACCTGGCTCGATACGTTTGATTGGGTAAGAGTGCTATAGAGGCCAAATACATTTGCAAGGATCATCATGATTCTGAACTTGTAAGCAGTCTGTAACTTTGACCATGGAGAGGAGACGTCTTTCTTGATTTCTCCTGACGGCGGGCTGCTGTGCAGGATTTTCCTAATATTTGTCTGTTCGTGATATTTGTTAATCAATGGTCGAGAGGATGTAACCAGCGTTCAAGGCATTAATTTAGGGATCTACGTCATAAAGGTAATATTTAGACTCGTACAGTATTATATCAGAACCAATTTTATTCTGTGGACTTCGGCTGTTAAGGACTAGTAAAACCAAGTATTGAAATCTGCTATGGTTTGGACAAGATTTAACTATCTGTAATTAATTGACGAATGATGTCATGCTGAATAAAGCCGGTTAAATATTAGGTATTATTCCATGTTTTATATCCACTATATGATCCCGCGTGCCACTAGGTATTATTTCATGTGTTATATCCACTATTATTTCATATGTTATATCCATTATACGATCCAACGTGCCACTATATAAATTGGGGGCGGCTATGGGACAATGCACAAGAAATAAATTATAATGAATTGACATGAACATAAAATATTTTGCTTCTTTACCATAAGGGCTGCTCTTAAATTATAGACTTTCCTCCATCTGGGAACTATTTCTCTCCTTTAATAGTAGCCCCTCTTCTGGAAGCGGTTAGTTGTCTTCTTTTACGAGCCCCTAGAATAATGTGTTTCTGTTATTTGTATTGTGTTTATCCTCAGAAAATAATAAAGTATACTAAAACTGCAATAATTCATTAAAAACGCCCTACTTGTGTACATTTGTCTCCACGCTCTTTACGAGCAATGCAACTCTGACGAGGGTTTAGTTAGTAAACGCTGGAAATATATGATACCGTATACACTCGCCTTATATTTTCATAGTGACAAAGTGAACTCCGAAACTGATGGAATTAGATCCACATCAAATTCTCAATATCAAAGAGAAAGACAAACAAGTACAATTAAACAGCAACAAAAAGAACAGATGGCAAGCAGAGTTGGCTACCCGTTCCCAAAAAGGTGGCAACTGTAACCCAAATTATATATATCTAAAGCTGACATCCCAACTAGCATTCTTTAAAAATGTATAGCGGGCCATTATCGGCTGACAGGCCGGTAACGGCCTGCTTTAGATTTATAAAGAATGCTTACTGGGATAGTTGTTAAAGGAAAAAAAAAAACATTTGCAAGTGAAACACAACAGAACATTTAACAAAAAATACCACAACATAAAGTACATGCTTCCCTGGTGTATAGTATGATGAGGGTGTACCTTTTACAACATCTCGCCAAATCGTCTCGTCAAATTATCGATATATTGTTATTGAACGTTAAGTACGAATTTTGAACCCATTCGAGTAGAAGTCTCGAAGTGGACTCGTTTCAACTCTGTGATACGCCGATATTCATTAGTCCTGTTTTCAGGGAAAAAACTACGAAACCTAATTATCATCAATTTGTCGTCTGTTGAATTTACCAAGGGAGTGTTAAACAGCCCATCAACATAAAGTTGTTTCGATACAATGGTATAGAGATCTATAAAAAAAACTTGATGTTATAAAAAATCAGGGAAATCTTAGCCAAAGGTAACGCTTTGCACTCTGGATAAAATATTAAGCAGACGACATATTGAAACATTTTTTCTTATTTTCCCAGAAAACAGGACTTGACATTTTATGCAAATTGTTTCCATTGCCGACAATTTGCATGAAATGTCAATACATGTTTTCTGGGAAAAATAAGAAAAGTATCATCAATTTGTTGTCTGCTGAATTAGCCCTGAGTTTGGTAAATGTTAAGCTGTACCGCACAGTCCGTTGAGGTAACTGCTAACGAAGAATGCTCAGTAAACTATGCCCTACCCTATCCCACCTCCCCCTATCCAAACCTAATATGCCATTAACGTATGCGCCTTCAGAACTGTTTCATCAGGAAAACATACTTATATAATTTTGACTCTTTTAAACCCCACTTTTATATAGTAAAACTGGGGTTTACAGGGGTATACATTACTTTTCTTATTTCTGCTCAAAAAAATAGATTGTGGTACTCGGCGAGGCGGTTCTAACGAGTACCCACAATCTATGTTTTGAGCAGAAATATGAAAAATATCAGAATTTTTTATCTGAAAATTTTCATTTTTTGGTGGTAAAATTTTCAGTGTATTTGAATAGGTGTGTTTTCGTAATGTAAAAGGGGGTGGGTACACTACGTAACTCGTAATAGCTGCCGTTTTCACAAGGGAAACAATTTTTGTGGCTTCCTATTAGCTTTTCTGCACCCCAAGCTCTGTCTCAAAAAATGGTTTACTCCATTATAAGGAAACAATATGCTTCCAATGGGAGCACGTTCTTTAACGCTTAGCACTCTTAGTAAGATTTTCAGCAAACGACATTTTGAAACAATTTTCTTATTTTTTCTAGAAAGCAGGATTTAACATTTCATGCAAATTGTCTCCATTGCAGACAATTTGCATAAAATGTCTAATCCTGCTTTTGGGGTAAAAAAAATAAGAAAAAATATCACCAATTTGTCGTCTGCTAAATTATTCCAGAGATTGGTAAGGGTTAACAGTAGACCCCTTTAAAGAAGGGAGGCAGAAATATTTGTGACAGAGTTGTAAGTTCCTGAAATGTGTATCCATGTTCCTCGTACAGCTAGATCTTTGTTTGTTTGTGTTGAGGTTTTACGGCCCAGTCAACCCAATTGGGTCATGTCTAGCGCGGTCAGTTTACCTAACCACGCGTTTACTGGGCAGGCCCAGTATTGTGCACATTCTTTCGCCAGAAACTGACAACTGCCCTTCTTGAATCAGCGGAAGGGAGAGAATGACCGTAGAAAATATTTCATGATCAATCTCCACGAAAGAATGTTGCCGACCTCGGCGGGGGTTGAACCCGCGACTTCCTTGTCTCCAGTCGGACGGCGCATCCAACTGAGCCACCGAGGCCGGAAACAGCTCAATGATGTTCTTCTGCTCTCTACTTCTGAGACTGAATGCAAGATCGGGGTGGGATGGATGTGTGTGTGTGTGGGGGGGGGGGGGGGGGCGAGGGGTGGAGGTGAGGATACAAACACATCTACCACTCTTTCATTTGTATGTCTGTTAGAGGCCTGGACATGGAGAAAGTGTTGTCCCACGGAACCTCTGAACGCAGAGTTACTTGTGTATCATTCCTCAAGTTAGTGGACCTTGCATTTAACCCTTAAAGCTCTAAGCAAAATTGTAGCAGAAGACATTCTAAAATTAATTTTGTAATAAGAGAAAATAAGACTTCACATTTCCTGTGAATCGTCTATGTGCGCGAAATGTCGTCTAATTTTCTCTAAAAACAATAAAAAATGAAAATGTCGTCTGCAGCATATTTTTCAACAAACATAAACTAATTTCATTTAGAGCCGACTTTAAATTCCACATTTTTTCCGTCAAGTTTCAACCCTGAAAATGGGCTGAGAAATTATTATAAACCGGAGTTTGTGGTCTTGTATTTAGTATCCTACGCTGGTCGACGGGTCAATTAACTACTTATAGGACATGTAAATATCCGCGTTTTACGTCATACGTTGTATTTGTTTGTGGTCCGTGTTTTTCACAAAGTTTCACAAGAAGAATAAGTTTCCATTACATGTGTACAAAAGCTTAGAAAATAATGGACATCGAATTTACATTCTTGTTGATTTTAGGAGCTTTCTCTTGTGAGTACGATTCCAGTTTATCTTTACCATTCTTTGGACTAATTCATGATAGTTTTTCGTAATTTTCCAAGAAAACAGGATTTACATTACCAGATTACATGCAAAATGTCTCCATTGGAGACAATTTGCATGAACTGTTAATCATATTTTCTGGAGTAAAATAAGGAAAAAAAAATCATTTAAAAAATGTCGCCTGCTGATTTTTTTTTATTCAGCATCTTAGTGTAATGAAAGGCGTTATGTCTGAAGAATGTGCGAAAAGGGTGAAGTTACCAGTATGTGAGTTTCAACTGTGCCGTATTTCTGCCATCACCTTTTGCAGGCAGTATTTGAACTTACCTAATCTAAGGTGCATAATACTTATTACAACAGGTGTCGGGCGCCTCCGTCACTTTTCGAGAATCATGTTTCCGCAGGTGGCGGGTAGTAGCGTCTGTTCTCAATCAGAACAATCTCTGGGTTAGTTCCGTTTAATTTCCCCATTACCAGTAGCCATCAAAATTTGGCCCAAAGATTTAACCTTATGAACAGATGTAACAGTTTGGCACCGTGACCCTTGTTTCACGGTCTGCAGTAACACTTCTTAAACACCAAGCCACGTTTTCACAAATATGTATGGTAAAGCAGAATACATTACGAAAACACGCCTATTCAAATATATAGAAATGTTTTCCTCCAAAAATTTGAAATTTTCAGATAAAAAACTGTGATATTATTCATATTTCTGCTCAAAACATAGATTGTGGGTACTCGTTAGAACCGCCTCGGCGATGCGGTTCTAACGAGTACCCACAATCCATGTTTTGAGCAGAAATAAGAAAAATAACTTGTACCCCTGCAAACCCCAGTTTTACTATATAAAAGTGGGGTTAAGGGTTCATCAAGGACAAAAGTGGGTGGGGTACCCCCTGAAACTTTCATAACAGTCCTTATTCACAAAGATGATGGGGTTGCAGAATTTTCTGTATATCAAAGAAGTAATGATAGGACTGCATGTTTCTTATGAATAAATAATATTGTACAAGTAAAAATGGACCAATTTTTTGAAAAAAATATAGGGTTCGGCATTTGCGTTCAAAGTCCAAAAAAGTAAAATTTTCAGAAAAACTAATTATACAGCCCAAACAATGGACATCTGATCTGCAATGTATGAGAGTATTATCAATGAATGCACAATGCTTAACTGAAAATAATGACCACCTTCACGTAAAATTTTCCACGAGTTACAGAGTAGCCATGTTTCATTCATGTAAAAATGTAAACAAACATTTGGAGCCAGATTTCATTCTTATATCACTGGCATGTTGCGTGAAAAGACAATTCATAATGAGATCCGTTTACCCTCTGAATTGTGTCTGGTGTTTTAACGACGATCAAGGCTTTGATTTGTTGTTAAATAGAATTCATTTCTGTCCCCCAAAACAATAAAATAGACAATTTTTCTCATCTTCTGACTTTCATGATTTCCTCGAGGACTTATCACCGATATTATTACGCCTGCATGCGGAGCTATGCGCAAAGATCGGAAAAATTGTCGTAATTTTCAAGTTTGGATTTATAAATTTGTAAAGTAATCAAAATAATAATCATAAATGCGATGATATATGTAAAATTTATCAGTAGTAGAAACTTAACGATAAAAGATGGGATTTTACCCTTTGGACATTCGTAAAGGAAGTAGATGTTGTTCGGCACTTCCTGTAGCAGTTGACCAGTAATTGTTAATTGCGATGAAGATGATTTTCGACCAAAATATTGTTTTAAAATCTGGATCAAGGTAAATAAATTGTCAGTGCAAGAAAGAAGTGTTTAAACTACATCAGTTTACATATTACATATTATTGCTGACGATGTCAATATTCAATCCGTTAGTAAACAGAAACTCCTTGGTGTTTATATCGATGAACACCTTTCTTGGTCTGCCCATATAGACCACTTATGCTCCCTTATCTCATCTAAAATATCTCTATTACGCCAGTTAGCAACGTATGTACCGACACATATTCAAAAAGTTTAATATCAGGGGTATATTCTTCCTTATATTGATTATGGCTCTGTTACCTGGGGGTCAGCCTCTGTAACTAATATTGAACGCATATCCAAGCTGCAAAAACGCGCTGCTCGAATCATCCTGCGAGCAAATTACGATACCCCATCAGTAGATATGTTCAGTCAGCTGGGATGGCTGTCAATTCCGGACAGACTTAAATATAATAAGGCTGTCTTGACATACCGAGCAATAAATAATTTATCCCCTGAATATATAACACAACTTCTAAAACCAGTATCCGAGGTACACACTCTTAACCTCAGGTCATCAGAAAATGGCTCACTTTATGTGCCGAAAGCACGGACAGCACTTTTTGATGGCTCTTTTTCGTGTTCCGCACCAAGACTATGGAATGCTCTACCTCAAACAGTAAAAACATCGGGGTCACTCTCTACCTTTAAGCAGTCTCTTAAAGCAACATTTTAACCCTTATAAAATGTCTTTAACTATGATTTTAAATGATATACCATGTGTAAAATTATCGCTGAAACCGTTATTGTAACTGAATTGAGAGCTTTTATGACCTAGCATAATTGTTTTAGATATTGGTTTTATGCGCTCGTCAAATCTTAAAGCACTTACAAAAACTGTGATAACATACAGATTTGTCTTTGATATAATTCAGTGCCATGTTTGGTTTTAAATCACTTGCACATACCTGTTAGCACTTTTATTTGATAAAAACTTTATACAAGCATTCACTTCGCTACAAGCTACTTTTATCCCATGAATTTCTTAGCTGTTAGTTAAGTCTTGTTGTATATATGTATATAAATTTTAGTTAGAGGACCACAAGGTAGAATAGTTATTTATAGCTAATTGTGTCATCCTCTTTAAACATTGTTTAAATAAAATAAAATAAATAAATAAAAATCAGGATAGATGTGGCATAAGCTGATCAGCGTAAGAAAGGTAAGTAATTGCATTTCCAATGTTTGTTACGCTTGCGTGAGTTTGTAGTAAACAAAAATCGCCTGATGAGATGCAACAAGTATGGTGGACAGTACAAGTCGGATCTCGTGCATAAATTCAACATTTTTTAAATATTTAATACACAAAGGAGAGGATACACCATATGATGTAGAGGATCTTTACACTGACTAATGGAAAGGGTGGATAAAATTTATCGACATTTAAAGTAAGTTTTACCTTGGTGTGTTGCAGAACTATGTTTGCTGCTGAGGTCCTTACTCTGACTGCATAGTTAGTAGATTCAAGATACAACCCACATTTGTTTGTTTGTGTTGAAGTTTTACGGCCCAGTCAACCAAATGGGGTCATGTCGAGCTCGGTCAGTTTACCTAACCACACGTTTACTGGACTGGCTTAGTCCTCTAAGCGGTTAACCAATATTGTGCACATTCTTTCGCCAGAAACTGACAATTGCCCTTCTTGAGTCAGCGGAAGGGAGAGAATGACCGTAGAAAATATTTCATGATCAATCTCCACGAAAGAATGTTGCCGACCTCGGCGGGGCTTGAACTGCGACCTCCTGGTCTCCAGTCGGACGCCGCATCCAACTGAGCCACCGAGGCCGGCCAATACAACCCACATCAAATGAATTTTAAAGCATATCCAGACTGGAAATCCACCAAAAAAGGATCAGTCATTATTGCCTGATGAAAGTCTTTGTTGTTCTAAAAGGAAAAAAGAATGCAAGGCCAGCAGTATTGACTCATAAGCTGGAAGTAATACATTCAATGCATAAATGTTTGTAGAGATTGCCAGATGCACCAGCAGATACATTATTGTTAAAATCCGGTAATTTATAAACTAGTACCTTTTAGAGGAGCAAAAACAAATACATTTTCCAAGGGAGACAAATGTGTAGTTATTGGCTCTTTGACAGGTGTTTGCTACCATACCTTATTTAGGAACTACATTCATACATGAAAATATGGCTGATAAACCTGGAAAATTTTGTAGATACTTGTAGTAGTAATGTCAACTTTATTCCTGTGTGTTTGACTTTTCACAAATTATATTCTCATACATTATGCATGGATATTTGGACTACATCTTGATCATTCTTTATATGGGATTGACATAGCAGGATAGCAGTTTGGATGTAAATAGAGAGACAGTACATGAGGTGAGCTAGTTCTTTTTCTAAATGCAAATATTGTCAGCTTCACACATGAACAGGGTTGGCGTTCGATAAACAATTCATAGGCTTTATGCCTTTTCAGAGAAATTAATATTTTTGACATTTTTTTTATTCACATATTTTTCATGTACCCCACCCACTTCTGCCCATGATGAACCCTTAAGGGGGTTAAAATTATATAGGTGTGTTTTCGTGATGAGTCTCATACGTATTATAAACATGAGAAGAAACCTCGCAATTTGTACTTCATGATTCCCGTCAGCCTTAAATAAAATCCGTCAAATCTGGGGAACCAGCATGCGTTATTTAAGTGGAATTGATGCACTGTAAAGAGAGACAACTCTGTGAAAATGTTTTGCTTCCTTCTGAAAAGAGGTCTACTCTCAAAGGAAAGAATTTGCTTCCAGTGGGATCAAATTCTTTCCGTTTAGAGCAGACCCCCTTTTTTCAGAAGGGGCTTGGTATGCAGAAGCGTGAGCAGGAAGTCACAAGAAGTTATCTCTCTTGTAAAAAATGGAGGAAAACCTGATCATTGTATCCAGTCCGCTAAGTAAGTACCGAATTACCTGTTTACAGTCGTTTTCTCGTATGAGATTGTGCTAAATTGTTCAGTTTCATGAAACCAGGCGCCCGTGGTAAGCACTACTTTCTTAGAGGGACCCCAAAACTCTGAATAATACATATTTTACTGTATAATACAATGTAGCACTACTGTATTTATAAATGCCACCCTAGCATTTAGCTTTGTTGCAAATTGATATTTTGATCAGACTAGCCTTATAATGATCATTACGAAAACACGCCTATTCAAATATATAGAAAATTTCACCTCCAAAAACTGAAAATTTTCAGATAAAAAAATCTGATATTTGTCATATGTCTACTCAAAACATAAATTGAGGGTACTCGTTAGAACCGCCTCGGCGAGGCGGTTCTAAACCCACAATGTTTTCGAGCAAAAATAAGAAGCATTAGTGTATACCCCTGTAAACCCCAGTTTTTGCTATATAAAAGTGGAGTTTAAGGGGGTCAAAACTATATCGGCATGTTTTCGTGATGAATGTGCAAGTCTTGCCTCTACTTTTCAAATGTCCCTCGTATTACAGTTAAACCTCAGTTGCTCAAACATCTTTGGGATCATGGTAATTTATTCGAGAAATGGGTAGTTCGAGCCACTAAAGATTAATCATGGCGTCAAGTCAGGAAGCAAACTGTAATTATTTAGGGAACTCTTTTTGATCTTCTATGAAATAATAGTATGCTGTGTGTACTCGTTAGAATTGCCTTAATACAACATATGATTTCATGATAAAATCCGAAACTTTTCCTAAATATTTTTCTTGATCTGTCGGTAGAATTTTGTGGGGACTAAAAAGCGAGTTCGAATTCGCCATGGTAAACAAGCCATCGATGTTCAAGTTATTGCGGTTTGACGGTATATTGGCATCTTCTCTTGTTGTTGTTTTTCTTTTTCTTTTTTTTTTTTTTTTTTTTTTTGTGCTTGTCTATCACTGTTCTATTCCTTCCAGCATGCATGGCAACATGGGAGTGTAAATACGTGAATTATGGTACAGGAGTCTCCAAGTCTGTCTACTGCTCCACTGGCTGCTGTGAACAAGACTGCTGTCCTTTTAACTGGTAGGTCATGTGAGCTTTAGTTGAGGTTGTGTGGGGGTGGGATGGGCTGGGGTGGGTTTCATGATTGTCTTTTTTGTAATCACATGGCAAAAATGCTTTTTCCTTTTCCTTTTTGTGACTTGTTTCTTAATCTGAACGTAACAAAAAACACAATGATGACTGACAAAATTTAATTAAGAACCAGTTGAAAGTATAAGTAGTAGTAGTAGTAGTAGTAGACTTTATCTTTACTTTTATTGTGACGACTGATTTTCAATCATTTCACATATGTTGAACAGGTAGAAACTGTGAAAATTTTGACTCCAAACTACCCGATCTATAAATTTCTGCACGCCTGTTAAAGTGTCTACTCCGTATATATCCTAAACATTCGGACATCTTGACCTTTTCTTCCCTACATACAAATACACACATTTGAAAACAGTACAGATCCAGATAGGATGAGCCGGCCTCGGTGGCTCAATTGGATGCGCCGTCCGACTGGAGACCAGGAGGTCGCGGGTTCAACCCCCGCCGAGGTCGGCAACATTCTTTCGTGGTGATTGATCATGAAATATTTTCTACGGTCACTCTCTCCCTTCCGCTGATTCAAGAAGGGCAGTTGTCAGTTTCTGGCGAAAGAATGTGCACAATACTGGTTAACCGCTTAGAGGACTAAGCCTGCCCAGTAAACATGTGGTTAGGTAAACTGACCGCGCTCGACATGACCCTATTGGGTTGACTGGGCCGTAAAACCTCATCACAAAGATCCAGATAGGAAGCTCATTATGTGTCATCTCACCTGGATCTTCACTGTTTGCCATTCTGTTATTGATTTTTTACTGAAACCCCCATTTGCAACAAAGGTTGTGTCGAAATTCAGAGATGGAAGAGTCCATTTCATAAGGTCTGGCCCTGAGGTTATAAAACTTTTTTTATGCTTAACTCAACTGAGTATAAAATTTCACTTGGTCATAAAATAAAAATACCAAGAATTAAAACTTTTTTCATGCTCAAATCAGCTGAGCATGCTAAGCTGAGTTGAGCATGAAAGAAGTTTAAGGTTTATAAGCAAAATAAATTTCATGCTCAGCTGAGGAGCATGAAAAAAGTTTTAAAACCTCGGGGCCTGGAGTGAAAGGATAAATAAACTATCATTCAGATACCTTTGCAAACAGAGAAGACCCTAATGAGACGCATAGGTCTAGATGAGAAAGTGTATCAGGTAAATAGTTTCCTTATATCTCAATGAAAACATATGTTGTGGATAATCATTAGAAGCGCCTCGACGAGGCGCTTCTAACGAATACCCACAACATATGTTTTCGTTATCAGAAACATATAGATCTTTTTTACTTGAAAAATCCGCCTTGTCAAGAGCTATGAGACAGCTGATAAGACTTGTCTAAATTCAAAATTTCTTAGAAGAGTCCATTTCAGAAACAGGGCTGAAATGATAATGTGACTCTGTTTATCCAACTGCATTTTTTCAGGATTGCTTTTGGTATCGTCTGCGGGTGCATTACATTGTTTTTGGCTCTGGTTCTAGGATTGGTAATCTGCTGTAGACGACGACGTCTTGCTCAAGCCGGTGTGGTGCTCTTGAGGCCGATAGGTTAGATAATACCGCACATGTCTGTCTGTCTGTCTATCTGTCTCTCTCTCTCTCTCATTTATCTTTCTATATTATATGACGTTAGTGTTTATCCTGGTAACTTCGGCTACTGGAAGGTTACGCTCGCAGATCCCTATTCTCAAGTACTGGTACAAGAAATTTCCTTCTAATATGTCGCTTATTCTTGTGAGGATTAAGATCAAGATCATAGCTAATTATCTATTTTTTTGCGAGATTTTACCAAATAAGGAGAACAAACTGCTGCAAAAAGAAAATACACATACTACGAATATGCCACTTTTTAAAGCAGATTCAGCTGAACACACACACACACACACACACACACACACACACACACACACACAAAAGTCGAAATAATTTATGAAAATAGTCTGCTTTTCATTAAATTAGCCCCTAACTTTAGTCATTTAGCATTGCAAATCCTGAAACTATATATCGAGCTTTTAGTTGTTTTTTAAGTCCCTAACTTCGAAGAAATTACGGGAGGCATATTGGTTTGGTCCTGTCCGTCCGTCTCCGTCTGTCCGTCCGTACGCGTATTTTTCATAATGATGCTATATATAAAATCTTAAGATCCTAGCTCAAACCATTCCTGACCGTATGCAAGTGTAAAGGCTTAGGATGATTTATTGTGATCACTCCTCGTCCGTCGTCCGTCGTCCGTCCGTCTGTCTGTCCGTCGTCCGTCCACACCTTTGAACGACTTTTCTGAAATCCACGTTCCAATTTTCTTCAAATTTCATGTGGAGCCTTCTGTCATATGGGGATTGAAAATTTGTACAAATGGTCACGGTCCGTTGAGTAAGTTGGTAGCCATGCCCATACTTGGTAAAAACACTTCGAAATCTTCTTCTCGAGAACCAAGAAAGCTTTAGGACTGAATCTTTTTGCACAGCATTTGGTACTCAGTCTCTACCAAGTTTGTTCATATGATGACCTTATATTGTTATCTGACCTTTTTTACGACAAGGACAAATTTACGTCCCTATGCATTTATAATTTGTATGGGGATAACGCTAAAAAATCATTTTTTCAAGATGTATTAAAAACTAATGGCTGAAACTTATAATGTGTGATCAAATTGGCAAACCTTTAAATAACACTCAAAATGTTGACCCCCCCCCCCCCCCGCCCCTCCCTCCACCCCTCCCCCTAATTCGGTTTTAAAGGTAATGGGTATCCTACGTATTTAATATCTGCCGTTATTACTAGGAATACAATTTTGTGGCTTTCTGTTTGCTTTTCTACACACCAAGCTCTGTCTCAAAACTAGTTTACTCTTACAGGAAACAACATGCTTCCAATGGGAGCACATTGTCTCCTTTAATGCTTGGCACTCTGAATAAAATTTTCCGGAGACGACATTTTGAAATAGTTTACTCATATTTTCCTGAAATAGGACGACATTTCATGCATATTGTCTCTCCAGTTTGTTCAATTGATGGTCGTAGGTTGAACGTTGACCTTTTCACGGCAAGGTCAAATATACGTTCCCATATAATTGTATGGTGAAAATGTTGAAAAGTCGTTTTCTCAAAATGATTTAAAGACAAGAGGCTGAAACTTAAGATGATGATTAAAGAAGTAAAACTTCTTAGTTACAATTAAAATTTTGTCCTCTTGGGGTTATCAGCCCTTGTCCCTGGTCTGTTTACACTGAAAAGCTGAGCAAGCTGGCCGCCATGTCCATATTTGATAAAAAAAAAAAAAAAAAAAAAAAAAAAGATCTTCTTCTCCAGAACCAAGAAAGCTTTGAGGCTGAATCTTCGTATATTGCATAGAGGACTCAAAGTCTACTAAGTTTGTTCAAATGATGATACTAGAATGACCGTTGACCGTTTTACGATATGGTCAAATTTGTGCCCTCGTTTAAATGATGGTCGTGGGTTGACCTTTGACCTTCTACGGCAAGGTCCAATTTGCGCTTTATGCATTTGTATGGGGATAGTGTTAAAAAATCATTTTCCCAGTATGCATTAAAGACTAATGGCTGAAATTTACAATGTAGGATTAAAGAAGTTATCTTTGCCCTTGCCCCTGGGTTATATATATATATATATATATATGTGTGTGTGTGTGTGTGTGTGTGTGTGTGTGTGTGTGTGTGTGTGTGTGTGTGTGTGTGTGTGTGTGTGTGTGTGTGTGTGTGTGTGAAATAGTGAAATCTTTGAACGTGTTCTTCTCTGTAACTGCTTGACCAATTTTCATTAGATTTCACATGGGGCCTTCTGTCGAAGGATGATGACAATTGGTCAAATGGTTCCGCGCCACTAAACAAGATGGCTGCCATGCCCAAATATGTTAAAACACTGCTTCTTCAGAACTAAGAAAACTTTGAGGCTGAATCTTGGTTTTTAGCATTGGGGACTCAGTCTACTAAGTTTGAACAAATGATGATACTAAGAAGACCCTTGACTTTTTTTACGGTATGGTCAAATTTGTGTCCTAGTTGCTGTGGCAATACTGGAATATATTGCATGGTATTTTCAGATATGTAATAGATGTGTTTATCAGGTAAGCGAATTGTGGCCAATGGGAATCTTGTTTTGTTTTCTGTCCGGGTTCTCCTTGCGGAGTTATCCCCTTTTTCGACTTAGGCTTTTGACAACAGATGGTTGGTACCTTGTGTGCGCAACTCTTCATCATTACGAAAACACGTCTATTCAAATATACAGAAAAAATCACCTCCAAAAACTGAAAATTTTCAGATAAAAAACCTGATTTTTTTTCTTATTTCTCCTGAAAACATAGATTGTGGGTACTCGTTAGAACCGCCTCGCCGAGGCGGTTCTAACGAGTACCCACAATCTATGTTTAGAGCAGAAATAAGAAAATAATGTATACCCCTGTAAACCCCGGTTTTACTATATAAAAGTGGGGTTTAAGGGGGTAAAAATTATATAGGTATGTTTTTGTGATGTACAGTTTTATACCGATCAATTTGAAACTTTCAGGCCTTGTTGCCATGGTCTGTTGATGTTCACGTGGTTTTGGCGTTATCGTCAATTAAATTTTTGTCACTGTCTTCGACTTTTAAACTTAGCTATTTTGGGACTTAAGTACTGTTAAGTGCATTACCGTGGATACCTTGTGTTCGCAACTCCTCCTACAGTTTTATACCGATCAATTTGAAACTTGCAGGTCCTTTTGTCATTGTAGATGTGGCAGCACCGTCCATTATGAAAACATGCCTATTCAAGTATATTGAAAATTTCGCCACCAATGTTTGCTCGCAACTTAGATTGTGGGTACTCGTTAGATCCGCCTGGCCGAGGCGGTTTTAACGAGTGCCTACAATCTCTGCTTTTAGCAGAAATAAGAAAAATAATGTATACCCCTGTAAACCCCAGTTTTACCACATAAAAGTGGGGTTTAAGGGGGTCAAAATTAAATAGGTATATTTTCGTGATGAATTTAATTTTTGTTACTTTTTTCGACTTTTGAACTAAGCGTAACTATCCGTCTATCCGTTACGCTTTGCAAACGGGCAGAAATAGTTAGAGCCAGGATCCTTAAATTGTATATATAGCATCAGCATGAAAAATAAGCATACCCGTATTTTTCTTTTTTTTTCCGTTGGGATTCTCCTTGAAGAACTATTCCCTCTTTTCGACTTAGGCATTGGACGACAGAGGGTGGGTACATTGTGTACGCAACTCCGCATACAGTTATATACCGATTAATTTGAAACTTTTCAGTCACTTTTGTCATGGTATTAAGATATGCATGTGATTTTTGCATTATCGACAATTGAATTTTTGTCGCTTATTGGCTTACAATTGGGATAGGCCTGCTATTCTTGTAGCAGGTAAGGGTAGAAGGGAAATGTTTCTATTTCTTCTGTTTCTTTACTTTCATTCCTGTTTCTCTTTCTTTCCTGTCCATCTCTTTCATCTCCTCTATTATCTCTTCTATCTCTTTTTCCCCTTTCTCTGGCAGACGACACAAAATGATCTACAAGGGTTGACGTTTCGTTAAAACCCAACATAATCAATCAATTGACTTAAAGTTAACCATCTTCGGGGCTTAAATACTTTGTACTGTTTAAGTGCTATTACTGTAAATATTTTATGTATGCAACTCCTCCTACAGTTTTCTACCGATCAATTTGAAAGTTTGCAGACCCTTTTGTCATGGTCTGTAAATGTGCATGTGGTTTTGGCATTATCATCAATTTAATTTTTGTCACTCTTTTCGGCTTTTGAACTTAGCAATTTTTTTTGTGCTTAGGTCAATGCATGTTTAAAGGAAAGCATCTAGTTGGGGGCATAGTTGTTTACAAACACATTTTTTACTTTTTTACAATCATATCGTTTTTTCTTTACAGCCAATATTCCGCAATCTGTTCCTGAACATCACGGTTATGACCAGTAACCTCCTAACTGTCAGAACGGCGGGCATACCAGACGATTTTCTTCATATATGAGTGGTGACTCGGGAAAAAAAATATGTATGACATTTGCCTGAAAACTCAAATCAGTCTGCATTTCATCTTGTCTTATCTGAGCCTCCGCATTCAATCAGTGTCCTAAAAAAAGATTTCTTAAGGTCACTGAATCAACTTATATTTTAGAGCAGGTAAGGATTCTGTAAGCGGGCAACGAAAACCAGATCAGACTGCGCATGCGCAGTCTGATCTGGTCTTCGTTGCCCGCATATGAGATCTTTTCTCTCCTGCTTGGGCTCGTAACGCTGTTCCAGTGTCAACTTTGAGAATTGCCACACAAGACCAGCAATCGGTACAAACTCGGATGATCCCGGTGATGTTCCGATGTAGGTTACAGAATCTTACGAGTTTTGCCGAGTGACAGTGGACCAGAAACCAACCTGCGGCTTGTATGTACTGTTCACGATAAGATGTTGATTAAATAATGTAATATACAAACAAGACTCGTTCAGTTTGTTATTTATCCCACTGAACATCGAATGAAATCAGAAAGGGGTAAAGGTGGAGGAATTAAACGTATGGTATTGAAAACCAAGGACAGTGAATTGCGCCCAAGTTTTCCCAGGCTTTTCGGATGAAACTTAACTGGAGGTCCCATCCAAACATGCCCTTCTTTACGCTAGGTGATAAAATCCGAATACTCCTAAATATAATCTGACCGTCTGTCGGCGTCAGCTTTCAAACGTTGAAAGCATTCCGTATAATTTTACAGGATTTATAATAGATTATCTCTGAAATCAGGGATCTTTTGACTATTTGTTTTAACCTTTTTGCGAAGTCTCTTTCTTGAGCCCGTCTCGACTTGAGGATTTCTAAGTGTCAAATATTAACGCTTAAGTATGATGGGTAAATTTCAACATTCAGTTCAAATATCAGAAACATACACACAGACAGACATACAACAAATAGACATCGTAATGTTACCTGAAAGTGTATTTATTGCCCTTAACGCTTAGCACTCTGGGTAAAATCTTTAGCAGATATCAGTTTGAAACATTTTTCTTATTTTTCCTAGAAAACAAATTTTGATATTTCATGCAAATTGTCTCCAATGAAAATGGAGACAATTAGCATGAAATATCAAAACCTGTTTTCTCAGAAAAATAAGAAAAAAATATCACCAATTTGTCGTCTGCTGAATTAGCCAAGAGAGTGGTAGAGGTTAAACTTGAGTCCCTTATCCTCAGCATAGCTTCCAATAAGGCCCAATTTTCAAAACAAAAAATGATACTATTCTTATATCTACAAAAAAACAACAACATATGTTATGGGTACTAATGTTCATTATCTGTTGAAGATTTGAACAGTTTGACACGCTGTTATGTTTTTTTCTGTTATTTATATGAGTAAAAGATGATTTTGATTTGGAGCTTTACGGTCTAGATAACTCAGCTGAGGTCATGTCGAGCAGGCCAGTTAACCTACCTACTTATATGTTTCCTGGGCAGGCTTAATCATCTTAGCGTTTGACCAGTACTTTTGCACAGAAAAAAAAAAAAAAAAAAAAAAACTTTCGCAAGTATATGACAACCGCCCTTCTTGAATTACCATGTGATGGGGTGACTGTAGAAATGATTTCATAATTTCCACGAAAGTTATGTGTTCGAGCTGGGATTTGTGCTTTGGACCCCTGGATCTGGAGTCAGACGCGCCACCAGTTGCGCTCTGAAGCCTAGCAATTTTCGACGAAACAAAAAGTATAAGTGAATACCTTGACTGGAGACTTGTTATTTACTCACCCTTTCCTTGCCTTGGTAACGTTGCATGCTTGGTAAAAATTTCAGCAGATGAATTTTAAAATATTTTGTTTTTCCTAGAAAATAGGATTATACACTTCACGAGAATCGTCTTCAAAGAAGACAATTTGCATAAAATGTCAAATCCTATTTGTGGGAAAATATAAGACAACTATCATAATTTGTCATCTGCTGAATCTGCCCAAAGCGTGACAAGTGTTATATCCCATACGAACTCTCAGGGATAACTAACTGATACAGCACTCCTGAAACGGAAAATAGCAAAGGGCTTGTTAAGTTATTTGGTGAGAAGGCGGATAATACTCTCCACTTGTTGTGGGTACTCATTAGAAGCGCCTCGTATGTTTTTATAGCGAAAAAATATCCCAGAATTATCATTAAATACTCTTCTTTAATAGGTTGTCTGAAATACTGATTTTTTATGCAGGTCATGATTTGGTCATGACCTACATCACGAAAACACGCCTATATAATTTTGACCCCCTTGAACCCCACTTTTGTATAGTAAAACTGGGGTTTATAGGGGTATATATTATTTTTCTTATTTCTGCTCAAAAACATAGATTGCGGGTACTCGTTAGAACCGCCTCATCGAGGCGGTTCTAACGAGTACCCACAATCTATGCTTTGAGCAGAAATAGAAAAATATCAGAATTTTTCATCTGAAAATTTTCATTTTTTGGTGGTAAAATTTTCAGTACATTTGAATAGGCATGTTTTCATAATGTTTCGCCTTCTGGGTAAAATAGGCAGATCGACTATGTGTTTTATTTTGGTTTTACTTCAGAAATATAGTTTATTGTCTCTTTAACGCTAAGAATTTTAGCGGATAACATTTTGAAATATTTTTTTTCTAACTTTTGCCCAGAAAATAGACTTGCAGTTCATGGAAATTTCTTCTTAGTAGGCAAATTGCATGAAATGTCAGTCTATTAGCTAAGAAAAAAATCACGAATTTTATCATCTGCTAAACCTACCCAGAGAATGGTAACAAATGGGAACAAAGAGACAACTTTGCCAAATGTCTTCTGCTGATTTTTTAACCCATAAAAACGAGCCGGATCTCAGCAAATCCCATTACGAAAACATGCCTATTCAAATATACTGAAAACTTTACCACCGAAAATGAAAATTTTCAGAAAAAAATCTGATATTTTTTCATATTTCTGCTCAAAACATTGATTGTGGGTACTCGTTAGAACCGCCTCGGCGAGGCGGTTCTAACGTGTACCCACAATCTATGTTTTTGATCAGAAATAAGAAAAATAATGTATACCCCTGTAAAGCCCAGTTTTACTATATAAAAGTGGGGTTTAAGGGGGTCAACATTATATAGGTATGTTTTCGTGATGCAAATCCAATATTGCATGAGCGCGTACTGCGAAGATTCAGATCCTTTTGTATATGGATCAGTGACGTCTGATCAGAGTTGTCACTGGTCACATAAATAACCTAAATATCTTGGGGAATCCATACGAGAAATGCGAAAATGCTAAGGGTTATTTAATTTTCTGGGGTTGGGGAGGGGGTCGTCGATCCTTTTTACTTTTTACCTTAGTAACGCCAAGTTTCCTTTTTCACAGATGGAAGGACAAGAGGTTTTTTATTGTTGTTGATGTTGTTGCTGTTGTTTTTTGCTGGCAAAGACCGCAGTTTTAACGTTTAAAGCGCTAATCACAACTGCAGCAGACGACATTTCGATGTTTTGATTTTTTATGGTAAAGTACGACTTGGCATGTCCTGTGATTAACATGAAATGCCAAGTTTTTCCCCCGAAAAATTATTAAAACAATAGAATGTCTTCTAATACAAATTTGCTTAGCGCTTTAAACTTAACAGGCTTTAACCGTAACCACTCTCTTGGCTAATTGAGCAGACGCCAAATTGGTGATATTTTCTTATTTTTTCCGAGAAAACAGGATTTGACGTTTCATGCAAATTGTCTCCAATGGAGACAATTTGCATGAAATGTCAAATCCTGTTTTCTCAGAAAAATAAGAAAAATATTTCAAAATGTCATCTGCTGAAAATTTTACCCAGATTGCTAAACGTTAAAGTTTAACACGCATGTTATAGAATAAGTCCACTTTTTCGGCGTAGCTGTATAAGCTGGCTTTTGACATACTTATTGGTATTAGTCTCGAATGAATAAATAGTAATTTGCGATTGGTTAAAAATGTGTAAACTTCTGTAAATAAGTAGGGGTAAGTATAGAATTTACCGATGTTTGACGAATATATTAGTGACTGAACAATCACTTAATTATGACATTTATCTATTTAAAGTTGTACAGTATGGCAATGCAGATGTTAAACAATGGACAAAAATACCCATAATTTAAATAATACCAATAAAATAGTTGCAATGAAATAAATGATAATGGACGAGCTTTTTATTCTGTACAGTGTAACTAAATGTTTGATATAAGCGGCCCAAACTAAGCGAACAAAGGGACGTTCAAGTTTACTGCTGACCACTGTGTCCATAATATACAGAATTATCATGTGCCTTGTATTATGTGCAAAAGGGATGTAAAATTGCATGGTTTAATTTTATATAATAAAAAAACAGGAACTATGCCTTAAGCTTGGTAGAAATATTGGCAACATAAATAATATTGTTCATTCTTAACTAGGTAATAGGTTTGTTGAACACCCCTTTCACGGTGTAAGCGGCCTATTGCGTCGGAGCGTAAACGACACGAAGAAGAAATATTACTATTTTTAGCCTCCGCTTCAGGTAGTATTTTTTAGAATATCTCTTCTCATACCGAATGGAATTTGTTCAAATGAAGCTCAGAGTACGCGAAAAAGCAAGGTCTTTCTGGTGATATAAGCACTATTCTGCGATCTGGTCTAATTCTCGAGAACATTCGAAGAATGTTTCTGCTGTCAATCTGGGTCACCGGAACAATGTACATGAATTTTGACGAAAAACATTCTCCGAATGTTCTCGAGAATCAGACCAGATTGCAGAATAGCACTGACACCACGAGAAAGAGCTTGATTTCCCGCGAACTCTGTGCTTTATTTGAAAACAATTCATCAGTTATAAATCGAGATATTCTAAAACATCCTACCTGAAGCGGAGCTAAAAATAGTAACAAACTCTGTGCACCTAGTCATTTGGTTAAGTGTTTCCCACGTCTGAAAAGTCAATGTGTTGGAGGGCCGAATGATTGTTCAAAGTTTATGAATAGAGACCGTTATTTTTCGGCTATTTGAAGTATGGTGCGTTCAGTCACCGTGAAATTAAGCTAGATCACTATTGTTGTTTATGCAAACAGTTAGCCTGCGGTTAAACGATCAAAAAAAAAGAGAGAGAGAGAGAGATGGCGATGTTGTTTGCTGAAGTTTTCTTGTCCTGAATTCACTTTCTCCGTTTAAAACTTCTTCAACTACACCCCTCACATCATCCAGAGTATCAAATATCAAATGTAGGACCCTAATACCAGACACTGCGAAATATCTTGTGCTACACTTACAGTATTTACCATAAATATGTGGAAATACAGAGCTGAGCAAAAAATGTAGACACAGATCATTACTCCATTTCGTCACGGTTCTTACATTGGAAACTTCGTAGTTAAGAAAACCGGATCCGCTTGATAGATTTTCCGGGATTTTAGCTCACCAGAGCCGACGGCTCCGAGGAGAGCTTATAGTATGGTCGGGCTTGTCACCCGTCGTCGGTGATTTTTTTTTTTTTTTTTGTGAATTTATTTTAGCCGAAATTTGAGATAACGTACTGCACTTCAGCAGTCTGATTTTTCTTTCTTTCTGAAAATACTGCAATCCCGCAGCACCCCCCCCCCCCTCCTCACTCCCCCTCCCCCCCCCTCCCCACTCGACTTCCACCCCTAATCCCCCTCGCGAGGATTACGAGCAGGTAGATTACGACTTACTGTCTTGGTACAAAATTTAAGAAAAAGAAAAGAACAGATGATAGGATTAAAAGAACAATTGTAAGACGAAATAAAAACAGGAAAAAAACAGTTTCTGGTGTATTACAGAATGTGATGATCATGTGACCGAACTGCCACACTGAACTGATCCACTGATCCAGAATGAGCAGAAGTGCTATCTGGGCTGGGAGTTGGTTCCAATGACCAACGGTTGAGGGAAAGAAAGACAATTTATAGTCATTGGCTGTTGTATGAATTAGGCGTAAAGCAAGGGGACGCCGACTGTGTCGTGTCGATCTGGTTGGTTGTTCGAAGTATGGAAGAATAGTTATGGTAACCAGGCCATGCATGACTTTATACATGGGACCTGTCCATGCATAGCATCACGAAAACATGCCTATATAATATCGATCCTCTTAAACCCCACTTTTATGTGGTAAAACTGGGGTTTACAGGGGTAGGCATTATTTTTCATATTTCTTCTAAAAACATAGATTGTGGGTACTCGTTTGAACCGCCTCGCCTCTATGTTTTGGGTTCAAACGAGTACCCACAATCTATGTTTTGAGCAGAATATGAAAAATATCAGACTTTTTTAACTCAAATTTGTCAGTTTTTGGGGGTGAAATTTTCTATTTATTTGAATAGGCGTGTTTTTGTAATAGTGTAAGCGTACTTGATGGATCAGTGTCTTCGTTGTCCGCATCAAATAGATTTCCTCCTTGACTATCCAAAATTCGCCCGGTGAAAATTCTGATCCGACTGCACAATTGCGCAGATTGATCTGAATCTCCGCGGAGCCTAGATGTCCAAAGCTACGTGTTCTTACATTTCGGCGTACCTATTTATTTAGAAGTTAAAACCTGTTTGTGATTTTGTGACTTCCTATTGGCATTCTTGCACAAATCAGGCCCTTATAAAAACGGATCAACTCTAAACGAAATGATGCTCCCAAGGGGAAAAAAGCCTCACTTTGAGAGTACGTTCCTTCTTAGAATGCAATTTTGACAGTTGCCACCCCTGAAATTGTCTCCATTCCCCTTTGCGCGCGCAACACGTGCTGCAGTGTAAAAGTCCGACAGGTTCGTGGGATATTGCGATCAGCATGGCGTCCGTCCGTAGATGCATCCGTGTGCATTCCATAACTTCGATACCCTTTGACATATTTTGATAATATTTGATATGAATAAAGAGGAGGACCAGGAGGCTTGTCGCGTACAAGAGAGACAACCCTCACTATCCTCGTTTTGTTGTTATCTCCCCTGAAGCTGAAATCTTGTGCAGGCCACAACTCCTATACTGTTTGAGATAATTGGACAATATTTGATGAGGATAAAGAGGAGGAAAAGTAGGTGTGTCGCGTGCAAGAAACACACTTCTCACTTTCTTCGTTATGTAGTTATCTCCCCTGAAGCAGAAATTGGTAGAAATCCTTGTGCGCTCTATAACTTTGGTCCTCTTAAATATATTCTGATGTTATTTGGTAGGAGTGAAAAGGATAACCAGTAGGTGTGTCGGGTACAAGAGAAACAACTCTCACTGTCTTTGTTATGTAGTTATCACCTCTGAAGTCGAAAGCTTATGCAAGCCATAACTCCCATACGGTTTGAGATAATTTAACAATTTTTGGTAGGAATGAAGAGGAGGACCAGTAGTCATGTTATTTGCAAGAAAGACAACTCGCACTTTTTTCTTTATGTAGTGATCTCCCCTGAAGCAGAAATCAGAAGACGCATCCTTGTGCGCTCCATAACTTTGATACCCTTAGACATATTTTGATAATATAGGTAGGAACGAAGAGGAGTGCTAGTAGGCATGTCGCGTGCAAGAGACATTATTCACTTTCTTTGTTATGTAGTTATCTCCCCCGAAACAAAAATCTTCTACAGGCCCTAACTCCCATACTGTTTAAGATGATTTGAAAATATTTGATAGGGCTAAAGCGGAGGACCAGTAAGCGTGTCACATGCAAGAGAGACAACGCTCGCTTTCTTCGTTATGTATTCATCTCCCCTGAAGCCAAAATCTTATGCAGGCCATAACTCCAATAGTGGTCGAGATAATTTGATAATGTTTAGTGGGGATGAAGAGGAGGACCAGTGGGCATGTCACGTGCAAGAGAGACAACTCTTACTTTTTTCTTTATGTAGTTATATCCTGTGATGCAGTAGCTTTGTGCAGGCCATAACTCCCATACTGTTTTAGATAATATGATAGTATATGGTAAGGACATATATCAGGTCAAGTCATAGTGTAGCATGCAAGAAGGACAACTATTGCTCTGTTCTTTTTTCTAGTTATCTCCCCTGAGCAAATTCCTAAGCCTAATTCTTGTGCATTTAGTATTTCTTAGCCTAATTCTTGTGCACTCAATAACTCCTTAATGGTTTGAAATATTTTGAAAATATTTAGTAGAGGCATAGATTAGGCGTGTCATGTGCAAGAATGACAATTCTCACTTTAAATTGTGTACTTACCGCCCCTT
Organism: Anodontia alba; assembly: GCA_964016985.1. Classification (NCBI taxonomy): domain Eukaryota; kingdom Metazoa; phylum Mollusca; class Bivalvia; order Lucinida; family Lucinidae; genus Anodontia; species Anodontia alba. The sequence goes on from OZ024822.1 coordinate 44,482,968, forward strand.
TAGCTGAAATCTTGTGCAGGCTATAACTCACATACTGTCTGAAATAATTTGACAATATTTTGATGGGACATATATATCAGGTCAAGTAGGAGTGTCACATGCAAGAAAAACAACTCTTGCTTTGTTCTTTTTCTTTTACACTCCACTGAATAAATTTCTAAGCCAAATTTTTGTGCACCCCATGACTTCTTAATGGTTTGAAATATTTTGATATTATTTTGTACAGGCATAGATACCCAGCTAGCATTCTACGTAAATCTACATCGGGCCGTCATCGGCCCGTCAGCTACCCTGACGGGCCGATGACGGCCCGATATAGATTTACGTAGAATGCTGACTGGGTATGGACCAGTAAGCGTGTTGCAAGAAGAACAACCTCTGCTGTGATGTTTTCTAGTTACTTTCCCTGAATGAATTTCTAAGCCAAATTCTTGTGTATTTGGTTTTAAATGTTTTATCAGTATTTGGTAGAGGCATAGATAAGGACCAGTAGGATTGTCCCAGTCAGCATTCTACGTAAATCTATATCGGGCCGTCATCGGCCCGTCAGGGTAGCTGACGGGCCGATGACGGCCCGATGTAGATTTACGTAGAATGCTAGCTGGGGTGGTGTTCAAGAGTAATCTCATTTTTTCTTTATTATTTACTTATCGCCCCTGATTTTGAAATATTGTGCAGGCCATAATTCCCATTCTGTTTGAGATAACTTGATAATATTTGGTAGGGACGTATATCAGATCAAGTAGCGTGTCACTTGTGAAAAGGACAACTTTTACTCTGTTGATGTTTTACCGCAATAAATATACAGCAAGTATTAGGGTCGTGCAAAAAGTTCTGTCACTAGTAGGCGTCCTTTGTTTTATCCCAGGTATATATGTTAAAATGCTTCACTGCACTTGAATGGTGTGTTGAATAGCTAACGATACCCGTTTATTTCGTGCAAATTTCTTTCCAATTGACCGAGTTATTTCAAATTGAAATAAATGCAGTCATATACACTGACCAATTTACTTGTTACATTGGAACATGGACCAGAAGACTGAAATTCGTAGCTACGTATATTAAATGCCGCATTAGGCTTAATATAGATTCAAAGCAGATATTTAATGAATTGTGTGGCATATATGGACCTCAGACCATTTCAGTGCGCACAGTTTTTAGGTGGGTTAAAGCTTTTAAAGCTGGGAAATTTTCTGTTGAAGATGATACCCGTCCTGGAAGGCCTAAAACAATCTATGTTTTTGATCAGAAATAAGAAAAATAATGTATACCCCTGTAAAGCCCAGTTTTACTATATAAAAGTGGGGTTTAAGGGAGTCAACTTTATATAGGTATGTTTTCGTGATGCAAATCCAATATTGCATGAGCGCGTACTGCGAAGATTCAGATCCTTTTGTATATGGATCAGTGACGTCTGATCAGAGTTGTCACTGGTCACATAAATAACCTAAATATCTTGGGGAATCCATACGAGAAATGCGAAAATGCTAAGGGTTATTTAATTTTCTGGGGTTGGGGAGGGGGTCGTCGATCCTTTTTACTTTTTACCTTAGTAACGCCTCAGACCTCAGACCATTTCAGTGCGCACAGTTTTTAGGTGGGTTAAAGCTTTTAAAGCTGGGAAATTTTCTGTTGAAGATGATACCCGTCCTGGAAGGCCTAAAACCTCTGTTACCAAGGCTAACATCGCTGCTGTCAAGATTGTGGTCGAATAGGATGCGCGATTGTCTGTCAAAGATATAGCTAGTTGTACTGGAATATCAGAAGGCAGTGTACAAACAATTCTGAAAAAGCGTTTGGACCTGGGAAAGGTTTGCGCTAGGTGGGTACCTCATTTGCTCACTGAGGAGCAAAAGACACAACGCCTTACATGTGCCCGGAAACTTTTGAAAACATATAAAGGCTGTAATAGTTGGGTTATTTCTAACTTGCTAACAGGTGATGAAACCTGGGTGCACATGTTTGAGCCACAAAGAAAGGCTGATAATAAGCAATGGAAGCGAAAAGACAAAACAAACGCCCCTGTATTGCCAAGAGAACCAACCATAAGTTCGAAAAAGATGTTGTACGCAATTTTCTTTAATTCAAGTGGGCCAGTCGTTCAAGTGCCTTGTCCATCTGGTCATGCTGTTACTGGCCGATTCTACAAGAACTCTGTACTGAAGAAAGTAAAAGAGTTTTACAATAAGAAACGACCAAGCAAAGGATAGTCAGGAGTCCACATTTTACATGACAACGCCTCCTCTCATAAGTGTGAGGTTATTAAGTCTTTTTGGCTTCTGAAAAGGTGAAAGTTTTGAACCATCCACCTTGTTCAACTGACCTGAGTCCCTGTATCTTCTTTTTATTTCCAAGGCTTAAGAAAATGCTTTTTGGAAATAAGTATACATCTAGAAGTTCTCTTGGCAGCGCTATTTATCAGTGTCTCCAACAGATACCAAATGAAGACTATTTATCTGCTTTTCGCGACTGTGTATAAAGGTCACAAAAATGTGTTTCAGTAAAGGGGGAATACTTTGAATGTTTGTAATAAAAATATGTTTGACAAAACGTAGCACTGAAGTAATCCGAACCCAGTGACAAAAATTTTTGTAGGACCTTCGTATTTTTACCTTCCCAAGGCATTTTATTTTTGCTATTACATGTACATGTACTTCTTAATATGTTTACTCACAAATTCAAAGCATTTGCAAATATTGTGTAGCCTGTACAAATAATCACCTCAAAAATCACTTATAGATGATTTTTGTCAAAAATAAAAGAACGTGCAATAATAAAATCATTTACCGTACACCTATTCTTTTCTCATTTATTATTTTAATCACATTTCATAGTATCTTCACATATTTATACTTTGCTCTGTTTCAATATTTCTATTATTTCGGATTAAAATATACACAAAATTTAGAAATGGCGGGTTGATCGGGTGATATGCCATCAGTTCTGATGGCTATTCATCACGATAACCTACCTGTATAAATTTGACCCCTTTAAACCCCACTTTTATACAGTAAAACTGGGGTTCACAGGGGTATACATTATTTTTCTTATTTCTGCTCAAAAACATAGATTGTGGGTACTCGTTAGAACCGCCTCGGCGAGGCGGTTCTAACGAGTACGTACAATCTATGTTTTGAACAGAAATATGAAAAATATCATAATTTTTTATCTTTAAAATTTTCATTTTTTGGTGGTAAATTTTTCAGTATATTTGAATAGGCGTGTTTTCGTAAAGTTTTCACATTTGTGATTTTGCAACGGTTGGGTAATATCATATTTTACCTGTACAGCTAACACGGTTATTAACGCAGTCAAGGGAAATCTGCCACCCCTATTTTTTCAATAATGGGTCGGTTTGATTCGCTTGCCAATAAAATGCGTCACTGACTGAATTCGACGAAATTTTACCGGTGAGTTTTTGTGAGCGACTTGAAACCTTGCGTGTTGTTAGTTGATGATATTTGACAAAATGAAGGAGGTGATAATATTATCTCTGGTTCTGGGGCTCATACACTGTAAGTATAACAAAACATACATTTTATGGTCTTGCGTTGTATTACGAAAACACGCCTATTCGAATATACTGAAAATTTTACAACCAAAAACAAGGAAAATTTTCAAATAAAAAATTCTGATATTTTTCATATTTCTGCTCAAAACATAGATTGTGGGTACTCGTAAGAACCGCCTCGATGAGGCGGTTCTAACAAGTACCCACAATCTATGTTTTTAGCAAAATTAGAAAAATAATGTGTACCCTTGTAAACCCCAGTTTTACTATATAAAAGTGGGGTTTAAGGGGGTCTACATTATATAGGTATGTTTTCGTGATGTATTTTGTTGAGTAATAGTCCATGTAAATGGTTCAACGAAACGATGCAGATGCTTAGCATTCCGACTTTTACCACTCTCTTGATTAATTCAGCAGACGACAAATTGATGATATATTCCATATGCAGGATTCCTCGTACTACAGGTACTAATCCGCAACAATCGGTCCCTTCTGTGACGTCACAGCCTGTCGCTAGTTCTCAGACAGGTAATAGTGTGGAAATGTATAGAATTATATAGGAGCCCATCATTTAACGAATAAAATCATTTATTTTCAATTATACAAGATATTATTATAACCTCGCAATAGATGGAAAAATGTATCTGCTTCAATTTGATACCAAATTTGTTGAAATAAGATAAATTTTAAAATGGCCCAGATTGTAATGAATGCTACAAGGGTTTTTCCTTATTAAGTCTTTGTATTTTACAACAAAAATGAAAAATAGCCTTGATTCAATCGCCTAAAAGCCATATTTTTTAAAATTTCTCCGTTCGCTATAACCTCTCATTCGATAGATCTATTTAATATCTATAGTTATGTAGTAAAATATTGAATAAATTATTTTATTAAAAATGGCCCCCAGGTTGCAAAATATAGCTATATTTGAAAAATGCGGAGCGAAAATGTTTAATGATTACACAGACGCAGGTCTTGTGTACACATGATACTAGAATGAATTGCAGAAGAGGTTGTAAGAATTGGAAAATAAAAAAAGAAATTGGTATCCATTGATAGTATTATAAAGATTATTTAGCTTCAAAAAAGAAAACAGGATTTGATATTGGATACAATTTGCATGAAATGTCGGGATGTCAATCCTGTTTTCTGGGAAGAATAAGAAAAATACTTCAATATGTTGTCTGCTGAAATTTTTAGCCAGAGTGCTGAGCGTAAAGTATCTTCCATTAATGCTTTTGTTAGATGAATTGTTAAGAGGCAGTATTTGATGGTACTTTTAGAATAATTTCTTCTTTTTCTTCTTCTTCTTCTTCTTCCGGGGAAAGGACCGTGATTATATCTGAACGTATTTGATCCTGCGGAACTGATCATGACTGACTGATACAGGTGGGACCCAAAAGCTTCAATAAAAAAGAGGCGCTAAAACTATATTCTGGTCTTGATACTGGCTGACATGAATTAGGCATGGGCCAGTCTACTAGAATGGCTCTCCAGCAGCCATTCGACTGAACGAATTACTGTGACGATTAGCAGATCATGAAAAAAAAAAGACAGGTTGGGTACTCATTTCAAGCCCCTTAGGGGCGCTTCTATTGAGTACCCCTTGCGAGGAGGGGGGTTAACTTCCTATGTATGGCATAGTATGGATGTGCGTGCCGAATGACCCCCTTTTTCCGCGCTGCCAAGTATATGATTGGCCCCTTTCTTTTCAGCAAAAAGTAGTTGATTGGTCTCATTTTTTGTGAATTAGTATATGAAAAGCCCCACTTTTCTGATGTATCCCGGTACATGCACATTTTTTCCGTTCAGAGATTTTTCGAGGCTACTTGTTCTCTTGGTATTCAGTGAATTGACTGCTATTTTGTCTAACTACCAGCAATAAATGGGTACAAAACAATCTAAGGGCAGTATATGAATGGGTCAACATTTCAGACGATCTAGTATATGAATGGGTCCTTTTTTTCCAAAGGCCAGGTATATGATTGGGGAAGGTTTCGAAATACTGGCTCGAACACCCGTACCAAAATTACCTCCAATTTTCTGTACTATTTTTTTTTATCTTCTGTATATGCTCCTTTAACCATGTTCATACTGCTATCCATCCTTGTCTTGGTTCTTCTGCCTCTATATTGCACAGTAAGTCGTCATCCAGCTGTCGTACAATTTATTATGTAAAAAGACACCATCATTTGTCAAAGAGACGGCAGGAACAGCAATTTTATTTAATCTTCTGTACATGTACTTTTAGACAGGCTCCCTTCTGAATGATTTTTTAATCCGTATTGAAATGACTCATATTTTACAAAAATCGTGTTTAGCCTGTTGTATAATTTATGAAACAAATATGACTTGAGCAAACGCTATGCCATTTTCCCATCCGGGTATTTAATTTATGACCCTAATGATGAGAACATATATATAACACATACTTAATCACTCTCTTTCATGGCCTCTTTTGAACCTGTTGCGGAAATATGAAGGCTGTGACAAGACTGCGCATGTACATTACGAAAACACGCCTATTCAGATATATAGAAAATTTCACCTCCAAAAACTGAAAATGTTCAGATAAAAAAAACTGATATTTTTCATATTTCTGCTCAAAACATAGATTGTGGGTACTCGTTAGAACCGCCTCGCCGAGGCGGTTCTAACGAGTACCCACAATCTATGTTTTTGAGCAGAAATAAGAAAAATAATGTATACCCTGTAAACCCCAGTTTTACTATATAAAAGTGGGGTTTAAGGGGGTCAAAATTATATAGGTATGTTTTCGTAATGACAATATTTATTTAGTTTCATTCATAAGACAACAAGTGGTCACCCATTGAAAGTGTGTCGCCAATACGATTCCGAGATTACCAAAATTTTTGTTTTGATGCAAAAATATCTAAAATATTCACATTTACTGGGACTTTGATATAACGTTCTGAGCCAGCACATTAGAAAAAAAAGTACAAAACGTTACTTATCGCATTGGCGACCAGGAAAGCCTCAGACGAGCTTGCGTTGAGCACACTCTTGCCAGGACCTTTATGCACAGTCTCGCCAAAACCGATAAACTATAAGGCCCTTTTTTTCGTATGCCGACTCATACCGGTATGTATTTTGGAAGTGTCAGAAGAAAAGAAAACTTTATTTTCTATGCGGACAACAACTTCCCAGATTAGCCTGTATATCCACACAGAGAGACCAGGAACTTCGCCGCCCGCTAAGTGAATTCTGGTATACTGTTGAACTTGATGAAAAGAGAAGACTGACCAAATGGTGCTGAATCAGGTGGCTGATCTACGCATTCGCACTTCTCATTACGAAAACACGCCTATTCAAATATGTTGAAAATTTCACCACCAAAAACTGAAAATTTTCAGACAAAAATTCTCATATTTTTTCACATTTCTGCTCAAAACATAGATTGTAGGTACTCGTTAGAACCGCCTCGCCGAGGCGGTTCTAACGAGTACCACAATCTATGCTTTTGAGCAGAAATAAGAAAAATAATGTATACCCCTGTAAACCCCAGTTTTACTGTATAAAAATGGGGTTTAAGGGGATCAATATCATATAGGCATGTTTTCGTGATGTCATATGGCATAAGGGTCTTTTTTTATCCTATTAAGATTATTTATTTATGTTATAAGGGTAGATACGTTTTAAGTGGAGGCAACTCTGTCAAACTGTTTTTTTAGTTGTTGTTGATGTTGGTTTTTTTATTGCTTTTTTTTTTATTTATTTATTTTTTATTTTTTTTTTTTTTTTTTTTTTTTTTTGTTTTGTTTGTTGTTTTTTCCCCCTTCTGAAAATGAATCTATCCTGAAAGGAAAGAATTTGCCACACTGCCAAGCAAACAGGAAGTGATAAAAGCTGTCTCCCTTTTACCAGCTGGCAGAATACCAAACGACGAAAGTTCTGCCAGGTGTAACCAGGCCCCTTTTATTTGTTCATTTATTTAATTTAATTTTATTCTCTGTTGTATTGCAGCATGTTTTGGAGTGTGGGAATGTACATACATCGATGGCTTAGGGATCGAGACAACAAAAACTTGCTCCAGTGGTTGTTGCAAACATGACTGCTGTGCCTTCGATGGGTACGTATTAACATATGAGGGAGAGCATTTTTCTGCAGGATTGCATGTGTGCCAAGCGAAGACTCAGATCAGCCGGCTCATCCACGCAGTCTAATGAGAGTCTTCGCTGTCAGCCTGATAAAGCTTTGTATTTTTGGCAACCCACAGAGTGCCCTGCGAGGACTCTGATCAGGCTACGCGGATGTACAGGTTGATCTAAATCTTCGCTGGGAGCATTGCAGTCTTGTAGGAAATGTTGTGTATTGGCTCATTCTTTTTTTTTTTCTTTCTACCATAAATTAGGGCTGCACGATTAATTGGATAATCGATTAATTAATCGATAAATTCCGCAAAAATGACTATCATTACAGATTTGTTAATAATCGATCATTTGATTTCTGCGTTTGTTACTTTACTGTATTTACCCTTAGTATTCAGACACCTCAACTCCTTATCATACTTTATCTAAAATTTGAACAAGTCCAATATACTACCAACTGTTATGTCTAAAATAGCTGTGTTTGTGGCAAACAGTGTAGACCCTGATGAGACGCCGCATTTGCGGCGTCTCATCTGGGTCTACACTGTTTGCTCAGTATAACATATGAAAGGGTCATAGGTAAAATTAAGATCAAATCTTCAGCGATTACTAATCGATTATCAATCACAATGGCAGGACTGATAATCGATTATCTTTTCAGGTCTGATTAGCCAGCCCTACCATAAATGTAGTCGGTCATATTCGATGATTACCCGCAGGGGCAGACTACACAGGATGAACTCAGTAGTGGTGTCTGTAACCTGCACAAAGCATGTCAGTTTCTGCGCAGGGACCAGTTAATGCCCCGGTCATAAGGACAATGCGCTGTGTTACAGTGTTATATTATCCCTACCTTTGTTACTAATTGAGCACATTCGGATCAAAAGAAAACTTTTAACCCCGAGCGGGCATCAAACTCGAGACATTTAGCTCCAGTTCACACCTCTGCGCCATGCAAAATGCTGTTTCTTCTGCCACATGCTGGCAGGATTGGAATGGCATTCGCTGTCTGCCTACATGTACAGAATCCAAAGTTTTAGGACAGTATACACTGATTCTCAAGAAAGTGGGATTTTGAAAAAAAAAAAAAAAACAACTGACCAAGCCATACAAAGATAGCTTGCTTTTAGTTTACAGCTTTTGCATTTACTCTAACGTGTTAAAGAGATTTTGCACAGTAAATATGTCTCAGTTTCATAAAACATGGGACGGCATAAGAGTACTGGAAGTATTGTATGTATTCTACGAGCTATCTCTATTAAACAAATTTGAAGTAGCTATGCGAATTATAGGTATCCAGTCAAAAATGAATGTTAATTTTGTCTTCAGTGTAAAATTATGCTTTAGAAATCTTCAAATTATTTTCCTAAATAGCAAGGTATGTTTTCTTCACCAAATCGAAGAAATATGGTATCTTGACTTACACAAGCATGAAGAGCGCATTTTTGTTTATATTTTTTTTATTTTTTTATTTTTTTTTTTTTTTTTTTCGTTTGTAAAACATGCACTAGAACGAACTTTAGCATAAGTGGAAAATTGTCTGCCTTACACTCTAAACCGTCGAACTTTCTGTTAAAACTCTCCCTGCATCAAAGTGAATGTAAAACGCGTACATGTATGTACCTATTAAAATAATCATCACTGTTCCGTAGAATACATCGCCATAAATGAGTGTATAAAATACCTTGCTGCTTAAAGATCGAATCTTTTACGGGAGAATTCAACTCTTAAGAACACTTTCTAAAATATGTAAATCGTTTCAGACATAAACGTGAATATCATGAGTTTTCGTGTGTAAATAAGGATTCGCAAGGTTCTGACAAAGCTGTAAGCTCTCTACAGGAATCAAAAGGGTTTCGTGGATTTCAATGTCTTTAAATCCTTAATGCGTCCTTGATATGCATATCCCTAACACAATAGTGTCGATCATTATTATGAACGGTTTTAATTGCAAAATACTTTTTGTGTAGATAATCAGACAGCATACTATGTTTGAAAGACTGTAAGCTTATATCGCTGGTTCTAGGCTGGAGTCACTCTTATTGCTGTCTCGCAAAATACGTCCCGTAAAATACATTTGCGTTTCTGAATTTTATTTTTGAATTTTATTTTTGACGAAGTATATCCAACAAAAGTTACTTTGTATGTGTACTTATTAGTTCGAGTTGTTTCTCTTCCACTGTAGAGAGTGAGCATCATTTCTCTTAAGATACTGTTTTATTTTTTGTTGTTGTTGTTGTTGTTTTTTATTGTTGTTCCTTTTTTTTTTTTTTTTTTTTTTTTTTTTTTTTTTTCGTTTTGTTTAGTTTCTGCATAGCATTACTGCATCAAAAACAATTTTAGGGATCTAGAATATCATAAAATAATTTCGTCGTTAATTGGGATTCTTATCTCTGAGGTAAGAAAACAACACTCATTTGCCTGTTCCTAAAATAGGAGTGATGCATTTTATACTTGGGCTCGTAGAATACATTAACTCAATGACAAAACTGAATTGTGAAACAAAATTTTCTTTTACATTCGATATAAAGGCATTTATTGCCGTTCGAAAATATTTCAGTGGCAACATTTTCAAAGCTTATCTAACCGTATTAATATCGAATGTCTGCAAACGATTTTAACATTAAACTTAACATGTTCAATTATCACGTGCAAAAACGAGGTGGTTACCCAGCTAGCATTCTACGTAAATCTACATCGGGCCGTCATCGGCCCGTCAGCTACCCTGACGGGCCGATGACGGCCCGATATAGATTTACGTAGAATGCTGACTGGGTATTCATCATAAGGTGCAAACATATTATGCTTTATGAGTGTTGGAAGTAATTTCACAATTGAAACATTTCAGGTAGTGCCAGAAGCTTCAGAACACCAACTTAAATCATTTGGTTACCTATTCCACAAAACTACAGAAACTGAATGTTTCATGCTATGACACTATTTGTCCTACTTTTTTTTTTAGAATAAGTGTATAAGTCCTTACCATACTTGCTCTAAAACTTCGAAGAAATCCATTTTACTACCTGTTGATTTGTCTAAAAACTGCTGGATGAGTGGTACACAGTGTAGACTATGATTAGACGCCGCGAAATGCAGTGTCTGTTCATGGTGTACACTGTTTTCTACTCGTCCAGCATCTGGATTGTACTGTTTGCTCCCGGTTGTCTGTCCCTATACTTCAGGGCCCAGTTGTTCAAAGCTAACGATGTCGTTAGTTAACGATTCGTTAAAACTTAGATCGAGTGATACGCAAATATGCCAAAATTTTTTGCAGAAAAAATGTGAGTAGCTTTTGCAGTGCAAAAGCTACTCACATTTTTCAGCAAAAAATATCAGAATATTGTATATTGAATCCGTTAAAATAGTTAACGAAATGACCCTGAACGAGCTCGTTAAGCTAACGACGCTTTGAACAACTGGGCCCAGGTAAATACAGCACCCTAAAACAAATCGACCAATCGACCAGCAAAGGATCACTTCAAGTTATATATATATTTCTTTAATACGTACATACATATATATTGTTATTTACCATTTAAATGCCAACAAATCAACAGCTAACATTTCAGCACTTTATTCCTGTTCTATAGCAATGAAAATTTCATTCAAAAATCATACTGATCACTTGTCAATTTCAATCAACATTTACAGGATAGCTGAGAATATATTTGAGTCGTTTATTCCTCGGTATAAAGTTACATACAAGAAATTGTATCCCAAAAAAGTATCCAGAATGTCATTAGTGTATGTATCTAGCATTTCTGTGTCAGCATTCACGGAGTCTGTTCTTGGACGAGTAGACAAGTTTATGGATAGTCAACTGGGGGATCCAGCTCCACTCTTACAGGAACCGCCGAATTATTTGCAGTATGTAAGGACATCCCGAACACTATAAATTGAGACATGGATGTCTGAGAGCCAAAAAAAAAAAAAAAAAAAAAAACAGGAAATAAATATTAAAGCTGAAAAAAAAATCTACGGTATGTTTTAATAATCAGATTATTTGGAAAAAATAGAAGTGGTCCAAATTTTTCCCCCGTGGATATTATATACTGGGTCAACAAAACAAAGGCAACACTTCTGAACAAAAGAAAATAAGACTAATACCTATATATTTTGCTCTTCTGCAATAAAAGAAAATCACAATTTCTTGCATGTAACTTTATACTGAGGAATAAACGACTCAAATATACTCACAGTTATTGATTTAATACATGTTTTGCATACTAGATCACCTAGAGGGCACATGACGTTTATACAACGTCGCCGCAACATCTATGCAACGTCATTACGTTGCATCGAAGTTAAGGCGATGTTGTATAGACGCCATGTGTCCGCCGGGTAGTTTAACAATAATAAAGCTGTGTGTTCTTTCCCAGCGGGCACGTGGCGTTTATACAATGTCGCAGAGACGTCGATGCAACGACGTTGTATAAACGTCATTATCCGCTGGGTTGCTCCTACCAAGCAGGCACATAACGTTGAAACAACGTCGATTCAACGTTGATTCAAGACGTTGAATCATCGTGGAATCAACGTTGTTTCAACGTTGTGTGTCCGCTGGGTATATACTATATGGCTGTTGCCCAGCGGACACGCAAAGTTTAGACAACGTCGCATCAACGTCGATGAAACGTTTTTATAAACGTCAAGTGGCCGCTGGGTAGTTCCTATAACATGTGGTATTTCTTTGTTTTACAGCGCACTGTTCGGTGCTATCTTCGGTGGCGTCGTATTTTTCGCTGTTCTAGTTGCTTGCTGCGCCGTCTGTATACGACGCCGACGACAACAAGCTGGGATGATTGTGCTTGGAGCTGCACCAACACAGACTGTAATTACAACAAGAAGTATGTGCACAATATCACTATATTATAAATGGACATTTTATATTACTCAAAAAATTGTTTCAACATTAATTGTTTTGATATGTAAATTAAACATTCTGTTTATGGACTTAATTGGATTGATTGGTAGATTTTCTGCCATTTTTGACAAGGTAGAATTTATGTGAATTCCTGTTGCTTTACTAAACAGAAGCCCCTTCTAAAAAGGGTTTACTCTAATAGGAAAGAAATGCTTCCTCTTTACTCAAAAGAACAATACTTGTTACCAAGGGATGCAAAGTACTTCCTTTTAGAGTAAACTCTTTTTCAAAAGGAAGATAAAATTATTTTTACTCAGCTGCGTCCCCTGTTATGTATCCATTCCCCTTAAATTTAAGGATAGAAACAAACTGAACGTAGGGAGACCTACATACTGTCATTTAGTCTTTTAACCTGCAAACTTAGTCAAAAAGTTCTTTGGCTTAGTATTACGTCATAATCACGTAAATTGCCTGATATTTCAAAATCTAAAGCCACACCACCTTTGAACAGCACATCGGGAAAATGTGAATTTCCATATATTTTGTTATGGGTGAAAGTTTAACTACGGGACTTTTCGTGTCCGAGAGTATTACTTCTGTTGTAGCCATTAAAAAAAACAAAAGAACTGAATTCCGTGCAGTGTAATAAAAATGTTCATTTTCTCATTCTACTAAAATTTTCAGTTATGTTGTACTGTAAGATACTTGAAAATTCAAGGTGTTGAGAAAGTGTGCCCTATACATTCATTGTAACGGTAAAATGTCCCGATTTCTAATTTCAAACTTCGTTTCATTTTTATTTACGAATCCCATCACGGAAACACGCCTATATAGTTTTGACCCCCTTAAACCCACTTTTATACAGTAAAACTGGGGTTTACAGGGTTATACATTAATTTTCTTACTTCTGCTCAAAACATAAATTGTGGGTACTCGTTAGAACCGCCTCGCCTAGGCGTTTCTAACGAGTACCCACAATCTATGTTTTGAGCAGAAATATAAAAATTACCAGAATTTTTTATCTGAAAGTTCTCATTTTTTTATAGTAAAAATCTCAATGTATTTGAATGGCGTATTTTCGTAATGCCTTCCATAAAACAGATTTATTCGAACAGGTAATGAAATGATATTATCTTTCGTTTATTGTAAGAGTCTTTTCGAAAACAATTATTTTCTGACTGCTTATAAAATTCAAGTTAAAGGTCTGTCCGTAGATGTTATGTCCATAAAGTTACAACTTCATCCAGATCTTGTCATGAAGCCCCTACATTAGCATTGGACACGGTTAAACGTCAACAGCGCTTCTGTTACTGCATTATTCAGTTTACAGGTTCAAACGCAACCGAAGAACATAACAATATCAGGAAAAATGACCATGTAATTAAAAAAAATGCATGTTACATTTATTATGTGTCCACAGCATTCATTTTATTTTTCACGCGAACATAAATCGTTTTCAAATGAAACCATTTTGACCTAAATAGGGACGATATAAACTGAGTTTTTCATACTATGGACACCACTCTGTCCGTTGGGACATAGGTGTAATTTTCATAGCGACTACTGAAATATCCATACCGTTACTGTCTATACCGTTATTTTTTACGGCCACACCGTTACTCTAGAGTGTAACGGTGCAAACATTTTTATGTTTATTTTCTTGAATATGCATTTTGTTGTAATCCGTGTTATCGTTATAGTTCCCTGTGGATTGCTTGGAAGTCAGTTGGCATAATATGCCAAGGTTATGTTTGATCAACAGGTTTATCATCAGTGTTTTTCGCATTTAATGCCAGTTAGGGATACCAATACCGTTTGTAACTGTGGTCATGTTATGTTTTTGGATCAATAGTTTTGTTGCCAGCGTAAAATGTCCTGAAGCCCTTATCCACTGAAATAGAGTAAAAGGTCTGAGATTTATACGTTTAACAGGCCAATATGCCATCTTGAAGTTACTATATTTTTACCGTTACGGTTGTCATGTACCTTAACGGACTGTCCGTTCCGTTACAAATGAAAATAAAAATGAATTATTTCAAACAGAAATATTTTCTATTAAGTTTCCTTTCATGACTAAACAAACGTATACATAATGGTATGTTGACCACAGCAAGTGTGACTTTACAAAACACCCCTTTTGATAGTCACAGAGAAATTTTGTCTAAATTTCACTAGTTTTATAATTGCCCATACAGTTCATGCATTTTATGTACTAAAACCTGAAGTAAGGAACATTTCTTTCGATATTTAATAAGTATTAGAATTTCTCCGCATAAGCATTTATACTTATTCTGAATAAATACAGCTTGAATGAAGAAAGGCAAAGCTACCCCGTAACGGCTTGGACATTTTACCGTTAGGGGACACTTCTGGTTGCTATGGAAATGCTAATTTGTATAAGAAATAGTGTCTATTTAAGAATATTTTACTTCAAGTCATTACAAAAACATGCCTATTAAAATATACGGAATATTTTATCACAAAAAAAATACAATTTTCAGACAAAAAAATATCTGATATTTTTCATATTTTTGCTCAAAACATAGATTGTGGTTACTTGTTAGAACCACCTCAATGAGGCGGTTCTAATGAGTACCCACAATCTGTGTTTTAGAACAGAAAAAGACAAATAATATGTACCCCTGCAAACCCCAGTTTTACTATACAAAAGTGGGGTTAAAGGGGGTCAAGGTTATATAGGCATGTTTTCGCGATGTGTCATATTTTCAGATTTTACATAAAAAAAAAAAAAAGTTGGAAACAAATAAGTTGATTTTAGCAAGTGATACATGTCAAAAAGTCCCGTAGTTAATTATTCACCCTTATCCGGCGCACGCATTTTACAAAAACGGTTCGTCTTAGACATTGGCACTAGACGGTTTTCAGAAGGGTCAGTTTATGCTGAATGCTACATTACGAAAACACGCCTATTCAAATACACTGAAAATTTTACCACCAAAAAATGGCAATTTTTTTATAAAAAATTCTGATATTTTTCATATTTCTGCTCGAAACATAGATTGTGGGTACTCGTTAGAACCGCCTCATCAAGGCGGTTCTAACGATTACCCACAATCTATGTTTTTGAGCAGAAATAACAAAAATAATGTATACCCCTGTAAACCCCAGTTTTACTATATAAAAGTGGGGTTTAAGGGGGTCAAAATTATATAGGTATGTTTTCGTGATGCAAGAGAAATTAGGTGACGGTAGTCTATAAACATAACTTGCAAAATTAAGAATGCTTAGTTGCAGCATTCAGGATAGTTGCAACATTTGCATGCAAATTGTATATAAATAGAACGGTTACGTATATTTTCCTAGTTTTTTTCCAAAGTTTGAAAGCAATGTACATTGTACACAACATCTTATAAGCTACTTAGATTTTTTAAAATTCTTTCCGTTTTGCTCCAAGAAAAGTATTTAACTCATTTAACCTTTGCCACTCCCTAGGTAAATGCAGTAGGCGAATAATTCATGATTTTTTCCCTTATTTTCATTAGTAAACATACTAACATTTCATGCAAGTTGCCTCGCTTAAAGACACATTTTGGATTGCATAACACCCTAATGACTCTAAGAAGATTAAGATAAGAAATTCTTGGTGACTTTGGCCACCTTTACAGGTAGGGGCCTGATAAGGGGAAATTAGATTTAATCTCAGCAGGGTTTATGCTGAAGACAGAGAAACAGATAAGGTGGGTAATTTGGTGATAATTTGATGATTTTTTTTTCTGTTTATTCAATAAAATAAATAAATAAATAAATAAATAAATTAATAAATATTTTCAATTTTATATTCCTATTTCAGTTTATTTGTACTTTTTTCACAATGCAAGAAAAAACAACACTTTGTTATTTAGGAAAAAAAACTATCAAAAATAAATAGATAAAAAAATAAAGTGATACAATACAAATCAACAAATAAAATCAACAAATTAAATGCAAAATTTGCAAATGAATTTATATGGTTCTAAAGTAACATATCGAATACTGCTCAATTTTATGAATTAACCCTTATAGGGCCCCACCTAAGGAGACTTAACAGCCTTATAATGACTCCATAATCATTTAGATAAGATAAGCCTTTGATGTGCGCACTGTTATCAGGACTGTATATTGGGAGTGATCATGAAGGGGGGGTCTAGCCAAAGAAGGAAAAAAATGTGTCTTTAACTGAAGAGACAATTTTCCATGACATGTCAAAGTTTATTTTCTGGGAATATAAGAAAGCCGCCTGCTGATATTTTTACAAAGCATGCTTAGCCTTTAATCAAGTTTTTAAATATTTTGTCAAAAAATACATTTTTTAATCACTCAGTGTTAAAGAGTCCGAATATTTATGTTAACTAGATAGTTAAAACCCATCACGAAAACATACCTATACTATTTTGACCCCCTTAAACCCACTTTTATATAGTAAAACTGGGGTTTACAGGAGTATACACTATTTTTCTTTTTTCTGCTGAAAACATAGATAATGGTACTCGTTAGAACCGCCTCGCCGAGGCGGCTCTAACGGGTACCCACAATCTATGTATTGAGCAGAAATATGAAAAGTATCAGATTTTTTTATCTGAAAATTTTCAGTTTTTGGAGGTGAAATTTTCTATATATTTGGATAGGCGTGTTTTCATAATGCCAAGTTGAAATCCTATATACTCATCTACAAATGCGTTTGTACTTGTCTTTCATATATTGGCAACCTTTCTGCACAGAACCAGTTTGTGTAATGAGTGATTCAATAATGCGTTGTTGGTTTTATCTTTATACAAACTCTGGAATCACTCACAAACTGAGTTCAGCAGTGATTCGCAGGAGTTTACACATCGATAAACATCACGAAAACATGCCTTCATAATTTTGACTCCCTTAAACCCAACTTTTATATAGATGAGGCAGTTCTAACAAGTACCCACAATCTATGTTTTCTAGCAGAAATATAAAAAATATCAGAATTTTTATCTGAAAATTTTCAGTTTTTGGAGGTGAAATCTTCTATATATTTGAATAGGCGCGTTTTCGTTATGACAGCCAAAATAAATTAATTATTTATTCCTTACAATTCCAACTTATGTTTTGTCACCAAAGTGACTGAGTGGCCCACGCCGCCTCGGTGGCTCGGTGGCGCCGTCCGACTGGAGACCAGGAGGTCGCGGGTTCAACCCCCGCCGAGGTCAGCAACATTCTTTCGTGGAGATTGATCATGAAATATTTTCTACGGTCATTCTCTCCCTTCCGCTGATTCAAGAAGGGCAGTTGTCAGTTTCTGGCGAAAGAATGTGCACAATACTGGTTAACCGCTTAGAGGACTAAGCCTGCCCAGTAAACGTGTGGTTAGTTAAACTGACCACGCTCGACATGACCCCATTTGGTTGACTGGGCCGTAAAACCTCAACACAAACAAAAGACTGAGTGGCCTAGTGGTTAGCGCACTAGACTTTCAAACGGCATATCGTTGGTTCGAATCCCGCTCAGGTCGAGACAATTTTCAGACCATTAGTACGCCTAGCTCATACTCGACATGCCCTGGGTTGAGTATAAAGTGGACAGGGCGGTGCTTGGTGACAGACAGCGGCACCAAGAGTGCATGGGTGATCCATGAAAGCAAGGCTGTACAAACACATGTACACAACAATCGCCACTGTCTCTACGTGCCTCGGGTGCCTGGTAGCGTTAAAAATCCGCACAACAGCAACAACATCATCAAAGTGTTACAAATATTGCCAAAAAATGTCATTGTATCCTCGAAGTATACTTTGGCCAGAATAAATACATAAAAACATAAATAAACTCAGTCTAAATAAATGAATAAAAATGCTTAAGATGGAAGCTTCCATCGGAAGATTTTCTAATACCAACCGATACATTCACAAGGGAGGTAACTCTGATAAAGTGGTTTTTGCTCGTCTGGAAAAGGAGCTACCCTAAAATGAAAGACTTTGCTTCCCTTTGTAAACAAGAAGTCATTAAAGTTGTCTCCCTTGTGTAAAATGGCGATCTTAGTTATAATAGTTACGTATTATTTTTCAGCCGTATCAGCTCCAGTCCCGGAGCACCATGGTTATGACCAGGCAGAATACCAGCCCGCAACGTTCCCGAAACCACCAGCGTATACAACCAGTTCGTAGACAGTGTGCCGCTTATGACCTTTTCAAAAATAAATAAAAAATAAAAAAATAAAATAATGATACGTAGTGTATTGCAACACTCGAGACACTTGTAAGTTTTGCTGATGTGAATTGCTGCGGCACTGTATATATTTCTTTTCTTTGCTATGAATTTATTATGTCCCCAACTTAGAAAAAGCTGAGAGGGGATAGGGAAAATGTTGCTTTCCTTTTATTTGTTCGTCTGTTCGTTATACCGTTCGTCACACTTTACACTGAGATATCTCAGAAAGTATTTGAGGTAGGCTTTGATATTTGGCAGACTAATTTTTGTTAAGGCCTTGTTCATGTGATTCATCACGAAACTCGCTTATATAGTTTTGACCCTCAAACCCCAGTTTTATACAGAACAGCTAGGGTTTACAGGGTAATACATTAATTTTCTTATTTCAGCTCAAACCATAGATTGTGGGTACTTATAAGAACCGCCTCGCCGAGGTGGTTCTAAAAAGTATCATTGATCTATGTTTGAGCATAAATATGAAAACTAAAAGAATTTTACTGAAAGTTTTCATTCTTTGATGGTAAAATTCTCAACATATTTGAATAGGAGTGTTAACGTAATTAACTTTTGAAAAAAAAAGATTTATTTAGATGCTCATTTGATCTCGTTCAAACATCGACGTTACATGTCAAACTGGATGTCCAGACAGCATTACGAAAACATACCTATTCAAATATATATTGAAAATTTTACAACCAAAACCGGAAAATTTTCAGATAAAAAAATACGATATTTTTCATATTTCTGCTCAAAACACAGATTGTGGACACTCGTTAGAACCGCCTCGGCGAGGCGGTTCTAACGAGTACCCACAATCTATGGTTTTGAGCAGAAATAAGAAAAATAATTATACCCCTGCAAACCCCAGTTTTACTATATAAAAGCGGGGTTTAAGGGGGTCAAAACTATATAGGCGTGTTTTTCTGATGTAAAAAAAAACTCTTTTTATAATTTTGTTATATACATATGATGTGCTATGTGGGAAAAAGATCCTTATGCCATATGCGAGCAGCGAAGGTCCAGATGAGAGTGTGCATCCGTGCAGTCTGATCTGGACATTATCTGTCATCACGAAAACATGCCTATATAATTTTGACCCCCTTAAACCCCACTTTTATATAGTAAAACTGGGGTTTACAGGGGTATACATTATTTTTCTTATTTCTGCTCAGAAACGTAGATTGTGGGTACTCGTTAGAACCACCTCGGCGAGGCGGTTCTAACGAGTACCCACAATCTATGTTTTAAGCAGAAATATGAAAAATATTAGACTTTTTTATCTGAAAATTTTCAGTTTTTGGAAGTGAAATTTTCTATATATTTGAATAGGCGTGTTTTCGTAATGTCTGATCTGGACATTCTCTGTTCGTCGACATATACATTTGTACTATAATATCCATTGTGCAGGGTTACCTGAGCCTGCGTTATCCGCAAACTTCATAAGGGTTAGTGTGCGTTGCGCATCAGTTATAAAAAGAGATATCATTTATCAGCCAGATGAGAATGCACTCATATGATGCATTTGTCATAGTCATTTAAGAGAGAGAGAGAGAGAGAGAGAGAGAGTATGATGCACTTGTTATAGTGGCTTGAATAAAAAAAGAAAAAAGGAAAGAATGTATGGTGCATTAGTAGCAGTCGCTTGATTAAATATCAGAAAAAGGAAAGAATATATGATGCATTCCTAGTAGTCGCTTGATTAAAAAATAAAAGAGAAAGAAAAGAATGCATGATGCCTTAGTAATAGTTGCTTGATTAAAAACAAGAAAGAATATATGATGCATTAATTGTTGCTTGATTAAAAGAAACAGAAGAACTATAACCCTTTTAGTTTATGCCATCTGGTGTCAGTTTGGGCCCTCCAGAATCATTCAGGTTTCACACCCTACGCTAAAGTAGTGTATACGCAGTAAAATATCATTACGAAAACATGCCTATAAAAAATATACTGAATATTTTATCACAAAAAAAATACAATTTTCAGATAAAATAATTCTGATATTTTTCATATTTCTGCTCAAAATATAGATCGTGGGTACTCGTTAGAACCGCCTCGACGAGGCGGTTCTAACAAGTACCTACAATCTATGTTTTGAGCAGAAATAAGAAAAATAATGTATATCCCTGTAAACCCCAGTTTTACTATATATGGTTCTATCGAGTACCCACAATCTATGTTTTGAGCAGAAAAATGAAAAATATTAGAGTTTTCATCTGAAAACTTTCAGTTTTTGGAGGTGAAATTTTCTATATATATTTGAATAGGAGTGTTTTCGTGATGAACACGTCAATGGTCGGGCTCATCGTGGCTCTAATTGTAGGTTTCTTTGTGTTATCGCAGTGTGGCTTGAGTTATGAGCCACAATGTGGCGTGCGCCTAACGAAGACTCAAATCAGAGCAGTCTCATTATAAAAAAAAAACTTGCCTATTCAAATATACTGAATATTTTACCACCAAACAAAAATGAACATTTTCAAATAAAAAAATCCTGATATTTTTCATATTTCTGCTCAAACCATAGATGAGGCGGTTCTAACATCTCCCTTCCGCTGATTCAAGAAGGGCAGTTGTCAGTTACTGGCGAAAGAATGTGCACAATACTGGTTAACCGCTTAGAGGACTAAGCCTGCCCAGTAAACGTAAAAATTATATAGGCATGTTTTTGCGATGTGAGAATTGTCCGTTTTAAGAAATTTTGTATGTTTTTTTGTTTTTGTTTTTTTTTTTTTTTTTTGTTTTTTATTTTTTTTTTTTTGCTGATCTACTGATCAGATTTTTTTTTTTTTTTTTTTTTATTTGCTGATCTGCTGATCAGATAGGAAGCATACACACGATGAAAACTTGGTCTAATTATACCCCCAACTTCGAAGAGGTTGGAGGGGCATATTGCTTCTGGGGCGTTCGTCCGTCCGTCCGTTCGTCATGCTTTTTGATGCAAAGCATAACTTTAGAACCATACATGCTACTGTTTTGAAATTTCTTATATGGATTCCTCATGAAACAATAAATAGCTGACACATTTTTTTTTTTTTTTTTTTTTTTTTTTTTTTGACAGGATTATGCCTATTTCCTGAGTTATAGCCCCTTGAAAATATATGGATGCGATCTTGTCAGCAAAATAACTCAAACATTATTGAAGCTAGGGTCTTGAAATTTAATTAATGAATTTGTAGTGATGAGTAGATGACTTGATTAACTTATGAAAAAATTCCGAACAATTCTTCATGAGTTATTACCCTTTGTAATTTTGGGTACTTTTACCTTGTCAGCTAAATATCTCAAAAACTGTCAAAACTACAGCCTTGTAACTTGGTGGATGAATTTGTAATGATGAGTAGATGACCTGATTAACTTTTGAATAAATTTTGAAAAATGCTTCTTGAAATACGGTCCTTTGTAATTTTGTGCATTTTTATCTTGTCAGCAAAAAAAAATCTCAGAAACTGTTAGAGCTATAGAGACTTGAAACTTGGTGAATTGATTAATAATGATGAGCAGATGACCTGATTAGCTTTTGTGTAAATTCTGAAAACTATTTCATGAGTAATGGCCCTTTGTAAAATTGGGCATGTTTCTCTTGTCAGCAAAATATCTCAAAAACTATTGAAGCTGGATCCTTGACACTTGATGAATAGATAGGTAGTGATGAGCAGATGACCAGATTATGCCCCCAATTTCGAATTAATTTGATGGGGTATATTATTTTGCCTTCGTTCGTCCGTCCGTCCGTCCGGTTGTCCGTTCGACACGCTTTTTTGTGCATGCCATATCTTAAGAACCCTGCATGCTACATGGGTTCCCCATGAAAAAATAGCTGACCCGTATTTTTCTTCTTATCCGGCATATTTGTTTTTTTAGAGTCATGCCTCTTTGATAAAATCAGATTTAAATCTTGTGGGATAGATATCTCAAAGTATTTATGCTGCGTTCTTCAAATTCGATATATTGAGTGGGAATGACGTGTAGATTATCTGATTAGATTTTGAAAGAATTCGGTGAAAACATGATATGGCCCTTTGCGGTTCTGCGCATTTTGACCTTGTCAGCAAGATGTCTCAAAAAGTACTTAAGCTAGGGTCTTGAAATATTATAAGCTGATTTGAGATGATGTGGAAATTACCTGATTTGATTTTTAGAGAATTCCATGGAAAATTGACGTAGTTATGGCCCTTTGTAGTTCTAGGCATTTTGACCTTGTCAGCAAGATATCTCAAAAAGTATTTAAGCCAGAGCCATGATATTTGATATACTGACTGGGATTGAAGAGGAGATTACCTGATTACCTGTGCACTACAACAGTTTTGCCGTTGACCGTTACAAGCTGGTATTGTAGGTGCGCTTCCTTTTCATTTGTTGTTCTCTTAGAATACAATATGGGCCGCGTCATGCGCAAACGTGCCTCCGAGGATATGGGCTTATGCGGACAGCTAAGGCCCAGATCAGCCAACGCATTCACACAGTCTCATCAGGGTCTTCACTGTCCATTGATATTAACATTAGATACTGTAGAATGTACGGTTAATTCACCCGTAAGGGATAATTGGCCTCGTAAATCATATTCGGCACAAATTTTTCAGTGCCGGAAAATTTAGCATCTTATGTATTTCAACGTAGACGTAGCTTGCCGTACATCTTATTTGGTATGTTAAATGAGAATTTCATAGCCCAGATAGCTGAAAATACCTTCATTTTGCACTAGCAAAAAGTCTCCGGGCGAAATTAAATTAAAAATTAGCCGCTTGTTGTTTTTTTTTGTTTTTGTTTTTTTTTTTTTTTTTTTTTTTTTTTTGTTTTGTTTTTTTTTTTCTAGCCCACACCTATCTTTTTCGACACTGTAATAAAATTGACTAAAAATAAATAAGTCAGGAGAACTTACCCTTTTGTTGATATCTGGGTGTCTCGCAAGCCATGGCCGGATGTTCGCTTACAGAATTTGAGTGCATAACCACCGGCTCCCACTTACAAAATTGTCAGGTGTGAATAAATGGTTCAGTCAGCTTGGACATTCTTTGCCGTCCGACAGCCGATGTCAAATGACCCGACAAGTAGAGAACATGAGACCAAATTATACAGCGCGCATGCGTACGTCTATCAGAACCCCGTTCGGTTCGCGTTTTTCCAGAGAGCACAGTGTCGGGCGGCCTAGTTCATATGAACCCTCGGTATGTACCGCATGGATGTTGGTCTGGTGTTACATATAATGTCATTAAATATCCCATAAAAAATAAAAAAGGTAATAATAATAATAACGGTTGCCTTTGGAAACAAAGAACACATTACAGATAGAAAATGGAAGTCTCGGTTTTATCGAGACCAATGAAGTTTGCAACACTGCTTACACCCTCTAGCGTATACATTAGCAGAACTCCATTTTCAAAGATTCCATAATGAGCTCAATGATCCTAAAGGAAATAAAGATATAATCTGCTCTATGGCATGTGTGGAGACGTTCTAAGTCCACCAAACGTCATTTTACACCAGCTGCAGCGGAGTAAAAAGTCTGAAAGATTGCCTTTCGATATAAAGAACACATTACAGAAAGAAAATGGGAGTCTCGGATTTGTTACGACTCTTCATAACCTATATCCGGCGCTTTGGGCAGACTGAGGACCTTGATTGTTGCCTTTCCGTGGTGTCTTCATATTTGCCACATTTCCCTAAAGTGTTCGGACGGACAGGCCCAAGCAAACACTTAACCCAGTTAGTATTCTGCTTAAATCGACATCGGACTGTTATCGGCCCGACATAAAATGTCGGGCTAATAGCGGTCCGATATAGATTTAAGCAGAATGCTAGCTGGGAATATAGACCCAAATAAGACGCCGTCAGGTCAGGGTTTGTATTGTTTGCTACCCATCTAGCAGTTTTAGACACATCAACAGGTTGTAAAAAGGGCTTCTTCAAATCATTACGAAAACACGCCTATTCAAATACACTGAAAATTTTACAACCAAAAAATGGCAATCTTTCAGATAAAAAATTCTGATATTTTTCATATTTCTGCTCAAAACATAGATTGTGGGTACTCGTTGGAACCGCCTCGTCGAGGCGGTTCTAACGAGTACCCACAATCTATGTTTTGAGCAGAAATAACAAAAATAATATATACCCCTGTAAACCCCAGTTTTACTATATAAAAGTGGGGTTTAAGGGGGTCAAAATTATATAGGTATGTTTTCGTGATGTGTTTGGACATTGATTGATTGTGTTGGAATTTATCGACATGTCAGCCCTTATGGGTCATTTTGTGGCGTCTCCCAGAGAAAGGGCGAAGAGAGATAAAAGAGATAGTCGAGGAGATGAAAGAGAAGAACAGGGGGGAAAGGACAATGAATGACAGCTAAGAAACAGAAGAAATAAAAACATTCCCCCACCCCCACTCCCACCCCCTCTACCCTTACCTGCTGCAAGAATAGCAGGCCTTGCCAACTGTAAGGCAATATCATGCCGGTGACGTAAGATAAATTTTATGGCAGGTATGGTAAGGTGACCGAATATTTAGGGAAAATACGGTATGTTTGTCATCACAAGGCCCACGATCTTCTAAATTTTATGCGATGCAAATATGAAAATTCGTTTTTTATCTTCCGTGTAAGTCGTGTCATTTTGTGTACATTTTGTAAATCATGCATCCATAAAATTTGTCCCACATCCGGGTATACACGTAACAGATCGGGGTATGTACACATGATACCACATTAAACAACAACGCAAAAAATCTCTTAAGGAAAAGTGTCTGGATAGTTGCACAAATTTAGCATGTAAGTAGACATTTTCCTGATTTTTTCCGTCCATAAGTCACCCGGACCATTACGTAAACATGCCTATTCAAACACAGTGAAATTTTACCACTAAAAATTAAAAATTTTCTGATACAAAATTCTGATATTTTTTCAAATACTTACTCGGTCGAGATAATATTTAGACCATTAGTACGCCTAGCTCATACTCGACGTGCCCTGGGTTGAGTATAAAGTGGACAGGGTGGCGTTTGGTGACAGCGGCACCAAGTGTGCATGGGTGATCCATGAAAGCAAGACTGTACAAATACATGTACATCAAAGCGATCGCCGCTGCCTCCATGTGCCTCGGGTGCCTGGTAGCGTTAAAAATCCGCACAACAACAACAACAAATACTTACTCAAAACATAGATTGTGGGTACATCCCAGTTTTACCATGAGTACACGTCTTTTTATTATAGTGATTAATTTGATTTTCATGTTTTCGCTTTGATGCATTGGCTGAGGTGGGAACCTTTATGCAAACCGAATTTGTATGTATTTCTGTATTAAGAGTAGCATCGGGACCCAGGGTGAAGTTGGCTAGCTGTAAAAGAGCGTTAAACCCCGGTGGTTTACTCTACTGACCGTTCTAAGGCGGTGGTCCCGGTGTTAGTCTTAATCTTTGTTGCTTTGTGGTTTACTCTACGAGGCGATTTGTTTTATGTCTTACCTTGTGTTATTATGTTCTTGTTTTTGTCAGTCCTTTTAGCATTGCGATTACCTCACTTGGGAAAGAGAGAGCTAATCTTAGTGTTTTTTGTATGTTTGTTCGCTTTGTGCTTGTTTGAATTTGTCGGTTTCCTCTTCCTCTTGGGGCCTGGGAAGGGCTGCGGTTTGTGATTGTGGCACTCCTGGACTTTTATCTTACCTTTTTTTCTTACTAACCTCTGCAATACTTACCAAATATAGGTTCAAATTAGCTCAAAATCACATTTTTTTTATTTTGAAAGAAGCCGTTTTATGACCTTTACCTTGACGTTTAAATGTCTTTGCTTTGTATAAACGTATTTGTGGTTTTCTCGAAGTCTTCTACAAATGTGTTCAAAAGGACTGCTAAATATCTGCAATTTTGCTTTTTTTTTTTTTTTTTTTTTTTTTTTTTTTTTTACAAATTTGACATTTTACCAAATTTCCCAATTTTGGGGGTCTAAAACATACCAGTTGTATTAGATACTGGTTGTAGTAGTATATTATTCTATTGTCCAACCATTGGTCTTCTATCTAATGTAAGACGTACACTTTCATCAGACAATTTTGTCGTAGCAAGAATTAAACAAACGTATGGTCGGGGTTCATAATTGTTTCTGTTCATTTCTTTAGCAATTTGACAAGACATATAATTTCCGTTTCCATGACAGGCAACGGATTATAATTTGAAGATTTTCACATCAGTTCTACAGGTTTTGGGTCAAACCTGATATGTATACAAAAAATAATGTAAATCCCAAAAATAGTATTGCCAACATTTTTTTGTAGGTAGTTACAAATAATCGATATTAGATGCAATGTACTTGCATAATTTCTGGTTATGCTGGAAGCAGAAATAAGAAAAATAATGTATACCTCTGTAAGTAAACCCCAGTTTTACTATATAAGAGTGTGTTTGGAGGGGTGAAAAGTATAATAGGTGTGTTTTCGTGATGCAATCATCTGCCAGGGTTAAAATTATTTTTCCGCATGCCTAGGAAAATCTAGGGAAAAAATCTCCCTGCTCTCGCTTCCAAAATGGGGGCAACTCTTTAACGAAAGAAATTGTTCTCAGAGAGAGCAAATTATTTTCTTTAAGAGTAGCCCCATAATAATTATTTTCGTTGGGCTGTCTTGATTGCGCCGGCCTTGGTGGATCAGTATCATGCGCGTCCGACCGGTGATCAGAAGATCGCGGGTTCGATCCCCGCCGGGTCGGCAACATTCGTTCGTGGAGACTGATCATGGCATATTTTTTACGGCCATTCTCTCCCTTTCGCTGTTTCAAGAAGTGCAGCTGTCAGTATAGCCTAAAGATTAAAGGACTAACCCTGTCCAAGAAAAAAATTGTGGTTAGGTAAACTGACCGGCTTGACATGATCTGAAAAGGGTTGAATGGGCTGATAAACACCAACCAACCAACTCTTTATTGTATATGCTTTCTTACGCACGTGATATATGCGTTATAAAAGCTAAGCTTATGTCTGACCGCTTCGATATACCGTATTTTTTACCATAATTATTCGGACATCGTATGTTTCGTGATGTACAGTCAACCTTTTTATACCGACACTCGATACAACGACAAAATTCATTATAATGATAATTTGACGGACATGAAACCTTGCTCAAAAGGTGTCAATTAATGAGATGTTATATAAGAATAATGTATTTAATAGCTCAAGAAACATGATTTTGGTATTTGTTAGAATCGCCTCATTGAGGCGATTCTAACAAATATCCATATCATATGTATTGTGAAGAAATACGAATAGAATAAACCCAATCTCTTCTTTACAGCAGCAAATTCACTTTAACGGCAACATCTTTGATAACAAATATTGTCGTTGTAACGAGGGTTTACTGTAAATAGACTTTGATTTACATGACAACTATGTCCATAGCAGCATAATGAATGGTACAAGAGGTGTTTAATTACCATTCTTGATAAAGAGTTCAGCGGACGACAATTTGAAATTTTCCCTAAGAAGTAGGCATCGACATGTCGTGCAAAATATCTTTTCTAGTAGGCAATTTGCATGAAATTTCAAGCATATTTTCTGGGAAAAATATTGTCTGTTTGTCGTCGGCAAAACTGTGTTATAGCCCAGAGAGTGGAAATGGTTAACTTACCGCATTCACCAGACCACATTACGAAAACACGCCTATATAATTTTGACCCCCTTCAACCCCACTCTTATATAGTAAAACTGGGGTTTACAGGGGTATACATTATTTTTCTTATTTCTGCTCAAAAACATAGATTGTTGGTACTCGTTAGAACCGCCTCGCCATGCGATAGACGCACGCATGCGCGCTTTATAATTTGGTCTCATGTTCTCTACTTGTCGGGTCATTTGACATCGGCTGTCGGACGGCAAAGAATGTCCAAGCTGACTGAACCATTTATTCACACCTGACAATTTTGTAAGTCTTTAGGCTGAAAAAAATCAACCCCATTATACATGATTTACGGGGAGTTGGGAATAATGCCACTTCACGTTGATATCCAAACGCGTACTATATCATTCTGGTCGAAATTAGTTGAAAATGATAACCAAAGTAAATTATCAATGAAAGAAAAGCAAACTTGGATCAATAATATAAAAACCTGCTATGTTCTCTTGGATTTTCCGGGGCATGGCACAGCAAAAGCTTTTTGAATAAATTATGGCTAGTTAAAGCAATAAATACAAAAATAAAAGACACATTTTTACAAAAATGGAGAGGAACTATCGAAATGACTTCAAACAACAATTTTTTACAAAATTTTTAAAACAGATTTCCAACAATGTAACTATCTTAAACGATTACCGACTGCATTCTGTAAAATATTTTTACGATTTCGAACACGCAATCACAAACTTCCAGTAGAAACCGGCAGATGGAGAAGCATTCCACTAGACGAAAGAAAATGTAACTGCGAATCAGATATTGGCGATGAATACCATTATCTGTTGATATGTAATAACTTCAAAAGCTATAGACGAAAATACTTGAAACCATATTACTATAGAAGGCCAAATATGCTTAAACTTGAGCAGCTAATGAATACAACAAATACATTGGACCTGAAAAAACTGTGCTGCCTAATCAATTGTATTATAAAAAATACAAAACCATCCTCTCCTTTTCTTCCCCTCTTCTCTTGACTATAGTTAAGTGTGTAATCTACAGCGTTATACAAGTGTATTATAGACATGCTCTATACCGGTTATGTCATGAATGTCAACATAGCAGGCCCGGGTGCGTGCCGTTTGGACACCGGTATCTGCCACATGCTCTTTTGGTCACGCGAGTTCGTTATGTTGTATTGGTATGAGGCATTGCCGGTGTATGTTGTTCATCTCTTTATGATATGACATGCATGTATTTGTATGGTATGTTAATTGTTTGTTTATCGTATTATTTGTTTATTTATTTAACAGCTCTTATTGTAAAGAATCGAAGGCCAGTTTTATATTTTTGTGTGATAACGTTCTTGTTCGTATATAAAATGATGAGACATCTATCTATCTATCTATCTATCTATCTGATTGACGCATACATATATGACTGTCAGTAGTAAGTCGCACGAGATGCGATGTTCCAGTGATCGTTTATCCGCGGATGGCTGCGAATGCTGTTCCCGGACTTACCTGAACCTTTCTGCTATATCATGCGAACATAAACATAATGCTGTAATAGTATGTTGTAAATAGTGTATCAGAGACAGAGAGAGAGAGAGAGAGAGAGAGAGAGAGAGAGAGAGAGAGAGAGAGTAACGATATTTTTGCTTATATTACAGCAAAAGCGACCATAAAGTGGCCACAGAGTAGACATGCATACAGGTGGACGTGCGTATGTTGATTTTTATGCGCGTGTGCGTGCAGGCACGTTCCTGCTGCCCGGAAGTTGTTGGATGACCAAGGCGTCATCAGTTATCATTATATATATAGCATTATGTTCCTTGTTTCGCTGGTAAATAATTTGTTTATTCAAATAATGTACATGCATACACACGAGTGAGCTCATGTGAGTATTTGTGTGTGAGCTTGTTCATATATTTACATATGTATTTGCCTGTGTACTTTGGAATGATCGTGTTTTACCCGGCATTTGTTTCTTCTCAGATATGTTCCGTAGTATATAATGTTGATGTATTTCCACTTGTTCAAATTATATTTAAACAAGCACTGCAATAAATCAAATGTGCACCGTATGCATATTTTCTTATCTGGATAAGGTCATTTCTTTGTTTAAGTGTTTATAAGTAAAATAAAAATTTACTATATAAAGAAAACACATGCATGCGCCCAGACGCACATTTATAAATTGTGCGTCTGGGCGTATGCATGTACCGACAATTCGAAAGCGGCATATTTTATACCTTGATATCTCTTTCTCCCTCATGACTTGACTGAGTGTATGCTATGTTATGCTTCATGTAGTTTCAGTATTTATTTTTTTTTTTTTTTTTTTTTTTTGTAATTTTGCAACACAATGCTACCGCCTTGAATTACTGCCCATGTATTTAAGACTCTCTTGCTGTTTGCATGTTTTTGTAAACCTAAGAACCTGAATAAACCTTTCGCATTCGGAACTTCTTGTATTTAATATGCGGCCCAATCAAGCACCGTGAAGT
The DNA here is from genome assembly GCA_964016985.1 of Anodontia alba. Classification (NCBI taxonomy): domain Eukaryota; kingdom Metazoa; phylum Mollusca; class Bivalvia; order Lucinida; family Lucinidae; genus Anodontia; species Anodontia alba. The sequence goes on from OZ024822.1 coordinate 44,513,721, forward strand.
TTATTGTTAACCCATTTGGTATAAATTACGAAACGCGTCGCAAAACATCTAACGTTACTTTGTATCCTGTAGGTTTATATCAGTTAACCCTTCTCATGCTGAATAAATTAAGATGCCACGCCCACTTCTAATTTCCAGCCAATCAGATTTCTTGATTCGAGTTTTTTATAGAAATTCACATATTTAGTGACAAACAGTGCAGATCCAGATCAGTTGGCATCTCTGGGTCTACACTGATTGCTAAGACAAGGCATGACGTGATTAGCAAGAGAAGGGATAATAGTCCACTTACTTGACCTGAAAACTAAATTCCATAGCGCAGTCGATAGCCTGTCTTAATATACCCTTGTCCTGCTGAACCCGGATATATCCTGTTTTTCAAGCAGTGTAGATCTTGAAAAGTTGGCCTCTGAAGAAGCCAAATGAACTGGATCTGCACTGCTTACCATCAAGTATGCAAGTTTATAGCAACAATCTGGATCAAGTAATCCGAATGGCTGAAATTTAGAAATAGGCGTGGTATCTTACTTTATTCAGCAGGACAAGGGTAATACAGATCCAGGATCGTAAATTTGTATCCCAACTCGGTCATATAACTTTCGTGCAGACTGATCATAAAACCATTTCTACGGTCATTCTACACCTTCTGCAGATACAGGATGGCTGTCAGTTTCCTCGCGAAATTACGTTCAGAAGTACTGGTTAAGAGCTTAGAGGACTAAGCCTGCCCAGGAAAAGTGCAAGTAGGATAACTGACCGGCTTGACATTACGAAAACATGCCTATTCAAATGTACTGAAAATTTTACAACCCAAAAATGAAAATTTTCAGATAAAAATTTCTGATATTTTTTCATATTTCTGCTCATAGATTGTGGGTACTCGTTAGAACCGCCTCGCCGAGGCGGTTCTAACGAGTACCCATAAGCTATGTTTTAAGCAGAAATAAGAAAAATAATGTATACCCCATGTAAACCCCAGTTTTACTATATAAAAATGGGGTTTAAGGGGGTCAAAATTATATAGGCATGTTTTCGTGATGAGATATGATCTTAACAATATTGACTGTGTCGTAAAGCGCCAACTAGAACAAGCAAACTTGTTTGAAAAAAAAAATCATGCATACTAAGAACTATTCATGAAACGAAACATAAATCTTCCGGGTTAACACTGATTCAAAACCATATGACAATTAAACACGTTAATCACAACTGCAGAAGAAGACATATTTGTTTTTTTGTTTGTTTTTTTTTTTTTTTTTTTTTATGCCAGGCAGATGATTTACATGAAATGTCGGGACTAATTTTCTATGAAAAATAATAATAATGAAAAGTCAGAACGGCATCTGCTTCAAATTTTGCTTTTCGCTTTAAGAGTTAATAAGGCGTTATTTGACACCAGCAAGTATCTCTTTGCAACTGAACGCTTAGCATGCTGGGTAAAAATTTCAGCAGTCGACATTATGGAATATTTGACTTTTGTTTTTCAGATATAGGTCTTGACTTTACATGCAAATCTTCTCCTAAATAAAAACAATTTACAAGAAATGTCAAACCCTTTATTTCAGGAGAAAATATTGCCAGTTTGTCTTCTGCTGAGGTTAACCTTCGCTGCGTTCAGTTCTAACACTCGTGGCTTTTTGCAAACTATTCGACATCTTCTAACAACTTCATTGTAAAACCCTATTTCCTGAGACCTAAAATTAGAGAGTAGCCGCTTTTCTCGTTGATGAGATTTGCGAATAAATTGTATGAATATGTTATATATAGCATCGAATAAATAATATCAAAGAAATAGAATTTGTCGTATTTTTGCTTCAAACAAGCATAGTTTTATATACAAAAAAAGAAAACACTTTACTCACGCTATTTGTTGTGCCAGACTACAGCTTCAGGTTTAGTACGCGGATACCCTCTGCCTGCTATCGAAATCTGTCGTAATTGAATGGATAGTTGGCAAACGTCCGCGAATGTTGATGAGTACTCTGCTTACCATCACGAAATCATGCCTATATAATTTTGACCCCCTGAAACCCCACTTTTACATAGTAAAACTGGGGTTTATAGTGGTATACCTTATTTCTCTTATTTCTGCTCAAAAACATGGATTGTGGGTACTCGTTAGAACCGCCTCGCTGAGGCGGTTCTAACGAGTAACCTCAATCGATGTTTTGAGCAGAAATATGAAAAATATCAGATTTTTTTTTATCTGAAAGTTTTCATTTCTTGGTGGTGAAATTTTCAATATATCTGAATAGGCGTGTTTTCGTAATGATTGTATCTCCACGCGCACAACACCGTGTTGTGAAAAACAAATCGTAAAGAGAGCTTCCGGAGGTGATTGCGAAGGGTCAGTTCAGGTAGCGTTGAAGGTGGATGTAAGTTGAAATAAGGCTGACATTTTGTCACGATCGCCGATTTCCAATATCGGGCGATGTACTTACTTCAACGTCTTACTAAGTCTCCTATAAAATCAGGCCGGAAGTGTAATCCTTTAAGCGAATACGGAATAAAAATCATTCTTCTCCCTACACAAGGGTGAACACATTTTGCCGTTTGGTGACAGACAGGCATCGCATTCTTTGGCCTTTGCATAGAAACTAGGCATTTTTATTGACGGTTGGTGCACAACGAGAGCGGTGGAGGACAGAGGGATAGGTGATAATTGAGAAGACCATGGTTTTTCAACAGGAAAGAAAGTAATAAAAATAGTAATAATGGCACTACGATTAAAAATAAGGCTTCAGGGACACATTTTTTTGTAATAACTTGATCCGAAATCATACCTAAAACGCGACCAGTAGTATGAAAATCGGTGTTAGAAAAACACACACACACACACACACACACACACACACACACACACACACACACACACACACAGTCCTTGACGAAATGCGAAGTGAACGGGATAAATACACTTTCAAGGGAAGTAATTCTGTCAAAACTGTTTTGTCTCCCGTCTGAGGGGTGTGTTCTACTAGGAAAAAAACTGAGCCTCTGGCGAGTAGATCCTTCTTTTCTTTTAAAGTAGACCTCTTTTCAGAAAAGCCTGCATTAACAGAAGAGACTTGGGGTGCATGACAGAGAATAGAAAATCACGAATTTAAAGTTATCTCCCTTGTAGAAATGGTGGGGGAAAAACAGCCAGTTGTATCACTATCCCTTAGAAATCATTGGAGCCGGGGCACAGCATTTCCTACATGATTGCATGGGCGCCCAGCAAAGACTCAGATCAGCCTGCGCATCCGCGCAGGCTGATCAGAGTCTTCGCTGTCCACCTGAAGACGGTTTAGATCCATGGCTACACAAAGACTACCCTGCAAAGATTTTGATCGGACTGCACATTTGCACAGGCTGATCTTAGTATTCGCTTGGCTCTGCAATCTTGTAGGAAGTGCTGTGACCCGGCTAATTGTATATATTACAGCCATAATGTCTTGGTGTACTTTTACTATGTATGATGGGGAAGACATATCGAAGTACTGTGACTTCCATTGTTGTGAATATGACTGTTGTGAGAATGACGATGGAACCAGCAGGTAATACATATAATTACCCCTTACAACCTACTTATTGATGATGAAGACACGTATTATCGTCAGTATTTGGTTTCAAAGAATATGCTGAACTAATCAAGGTTATATTCACTTGATGTTCCAATTTTCTGTCATATGCACTGTCTTACAAATAAGTTGGATTCTGAAGCCCAGTGGATAATCAGACACTTCAATCATGCATATTGATATTCAAAAGTACTCTCACTCTACTGTTTTTATTTTGTTTTTTATTTCTGTTTTTTTTTTTTTTTTTTTTTATTGATTCTGTGAGTTGGCAACGAAGACCCTGATTAGACTGCACTAATGCACACACATATGGCGTGGGTTCATTTTGTTGCGTTTCTACGGAGCCAGACTAAGGTAAACTACTTAAATGACCTGGACAGTCTGTGTTCTCACACAGACCATGTGCGCCTCGTCAAGCGACAAAATGCCTTCGAACATGCACAAAACGCGCAGATTCAAATCAGCCTGCGCATGCGCCAGGTATCGTCCGGGCCTTCGTTCTCCATAAATATATTCTGTAGTATCCAATAATTCTATAAGCGAACAGTGAAGTCCCTGATCAGACTGCGAAGAGGAGCAGACTGATCCCGGCCTTCGCTGCCCGCATATGAACGAAGACATGTTTTCGCATGGCGCGGCCCATTTGGAGTTAGAAAAGAATCTTAACCCTAGTCCTGCTGAACCCGAATATGCCCTGACTTTGCAAACAGTGTAGATCCAGATCAGTTGGCTTCTTAAGAGGCCAACTGATCTGGATCTGCACTGTTTGCCATTTGATATTTGAATTTGACATCCACCTTCAACAACCTGGATCAAGTAATCTGATTGGCTGAAAATTAGAAATGGGCCTGGTATCTTAATTTGTTCAGCATGATAAGGGTAAACAGGTTGCAGAACAGTTCAGAAACCTATCAGAGCTTTCTTAATAAAACCCGGTGTGTTATTTTCAATTTTATTACCGCCCAATCAACACTCTTAAGGTCATGTCGAGCCAGTCAATTAACCTACTCACACTTTACTGGACAGGCTTAGTCATATAAATGGTAAATCGGTACTTGTGCACATACTACTGCCAATAACTGACAATTGTCCTTATTGATTCAGCGGAATGGGGAGAATGATCAATCTCCACAAACAGTTATGTGGCCGACCTGGGATACGATCCTTGATCTGCACTCTGACGCGTTACCGACTGCGTCATGGAGCCCGGCTTATAGGGGACAAGCTGTAGAAATGTGGAAATATTAAAGGGGTGGTTAACCAATTTATGCCTAGCGTCCAATAAAAAGGACATTGGCAACAGTGTAGATCCTCATCAGACGGCACAGAACGCGTCTGATCAGGATCTAAACTTTTTACATTTGATACAGGATTTTTTAATAATAAATGGTAATACTAAAACATACTAGACACCCCTTGAATTGGAAATGGACCTGTCCAAAGAGAGGTATAAGAGTCAACTCGACATAAATGGGTTAAATTGCAGATCAGTTATCGTCTGTAAGATATTTTCAGCATTCGCTTTATTTAGCATTGCTTAACTCTTTCGGCGCCAAATTTCAGACGACATTTGTTGTCTGCTTTTTTATTTCAACAAACTGCCGCTTGGAAAGACTATTATATGTAAAGTTGAAAGACTGAATATCAAACAGCATAGATCCAGATGAGACGGCTCATTGAACCGTCTCGTCTGGATCTATGCTGTTTGCAAAAACCTATTATTATCGCCTGTGGCAGTGAAATAGTTAATATGACTGGGATACAACTAAGTCAAATGTCACATATAACTTGTAAACATTCTTTATGTCCATGTCTGTTGGTCCGAACAGTCTGTTTTATCATTCGTATATGGATTTATGAGTTTGATTTATGGCTTGGATACCATGACCACAACTACTTCTTATACCGACTGTGACTACCACGACAAAATTCGTTGACTGACACGAAAAATTCGCTCAGGAGTTGACAGTTAATCAGAAATAATGCAAGAATGTTCTGTTTAATACTTCAAAAAACATGTTTAGGAATATGTGTTAGAATTGCCTCACCAATGCGATTCTATCAAATATCCAAAACATATTTTCTAAAAGGAAATAAGAGACAAAAACGGGTTCTTTACAACAGCAAATTCATTTTAACCCTTAAAGCGCTAAGAAAATCTGCATCTGAAAATGTTGTCTGCTTATGTCGTCTGCTGCATCTTCTTGCAAACTTTACAAACTTACATTTTGCATATAGGCAAACAGTGTGGACCCAGATCAACCTGCTCCTAAAGGAGCAGTCTGATCTGGGTCCACACTGTTTGCAACAATGACTTTTAAAGTAACCGACAGAAGACAAAGCAGGCGACAATTGTTGTGATTGGCGCTTTAAGAGTTAAAAGTTACATCTTTGAGAACAAATGGACCGCGCCATGCGAAAATGTGTCTGCAGGCAGACGCGGACAGCGAAGGCCCAGAGAAGCCTGTATATCAGCACAGACTGATCAGGGTCTTCGTGTCCGCTAACAATATCATTGCATACTATACATTACGAAAACACGCCTATTCAAATATATTGAAAATTTCAGCACCAAAACCTGGAAGTTTTCAGATAAAAATTCTGCTACTTTTTATATTTCTGCTCATTACATAGATTGTGGGTATTCGTTAGAACCGCCTCGTTGAGGCGGTTCTAACGAATACCCACAGTCTATGTTTTTTTGAGCAGAAATAAGAAAAATAATGTATACCCCTGTAAACCCCAGTTTTACAGTATAAAAGTGGGGTTTAAGGGGGTCAAAATCATATAGGCATGTTTTCCTGATGATCTGCGCGCTTGACGCGGCCCGAATGATGGCGTTGTAAAGAATGTTCACTGTCTATGAACGTAATATGTTTTCTTTTATGATTCCCATGGTCTCTTTACGAGGTTCGATATTATGGCACTGTCTTGTATTTTTACTCCACAGTTCAATGAGCTCGGGTACTCTGGCAGCGATCTTGATACCGTCCATTCTCCTGGGTCTCCTACTGACGGCCTTAAGGTGCTGGTGCTGGTACCATAGAGCTAGACAACTAACCGTTACACGCGTTGTGACCGTGCCAAGGTCAATAGTTGTCACCAGATCAGGTATATATACACGTTTGTTAGTTTGTTTGTTTGTTTGGGTTCGAGTTTATTACTATTGCACACCAGACCGTGATTTCCGCGATTTTCACTAGTGCTGACTAATCTTATCTCACCTCGCTTATCCGACCCGTGAAATGAATAAAAAAAAGGAAGACCTTAACGTGCATTTGATACATTGGTTGTATACGAGGTCACGTATATGCATCGTCAAGACATTGGTTTTACAGACGATTGATGTCAAGAACGTGACAAATAACGTCAGTTAAGGTTTTGTTGGACGTTGACGGGAAGAACGGAATGTCAGTCGTCGATGGCGTCTGCATCTTTGAAAGGTTAAAGGAAACCTTTACAGACGCTAAAATTGTATACGTATTCAGGTCCAATTGAATTCTAAAGCTGTATTATTGCATACAAAGCAATGCCGCACGTTATTAACAGCCGTGCATTAACCGGCGAAAAGCCGTGTATTAACAAGGCAATTCACGCGCTGTTAATGCACGGCTACGCAACTTTCAATATGCGTGTACCAGGGCCACAAAATTGCTGCCGTCACGAGATGTATACTGCCCGGACCTAGAACGAGCATAGTACGTGGAAATTGCGTTTGCGAGACATCGGTGAAAAGGCGAAACAAAATAGGGCAAGAAATAACGCGAAATTATGTTTTCATTTGTATGCAATAATAACGATCGAACATGGTTTTTCAATGCATTAACATTCGCAAGGTCCCTTGGGAGGTGTTGAAAACCGTGGCTTTCGGCCTCGGTTTTCAACACCTCACACGGGACGTGGCGAATGTTAATGCATTAAGAACCATGTTTGATCCCTATATTGTATCAAAAGGTATTCAAGAAAAAGACTCTATCATGGGCGTTCGGTGCAAACTAAAAATAATCCGTTCCTTGGGATAGCTGTTCGGCATCACTCAGCAAGCCTCGCGATGCCGAAAAGTTACCTTCATAACGGATTCTTCAGTTTGTACCTCACACTCATGAAATATTTCTATAATCTGGGCATTTGCTATATCCAAATAACCAAAGTATTCATTTCCCTATGGCATAGCTAATTTTAGTTGGTTTAAGTAATAATTTTACGACCCAGTCAGTATTGTTAAGGTCATGCCGAGCAGGTCAGATAACATGCTCACAATATTCCTTGGCAGGCTTAGTCCTCTAAATGATTAACCAGTATTTGTACACATACTTTCGCCCTTAATTGACAATTGTCCTTCTTAAATCAGCGAAATGGGGAGAATGACCGTAAAATTGATACCATGATCAGTCAAGTTATATGGCCGAGCTGGGATTTAAACAGGCGACCGCTGGTTTGCAGTCAGACGAGCTACTGACTGTGTTATAGAGACCGGCGTATATACATGTAGAAGATACACAATAAAGGGTCTTGCTAAACTTGTTAATTTTTTCGCCATTTTTCCGAGGAAGCTACTTTTGTGACGTTGCACACGACGTTGCAGCGACGTTGTCACGACTTTGTGTGTTTTCTGGGTAACTTAAATTTCTTGTTTGTTTTTCTGCATTGTGAAATCCCTTTTGGACGTGGGTCTTCTCTGTAAGGAAAGCATTTGCTCCCTCTGGTAGCAAATTATTTCCTTTTTGACTAGGCCCCTTTTCTGATGAAGATAATACAAATTGCTATTTCCTTAACCCATCTATGTTTGAGTTTTGTTATGGCCCAGTCAACACTGTTAAGATCATGTCTTGTCGTTCAGTTAACCTATTTACAGTTCCTCGACAGGCTTAGTCCTCTAAGCTTTTAACCAATACTTATGCATATACTGACAGCTGCCCTACTAGAATCAGAGGAAGAGAAAGAGAGCCCACAGAAATGATTTCATGATCAATCTCCACTAAACTTATATGGCCGACATCACGAAAACATGCCTATATAATTTTGACCCCCATTAAACCCCATTTTATATAGTAAAACTTGGGTTTACAGGGGTATACATTATTTTTCTTATTTCTGCTCAAAAACACATATTTTGGTACTCGCTAGAACCGACTCATAAAGGTTCTAACAAGTACCCATAATCTATGTTTTGAGCACAAATATGAAAAATATATAAAGAACAATATCTGAAAATTTTCATTTCTTGGTGGTAAAATTTTCAACATATTTGAATAGGCACGTTTTCGTAATAAAATGGGATTTGAACTTCCGACCCCTTGACCTATACCGACTGTGTTATTGATTCCAGCAACCCATCTATGCCTTATGCAGAGCAAGACATAATAGGAGTATCCGAGTTAAATACCCAAATGTTTTGAGCAAATACTCAATTATTTTCAAGAACTTGGGTATTGATACCCTATTGATTTGACAGAGTACCCAGTTATTTCCAGATTCAAGGGTGAAAATTAACGCTTCAATGCCAGAAAAGTCCATGATTACTATTTTCTATATGATTACTGCACATAGTATGTGTTTTTATTCTTCAAATGTAAAGTAAATGTGTAGTACATATATAATATTCATACATATGAAATACATATGATTTTAGAAATACAATGTGGGTTCAAATGGCAAAGTCATAATACGTCAAAACTGACAAGTATCATCACAGTTAACTGACAATATTATTTCAAAATACTAACAAATGGGAGAAACACAAGTGATGTATACCAAAAAGTAGAAAACACTACTTTCATCATTTTCATTGTGCGTATACATTCGTTAGGCCATATCTAATCTTAAAAGCCTTTTCAATATATAATGCTGTGTTTTTTATAATATTTCTTTTTTTAGTAGACATTAGTTCCTTAAGTTTCAACATATTTTGTCTATTCCAAAAATACTTTTTAATATACTGTTTCCTCAAGTCTACATATAGTGTGCATTCTAATAAAAATGAAACTCATTTTCAAGTTTGTTACAGTATCTATATTTTATTTCATCGACTGGTGTCCTGTTGGGTCTAGCCCACCATCCAACTTCAATTTCTAGCCGATGAGAATAGACCGTCAATTTTGTCATTGCCACCCTAAAGTTTTTCACATTGAGAGTTTCTAAATACAGTTGATGTTCAAAATTTAAGAAAAGAGAATAAAAATTTGCTCTACTAGACTAAACCAGTCTACTATTCCAATCTTGCATAAAATTATCACTTAATCTTATTGCCTACACCCTGATTAATCCAGACGTCATAAAAATCCTAATGACGACAACAAAAATTTAACTTTAGATACCTAGTTAACACAGTTTGGTTTATTTGCAATATCATTTAACAATACCTGATATGCATTTTTAATAAACCTAGTTTCTTCCGACTCTAAAGTTTTAAACCTCTAGTTCATTATAGAAAGAAAGATTTTATTTTGTAATGGTACCCTCCCCACAACACCGTATATGAAATCGTTCTGCGTTGACCGTTTCACCCCTAATAATTTCTTACAAAATTGAAGATGCACTCTCTCTTGTTGTACAGGTTTAGAAAAACCCCAGACTTCACCTCCATAACAGAGTATCGGAACATTTAACTTGTCAAACAATTCAAGGGTATGTTTTGGTGAACTATCAGTAAAATTGAATAAATATTAGTTTAAAAATTGCCTGAAGTGCATGCCCAGATAATGTCTTATGGGTCTCATTAAAAGAACCATCTGTAGAAAATGTAATCCCGAGATAAACAAACTTACTAACAGTCTCAATATTACTTCCCTGATAACTAAAAGATAAATTTCTAGGCAAATTTTCACTCTTCCGAAAAATCATTACCTTTGTTTTGTAGATGTTAACAGTCAATTTCCGTCTCTGACAATATTCACATAAAACATCCAAAAAAGGTAAGAGAAAAAGCTTTTTGCAGTCCTTCACTAGACATTGAAAAGATTACAATATCGCCTGCATATAATATTAATTGGAGCTTAAGCATACTTATATCAATACCATCAATACGATTTTGCATAAGTTCACCCTTAAGATCATTAATATACATACTAAATAAAAATGGCGATAAATACTCTCCTTGTCAGACACCGACATAACATGAAATATGACAAATATAATCATAAAATTAAAAGGTTATAACAAAATACCATGGTTTAAATACCTAAATCAGGCTTTTTGTGCTCTTTCCTTCAGTTTTATAAATTTTACCCAATTAATTTTCATTTTGGAGGGTATCTTTACTCAAACCAAAAAATGAAGATATAATTTTACCCAATTAATTCAGTTTGATGGGGTTAAATAGCCAAACATTCTGTTGCTCTACTTATGGCACACCTTATAGTGTGTTGCAAATTACATTACTGTTCATTAATATACTTAGTATAAAGGAGTCTGCTATATACGTTTGCTTTAGTGCCATCTTTGCTTTCAAAACCTACCTTTCGCTGGAATTTATTTACGTGCCATATGTTGGCCGTAAAACGTCTCCCCACTCTTTATCAACAAACCCATTCTGAATTGTTTAAAATAAAATATCGCTCAAGCCGGTGGTAGAAGACATGAGCAGAATAGCAAGTTACATTACTGCTCATGAATAGACACAATAAAACCGAGGCTGCTATTTTTACATTTTCTTTAGTTTGTTCTTTGCTTTCACAGGATCCCCTGTCTTAGAAATTTATTTGACAATCAGTGTACCTTATGATCAGATGCCACGTTTTGCGGCATCTGATCCAGGTCTACTATGTTTACCACTAAACTTTACGGAAAACTACAGCATTGTAAAATAACCCTTTGATTGCGAATGGGTTAAAGAATCCATTAGGCATAAATTGGTTAAAGAATCAATTAGGCATAAATAGGTTAAAGAAACCATGGGACATCACGAAGCCAATAGGTATAAATGTGTTAAAGAATACATTAGGCATAAATGGTTTAAAGAATCTATTGGCATAAATGGGTTAAGGAATCCATAAGTCATTCATGGGTTAAATAATTCATTAGGCGTTGAATGGTTAAAGAATCAATGAGACATACATTGGTTAAATAATCAATAAGGCATAAATGGGTTAAAGAATCCATAATGCATAAATGGGTTAAAGAATCTTTTGGGCATAAATGGGTTAATGAGTCCATTAGTCTTTCATGGGTTAAAGAATCCATCAGGCATAAAGAATCCATTAGGCATAAATGGGTTAAAGAACCCATTTGGCATAAACGGGTTAAAGAATCCATTTGGCATAAATGGGTTAAAGAAAGCATTAGTCATTCATGGGTTAAAAATCCATTAGGCATAAATAATCCCTTTAGCATAAATGGGTTAAAGAATCCATTAGGCATAAATGGATAAAAGAATCTATTAGACGTAAATGGATAAAAGAATCCATTATTCATTTATGTGTTAAAGAATTCATTAGGCGTTAATTGGTTAAAGAATCCATTAGGCATAATTGGGTTAAAGTCTTTCGGTAGACGAAATAAAACAAAAGACGGAAAACATAGGCTAGAATTCAATTAGTCTGTTCATGAGTGATAATGAAAATATACAGCCTTGATACCACGAAAAATACCTTGACATCACGTTCGAAAAATGCTACCGGGTTTTCAGAGTTGCAATTTTCGAACACCAGTAGCCACGAAAAATAATATCAACAGGGAAACGTCTACATACATAGAAAAACGTTTTAACTGTTCTTCCTAATGTCCTACCGACTGTCTCGACATATATATATATATATATATATATATATATATATATATATATATATAATATATATATATATATATATATTATATATATATATTATATGTATATATATATATATATGTCTTTGGTCCGGTTTATGGTATATTTATTGCTTTATTTTTGCACAGTCAGAGCTGGAGCTTCGGTACCACAACACGAAGGCTACGATCAGCCGGGGTACCAGCCTTCTACTCTGCGTCCTGCGTACGAACCGCCACCGCCCTATAGAGAACAACCTCCACAAGCCGCAGTGTAGAAAACCAGTGGAACCATTACGAAAACACGCCTATTCAAATATATAGAAAATTTCATCTCCAAAAACTTGAAACTCTCATGCTTTTCATATTTCTGCTCAAAACATAGACTGTGAGTACTCGTTAGACCCGCCTCGGTGAGGCGGTTCTAACGAGTACCCACAATCTATGTTTTCAAGCAAAAATAAGAATAATAATCTATACCCCCTGTAAACCCCAGTTTTACGATATTAAAGTGGGGTTTAAGGGGGTCAACATTATATAGGCATGTTTTCGTGATGCAGAGTGTAACCCAGCGGACACAAATGGCATTTGTACAACGTCGCTAGGAATGAACTATTTTGATGAAGTTGTCCTGATATATTCAAATGAACCAGCACACGAAAAACGGGGCCTTATGGTTTCCGGTTTGTGGTTCGTCAAATGCGCATGTGCAGTCTATTATTTGGGATACAGACGCGATGTTTGCTTGAAGCTTCCTCAAGGTTTCTGATACGTATCTGCTAACAACAAAGGCTCTGCGAGACTGCGCTTATTGGCAGGCTCGCCTGAGCCTTTGCTGGCCGCCAATATGATAAGGACCCTTTTCTCATGTGCTGGCTCAAATACATTTTGTGCAAATCGCAAAAAAGTGCCTTTCTGCCATATACGTGGAATAAAATTCCAAATTAACCTGTTCATTCTGATCAGACCATCACTGCCAACCTATGGTATCATTTCGATGGTTGAGCGCAAGACTAGCGTAAGTCAGATGGTTGTTTTTCCCCAAACCTAATCTCCTCACCATGAAGGCGTTATGAAGATTACAACATTTCTTTCTGTAAACAATGAAAATTTAGGTGCCATTGCTCGTATGAGCAATGGCACCTAAATTTGCATTGTTTACAAAGGGGTCCAAGTTGCCCCTAAACAAGGGTTTCAAAAATATGTTTGAGTTACTATAGTCTTGCGCTCAACCCTCGATTTGCTGCTATAACTATGTCAGCGAAGACAAAAGCCCCACAACATACTAAACGCATCTACAGGCTGATTTGGGCCTCCAATGTTCGCATATGGTGTAAGAATCCGTTGTACATGTTGTTAATCAAATACGCCGCATCAAGCGAAAAAATGTCTTCGAATAAGCGCAAAATGCGCAGACTCGTCCGAGCCTTTACTCTCCATTGATATATTATGTAGTATCTAATGATTCGGTAAACTGACAGTGAAGGCCCTGATTAGACTGCGCGGACGTGCAGGCTGATCTGGGCCTTCGTTGTCCGCATATGCCCGAAGATACGTTTTCGCATGGCGCGGCCCAAATATGAATTATGTCGTAACATATAAAAAATAGCTTATTATACAAAACATACTCAGACCTGTGTGTGTGTGTGTGTGTGTGTGTGTGTGTGTGTGTGTGTGTGTGTGTGTGTGTATGTGTGTGTGTGTGCGATAAAAAACATAAGAGGTACGATCAAGAAGTTCTCGGCCCAATATACTTAGAACAAATTGAAACGAAACCCCAATCAGTTAATATTTTTATCCTATTCAACACTTTTGGTAGAAGGAATAAAATTTCAAAGCTGTTGATTTATGTAAGAATTCGCTGCAAACAGGAAAAGGGTGTGTTAAACTGATAAAATGGACAAAGTTGACGTTAAAGCAGTCATAAAGTACTTCTGTAGAAAGGGCATGTCCCCGAAGGAAATTCATGACGGCTTCATTTAAACCCAAAGTGATGAGTCTCCTTCTTACATCACAGTGAAAAAACTAGGCTGCTGAATTAAGGAGATGCACCATCCCATAGCTCTAGAGTTGTTACGGCTGCTGCGACTAAATGCAGCTTCAAGGTCCTTCCTGTCCCCCGTATTCTACAGATTTAGCCCTTTAGGACGTCTATCTGTTTCCATAATCTAAACAAAACTAACCTTCGTGGTAGGAACTTTGGAAGCAATGAAGCTCGATGCTGTTGGTGTGTACAAGGGTGAAGGCTACTATTTTAAGGGGATAAGCAAACTGGAACAGCGTTAGAGGAAGCAGGGGCCGAGAACTTTTTGATCGTCCCTTTAGGCATGGCTTGTATTGACTAACTAACGCTTAGCACTCTGGGTAAAATTTACAGCGGACGACATTTTGAGTTTTTTTTTTTTTGTTTGTTTTTTTTTTTTTTTTTTGTGTGTGTTTTTTTTTTTTTTTTTTTTTTTTTGTTTTTTTTGTTTTTTTTTTTTTTTTTTTTTTTTTTTTTTGCTTTTTTTTTTTTGTTGCTTTTTTTTTTTTTTTTTTTTTTTTGTTTGTTTTTTTTTTTTTTTTTTTGTGGGGGTAGGGTTTCCTCCTTTTTCCCAGAAAGCAGGTTTATTCATTTCATGTAAATTGTCTCCATTGGAGATTGGAAACAATTTGCATGAAAAGTAAAAACCCGTTTTCTGGGAAAAAATTAGAAAAATATCATGAATTTGTCATCTGCTGAATAGGCCCAGCGAGTGGTAAAGGTTAAATAGTCTCTTTTCATGTTACCCAGGCTTAGAATAAAATTTTGTCATCTGCTTAGAGAACTTCAGTCATTTAGAATGATTATCATATGCTTAAGGAGCTTCTGTCATTTAAAATGATCACGTTTGAATTCAACTGCAGTGAAACACACATATTCGCGCGCCGCGCGCGCGTATAACAAACACACATACACACACAGAGACAGTCCGCGCTGTCTGGTCAGAGTCGTCTTTGTCTGTCTGAAGACGCTTTTGTTCTTTTGATACCAACAGATATCCCTGTGTCAGCGGATCAGACTGTTCGGATCATCCAATTTTGATCAAATTGCATCAAATGACACCGTTTGTCAATATCTTGTATATAAAATACACTCCTCATCAGCATTTCTGTCCCCTTTAATTTTATGCAAAGGATTTATAAAACGTATTCATAAGCCTCGTGTGAACATAGTATACTCTTTTATCTGGCTTAGTAGGATGAGTCGTTTAACATGTATTTATCAAATTTTATTTTCTCTGAAAATAAACAAAATCAAACTTCGAATGTAGTCTGCTACAAATTTGCTTAGCACTTTAAGGGTTAATCTTACTGTAGAATGTACAGTCAACCCTCTTTATACCGACACTCCATACCACGACAAAAGTCGTTATAGTCATAATTTAGGCTGGGGTCCGATCGACCCAAAAACTGGCTTCGTAGTACTCACCGTATAAAAGCCTTTACTCATAATTTTCGAATAGAGACATTATAGTTGCAGCTGTTTTGCCCGGTGGCCCGGTCTGAGTCAAGGGAATAACTGGGCAGGGGAAATAGTTTTATCACGAAACATGCCTATATAATGCTGACCCCTCAATACCCACTTTTAGATAGTAAAACTGGGGTTTAGAAGGGTAAATATTATTTTTTCTTATTTTGCTTAAAAACATTCATTGTGTACTCGTTAGAACCACATCGCCAAGACGGTTCTAACGAGTACCCACAATCTATTTTATGAGCAGAAATATGAAGAATATCAGAATTTTTATCTGACAATTTTCATTTTTGATGGTAAAGTTTTTCAGTTTGTTTGAATAGGCATGTTTTCTTAATGTAAAATGCACAAATATAACTTCAAACCCATTCTATATCAGGGTTTGGTCATTACTTTTGTGGCGCTTAAGTCATAAATGTGACCTTCGAAGCATACGAGGGTCCTGCAAAAAGTTTTGTCGCTGGGTTCGAATTACTTCAGTGCTACGTTTTATCAAACATATTTTTATTACAAAGCTTCAAAGTATTCTACCTTTACTGAAACACTTTTTTGTAACCTTTTTACCCAATCGCGAAAAGCAGATAAATAGTCTTCTTTTGGTATCTGTTGGAGACACTGATAAAAAGTGCTGCCAAGGCGTATACTTATTTCCAGAAAGCGTTTTCTTAAGCCTTGGAAATAAAAAGAAGTCACAGGGACTCAGGTCAGGTGAATAAGGTGGATGGTTTAAAACTTTCACCTTTTCAGAAGCCAGAAAAAGACTAAACAACCTCACACTTATTAGAGACGTGTAAAAGGTGGACTCCTGACCATCCTTTGCTTGGTCGTTTCTTATTGTAAAACTCTTTCACTTTCTTCAGAACAGTCTTCTTGTAGAATCGGCCAGTGACTGTATGACCAGATGGACAAGGCACTTGAACGACTGGCCCACTTGAAATAAAGAAAATTAAGTACAACATCTTTTTCGAACTTACGGTTCTCTTGGCAATACATGGGCGTTTTTTATCTCTTCGCTTCCATTGCTTATTATCAATCAAACATGTGCACCCAGGTTTCATCACCTGTTAGCAAGTTAGAAATAACCCGACTATTACAGCCTTTGTTTGTTTTTAAAAGTTCCCGGGCACATTTAAGGCGTTGTGTCTTTTGCTCCTTAGTGAGCAAATGAGGTACCCACCTAGCGCAAACCTTTCTTAGGTCCAAACGCTTTTTCAGAATTGTTTGCACACTGCTTTCTGATATGCCAGTACAGTTAGCTATATTTTTGATAGACAATCGCGCATCCTGTTCGACCACAGTCTTAACAGCAGTGATGTTAGCCTTGGAAATAGAGGTTTTAGGCCTTCCAGGACGGGTATCATCTTCAACAGAAAATTTCCCAGCTTTAAAACTTTAACCCACCTAAAAACTGTGCGCATTGAAATGGTCTGAGGTCCATATATATCACACAATTCATTAAATATCTGCTTTGAATCTATATTAAGCCTAATGCGACATTTAATATAGCTACAAATTTCAGTCTTCTGGTCCATGTTCCAATGTAACAAGTAAATAGGTCAGTGTATATGACTGCATCTACTTTTCAATTTTAAATAACTCGGTCAGTTGGAAAGCAATTTGCACGAAATGAACGGGTATCGTTAGCTTTTCAACACACTATTCAAGTGCAGTGAAGCATTTTAAAATATACCTGGGATAAATCTAAGTAAGCCTATTAGTGACAGAACTTTTTGCACGACCCTCGTACAAATGCTATCTGCAACACATATTTTAGATAGATGTAAGCTGCAAGTATTTACATTAGCAGACAAATTAACGTTTATGTTGCTGAGGTGTTAAATACTATTTTCGCATTGGTCCTTAATTTTAATAAATAATATGGATAATTTTGAATTAATAAATGAAACACAAAAAAAATAGTGTTTATACAAGTGTTTTAAATATTTTTGGAACGATTTTGAGTTGACTGTTTACTTTGTGGCAGCTTCTTAAAGGTTGTAAAAACTATATATGATTCTCACATACGAGGACTTATTAAAAATTATCAGCCTCATATATAAAGATGTGACTTTTGGGAGACATATAATTTTTCAACATAATTCCCAACAATTTCTCTACCATTTTGCCAGCGATGTTGCCTAGATTCCCTTTACTTCTGGTTTGAACTTTGGGGAGGTGTCTCCTTCCTAATCTTCAATTCTAGCACAGTATCCATAGGTTAATGTGTTATGAAGTTAAAATGAAGTTTTAAAAAGTAAAGCATATTTTAACGTAATACTTAACATTAGGATAACAGATTGTCCTCCTTCCTCCCCTTCCTCCTTCCTCCCCGCTACGTTTCAGTTATACTTCTTATTCTATAAAGAAACTGAACACGTGATCAAAATAGCGGGAAAAGTGGCATCACACAAGTACTGCCTTTAAGGGACCTTCTGAATTAAGACTTAGTTCTTTTTTTCTGTGCATAGCATATTATCCATAGGTTAAGTATTACTTGTTTAAATATGTTTTACTTTTGAAAACTTTATATTTCTTTTATTTGCTTATAGTATAACTCTATAAGCAGAAGATAGTCCAAGCTCATGCACTGTTTAACTTCTGGAAAACGGCTGACGCTGAATCTATCTATCTATCTATCACGTTAGAAAATAATTATGTATTCTAATAGCTACATCTATTTGTTTGCCATGTTGTAATTGTTTATATGTTGTAGAGGGCGGGCTGTAACTAATGTTGTCAGAACTTGTAGCCCAACCCCATTGCTATTTGAGGCAATAAAATATGTTTAAACTAAACTATAACTCTATCAGTTAATGTTGATGGGAAGTTCTAAGAAAAGCATATCCATAATTTTATATGCAAAATCTTGGCTTGAAAGCCTTTTAATTTGGTCTACTAGTTGGTGGAATGGTTATAATATTTATAAAAGAAATGGGTTTGTGAGAAAAAAAATAAATTGGCTTTCCGTCCATGTATTTTCTTTTTTTTTTTTTTTTTTTTTTTTTTTTGTTTCAGCGAAAAAAAAAACTCCTCTTATTGAATATCAAATGGCCCATCCTAAACAGTGGACCATTTGAAACATAAGTTAATTGTAATAGTTTATAATTCAGTATCTTTATGGTCTGTCAAGTCTTTTTATGCAGCTTTTACACAGAAACTGAACTGCAGCATTCATTGTTTTCCTGGGAGAATGATCATTCCAAAATGTTTACTTCTAAACTAGACACTGAGTTCATTTACTCCTCCAAGTCACGAGTTTTACCAAAAAAAAAAGAAAGTTTCTTTCCGTTGATGATCTTAAGACACGGTAATGGAAGTTGCAACAAAGGAATATTTCATAGCTGAATCAATTTCCGTGTTTCGTGAGATTCGAACCTGGTTTGTCCGGATAAATTCAATGGTCTAACCACAGAACCAAAGCGTGGAATCCCTGATACAATTGTCAGAGATTGATCATATACCTACAAGCTATGCGAAATCTCAATATCTGCCAAGGCAGATAATCGAAGGTAGAAATGTTAGGTCGTAACAATGAAAGTGTTACCATTATTAAATTGTTCTAGAAATGTTGCTGAGCAGTTTGGTATCAATCGCACACAAATTAAGATAGTATTTCCGTAGGGAGCAGGACAAGACCAGAAGTTTGGGAGAGCGTTATAGGGGAGGGTAGAACATACATGTAACTCTAGATAAGTTTAAGCAACATAAACAATTTTCTTTATGCCACAAAATGTTATTCATTAGATTGGTATGAATGAGACAATTCTAATGAGTACTCAAAATGTATATTTCATGAATTAATAGAAAAATATGATAACTTTGTCAAAGGTTCAAAAATATGTATAATATATGGAACTTCATGTATGAGGTATAGTATGGGGAATTGTTTAATTTAAGTTTTAAACCTAGGGCTAGATTACATTTTGTCTCAGTTGGAGGCCCACAGTAACAACAATGATAACCCGGAATAAAACGATAGAAAAATGGCATCAGTGCCAATGAATAGCTAAACCTCTTGGTGAATGAGTGCTGTAAAAATGATGCCAACACAGGAAGATCAGTATTTTGGGTCAATTTATTCAACACAGAGCTTTAAAGTGTGCAGAACACCTGGGACTAAGTTTGTTTGTGTTGAGGTTTTACGGCCCAGTCAACCCTTTGGGGTCATGTCGAGCGTGGTCAGTTTACCTAACCACACGTTTACTGGGCAGGCTTAGTCCTCTAAGCGGTTAACCAGTACTGTGCACATTCTTTCGCCAGAAACTGACAACTGCCCTTCTTGAATCATCTGAAGGGAGAGAATGACCGTAGAAATATTTCATGATCAATCTCCACGAAAGAATGTTGCCGACCTCGGCGGGGGTTGAACCCGCGACCTCTTGGTCTCCAGTCGGACGGCGCATCCAATTGAGCCACCGAGGCCGACCTGGGACTAAATAATGTTAAGGCCAAACCTAAGTGTTTCAGTCAGATGAACTCATCTCCCCTTCCAATGACTTATGGGGACAAAAAGAGAAGTTGGATGAACAGTAAACTGTTCGAGGAATGGGTTAGGACTGTGGATATGCGTATGTCTGGACAGGATAGAAAAATCCTGTTGTTTCATAATGAAAACACGCCTATTCAAATACATGTTATATAGAAAATTTCATTTCCAAAAACTGAAAATTTTCAGATAAAAAAAAACTCCGATATTTTTCCGATTTCTGCTCAAAACATAGATTGTGTGCACTCATTAGAACCGCCTCGCCGAGGCGGTCCTAACGAGTACCCACAATATATGTTTTGAGCAGAAATAAGAAAAATAATGTATACCCCTGTAAACCCCAGTTTTACCATATAAAAGTGGGGTTTAAGGGGGTCAAAATTATATAGGTATGTTTTCGTGATGGTGGACAATGCTCCTTCTCATCTACAGCTGAATCTAAAGAATATATATATGTTGCCTTAGACTCTGGACCAAGGCATTATTCAGGCTGTGAAACTTAAAGCGCGTATTCTTACTCAGATAGAAATGTGTACCATGACGAAAATATGCCTATATAATTTTGACCCCCTTAAACCCCACTTTTATATAGTAAAACTGGGGTTTACAGGGGTATACATTATTTTTCTTATTTCTGCTCAAAACATAGATTGTGGATATTCGTTAGAACCGCCTCGCCGAGGCGGTTCTAACGAGTACCCACAATCATTGTTTTGAGCAGAAATATGAAAAATATTAGAATATTTTATCTGAAAATTTGCCAGTTTTTGTTGTAAAATTTTCAATATATTTCAATAGGCGTGTTTTCGTAATGAAAATGTGGCTCGGAATGTCAATATTCTAAATGCTATCTAGTTGGTGAGCCGGTGGGCGTGGAGAGAGTTTGAAGTTGGTCAGCATGATACTTTCTCGTCTGCACAATATCTTCTGAGCCAGTGTTTGGATTCTTTCCAAATTTTCATGTTTATAGAATTGGGATATACCAAAGAACTGGTTAGATTTTGGTGACCTTGATATAATTTTCAAGGTCACAGCAGTAGAAAAACTGAAAATACATGGTTAGAGGACATCTGTTTTGTCTGAGTAGACCATTACTAGTTACTCAGTGTCAAGTTAGTGATACCAGTGCTATTATATGTAAACCTGTTCTCTGTATTTTTTTCATACCTATATGTGAGGTTAGGTTTCTCCATGAAAATTTATGTTATGAGTACTCATTAAAACCAATTTTAGAGAGGTGGTTCAAATAAATACACATGCATGATTTTATGGAGAGATAAACAAAAGCCATCATACCTTGCGCTATTGATTTTCATGCCCAGAGCTATAATTTTAGCAGTGAAACGGTGCTAAAATATATATTTTTCCAATGAGTAACCCACCATTTTATTCGGTTATAGCTTGATTTTATGGTGCTTTTAACAGTGGAAGTTATGATGTGCTTATTTTTCTTTTTTAAATCATGGACATTCTATTCCATTTTATATAGATTTTATACAGTGTCTGAAAATACCAGGGTGATTATGAAATAGTAGTTCAGATTATAAATCTAGTGTTAGGAGAGCTCTTGAACAGATCATCACGAAAACAAGCCTATATAACTTTGACCCCCTTAAACCCCACATACCTATATAATTTTGAGCCCCGTTAACCCCACTTTTATATAGTAAAACTGGGGTTTGCAGGGGTATACATTACTTTTCTTATTTCTGCCCAAAACATAGATTGTGGGTACTCGTTAGAACCGCCTCGGCGAGGCGGTTCTAACGAGTACCAACAATCTATATTTTGAGCAGAAATGTGAAAAATATCAGAGTTTTTATCTGAAAATTTTCAGTTTTTTGAGGTGAAATTTTCTATATATTTGAATAGGCGTGTTTTCGTAATGTATTTGTTTAGATTTTAGAAAGTATCCTCTTGATCATAGGTCTAGATAGCAGTGAATATAAGGTGAATATTCTTTCTTATTTCTCCATGAAAAAATGTTGTTGCATAACGAAAACACGCCTATTCAAATATACTGAAAATTGTACGACCAAAAAAAAAGAAAAATTTCAGATAAAAAATTCTGATATTTTTCTTATTTCTGCTCAAAACATAGATTGTGGGTACCTGTTAGAACCGCCTCGACGAGGCGGTTCTAACGAGTACCCACAATCTATGCTTTTGAGCAGAAATAAGAAAAATAATGTATACCCCTGTAAACCCCAGTTTTACTATATAAATGTGCGGTTTAAGGGGGTCAAAATTATATAGGCATGTTTTCGTGATAGGTACTCATTAGAAGCGCCTCAAGAGTAATAAAGTGACTCACTGTGACGCTTCAGATGAGTACCTGCAAGTTGCAACATATTTTTTCATGGTAAAATCAGAAAACATATCAATACTTTTGGATTGCAAAAGCAGCATTCTATAAAGAGCTATTGTATCTATATTTTTTCTGCTTTCTCCACAAAACTTAGTTTGTGGGTACTCATTAGCAGTGCCTTGCCAAGGCACTTTTAATGAGTAACCACAATGTTTTCGCAAAACATGGAAACAAAAATCTAAATGGACATTTTTTTCTACAGCTCTGGCCTGAACTTTCGTTACAAAAACTTGCCAAGTCTGTACAGCTGAACTTTTTTTTTTCTTATTTCTATTGAAATGAAAAAAAAGTTTGGGTACTTATTACAATCGTCTGGCAGGTGATTCCAGTAAAATCCAACATCACATTTTTATAGAAAAAAAAGGAAAATAAAGAAAAAGAAATTACAGACAAAGAGAGGATATCAGATTATGTAGGACAGAGCCTACAACTTGAATTTTTATAGCATAAAATTAAGACCGTGACCTGTTCATACAGACAGAACCCATTAAGAAACCATGCCTATTCAAATATACCGAAAATTTTACCCCATTTTCAGATAAAACTGATATTTTTCATATTTCTGCTCAAAAACATAGATTGTGGGTACTCGTTAGAACCGTTTCGATGAGGCGGTTCTAACGAGTACCCATAATCTATGTTTTTGAGCAGAAATAAAAAAAAATAATGTGTACCCCTGTAAACCCCAGTTTTACTATATAAAAGTGGGGTTAACGGGGCTCAAAGTGATATAGGCATGTTTTCGTGATGACTACAGATCTGTTTATATTTAGAAAACTGTTTTTTGGAATTAAAGATTACTAGAGATTTTCATAAGATTATTGCGCCGTGTATGCTTATGGGGATTTATACACTTCAGTATTTGTATGTCGTATTTAGAAATTGAGTTTTCTTATTAACTAATAAAATAAAATAAAATGAATAATAAAACAACAACACAAACATGCATTTATTTAAAGAAATAGAAAGTGTCGGAACACTACCGAAATACCGGAATACCCTTGATTTCATTCATCAAGTTTGATATATTATGCCAAAGTATAGGAAGAGGGAAAGTCTTGTAACTACAATTAAACTGTAAGTTGTCCTTGACGGGGTTTCTCTGAAAATATTGTTGATAGTCCGCTAATTCAGACCCAGAATGCCATCGGATACCCGTGAAAAACAGGAATATCCATCACTTCAAACCAAAAATACTAAAAGGCGTTTATATAACTTACTTCAATTGAGTGAAATAAAGAGATCTGCCTTTAGCTTGTTTGCTGATGCACTAGTCGGCGTCATTTTCCCTAAATTTTGTCCGCTCGTGTGTATACGCTTGAATCCGAACAAATATTTCATTATACATACCTGCAAAGTTATTTCGGCATACTTTATTGTTAAGAAAATTTGTTTTGGCTGGGGCCTTTCCTTTTCTTCTTCTTCTTCTTCTTCTTCTTCTTCTGACCACATAATATATCAATAGTAATGAAATCAAGGGTATTCCTATATTTTTCACAGGTATTCCGGTATATCGGTAATGTTTCGGTGGTAAGTCGTGTGACCGGTATTTTTTACCCCTCTGCTTCATAGCTTAATACTAAAATGACCATTTGCAGTGCTTAACTATAAAAGCACCAAGCATAATTGTACCATACAAAATTCTTCAGAGAAAATAAAACTTGGCATTTCATGTGATTTAGACAATTCAGAGGAAATATTAAGCTCTATTTTCTGTGAAAAACAACAACAACAGCAAAAACAACCTAGAATGTATAAATCTGTCAGTTTGCTAAGGGTAATGGTTCATTGTACTGCTACTGCTCACAAAGAAATCAGGGTGAAGGAAATGGCTTTATGTTAAAAGATGTTTTAGAGTTCACTAAAAAATTGTACCCCCTTAATTTGATTTCCATGCTGAAATCCAAAATTTTACTGAGTTGCCCCCTTAACTTCAATTTTAAAACTGATTTTTAAAACAATCGATTACTCCCTCTTATCTAGGGCTCTGTATATAGTAAATGAAAGGTTTCATAAAATGTTTATGTCTGCATTATCGGAATAGTTGCCAATGAAAAAGCCTGTTGATGAAACCATCGGAACGATATCCACCTCCCCTAAAACAATCAATTTTGGCTGTTCCAATTGTTTTTGTTGATTGTAGTAGAGAGGTTCTACTGTATACACATGCATGATACATGCGTCCTATTTTCAGGACCTTTTAAATACACTGCTTTAAGTGTTGTTAGAGACATGCAAGTAACACCATGAACAAAGTAAAGGTGAAAATTGTAGCCATTTTCATAGCTCTAGATAAGAGTGGGCTTCAAGTAAATAGTTTTCTTAATTCTCATCAAAAACGTATGTTGAGGGTACTCATTGTGGCGCTTCTAATGAGTACCCACAACATATGTTTTCATTGAGAAATAAGAAAAACATAGATCCTTTTTGGTTTGAAAAAGAGCCTTATCAAGAGATATGCATTTGTGTGTGATGACAATATTAGGCTACCATACTGAAATAACTGCAAATTCGGTACCACTTTACTAATTGTCTGTGTATTAATCATAATACAAGACAAAATATTTAGACGTAAACGTCTAAGTACCGGCGCAAAGTTTGTTCATGTTTACTTAGAAATACGGGACAAGGGTATACTAAAGTTTAATAAATTTTCAATGTAACAGGTAAAAAAGAACAATAATAAGATTCTTTAATGTTTGCTTTATTAAGGTTTATTAAATTTTTTGAATGAAATGAGAATAAATTAGACATTAATCTGACAAGTATATAAAGCCAAACCATTTCTCGTGGAAACATTTAAAAGCGCGAGCGTGCAAAAGAAAAGACCTGTGTGGGCTGTACTATATTTTTATCAGGTAAAAAATGCCGAGAAATTTCTCATGAAAAAAAAAACACTAAAAACCACGTGAGCGTGCAACCCACATGAGCGTGCAAAATAAAGAACACATGGGGACTGTACTGTATTTTTTTTCACCTGGAGATGATTCATGTTGTTTGAAATGTATTATAATATGCTCAATGTATGATTCTTGCAATTAATGCCTGCAACGTGTCAAACTCACAGTGATAGAAAAACCGACCGGTCAATGAAAACAGCTATGCAAATGTGAACATGACTGGGCATAGCACTGTTTGTAAAATTATCATGGCAACAACAAAGTTGGACCTTGCACCTGAAGAACCCTTTTAGTTTATTTATAAAACATAGGTGACCATGCACCTGAATGAAGATTGCATGTACATACACATGTTCTAAACATAAGTGCTTTTTTGACGACTGACTATCGAGATATAAGCATTTAAAAACTTAACCGCAGCATAAGAGCACTTTACAGAAGTGTCCCAGATTTTGACCTCTAGCCCCATCCCGAGGCTTGAACTCAGGGTCCATTCTTATAGAATCGCAGAAGACCTACATATCACTCTTTGGAGCGCAAAAGGTGTGATAATGGGTCACGTGGGTGATACGGCTTTTTTGCCCGGGCAAAAAAAAAAACAATATCACAAGGTCACGTTGGTGATACGGCTTCGTTGCCCGGGCAAAAAAAATATCACCACATTCGGAGCACTAGGCGGTCTTGCCTTTGACTCCCCATACGATATCAAACAGGCAAACTTGTCGGAGAGAAAATGTATGATAAATAGATTATGATATGGCAGTTGTCACATCATACCCCATATCAACCCTAGACCCATACTAGCCCTCAGGCCTTCGGCCCTCGGGCTGATATGAGTGTTTCGGATTGATATGGGGTATGATACATAAACTTAAAAAATATGGAATCTCAGGAGATCTTTAAGACTGGATTCAAAACTATCTGTACATGCGGAATCAAAAAGTATTCGTAAATGGCACTTTCTCATCACTAAAGTTTATTCTTGCCGGAGTTCCTCAAGGCTTAGTCCTGGGGCATCTTTTCTTCTTGATTTATATAAATGACCTAGCTGATTATTTACATGGTATGACCAGACTGTTTACAAATGACACATCTCTAAGCTTTTCATCAAATAATTTGGCATTTATTGAACATATCCTAAATTCTGATCTAGTAAAACTAAAGGAATTGGCAAAGAAATGGTTAATTAAATTCAATCCATTGAAAACAGAAGTGATGGTGATTTCAAATATTTATAATGATTATGACATAGATTTAAGCTACGATGAAAATATTCTGAAGATTGTAGAAAGCCACAAACACCTCGGAGTTACCATTTCCTCTAACAATAAATGGTCAAACCATATAGACTCTATAATAAATTCAGCGTCAAAGCAAACATCGTATCTTCGAAAAATAAAGTTTCAACAACCAAAACAGACCTTTAATAAGCTGTATTGTACATATATCCGCCCGTTATTAGAATATGCTTCTGAAGTAGAGGATGATTGTAATCTGTTAGATACTAACAGGTAAGAGCAAGTGCAGTTGAATGTGGCTCGTATAGTTACAGGACCCCCAGTATTCTCTTCACTTAGATCACTATATGTAGAAACTGGTTGGGAAACACTAGCTGAAAGAAGGAAAACAAAAAAGTTAATTCTTATGTACAAAATAATCAAAAACGAAACTCCCAGTTATTTGAATGACCTGCTTCCAAGCTTGGTAAATGATGTAAGTAATTGTAAGTAATTACAATCTTAGAAACAATACCAATTACGATTTACCTTTCTGTAGGTTATGCTCGTATGAAACGCCTTACTTCCCTTCCACCCTGAAACTATGGAATGATCTTAACACTGAAACTCGTAATAACCCCACATTATTACAGTCAAATCATCTATCTGACATCAGCCACTAAGAGTAGGTGAATACTTATCAGTCGGCAAAAGGAAATATAATACTATTTTAACAAGGATAAGGCATAGGTGTAGTAGTTTAAACGCAGATCTTTTCCACGTTAACATAGTTCCTAATTAAAATTGTAGTTTTGGTGTATTAGTCGAAAACGCCGAACACTATCTCTTTACAACACCCAAAGACGGAGATTATTGCAAACAATACACCAACTTCGAACTATTCCTACTCTAAACTTCGATCTCTTAACAAACGGCAGTACCTTACACGACTTTGAAACAAATAAACATATTATACCAGCAGTTTAAAATTCATAAAAGACACTAAAAGATTTGACTAATTATCCAATGATCCCTGCAGTGTTACTGTTGACCGTTTCAAGGCAGTAGTACTGTTCCAGTTTTATCCTAGCGAGCACATGACGTTATACAACTTCGCCTCAACGTCGATACAACGTAATGACGTTGCATTGACGTTGAGGCGACGTTGTATAAACGTCATGTGATCGCTGGGATAGTAATTCCTCTTCGTTTTGAGCATTTTGTTTACGTTGGTGTGTTGTTCTGTGATGTCGTTTCGTGTCCTTCTATTCTTTTTCAGTTCATTTTGAATACTATGTTTCGTGAGTCCTTTCTTGGGAATCTCAATATTTATATTGACTAATATCATAATGATGAAATCCCGAAATATAAGGAGGCAAGAGTTGTCAATCATTCTCATGACAAAATATATCCGGGAGGCTCAGTTCTTATTGAGGCACAACCATTAACGACAAAATTTTAACCCGTTTACGAGGGTCCTGCAAAACGTTTTGTCCCTGGGTTTGGATTACTTCAGTGCTACGTTTTATCAAACATATTTTTATTATAAACCTTCAAAGTATTCCCCCTTTACTGAAACACATTTTTGTAACCTTTCTACCCAGTCGCGAAAAGCAGATAAATAGTTTTCTTTTGATATCTGTTGGAGACCTACCAAGAGAACTTCTATACGTATACTTATTTCCAGAAAGCATTTTCTTAAGCCTTGGAAATAAAAAGAAGTCACAGGGACTCAGGTCAGGTGAATTAGGTGGATGGTTGAAAACTTTCACCTTTACAGAAGCCAAAAAAAAAACCTAACAACCTCACACTTATGAGAGAAGGCATTGTCATGTAAAAGATGAACTCCTGACCATCCTTTGCTCGGTCGTTTCTTATTGTAACAAGTAAATTGGTCAGTGTATATGACTGGATCTATTTCAATTTGAAAAAACTCGGTCAGTTGGAAAGCAATTTGCACGAAATAAACGGGTACCGTTAGCTATTCAACACACCATTTAAGTGCATTGAAGCATTTTAAAATAAATTTGGGATAAAACTAAGGAAGCCTATTAGTGACAGAACTTTTTTTCAGGACCTTCGTATTTCCAGTGGACTCATCTACCTCCATTTTATGGACAGGTCCATTTCATATATAAGGGGTGTCTGTTATTTTTTATTGTTATCATTTTTGTATATATATATATATATATATATATATATATATATATATATATATATATATATATATATATAGCAAACAGTGTAGACCCTGATCAGACGCTGCGTAATGCATCTGATCTGGGTTTTCGCTGCTTGCCAATATCCCATTTATGAGAAGGTAAGCACAAAGTGGTTTTAGGGATATAATAATAACATGAGGAAGTGAGAGATGTCATTCCTTTATTCCTTTATACGACATACCTGCTGGACTCAGCCTACGTTTCTGCCAAGTACCATCAAACAGGAGTTATATAAAGCGCACAATGGTTGATCAGGAAACGAGAGTTGTCCTCTTTTTACGCTACACCTATATGCCAATACGCGACCACATTCTACCAAATATCATTTCCACCAAATATCGTCAGAATATATTCAGGGGTATAGAAGTTGTGGAGAGCATAGAGTTTAAGCGCTAATTATTTGAAGGCGAGATAATAAAAAAGAAAATCGAGAGTTGTCCTTCTTTTACGCGACATACCTACTTGATGCAGTCTACCTTTCGACAAATTATCATGAAAATATATCTAGGGGCATAAGGAGCCCACAGAGTCGTGTTTATGGAGGAACGTTACCATTTTAGTAGTCTCTTTCCACAAATAACAGGGAAAAATATTTAATTATGAACCCCGACCATATGTTAGAATTGATAACCCGTTTTCACCAGGACTCCTGGCCCCGATCCCCTCGACTACCCTTTATGTATGAAGGCATTAATACTCTGCGCATGCGCATATATTTGCAGCACCGTATGTGCTTTCCTTTGCCTGCTATAGGCATAAAACTGTTTATTTAATAAATGTTTGGCGGCCCATATTGCATGTGCTTTCCTATTGACAGCTACTATAAAAATATAAAGAAATTGGAAATACCATTTGAATCCATGGCATAATCTGTCCACTGTAGAAGTCGTATTTTTGGATTCCGTTGCTGCTGAAGTAATTTCAGTATGATAGAATAAATTCCAGAATAATAGAAGTTATTAAAATTTAACAGAAACAAATAATTCAGACAATCAAACGTCCATGCGTGAAAAGAAATCTAGAGAAATATTGATCACGTAACGTCATACTTCGGGTGGTTTTCATAGAGTTATGCCCTCGAGTTTGAACTGGCCACCGGTCAAACATTCCGATCGGTGAAGGTCGGATTTGGCTCAAATAAGCAGTCCAAAGTTGGTAACAAATACTCAGAATTTTGACTTTCACCGATTGGATTGAAGCTAGTGCCAAAAGATACTTTAGGACCATACTTTCATTTAATGCCATTTTTTCAGAAAACTCGGACTATTCGTTACTAAGTTATTAGGGGTCATACATTAACAAATATCAACTTTCAACGGCTCTGGACTTTATTGAAGCGTAAAACTTTTCCTTCAACCAATCAAATTGCGTGAAATGTGTATAAAGATTAAGAGCTGAAATTATACCCTTATGAATGTCAACGTATCCTCGAAGTATAATTTGACAAGAATAAATACCTAAATAAAATAAGCTTAGTGTCGGCAAATAAATAAAGAAGCTTAAGGTGGCAGCTTCCATCAGAAGGTTTTTGTTCTAATACAACTGATACACTCTCAAGGGATACCTCTGATAAATGTTTTAACTCTCTTCTGAAAAATGATCTACCCAAAAAGGAAGGACTTTGCTCCCCTTTTGGGGCAAACTTTTTCCTTATAGAGCAGACTCCTTTTCAGAAGAGGATTGGTGTGCAGTAAAGTAAATACAGTCGACTCTCGTTATCTCGAATTCCAAGGGACTCTCTGAAACACTTCGAGATATCCGTACCTCGACATATCAGATTTGCAGAATTTAGGAAAAAAATAAATCGAACAACGACATTTAACAATGTGTATGTAATTTGACTCCTGAAGTTAGAGATATATTGAAAATATTGTAGAAAAGAGGAGAAATGCTCCTTTGGAACAATTTCTCCTCTTTTCCACAATATTTTGTTACCTGTTGTTAGATTTTCATGTTTAAACAGGGACTAGATTTTCCAGATAGGCGAGCTCGAGATAACGAGAGTCAATTGTAGTAAGACACAAAATTAGTCTCCCTTGTAAAATATGATGGTCTTAATTGTAATATTGGCTCATTATTTTTCAGCCGTATCAGCGCCAGTACCGGAGCACCATGGTTACGACCAGGCAGAGAACCAGCCCGCAACGTTCCCGAAACCACCACCGTAAACAACCAATTAGTAGACTGTGTGCCGCTTATGAACTGTTAAAAAAAGTAATGATACACGCAGTGTATTGCAACACTCGGGACAGTTGTAACATTCACAAATTTTGATGATTTGAATTGCTGCGGCATTGTAATATATTGCTTTTCTTTGCTATGAATTTATTATGTCCCCAACTTAGAAAAAGCTGAGGGAGTGGAGCATATTACTTACGTTTTTATTTGTTCGTCCGTTCGTTATTCCGCTCGTCAAACTTTACCTTGTGTACGACATATCTCAGAAAGTATTTGAGGTAGTATTTTTGGCAGACTTATTTGGGCTGAGGCAAAGTTCATGAGATAAAGCTTTGGAAACAAATAAATAAGATGCTCTTTTGCGCTCTTTCGAACAACGATGTTACTTGTCAACCTACATATCCAGACAGTCTGGTCAGGGTCTCCATTAACTGTATTTTGGTATTTTTACGAAAATATTAAATGCATTGGCCAACACTGAAGATCTGGGTATTTGTTATTGGCGTATAAGAAAATATTTTCCCACATGGTGCATTCGTTTTCTAATTAAAAGAAATACAGTCGAACCTCGTTATCTCGAACTCGTTTATTTCGAATAACCGCTTATCTCGAAGTGAAATTCTGGTCCCTGGTTTAACATGGAACTATGACAACAGGTAACAAAATAATGTGGAAAAGAGGAGAAATTGCTCACAGGAGCAATTTCTCCTCTTTTCCACATTATTTTATATATATATATTTCTAACTTCAGGAGTCAAATTACATATTTATTTGTTAAATGTGGTTGTTCAATTTTATTGTTTTCCTCAACTCTGATATATCGAGGTACGGATATCTCGAAGTGTTTCAGTGACCTTTGGAATTCGAGGTAACGAGAGTCGACTGTATCTAATTACAATTTTGTTACATACATATGATGCGTAAGGTGTAAAAAGATCTTTATGTCACATGCGAGCTGCGTAGGTCCAGATGAGCGTGCGCATCCGTGCAGTCTGATCTTGACATTCTCTGTTTGTCAACATACGCTACAATATCCACTGACTCTGTAAGCGCTAAACGGAAGCACTATTCAACTTGAGCAAATGCGCAGACTGACCTGGGCCTGCGTTGTCCGCAAATTCCATAAGGGTCATTTGCGTTGCGTATCAGTTATAAAAGGAGATATCATTTACCAGTCTGGTGAGACTGTATGATGCATTAGTAATGATCGCTTGATAAAAAAAAAAAGAAAAAGGAAAGAATGTTTGAAACATTAGTAACAGTCGCTTAATTATAACAAATGAAAGAAAAAAGGAATGAATATATGATGTATTAGTTTGATTTAAAAAGAAAAGAAAAAGGAAAGAAAAGAACTATAGCATTTTTATTTTATGCCATCTGGTAAAAAAACGAAGAGCTTTGACCCAGATCAGTCAGTACGTGCCTTCCTGAATCATTCAAGTTTCACACACTTCGCTAAAGTAATATATATACGCAGTAAAAGATGTTTTAGACTGTTTAAAGGCAGACACTATTAAAGTCACGAGAATGTTTTTTCTTCCGTTTTGTACACAACAATAAATTTGGTAATATAAGTCACGGTGTTTGCGCCCCACACCTTTATCATAGAAAAAATAATACAAATGCAAATTTAACGAGGACTCTCTTTCTCTCTCTCTCTCTCTCTCTCTCTCTCTCTCTCTCTCTCTCTCTCTAGCTGCATGTGTGTGAGCGTGTGCGAGTGTGTCTTAGTCCAAATAAGAATTCAGCCAGACCCAGAATCTGGCTAAGCCAAAAAGGAAGTCTTATCTTCAAATAATTTCCTCATTACTGACCAGCAAATCAGCTATAAGACTGTGGACCTTTTCTCCATAATTATATTTTTTGCAATGGGTCCATTTCAGTTTTTAAAAGACAAAGAATTGAATTTATTAAATTTTTCCTATAACTCTGAACCTAGAGTAGTTTTCAACACAAATAAGTTATCTGGTAACATAAGATGACTAGGTAAAACAGAGAATTTTAAAGTGGCAACTTGATTGATATTTTCCTTAGAAGACAATTCACATGAAATGTCCAAGCCTGTTTCCTGGGAAACTAAGAGAAATAGTTCAGAATGTCGTCTGCTGCTTTTGTTTCCCAGCATACTAACAGTTATGACTGTAGCCTTATGACTGTACATACTTGGAGGTGTAAATATTTAAAGATGAAGTCTTTGTGGTTTTTGTTCCTTGGTATGTTCTTGACTTTTTACACATTATTTGTACATAAGTTATATTTAGCCAATTTCTTGCTACTAACCAAGACAAACAGACCTAGCATCACGAGTTCATTACGAAAACATGCCTATTCAAATATACTGAAAATGTTACCCCCAAAAAATGAAAATTTTCAGATAAAAAAATCTGATATTTTTTCATATTTCTGCCCAAAAACATGAATTGTGGGTACTCGTTAAGGCGGTTCTAATGAGTACCCGCTATATATGTTTTAAAGCAGAAATAAGAAAAACAATGTATACCCCTGTAAACCCCAGTTTAACTATATAAAAGTGGGCTCAAACGGGATCAAAATTATATAGGCATGTTTTTGTGATGTAGAAGAGTTGGATCAGATATGGAGTGCATTCTGCGACCGACTAAATCAACAAGTATTTTCTTCCAGAAAAAAAAAGGTTGGTCTTCGCTTAGCACACATTGTGTGCAAGCGTAGATTGAGCTTTTTGTGAAAGCTAATATTTACTTACATGTATACATTGAGCAGTCCGTGGAAAATAGCACTGGACCCTTTAGTTAAAAATGAATCTGCTCAAAGGCAAGAGTCCGGTTGGCATAAATGGGTTAATATCTTTTTTTTTTTTTTTTTTTTTTTTCACCAACCTTTCGTTTATAGACATTTGGACATTTGTTGTTGTTGTTGTTTTTTTTTGTTTTTTTTTTTTTTGCTGGTACAAGTAATTAACCAAAGAGAAACAAGCAGAGATATCCTACAGCATGAATGGCAGAAATATATGGTCTTGTTAGATTTGATCACTTAATTGTAAATATGTGTATAATAAAGTTGCTTTATTTCTGAAGTCTTCAGTTTTCCTTATTGTTTTATCCTGAAATGTTCTTGCATTATTTAAAGATATTGCATCATTTTAAAGATATTTCATTATTTTGAAAGAGTTGGCATTATTTTAAAGATAATTTAAAAGTACACGTGTCTGAATCCATACTGCAAATGTTTTGTTACCTATTAACTGGCGATCCTCGTATTCAGTAAAGAGATCGTTTGGCTAAAGAGGAATGGATATACTTTCAGGGGAGGTAACTCTTTCGAAATTGTTTTACATCCCTTCTGAAAAGGGGTCTACTGTAAAAAAAATAAAGACAGAATTTGCTCCTCATGAGAGCAAATTCTTTCCTTTTACAGTAGACTCCTTTTCAAAAATGACAGATCTATGGAGAGCAAACAGGAAGTCAAAAAGTTGTCTCCCTTGTAAAATGACAGAAAAACTACCAAGTTTATAGAGTCTCCTTAAACGAACATTTAAGACCAATATTACCCTACAATACGTCAATGGTCGGGCTCATCTTGGCTCTACTTGTGGTTGTCTTTGTGTTATCGCAGTGTGCCCAGCTAGCATTCTTTATAAATCTATAGTGGGCCGTTATCGGTCCGTCAGGGTAGCTGACGGGCCGATAACGGCCCGCTGTAGATTTATAAAGAATGCATTCTCATTACGAAAACATATCTTATTCAAATATACTGAAAATTTTACCACCAAAAAAAATGAAAATGTTCAAATAAAAAGTTCTGATATTTTTCGTATTTCTGCTCAAAACATAGCTTGTGGTACTCGTTAGAACCGCATCGACGATCTATGTTTTGAGCAGAAATAAGAAAAATAACGTATACCCCTGTAAACCCCAGTTTTACTATATAAAAGTGGGGTTTAAGGGGGTCAAAATTATAGAGGCATGTTTTCGTGATGTTGTGAGAGTTCATTGTCCGCATTATAAGACTATGTATCCATGGCTATCCATAATATGACCAGTGAAGATTCTGATCAGCGTGAATGCGCAGGCTGATTTTAATCTTAATCTTCGCTTGGCGCACATGTCCGAATGTACGTTTTCTGACACTGCGGCTCTTTTTAACCCATTGTAGTCTGAAGACCCCTAAAAGGGTAATTGGCAAATAGTGCCGACCCAGATCAGACGCCGCAGACCGCGGCGTCTGATCTGGGTCTCCACTATTTGCAAAAAGTTCAACCATTTTTCTCTAGGAATATCTAAATCACATAACCTGACATGCCCAAAATAGAAATTAGAATCTTCCAAATTCATTCAGTCTACAATGGGTTAAAGCTTTATTTGTGCTGATCTTCTGATCAGTTTGGAAACCCCCAACACGGACTTAAAATTACGAGTAGTGGCAACTGTATTCAGATTAACGTCATAGAAGAGAAAGAAAATAATGTTTAAAACAGAAACCAATATGTTTATTTTCTAATGTGCAAATACAACTATGAAGCCAAAAAGTGACACTGAGGCTGTTTTCTATGGAAGCCCTGGAGGACAATTTTGACTTATGACTAAAGATTTATGACAGGAGTTTTGAGTTATGACTTGTGATTTTTGAGTTATGACTTGTATTATCTTCATGATAAAAAAGAGTGCATAAGGGTCACCATTTCCTTTTTTTTTTTTTTTTTTTTTTTTTTTTTAGTTTTAACAGACGACAGATTGATATTTATCGTTTTATTTCCAAATTGCAAGAAATCACAAAACCTATGTTCCAGGGAAACAAAAACAATTTTTAAATTTTTTAAAATGTCACCTGCTGAAAATTTACTTAGCATGTTAACTGTTTAATGAGTTTGATAAAATAGATATTTTTTACAAACGCATTGTGTTGTTTTTTCTTGCCTTTTATTAAGGCTTTAACCAAGCGCTAAGCAGATTTGTAGCAGACGACAGTCTAAAATGAATTTTTGATTATTTTCAGAGTAAACAAGACTTGACATTTTCAGTAGGCAGATTTTCTACGAAAAAAAAAAAATAAATAAATAAAAAATAGAAATATTTTAAAGTGTGGTCTAAAAAACTGACTTACGTATGGAAGCCGATGGGGGACATTTTGACTTGCGACTAAAGACTAATGACTTCTGACTTTTGAGTAATGACTTCTGACTTTTGATATGTCTTGTATAATCTTGATGTTATGAAAAAGTGCTTAAATGTCATATTTTCCTTTATATATTCAGCAGATGACAGATTGATATTTATTGTTTTATTTCCAAGGATAACGGTTTTGACATTTCATGCAAATTGCATGAAATCCCAAAACCTATTTTCCAGGAAAAAAAGAACAATATTTAAAAATGTCACCTGCTGAAAATTTACCCAGCATGCTAATTGTTTCAACAGTTTGATAAAATAAATATTTTTACAAATGCATTGTGTTGTTTTTCTTGTCTTTTATTAGCGCTTTAACCAATCCTTAAAGCTCTAAGCAGATTTGTAGCAGACCACATTCTAAAATTGATTTTGTTATTTTCAGAGTAAACAAGACTTGACAAAATCTAGGCGGATTTTCTCCAAAACAATAACAATAACAACAACAACAACAACAATAATAATAATAATAATAATGATTTTAATAATAATAATAATGACAATAATAATAATGAAAATATCTTAAAATGTGGTCTAAAGACTTATGACTTATGAGTTTTGAGTTATGACTTGTGACTTTTCAGTTATGACTTGTGACTTTAGAGATATGACTTGTACTTTCGGTGTAATATTGGCGCGCATTTGGAGAACCCGCGTAGAAAATGACTAACGTTGGTACAAAATATTACACCGACGTTACTTGTAAGTCATAACTCAAAAGTCACAAGTCATAACTCAAAAGTCAAAAATCATAACTCAAAACTCATAAGTCACAAGTATTTAGACCACACTTTAAATAAAATATTTTTAGTTTTATTTATTTTTTTTTTTATTTTTTTTTTATTTATTTTTTTTTTGGGGGGGGGGGGGAATAATCTGCCTAGCAAAAATGTAAAGTCTTGTTTATTCTGAAAAAAAAAGTAAAATCAATTTCAGAATGTGGTCTGCTACAAATCTGCTTAGCGCTTTAAGGTTTGGTTAAAGCCCTAATAAAAGACAAGAAAAAGCAACACAATGCATTTGTAAAAATATTTATTTTATCAAACTCTTTAAACAATTAGCATGTTGGGTAAATTTTCAGCAGGTTATATTGTAAAATATTGTTCTTATTTTTCCTGAAAAATAGGGTTTTAGGATTTCATGCAATTTGCATGAAATGTCAAAACCTATTTCCTTGGAAACAAAACGAAAAATCTGCAGAATATATACAGGAAGTGGTGACACATAAGCACTTTTTCTTATCATAAAGATTTAACAACTCATAACTCATAAGTCATAAGTCATAACTCAAAAGTCACAAGTCATAACTCAAAACTCATAAGTCTTTAGTCGCAAGTAAAAATGTCCCCCATCGGCTTCCATACTTACGAGCTTTGAGTTTTGACTTGTGGCTTTTTGAGTTATGACTTATGACTATTGAGTTATGACTTGTACCCTCAGTGTCATATTGGTGCGCATTTGGAGAACGCAGACAGAAGATGGCTGACGCTGGTAAATATTACACCGGAGGTCCTTGCAAGTAAAAAAAAAAGTCAAAAGTCATAACTCAAAAGTCACAACTCATAAGTCACAAGTTTTTAGATCACACTTTAAAATATTTTTATTTTTATTTTTTTATATTATTTTTTTATTATTACTATTTTCGGAGAAAATCTGCCTTACAAAAATGTCAAGTCTTGTTTACTCTGAAAATAATCAATTTTAGAATAACGTCTGCTGCAAATCTGCTGAGCGCTTTAAGGTGTGGTTAAAGCCCAAATGAAAGACGGGAAAGAAACAACATAATGCATTTGTAAAACAAAATATTTATTTCATGAAATTCTTTAAACAATTAGCATGCTGGGTAAATTTTCAGGTTTTGGAAAAAAGGTTTTGGAAATTCATGCAATGCGCATGAAATGTCAAAACCTACCTCCTTGGAAACGAAACGATAAGTATCAATATGTCGTCTGCTGAATATATAAAGGAAGTAGTGACACTTAAGCACTTTTTCTTATCTTCAAGATTATACGACATAACTCAAAAAGCACAAGTCATAACTCAAAAGTCACAAGTCATTATTCAAAAGTCATAAGTCTTTAGTCGCAAGTCAAAATTGCCCTCTAGGGCTTCCATAGTTTTCTGTATTCAAGGGAGTGTACCATGGTTTGCTGTCTGAAGCTAATTTTAAATTACGCATGCAAACTGCATTTCAAATACACCTTCCATCCTTTTTCGATGTCATGTATTAAAAGGTTCATAGAAATTGACTGACACCAAACAATGTCCGATTTCTGATCCAATATGGCTGCTACGATAAAGTTTAAGAGTATGCTAGTTTTGAAAACTTTACAATGTCGTTTTCATTGACACACTCTAATTTTTACCAGACAACTTTCGGACCTTCGTGCTTATGATTTTCTGTTAGATTAATTTGTAGGGAGTTCTTTGCAAATTTTGTCATGTCCACAATCTTAAAATATTTGCTGACTGACTTCATTTTGTAGGATTGTATGAAGACAAATACAAGAAGCCAAGTAATTTCTGCAACCGAAAATGTTCATCGACATTCCTTAGAGTACATTCCTTTTAACAAAATCGCAACAAGAAGTTTAAAGATTAAGCTAAAAATATAGTTGCTAGGCAACAATAGGAAACATTACCATGCAAAATGAATGCAGTTTCCATTATGAAAACAAGCCTATTCAAATATACTGAAAATTTTACCACCAAAAAATGAAAATTTTCAGATAAAAATTCTGATATTTTTCATATTTCTGCTCAAAACATAGATTGTTGGTACTCGTTAGAACCGCCTCGCCGAGGCGGTTCTAACGAGTACCCACAGTCTATGTTTTTGAGAAGAAATAAGACCAATCATGTATACCCTTGTAAACCCCAGTTTTACTATATAAAAGTGGGGTTTAAGGGGGTATACTTTATATAGGTATGTTTTCGTGATGGGATTGCAAAACAGTGTTTTTTATCATGCAATATCAAGGCTTTATATATGCAAACAATCAGCTGTATATATTTCCGATAGTAGGATTGTGCTTTTTTGCAAGATACGAGAAAAGAAAAAAAGCCTGACTACTGGTATTTCACCTGCAGTCCCTTTTCATTTGTTCGTTCTCTTACTATAAGAGAATAAGCCTGCCCAGAAAAAGTGTAGTTAGATAAACTGACTGCGCGTGACACGATCCTCTTGTGTTGACTAAAAAACCAAAACACAAACAATATCATTATCGTATTACGCGTATTTCCATAAATTTGATAACTGTGTCCCAATCAATACTGAAGGAACGAGCCAAACATTTGTTTTTGAACTAGCATATAAAGTCATGAAACAAGTTTTATGCCATACGATTAACGATTTACCATGTAGAAAAACGTGAGCCACGTGAAACAGTGTTGGCCCCATATATCGATACTTCACCATGACTAAATATTAGATAAATCTGGAAACACTGCATTTAGGTAGCAAAATATCCTAACTAATAATAATCGAAAAACGTTTTGTATCATGCAATATCAAGGTTTGATACAAGCAAAAAAATTCGCAATACTGCTTAACCGCTAAGAAAACTAAGCCTGTCCAGTTAAAGGTAAACTGGCCGCGCTCGACATGACCCATTCGGTTAACTGGGCCGTAAAACATCAGCACAAACAAACAATGCGAACAGAAAAGGCCCAGATCAGCTTGCGCATTTGCGCATTTTGATCGGGATCTTCATTGTCCACTAACATGATCATATGCTATAGAATGTATGAATGAGACCGCGCGATTTAAATTTTGTGCGATGGCCAATATAAAGATTCGTGTTTAACTTCTGCGTGTCTTAAATCATCCACTTATAACATTTGTCCTACATCCGGGTATTTATTGCAAACGTAAGCTATAGTATTGTCTAGTGTTTTTGCAAAGGGTATACACGCATGAAAACACATTAAACAACAACGCAAAAAGCTGTTGAAGAAAATTGTTTGGATATTTGCAGAAATTTAGCATGTACTCGTAAGTAGACTTTTATGTCTTTTCAGTCCACAAGGGTATACGCGCATGAAACCATATTAAAATCAAAGTAAAAAAGAACACTCAAAGTCACGAAAATCGGAGACTCGGTTTGACTAAGTATCTTCATATGCAACAACGTAAAGAACTGTTGAAGAACTTTGTCGGAATATTTGCAAACATTTAGTATGTAGGTAGATCTTTAATGTCTCTTCAGTCTATTAGTCACCTTATAGTATCTAGACGGATATTTATCTTAAGCGGTATTCGATTTTCAAACTAACCAGGATGGGCTCAATGATCCCAAAAGAAATGAAATATAACCTTAAGCGGTATTCGATTTTCAAAATAACCAAGATGGGCTCATTGATCCCAAAGGAAATAAAATATAACCTGCGCTATGATGATGTAAAGGGAGACTTTTTATGGCCGCCACACGGCACAACACCAGCTACATTAGAGTAAAATAAAAGTCAAAAAGGGTTGCCTTTGGAAACAAAGAACACACAAAATCATAAAAATCGGAGACTCGGTTTGATTGAGTATCTTCATATGCAACAACGTAAAGAACCGTTGAAGAACTTTGTCTGAATATTTGCAGACAATTAACATGTAGGTAGATCTTTAATGTCTCTTCAGTCTATAAGTCACCTTATGGTATCTGGACGGATATTTATCTGCCAGCGGCATAGCCATATCGCAATTACTTTCGCGAAAGACAATGGAAAATCTAGAGAAAAAAAAACTCCCTTGTATCGCTTCCAAAATAGAGGCTACTCTTTAAAGAAAGAATTTGCTCCCTGAGGGACCAAAATCTTTCTTTTAAGAGAAACCCCCATAACGGAGATCTTCAGCGATCGAAACTACTTTTGCGAAAGCCGTTGGCAGATAAATATCCGTCCAGATAATATAGTGATTGCTAGATGTGACAATTTAATGCATCACGAAAACATACCTATATAATTTTGACCCCCCCCCCCCCCCCCCCCCCCACTCCCCAACCCCCTAAACCACCCAGGGAAACCCGATATCGGGATATCGGAGGTTGCGAGATTTCGGAGGTAAACAAATGACGTCATCCAGCGACAGGGTATGTACTTATCCATTTTTGATAGCTTATATCTTAATCATTTGATAAAGAAGCTGAGTTGGTCGTTCTAGAGACATAATAATGAATATGTTAAAGGAAATATTTCCTTTCTCAGCTACTTTGTGGTGTTGAAAACGGCATTTGAACCAAGATGATCTATTTTTCATCTCATTTTTTGCCTTTTCGACGGCTACCAGCCCGATCATGGTAAATGACATGTTAGTTTATTATTGCCCAAGGATGGACTTATCTTTTCTTTGACTGTCTTCATAGTTCTTTCAGTTTATTAACAAAAAATAACGCCTCCAGATGAAATTTAAAGCAAGTACTAGCGAAATTTTGGATAACGGAATATTCGGAGGTATATTGACACATGATGCTGTGGATCTCGGAGGGACTGTTGCTGGATTTCGGAGGCACTGAAAATTGACGGAGTGAATTCTGTCTAAAAATGCAATATAAATTAAAACCTGCTCGCACAATATGGTGCTAAGCCTGTGTGCAAATACTAGTGTCTCTTTTTGTAGCAATTGTAATAGGGTTTGAATGGTTTGAAGGAGGGTTTAATGTAATAATATTACTAGAACCAATGCCATTACGTTTAAGAACTTATATGCAATAAAACAGCTTTTCGTTGCAAAAATGATGTTCTGTATGTGAAACGTGATATTTTCCACCTAAGTTTAGATTGAAATGTTGATTTTGGAAACTCGTAAGAACCGCAGCGCCGGTGTGGTGCCAAAGAGTGCCATCAGATCAGAAATAATAAACGTAACGTTACCACTGTAAATCTATGATATAGCAATTATTTATAGCAATATCCCAACTCGGCACAATATTCACCAATATCAGTACAAAAACTCTATAATAAAGTTAACAACAGGTGCTTATTCGTCCATCGGGCTGACATTTGTATATCTAATTACAAGAATCTATCTATTTTCTTATACTGAGTCGTTCATATTTGACCATTACCTGTGTTAGGTGGGTCGCTAAATTTAGAAGTTAGCAACAACAACAAAAATAATAATAATAATAATAATAATAATAATAATAATAATCACACGATGAGCTCTTTAAAAATGTTTACAATCTGTTAAGAAGCATACCTCTGAGTCCAAGTCTATATCATACGGGCTTTTAACTCTTCTGTTGTCTACAAATCTTTACGGACAGTCCGCTTATCTAGGTTTTTAAGCAGCAGCCAGAAAAATTACACATTCCCCTGTAATCCCATTTTCCTAATATAAGTGAGATTTGCAAAGGGTCTTCACCCCATAAATTTGCTAGCGTGATATAATAATTATACGAGTTGTATCGAGTTGTATCGAGGAGACCTGTCATTTTCATTACTATCAATATAAAACATTGCAGATTTTGTAACGTGTTCTTCCAATCGCGCTGTGTGTGTGTGTGTGTGTGTGTGTGTGTGTGTGTGTGTGTGTGTGTGTGTGTGTGTGTGTGTGTGTGTGTGTGTGTGTGTGTGGTGGTGGTTGGGGATGGGGGTGGACAAATTTATTCAAAATCAAGCAGATGGGGGGGGGAGGCAGAGAGTTGGCGAAAGTAGCCCCCATAGTGGACAAATTATTTAAAAAAATCAAGCAGATTTTAATCGAAAACACAGGTTATACCCCTAATTTTCGCCTCTGTAGTATATTATGTTGAAGCCTTATAAATCTGACGGTCTAGGTGGCTCGTACGGGGTGTCGTGTTCTTTACATATGGGGACTAGGAAGAGAATAACGTACAAGAAATTTCACTTTTTGTTTTTCCTCATTTTATTCTCATGCATCCATAAACCGGATGTTAGTACTTTTACATTTCAGTTTAATTCTTGCACTCCAACGTAGCAATGAAATATATAAAACAATTAGAATGAACCATCCTCGTACTTACAAACTGGCCCCGTATTCCAAAAACACATATTTTACGCATTCCCTCATCTCTTTCATATTTGCTATTGATCTAGTACTTTGGACTTTTACTCTCATTCCTCTGTCTGGGGATATTGAAGTTAATCCCGGCCCAGACTCTGTCGTCAGCAATAATGATTCGAATCGCACTATCTCAGCTTCATCACTCGATATGCTCTCCAATCATCTCAGTATTTTTCATCTTAACATTCAAAACATCGCACCGAAAATGGACATAATTAGGAGCGAGGCAGATGCTTACGACGTGCTTATATTTACTGAAATTTGGCTAAAACCGGACATT
Organism: Anodontia alba; assembly: GCA_964016985.1. Classification (NCBI taxonomy): domain Eukaryota; kingdom Metazoa; phylum Mollusca; class Bivalvia; order Lucinida; family Lucinidae; genus Anodontia; species Anodontia alba. Next base: position 44,557,335 of record OZ024822.1, read on the forward strand.
TCGACACCACCATCCACATCGAAAACTTTTCGCAACCTTTCAGAAACGACAGACGCAATCGTCTTGGAGGTGATGTTCTTGCGTATGTACGTGAAACTATTACCTGCAAACGTCGCCACGACCTGAAGATAAATGCTCTTGAGGCCGTCTGGCTCGAACTTTCTGTCAAATCGAAAAAAGTACTCGTGGCAGGTATATACCGACCACCAAACAGCAATTCAGCGTACATGGACTTAATAAAAGAAAGTGTTGATCGAGCCTACAACACAAACATTGTAGACATTATTATTGCAGGCGATTTTAACTTTAATATGGCTCTGAACAGCGACAACAAAATTACGGAATTAGTGAACGAATTCCACTTAAGCCAGCTTATTACAGAATCAACACACTTTACCGAACACTCCGCATCAACGATTGACCTTGTTCTTGTCCGTAATACAGCAAACATTCTGCAAAGTCATGTACTCGATCCCTTTATACCTGATCAAGTACGATATCATTGCCCAATCGTTGTTTACTTAAAATTTACACGTCCGTCAACCATAAGTTTTAAGAGAAAAATCTGGAACTACAAGTTAGCCGACTACGATAAATATCGTCGATTCTTATCGGAATTTAACCTTGTTGAGCATCTCCAAACAGATAATGATATCGATTCCAATGTTCAGTGCATTTCAACAGCAATACTTAGTGCAGCTGACAAGGCGATCCCGAACAAAGTTATTACAGTAAAATTATCCGATCAACCATGGGTAACATGTCGCATAAAACAATTGATTAGGACACGTAAACGCACTTTCCGCCAGTATAGAAGAACAAACGATATCCGTTTTTGGATCAGATACAAAACAGTTCGCAACACCGTTGTAAATGAAATAAGAAAATCCAAAAAAGAATATTATGATAAACTCGATCGCTTACTCTCTTCCGATAACTGTGATCCCAAAGTATTTTGGAAAACCTCTAAACAAATTTTAAACTTACAATCAACAACTAACATACCCACACTGATCATGAATCAGGAATATGCAGAAAATGATCTTCAAAAAGCAAACATGTTGAATGCTTTTTTTACGGCACAGACAACCCTTAATGACACAAACAAACCTTTACCAAACTTAGACCCAGTCCCTTACCACTTAGAATCTATTAACATTTCAGAGGAAGATGTGAAAGATTGTCTTTATAATTTGAAAATCAACAAGGCAAGTGGTCCAGACTTAATCAGTCCCCGTTTACTGAAAGAAGGTGCTATATTTCTTGCACGCCCGTTTTCTGTTATCTTTAATCGATCACTTCAACAGGGTTATTTCCCTTCAGCCTGGAAAACTGCCAACGTTTCGCCTATCCATAAGAAAGATGAAAAGTCTTTACCCAGTAATTATCGACCTATATCTCTCCTAAGCTCACCAGGCAAAGTCATGGAACGTTGTGTGCATAAACATTTGTATAACTATGTCACTTGCCATCAGCTCTTAACTCCTCTTCAGTCGGGCTTTGTCCAAGGCGACGCCACAACATCTCAGTTGTTACATACTTACCACACATTCTGTGAAGCCGTTGATAAAGGTAAAGAAGTTCGCGCCGTCTTTTGTGATATAAGTAAGGCTTTTGACAGAGTCTTGCACAAGGGTCTCCTGCATAAAATGTCCGGAATAGGTTGTTCAGATAACGTTCTTAAGTCGTTTGCCAGTTATCTCTCCGGACGGCGAACGCGAGTTGTACTTAATGGCCAAGCTTCTGATTGGACTCAAGTTTTAGCAGGTGTTCCCCAAGGATCAATTCTTGGACCCCTTCTTTTTCTTCTCTACATAAATGACATAGTAAAACATATAAGTTGTTCTATTCGGTTGTTTGCAGACGATACTAGTCTTTATATCATTGTCGAGTGTCCAAATGCAGCGGCTCGGTGTTTAAATGCCGACTTGCAAACTATTTCTCAATGGGCAGAAGATTAATTAGTCAATTTTAATGCTAACAAAACACTTTCTATGATTATCTCGAGGAGAATTATCTCATTGCCTCATCCTCCCCTTTTTATGAACGGAACAATGCTTCAAGAGACGAATAGTCACAAGCACCTAGGACTTACGCTTTCTAGTTCCTGCAACTGGTCAGATCACATTAAAAATATTTCCGTAAAAGCTTGGACAAGATTAAACCTCCTCCGAGCTCTTAAGTTCAGAGCTAGTAGAAAATCACTTGAAAAAATGTATAAGGCGTATGTGCTGCCTCTGCTAGAATATTGTGATTCGGTGTGGGACAATTGTCCCACAGAGACCAAAAGGCAACTCGACGTAATCCATATCGAGGCCGCTCGAATAATAACCGGTGCTACTAAACTGTGTAGCGTGAGCAAACTACTCACAGACCTTGGATGGGAGACTCTCCAAAACAGGAGAAAAAAGCACAGACTCATAATTCTCTTCAAAATCCTTCATGGGCTAACTCCTGTATATCTTAACGATCTCCTTCCACCACTAGTGCAAGACACGACCTCTTACAATCTAAGAAATTCAAATCATTTCCAGAATTATCGCGCTAATACCAATTTGTTTCTAAATTCCTTTTTCCCGGCAACGATCTGTGCATGGAACGATCTCCCCGCCGAGGTCAAGGATGCGCCATCAGTGGCTGCATTCAAATCACGTTTAAACAAGGATCTAAAAAAAACCTCCTTCGTATTATAACACTGGTACACGTATAGGCCAAATTCTCCAAGCACGTCTGAGACTTGGATGTAGCTCCTTAAATGCCGACCTTTATCGTAAAAATATCGTTCCAAGTCCAACGTGTGCGTGCGGAGGATTTGAAAGTGCATATCACTTTTTCTTTGCATGTCCTAGGCTCGCTCATTTTCGAAGAAGATATTTCTCGGATTCTCTTTTAAATTATACGGTTAAAGATTTTCTCTACGGCAGCCAAAATCTAACTTTTCAGGAAAACGAACAGTTATTTCTTAAAGTGCAAGAGTATATAGTGAAATCCGGAAGATTTTTGTAGTCCCTATAAATGACTATGTTTGGGGAACTGGGAATCAGCCAAAATATGTTCATGTTGCCGCTAGAAATTTTTACAGCTGTAGCATTTGAACTGAACAATATGCTTTGTGTTTCATAACAAACACTAAATCTACCTGTGTATCCGCTGAATTTACTAATCAGTTCGATTGTTACTTCATGTCAATACACATGAAATTTCTTTCTTTCTTTCTTTCTTTCTTTCTTTCTTTCTTTTTGTTCTTTTTCACATTCATTAAATGTGTTACACTGCCTTCCATTCATAGATGATGTAACATATGCTGTTTATTCCCAGGAGATGACTCAAATAAGCACTTGTGCTTACCGTCAAATCCTGTGACATATATGTCTAATGCATGTATTGTATATGTCTACTATTTGCAGGCCTCCATACGGTCACACCATCCCCATTTCAAAACCCACGGGCCTGGGTTTTTAAGCCTAAATTAAATGTAAGTGAAAAATCCATGGAGTGTCTGACCTACCAAACGATGAAACGAGACCTGTACCCCTTTTTCGGGCCATTTATTTTAAAACTCATGCAGGTTTGGCCTTAAAATCACTTTACATTCCTTAATTTTGCATCCCCCATCGGCATTTTGTTGGCATCTGTGTCCCCTTGAAGAATAGCCAAGAATTCCCCCCGCCCCTTCCATTTCAAAAGTCTGTGTATAGGCCTGGAAACTCACCAAAGGCACAAAACGTTGTGATGAACAAATATGAAAACACGCAGAATGAAATTTTCGTGTCTTAAAAATTACAAATTTTCAGAAAGAAAACTGTTCATTTTCGTATTATTATTATTATTATTATTTTTTCATCGAGGTGGTTCTAACAATAACCCGCAACCTATGTTTTAGAGCAGAAACGATGTGGTTCTTAAGAGTACATGTACCTCAATACATATTTTAGAGCAGAAATAAGAAAAAAAAATAAAAAAAAATATTTATAGCTGTCACGTGATCGGACGAGCGTTGGGCACGGTGACGATGGACTAGACGCAATCACAAGCAATCAGAGGATAAACACAACACTTTGTAAAATAAAAACAAGCATGTATTTAAAAAGTTCGAAAAAAAAAAAAAAACAACTATAATTAAAAGTTCAAATTTCCATGTTCTAATTTCTATGTTCCGAAGATTCCATAATCCATAGGTACTGTTAAACTTCATATTCTGAAAAATCTAATTAATTATATTTACATAATTAAATATAATATAAATTTACGTAACTTGAAGAAACTTGTCCACTGATGTATCCTTCATGATATTTCCGGTTATCACTAACACTTTTTCCCATAGCACTTTGAACAAAGCTTGCCGGAAAACATTTGATGGTCAATCATAGTGACGATAACAGTGGTGAAACAGATACATGATACGGATATGGATATGGATACGGATACAGATACGGATACGGGACCTGAAAATAAGTATCATGTCCTAGAACTCTCGATATCAAACATGACAAGATATTTCCTTATCAATTTCCACTAGATATACAGAGTGTGTACGCCAAATGTTATAAATGCGACAAGTCCGTTGCAATTGATTATTATATAGCAAAATCAGATCCTAAAACCACATGGACGCTGTTAATGACATATAATATTGTAAAAACAATTAAACACAGGCAGACACACAGTCAGAATATATCTGACATTCATATTAATCGGAGGAATGGCATCTCGACGATTACACATTCTTACAGGAAGAACCCATGCGCCTTCCACTGTAAGAATCCCTTTAGAACGCTAAAGGCTAAAATATATTATAACTGCCATTATACCACAATGATTACACGATCACACATCGTCCCCACGTAATCATTGAGTACAATATCAATATGCCATCGTCATAGCCTCAAACATGACTCCTCGCTGCTTGAGCCATTTCACCGTAAAATATTCTAGTAAACAGACTTGTGATTAAAATAAAAAGGACCTCTGTATATGTGTTCAAGGTGAATATAGTCTTTGTCATTTGTGTAAATCGCGCTAATTAATGAATGTGTATGCAGTTAACATAACGCCTAACGGTAGTGTACTTTTTACGCGTATATGTACGGTGTGTGCGGTTAACATAACAACATAACGCCTAACTGTGTCTTACATTTAAGCGTATATGTCTGGTATGTACATGTCAGATGAGAATGTAATATCCATTTATCTTATTCAAATAAAAATATTAATGATTGCATTCTGATCAGGGTCTACAGAACCTATCAGACTCACCAGACTGATCAGGATCCATAGAATCGATCAAACTTAACCTCCCTATTCGGTTTATAATTTACACACCCGACACGGCTTATTCGTCTGATCAGGGTCTACACATATAACCAAAGTATACACATCTGATCAGGGTCTATCTACTTATCATGCCGGGTTTGTAAGTACGAATGATACATAAAATCGCAACGTAGTAAAGCAATAAATTTACCTACTCGAATTTTAGCTGCGGTAAAGACGAGCAAGAATATTGCAAGAATAAAATTAAAATAAATTATTGACTTACCATGGTCAGATTCCCCAGATACAACACAACATGATGATAAGTAAAAGGAAGACAAGGATCAGTCTTCGATGAAATGAATTTGTAGTGTGTATCGTTCTATTGAACTAGGGAACTTTTATAGTAATGTGGCACGTTTTGAAACATGTCCACAAGTAATCCGTGAAATTCAAGATCTAAAAATAATATTCACAAGAATACCGTGATAGTCAAGATTTAAAATAACCTGTTCGATTGTCCGAACGGTGCAAAGTTTCATACAGCAACTGCTAAAACTATGAAGTAAAAAACATTTTTCTCTCGGAACGCTACAAAACTGCAAAATTACGACAGAAAATTGTCTCCCCTTTCAAAAGATAGCCTTGAGACGAAAATCAATCCCAGAACAGTGAAGATATTGATCACCAAACCTAGGTTCACTCGGAATATATAGTGTTCTGGTAACCGCTCAAGTATATAGACGTGAATAATCAAATACACCCTCAGCATAACTATCTCGTGATTACCGTAATACCGTAACTTGAAAGCTGAAGTGTACCTACTTGCTTAAAAAGTAAAACTGTCATCATAATCAGCGCTCCAGTTACAAATGCATTAATCTAACCTGGTTAATAAAAATCGATACAAACTTCTTTTTATACTATGTACATGTAAAATATATTCAAGATAAAATAGGGACGTGACATATCTCCCCTCTTACAGAAGTGCGTAGCACTAGAGTATAACGTCACTTTATATCGCCGAATATATTACGTCACACACGGCTTAAATAATCTGCGCCCACATTTTCTGCACCACGTATTGCCACTATATGAAATCTATATGGCTGTAATGCCAAAGCCCATCGCATTAGTCTAGAATTTGTAAGCTTTGCTTTATTTAAATAGCTTAATGGCTGATGATCGGTTTCTATCGTAAATGCTGTGCCATACAAATATCTATGGAACTTTTGTACTGCCCAGACTAGCGCAAGACATTCTTTCTCTATTACTGCATATGATTTTTCACTAGGTTTCAGTTTTCTACTTGCATATGCAATAGGACTTTTCTTACCTTCTTCGTCTTGCAAAAGGACAGCTCCTAATCCCTCATTAGAGGCATCTACTTGTAAAGTAAATGGTTTTGACAGATCGGCCATTTTAAGAATAGGTTGAACTGTCAACGCCTTCTTCAATGAATCAAATGCTCTCTGTTGTGGTTCATCCCAGTGTACTTTATTGGACTCACCTTTTTTTGTAAGTTCCGTCAAAGGTGCGGCAATATGAGAAAAATTAGGAATAAAAGATCTATAAAATCCTACAAGTCCCAAGAATGAACGTACTTGTTTCTTGGTAACAGGTCTTTCTGCTTTTTCAATTGCTAGAATCTTATCAGGGCAGGGCCTAATAAGTGTACCACCAACCAAATGACCAAGACATTCTAAATTTTGAAAACCAACGAAACATTTACTTGGTTTCACAGTCAAATTGGCATCTCTTAGTCGCTTCAATAATTCCTCGAATACTTGCATATGATGTTCCCAAGTAGATGTGAATATGATGATATCATCGACAAAATTGTCTATATTAGACATACCTTTCAGCAGTTTCCTCATCAGTTTACTACAGGAAGCTTGAGCTGTTACTAAACCGAAAGGTAGAACTTTAAATTGTAACAGTCCTAATGGTGTTTGAAAAGCTGTGTATCGCTTAGCATTCTTAGTTAAAGGTATCTGCCAATAACCTTTGGTAAGGTCAAGCTTGGATATGTACTTATGACCTGCTATTTTCGTAAATATTTCCTCCATATTTGGCATCGGTTCTGCATCGAAAACCGTAATCTTATTAAGTGTACGAAAATCTATGCAAAATCTGTTCGTATTGTCTTTCTTTTTGACTATAAGAACAGGGGAACAGTAAGGACTTTCTGATGGTTCTACAATGTCTAAATTGATCATATCTCTTACCTCATCCTTTACTGCTTCCATCATATTGAAAGGAAGTGGATATTGCTTAACTCTTACCGGCGTATCTGTTGTCAACTTAATGTCATGTTCCAACAGAGTGGTACAGCCGGGTATTCCTGTAAATGTACTAGCAAAATTTGTTACAAGTTGCCTTACCTGACTTTGTTCCTCTTTTGTCAAGTCTGGATTAATGTTTAACAGTTCAACTGACTCATTGTCACAAATTGATGGTGATTCTACTAATCCTTCTATATTATCTTCGTTATCTTCCGAAGTACAGTCTAATACTGCTATGGAACATACCTGAACATCTGTAGTCTGTTGATCATCCTCTCTCTCAATGTATTGCCTAAGCATATTGATATGGAAAGTTTTTACTTTCTTTCCCATTTTAATTCTATAATCTAAGACACTTAATTTCTCCACTACTTCGTACGGGCCTTTCCAACTCATCAACAACTTATTTGTCTTAGTCGGAAGAAGTACGAGAACTTTGTTACCTACCTTTAAATGTCGGCGCCTCGACTTCCGATTGTAGTATTTTTTATACTTCTTTGACATATTCTGCAAGTTTTGCTGTGCTAAACTTACCGTTGACTCTAATCTTTCCCTCAAATCTAAAACATACTGGTAAGTAGTACGTACCCGAGGATCCTCGATATCCTTCGTCCACAATTCTCTTAAAACTTGCATAGGTCCACGCACAGGCCATCCATATATTAATTCAAACGGAGAAAACCCCAGACTTTCCTGTGGAACTTCTCTGTATGCAAATAATAATGGATCTATATACTTGTCCCAGTCTTTCGGACGTTCTGCGCACATTCTAGTCAACATTTTCTTTAATGTACCGTTAAAGCGCTCTACTAAGCCATTACAGATGGGATGATAAGGGGAAGTAACTAACTGTTTGAATGACAAAAGTCTACTTACCTCTTTCATCAGTGCTGACGTGAATTGACTTCCCATGTCAGTTAATATTTCTTTCGGTACTCCGACTCTACTGAATATACTAACTAAAGCTTCTGCAACTGCTTCGGTCTCAATTGAAGACAGAGCTACTGCTTCTGGATACCTAGTTGCATAATCAACTAACGTCAAAATATACTTATTCCTATTCTCAGTACGGGGTTCAAGTGGACCAACCAAGTCAATTGCTACTCTTTGAAATGGGGTATCTATAACTGGCATACTGCCTAAGGGCGCTCTTGTATTCCTACCTTTGGCTATAGTGCGCTGACATATGTCACAAGACTGACAGAACCTCTTTATATCACTTGCTATCCCTGGCCAAAAGAATTCTGATAGTACCTTTTGAATAGTCCGTTTCACTGCAAGATGTCCAGACAGGATTGACTCATGGGCTAATTTCATTACCATCTTGCGATATTGCTGTGGAACTACAAGTTGAATAAAAATCTTACCAAATTCCACATTAGGTGAACTAAATTGTCTGTATATCAAGTCATTTTTGCGAAAAAACTTAGCATTACCTTTAACTTCTGATTCATCGCAAGCTTTTCGAATTCTTGCCAGAGTAGGATCATTAACTTGAGCTTCCTTAATTTGTTGAGGTGAAATATCCCTATCGATAATATTGGGGGTTTTGAGTGATGTTTTGGTTTGTTTAGGTAGTTTGGCTTGGGACCGGGTTTGTACTGCTAAAGCTGGCACCCAATTTATATTCGGGTCATAAGCATCCCTCGCCCCTGGAATATTACCTATAATAACATCAACCAAAGGGTTCTCCATACAAAGGGCAAGTGTGTCTCCCTTAAAATAAGGAGTGTCTAATGATACTTTAGCTTCAGGAAGCTGTAATGTAGTCCTATCTACCATCATGCATGAATGCATCTTGCCAGTCAAATTCTCTGAGGAAACTAATGATTGTTTGACAATCACCCCAGTACACCCAGTGTCGCGCAAGACACTAACAATTTGGTTCTCCATTATACCCTGTACGGTCTTCATATCATTACAAATGGGTGAAGGTTGAGCTGTAGTACTCACCTTCAATGTATCTTCCATCCCTGGACAGACCTTAGTGCCAACATTGCTTGCTTGGACATAACTAACTGTATCAGTATGAATAAAACACGCTCCACATACCTGGTTGTCATCCGATTTCCCGTTATCGCTCAGTTCCTGTCCTTGTCTCTGATCCTGAAAACGCACATGTTTCGAGGGGGATCTACTTCTACCTCTACCATATGTTCGTGTTGCAGCTACCTTCATATTACCTTTTGCTCTATCAGGACAAAATCTAGCTATATGTTTTTTATCACCACAAATAAAACATGACCCTCTAAAAGGCTGTGGGCCTTGATGATTATACCTTCGAACAGAAGGTGAAGGTGATCTCGACCTTGACCTAGATCTTGGTCTTTCATTGATCTTAAATGTCAAATTAAGAATATCAGTATATCTGGCTTCTTTGTACTGATCTGCTAATTTACTAGCCTGTTCAAGTGACTTGGGTTCCCTTTCTCTAAGGAAAAGTTCAAGGTCTCTATTACAAATAAATGCAAGCTGATCTCTAAGTATTAAATCTGCTAATCCATCATAAGTCTTATTAATGCCAGACATATCTACCCACCTTGTAAAATAACTTTTCATACGGCTGGTGAATTGCTGAAAAGTTTCACCTGAATCTGGCCTACACTTCTTATACCTTCTCTTAAATCCTTCTTCAGTTAACTCATATCTTTTGAGTAAAGCTGCCTTTAACATATCATAATTTAATGCCTCTTCTATAGGCATTAATGCATATACATCAAGTGCCTTACCTTTGAGAAGTGCGCTCAAATTAGTAGCCCAATCTTCTTTCTTCCATTTTTGAGCTGTAGCATACCTTTCAAACCTAAGCAAATAAGAATCCATTTCATCTTTACCTTCATCAAATGCTGGTATTTTTGGGGTCTTAGCAGTGACATAAGTTTTATCTTCCTTATGCTGCACTGCCGGCTTTATATTTTGCTCTGCGGCTAACCTTTCCATTTCAAATATATGTTTCTTTTGCTCAATGTCTTGTTGTAACTGCATTCTTTGTATCTCGCGTTCATGTGCTGCCTTAGCCTCGGCCTTAGCCTCCGCGAGTTCGCGCTCTTTTAATTCACGCGCTGCCGCCGTTTCTGCTAATTCACGCTCGCGTGCTTCCTTAGCCTCCGCGAGTTCACGTTCGCGTGCTTGCGCCTCACGCTGTGCCTTTCTCTCGTCGCGTAACCTATCTTGCTGATCCTTAATAAAAGCTCGAAGTGCATCGCCTTCGTACCCTAAAGCCTCCCCTTGAGCTTTTAAATTTTCTAAGGTCTCCATTTCTCTAAGTCTCAGTGAAACAATTATAGTAAGAAGTTTGTTTCAATTATGCACAAGTTTCATAGGATAAGTCTCAGAAAAAATCACTATTAAATGCCCTAAAACTAAAATGAACTCTTAGTGTACACTGAAGTCTAACACGAAATAAAGCATTCCACTAATATGAATACAATATCCACTAACTCTAGAAGAGGACAATAACAATGCTCAAAAATGATCATAGGCCAACGGCATCCATAATACCAAATAAACCCATACATCACTCCTCGTTGCCTATATCATAATATATCCACACAAAATTACTCTTAACTATGTTAATATCACACCTCTCCGAGTTATCAATGGAACATACACAACCCTGCGCGTTAGCTTATCCACAATAAAATATAAAGGGCATTCACGGTCAGATAAAAAGTGACCACTGGAAAATAAACAAAGCTTTTCCGACCTTATCCTTTCTTCACGCCTGCTGTGCTGTATCTGTTTATCTCACCATGTGACACACTACACAACATGATTGACCATGGTCCCGCTTGTCATTACCTTCTGGAATATACATAATTTGACAGTAACTAATTCCACATAACTACATATAACTACATAAACAACAAAATATATTTAACACAATAGATCTGATCCTCCGTTTGCTAGAATAACGTGTCCAAAGTCACCATGATCCCACTTCTGACACCATTGTCACGTGATCGGACGAGCGTTGGGCACGGTGACGATGGACTAGACGCAATCACAAGCAATCAGAGGATAAACACAACACTTTGTAAAATAAAAACAAGCATGTATTTAAAAAGTTCGAAAAAAAAAAAAACAACTATAATTAAAAGTTCAAATTTCCATGTTCTAATTTCTATGTTCCGAAGATTCCATAATCCATAGGTACTGTTAAACTTCATATTCTGAAAAATCTAATTAATTATATTTACATAATTAAATATAATATAAATTTACGTAACTTGAAGAAACTTGTCCACTGATGTATCCTTCATGATATTTCCGGTTATCACTAACACTTTTTCCCATAGCACTTTGAACAAAGCTTGCCGGAAAACATTTGATGGTCAATCATAGTGACGATAACAGTGGTGAAACAGATACATGATACGGATATGGATATGGATACGGATACAGATACGGATACGGGACCTGAAAATAAGTATCATGTCCTAGAACTCTCGATATCAAACATGACAAGATATTTCCTTATCAATTTCCACTAGATATACAGAGTGTGTACGCCAAATGTTATAAATGCGACAAGTCCGTTGCAATTGATTATTATATAGCAAAATCAGATCCTAAAACCACATGGACGCTGTTAATGACATATAATATTGTAAAAACAATTAAACACAGGCAGACACACAGTCAGAATATATCTGACATTCATATTAATCGGAGGAATGGCATCTCGACGATTACACATTCTTACAGGAAGAACCCATGCGCCTTCCACTGTAAGAATCCCTTTAGAACGCTAAAGGCTAAAATATATTATAACTGCCATTATACCACAATGATTACACGATCACACATCGTCCCCACGTAATCATTGAGTACAATATCAATATGCCATCGTCATAGCCTCAAACATGACTCCTCGCTGCTTGAGCCATTTCACCGTAAAATATTCTAGTAAACAGACTTGTGATTAAAATAAAAAGGACCTCTGTATATGTGTTCAAGGTGAATATAGTCTTTGTCATTTGTGTAAATCGCGCTAATTAATGAATGTGTATGCAGTTAACATAACGCCTAACGGTAGTGTACTTTTTACGCGTATATGTACGGTGTGTGCGGTTAACATAACAACATAACGCCTAACTGTGTCTTACATTTAAGCGTATATGTCTGGTATGTACATGTCAGATGAGAATGTAATATCCATTTATCTTATTCAAATAAAAATATTAATGATTGCATTCTGATCAGGGTCTACAGAACCTATCAGACTCACCAGACTGATCAGGATCCATAGAATCGATCAAACTTAACCTCCCTATTCGGTTTATAATTTACACACCCGACACGGCTTATTCGTCTGATCAGGGTCTACACATATAACCAAAGTATATACATCTGATCAGGGTCTATCTACTTATCATGCCGGGTTTGTAAGTACGAATGATACATAAAATCGCAACGTAGTAAAGCAATAAATTTACCTACTCGAATTTTAGCTGCGGTAAAGACGAGCAAGAATATTGCAAGAATAAAATTAAAATAAATTATTGACTTACCATGGTCAGATTCCCCAGATACAACACAACATGATGATAAGTAAAAGGAAGACAAGGATCAGTCTTCGATGAAATGAATTTGTAGTGTGTATCGTTCTATTGAACTAGGGAACTTTTATAGTAATGTGGCACGTTTTGAAACATGTCCACAAGTAATCCGTGAAATTCAAGATCTAAAAATAATATTCACAAGAATACCGTGATAGTCAAGATTTAAAATAACCTGTTCGATTGTCCGAACGGTGCAAAGTTTCATACAGCAACTGCTAAAACTATGAAGTAAAAAACATTTTTCTCTCGGAACGCTACAAAACTGCAAAATTACGACAGAAAATTGTCTCCCCTTTCAAAAGATAGCCTTGAGACGAAAATCAATCCCAGAACAGTGAAGATATTGATCACCAAACCTAGGTTCACTCGGAATATATAGTGTTCTGGTAACCGCTCAAGTATATAGACGTGAATAATCAAATACACCCTCAGCATAACTATCTCGTGATTACCGTAATACCGTAACTTGAAAGCTGAAGTGTACCTACTTGCTTAAAAAGTAAAACTGTCATCATAATCAGCGCTCCAGTTACAAATGCATTAATCTAACCTGGTTAATAAAAATCAATACAAACTTCTTTTTATACTATGTACATGTAAAATATATTCAAGATAAAATAGGGACGTGACAATAGCCCTGCAATCTCCACTTTTTCTATGTGAAGTCGTGTTTGTTACCGAGGTTTTCACCACGAAGGCTGGTTATTCTGATGTTTAATCTTGATAATTCTATGGCACATTATTTCATTTATTCTTTACCAGTCAGCATAAACGCTTTGTTCGCTTGATACATGCCACTCCTGACGATTCAGGTAATCGTCTTCAACATATTAAACCAGGCCAGATCACGTTTCAGAAAAGATGTAGCCGTTTCAAGAAGAACACAAAATTTCCTTTCCTCCGATATCCCGTTAACCAATATATATCTGTCCTCTGACATCCCTGCATCATACCTCCGACATCCTTTACCAATAAATATGACAACAACCCTAAAGAAATCTAAGAAATCTAAAAAATCTGCCACTTTAGTATTTTTTTCACATCTGCTATTTCTTGTATAATTTATTGAAATGTTCTAGATTATACAGACATACATACTCAAAGTAAAAGCTTTACAGGATAAAAGCTATAAACAATTGAAAATGGAATTTGGGTGAAAAACAATGAAATTTCCTTTTCAAATGTGATTTTGAATAAATAGGAGGATACTTTATATTGAAGTTCCATTTTCATATATTAAACTATTCAACTGAGATAATATAGATTACGCTGCTTATCCTCCAGAAGCACTTTTTTGATCATTAAAAGAGTGTAAGTACATACACTGTCGCTGGATGACATCATTTGTTTACCTCCGAAATCTCGCAACCTCCGATATCCCGATATCGGGTTTCCCTGGGTGTAAACCCCACTTTATATAGTAAAACTGGGGTTTACAGGGATAAACATTATTTTTGTTATTTCTGCTCAAAAACATAGATTGTGGGTACTCGTTAGAACTGCCTCGACGAGGCGGTTCTAACGAGTACCCAAAATCTATGTTTTGAGCAGAAATATAAAAAATATCAGAATTTTTTATGTGAAAAATTGCCATTTTTGGTGGTAAAATTTTCAGTGTATTTGAATAGGCATGTTTTCGTAATGGTAAGTATGAAAACAAGTCAGTCTATAATATTAAAATTTCTGTTTGCTTTTGATTTTATCATATTAGCTATTATACAGAATATCATTATCATATATTCGAATGTATTGTAATTGTATTTTGTTCGTTCTCGTTCTGATTTGACTTTATTGTTGTTGCGCAGTTTTTCAACGCTACCAGACACCCGAGGCCAATAGACGAATGCGCTTGTACAGAAAATCATGACAAATATCCTGGAATTGCTTCCAAAATGGGGACTACTCTTTACATTACGAAAACATGCCTATTCAAATATAATGAAAATTTTACCACCAAAAAATGAAAATTTTCAGATAAAAAATTCTGATATTTTTCATGTTTCTGCTCAAAACATAGATTGTGGGTACTCGTTAGAACCGCCTCGATGAGGCGGTTCTAACGAGTACCACAATCTATGTTTTTGAGTAGAAATAAGAAAAATAATGCATACCCCTGTAAACCCCAGTTTTACTATATATAAAAGTGGGGTTAAAGGGGGTCAAAATTATATAGGCGTGTTTTCGTGATAAAGAGAGCAAATTCTTTCCTTTAAGAAAAGTCCTTATAACAAGAGGACCAATGGTCATGTAGCTCACCTGAGACTATTTGCTCTGAGCAAGTTTATGGTAACAATTTTAAATGCTGAAACATATAGTTATGGTAGCCAGCACAGTTTGAGAAACCTTTGGGTCTGTATCATATAGTAACTTGATATGGAGTTAAGCTTTAATTAATTTGCCGAAAAAGTAACTTCACATAAATATAGCTTTGATGAAACTATTTACCAAATACCAAAGGCCTTGACCTTCTAGTTTCACACAAGAAGATTTTTAATTTTTTTCCGCATAGGAGTCAACGTAAAACTAGTGACCCCTTAGGGGGAGCCATTTTTCACCCTAGGGTCATCTTTTGAACAATCTTGATTGAGGTCTATATACTAGATAAACCTACATACCAAATATCAATGGCCTTGACCTTCTACTTTCAGACAAGAAGAATTTTAAAGTTTTCCCTTTATGAATCTATGTAAAACAAGTGACCCTTGGGGCGGGATCATTTTTTATTTCAAGGCTATAATTTGAACGATCTTGGTTGAGGTTCAGCAGATAAAGCTGCATACAAAATATCAATGGCCTGGGCCTTCTACTTTCAGACAAGAAGGGTTTTAAAGTTTTTCCCTATACAAGTTTATGTAAAATAAGTGACCATTTTTATCGCAGGGCTATAATTTGAACAATCTTGGTAGAAGTCTACTAGATAAAGCTTCTTACCAAATATCAAAGGCCTTTGCCTTCTACTTTCAGACAAGATGATTTTTAAAATTTTACCCTATTTATGTCAATGTAAACATAGTGACCCCTGGAGCGGGGTCATTTTGACCTCAGGGCTATAATCTTGAACCATCTTGGTAAAGGCCCATTAGATTAAGCTACATACTAAATATCAAAGGCCTGGGCCGTCTAGTTTCAGACAAGAAGTTTGTTTTTTCCTTCTATGTCACGAAAAAGTAAGAGACAGAGTAGGGCAGTTTTTTACCCCAGACCATAATTTGGACAATCTTGATAGAGGTCTATAAGATGAAGCTGCATACCAAATATCAAATGCCTAGGCTTTCAGGTTTAAGACAAGAAGGTTTTTATAGTTTTACCTGTGTATGTAAAACAAATGAGCCCCAGGGCGTGGCCGTTTTTAACCTCAGGGCTATAATTTAAACAATCTTGGTAGAGGCCTATTAGATGAAGTTACAGACCAAATATCACAGGCGACCTTCTACTTTCAGACAAGAAATTTTTTATAAAGTTGTTCCCTGCATTAGTCTATGTAAAACAAGTGACCCCTGGGTTGGGGTCTATTTTCGACTGCAGGGCTATAATTTGAACAATATTGATAAAGTTCCACAATATGAAGCTACATACCAAATACCAAAGGCCTGGGTTTCTAGTTTCAGACAAGAAGCTTTTTAAAGTTTTGCCTAGGAGTCTGTTTAAAAATTTTGGCCGTTCCGTAAAAAGGTCAAGGTCGGGTATCATTTTATCAAATTTTATTGGGCCTATGTCCCCATTGCTGCACACTAAGCCCCGGGGCCATTCGCCCTTTGGTTTCCGGAGAAAAAGATTTTTAAAAGGTGTTACCATATATGGGCATGGCGGCCATCTTGATCAAGTGATCCAGATGCTGCGAACAAACTGTCGTTCCCCTGGCCCATGCAGGCTCCATGTGAAATTTGGATTTGATTGGCGGGTGGTGTCTGAGGAAAGGACGTATGAAGAGCGTGGGTGTATGTATATGAGTATGTAAAACAAGTAACCCTGGGGCGGGGACATTTTACCCCAAGGCTATAATTTGAACAGTCTTGATAAAGTTCCACATTTTGTGAAGCTACATATCAAACATCAAAGGCCTAGGCCTTATAGTTTCAGACAAAAAGATTGGAGTCTATGTAAAAAAAAATTCTTTTCCGTAAAAACGGTCAAGGTCAACCTAATGTCATAATGTTTTCAAATACTGTTGAGCCTATATTGCCAGTGCTGGCCCTTTGGTTTCGGAGAAGATTTTGAAAGTTTTCTACCATATATGGACGCGGCTGTTATTATGGTCATGTGACCTAGATGCTATGAACAAACTTTTGTCCCCCATAACCATTGAGGCTTCATATAAAATTTCGCTTTGATTGGCCCAGTGGTTTCTGAGGAGAAGATGTTTGAAGAGTGTGGACGATGGACGGACGACAGAGCCTCCTGCCTAGAGCTAGTGGTAGGTTTATTTAAATGGTTGAGGCCAAAAGGTTTAAAGGATGTATTCTTATGTATAAAAGTCTACTGAATTAAAACAAAATCCTTAAAATATCGGTTGCTGCATGAAGTCAGTATACGCAACGGATTGCACATGGTGTGCTCCAATTATCCAAATAGCGTCAAAATAGGGTACCTTATACTTAGTATCTTTTCCCCCTCAATGCGTGAACTGAAATGTTCATTTCGGCATTCAACAGTACCAAATTACTGATTTAAAAGATCATCACGAAAACATGCCTATATAATTTTGACCCCCTTAAACTCCACTTTTGTATAGTAAAACTGGGGTTTACAGGGGTATACATTATTTTTCTTATTTCTGCTCAAAAACATAGATTGTGGGTACTCGTTAGAACCGCCTCGCCGAGGCGGTTCTAACGAGTACCCACAATCTATGTTTTGAGCAGAAATATGAAAAATATCAGAATTTTTATCTTAAAATTTTATATATTTGGTGATAAAATTTTCCATATATTTGAATAGGCGTGTTTTCGTAATATGAATTAACAATTGGCAAACATATGCGCCACAGTCATGGGTAATTTCATTAAACCAGTTTGAACAATTGTTTCCTTTATATTTACTTGTAATCACATGCCATGAACATATTACTTTTGATTTAGACACAACTTACCATTACAAGGAAATTGTAAAAATAAACAGATTATTTTTATTATTATTATTTTCAGTTTCTAATTTCCGTTGTTTAATTCTAAATGTGGTCACTGCTACTACAAATCACCTTGATCAAGAAGTACGTGAGAGAGAGAGAGAGAGAGGTGGCTGAAAAGCAAAATAAAATGAAATAAAAGCAAAATGATAAAATAACAAGGCGGCCATGATGGCCCTGTATCGCTCACTTGAGTATCATAGCATTCAGAGAACCTGACCTAGTAATGACCAAGACAAACATTCTGACCAAGATTCATGGTGATTACATGAACAACTAAAACAATTTAGGATACCTAAAATAATGTTAAATATGGACGACTGCACTCAATAGGTCATGCTAAGATGTATGCATGTGCCAAGTATCTCTGGCTGTAGGACCAACAGTTACTGAGAAACTGACCTGAACGCAAAACCTTAACAAAGTCAGTAAATCATGAAACAAAAATCAATGTCAAGTATGGATGACTGCATTCAAAAGGACATGTTAAAATGTATGCAAGTGCTAAGTAAAACTGCTGTAGGACCAATATAGGGATCAAACATGGGTTTTCATGCATTAACATTCGCCAGGTCCCGTGGGAGGGCCTCGGTTTTCAACACCTCCCAAGGGACCTGGTGAATGTTAATGCATTGAAAAACCATGTTCGATCGCTATTATTGCATAAAAACTCAAAACATTTGCTACATTTCGCGTTATTTTTTGCACTATTTTGTTTCGCCGTTTCACCGATGTCTCGCGAACGCAATTTCCACGGACTATGCTCGGTCTACGGACGGTCAGTATACATCTCGTAACGGCAGCAAATCTGTGGCCCCGGTATGAACATATTGAAAGTTGCGTAGCCGTGCATTAACAGAGCGTGAATTGCTTTGTTATTACACGGCTTTTGCCGGTTAATGCGCGGCTGTTTATAACGTGCGACACTGCTTTTTATGCAATAATAGTTACTAAAACACTGACCTAAACAGAAAAAAACTGAAGAAAGTCAATGAACCATGAAATGTAGATCACGTTCAAATATAAATGACTGCATTAAAGAGGTCATGCTAAGATATATGCAAGTGCCAAGTATCGCTGCTATAGGACCAATATGAACAGAGACTCGACCTTAATGCCTGAATGAAAAAACTTATTGGACCGTGAAATATACGTACTTTTGACCCAGTTTGAAACTTTACCTAAAAATCATCGACAAACCTTTAGAGCAAGATTCATGACGATTACCTCAAACAAATGTGACTTAAAGAGCGTAAACAAAGTTTTTCTTGTATTTGGCCTGGCGACCTAGCTTTTGATTCCAAGTAACCTAGTGTTAAACTTGACCTAGAAGTTATCAAGTCAAATATTTAGAGCTAGATTCATAATGGTTTCTTCAAAATTGTTGCCCCTCGAGTGTTAATAATGTTTTCCTTTTGATTTGGTCTGATGACCTAGTTTGTACCCCCAAGTACCCTAGTTTTGAATCTAGCCTAGAAATCATCAAGAAAAACATTTAGAGCAAGATTCACGATGGTTACATCAAAATTGTGACCTCTAGTGTGTTAACAAGGTATTCCTTTGATTATGCCTGATCACAGCTTTTAACCCCAAGTAACCTAAGTTTCGAACTTGACCTAGAAATCATCAAGTCAAACATTTTGAGCAAGATTCATGATGGTTACTTTAAAATGTAACCTCTAGAGTGTTAACAAGATTTTCCTTTGATTTATACTTGTGTCCTAGTATTTGCCCCAAGTGACCCAGCATCAAACCTGACCTAGACTTTATAGAGGCGACTATTCTAAGCAAGTTTCATGAAGATCGGATCAAAACGGTTACCTCCAAAGTGACAACAAATTAATTGTTGAAGACGGACGACATCGGACGGAGGGTGATCACAATAGCTTACCCTAAGCATTCGCTCAGGTAAGCTAAAATGATAATGGAAAGCTTTTTGTACTTTTTGTTAGAATATTTTTATGCCTTCAGCAACGGAAAATGCTCATACCAGCGTATAAGACTACTCTCCTTAGTAGCAACATGCAAGATTATTACAAATTTATAACACCCGAGTATTCATTTTTGAATGAGTTAATCTCAATAGTAATCATGATTGTAATCTCAAACATGGCAGCGATGTATTGTTAGAATAGTGAGCCAGTGCTTGACAAAACCTACAATGAGACTTGTGCGACCAACGAAGACTCAGATCAGCCTGCACATCCGCACAGTCTGATCAGCGTCTTCGCTGAGCGCACGTGCCTTCTACAGTCTTCAGGCTATCCAAAGAGGGATGACGATAACCCTTGCCATAATGGGTAGATGTACAGGCTGTTCCGAGTCTTTGCTTGTCACACAGGTCTAATTGTAGGTTTTGCAGTGCGCTGGCTCATAGTAACTGTTTTTTTTTTTTTTTTTTTTTGTTTTGTTTTTTTTTTTTTTTTGTTTTGTTTGTTTTTTTGTTTTTTTTGTTTTTGTTTTTTTGTTTTTTTTCTTATAGATGCAACATATTTTCATAACTTTTTAATATGACCAACAATCTTTCTATGCCTTTACAGAAGAGCTCATCCTTATGCTTATTTTATAATTTAGTATCATGAATATGTTTCCATATTCTAATTTAAGCGATCATTTTCCTTCTCATCATCAATGATCCTCCTAGTAATGTCTGGATTTTGTTCACCTTTAAACTTTAGTATGTATCGCTGATCCATCAAAATCCATTCAGAAGTACTCTAGTTTAAGGGACTTATCAGCCTTTTCTCACACTTTGTCCGAAGAGTTTTCTGATGAAGCACTGGTTTAGATGCATCACGAAAACATACCTATATAATTTTGACCCACTGAAACCCTTTTATACAGGGGTTTACAGGGGTATATATTATTTTTCTTGTTTCTGCTCAAAACATAGATTATGGGTACTTGTTAGAACCGCCTCGCCGAGGCGGTTCTAACGAGTACTCACAATCTATGTTTTGAGCAGAAATATGAAAAATATCAGAATTTTTATCTGAAAATTTTCCTTTTTTTGGTTGTAAAATTTTCAATATATTTGAATAGGCGTGTTTTCGTAATGGCGGTAGAAGGCGTACATCAGGTCCTTTATAATCACCAAAGGGCGTTTATCATCTATCGGAGCATACTTATCTCTAAACAGCATCGTCGACCGTCACAAGGTTAGGCATACTGTATACACCCAGTCAGCATTCTACGTAAATCTATATCGGGCCGTCATCGGCCCGTCAGTGTAGCTGACGGGCCGATGACGGCCCGATGTAGATTTACGTAGAATGCTAGCTGGGCAAACTCTTCGACAGCATCTTCTGTAGTATCTCTTGCGTAAAAAGAAACCCCAAGTTGATCAAATGCCCCTTAGAAACTGTCTAAACGCTATACAGCGGTCCTGTTTTCCTTTTCGTGAAAACGCAGCTGTTTGGTCACATGACCAAAACATAGGAGTGTCTGCTTCTTCATGCTGACATTTAATCTATTGACGTGTAATCTGTCTGTCGACTACTTTGTTTAGGTAGCACACACTTCATCTAACCATCACGAAAACCTGCCTATATAATTTTGACCCCTTAAACCCCATTTTTATATAGTAAAACTGGGGTTCACAGGGGTATACATTATTTTTTGTTATTTCTGCTCAAAAACAAAACTTTTGGGTACTCTTTAGAATCGCCTCATCGGGGCGGTTCAAATGAGTACCCACAATCTATGTTTTGAGCGGAAAATATCAAATTTTTTATCTGAAAATTTTCATTTTTGGTGGTAAAATTTTCGGCATATTTGAATAGGCATGTTTTCGTAATGCCTTTCCATCTAAAGCTTAGGTGCACATTCATTCCTTGACTACTCGTCTGCCATAAGCCGTAGAATCTAAGTCTTAAAGGATTCTTTCCAAGTTGTGCCCAAACCGTATGGTCTGTGTTGTTTTTATCTGGATAGCTTTCCCAAGCAGGCACACAACATTAAAACAACGTCGATTCAACATTGATTCAACGTACAATCGACGTTGTT